>JAZKJV010000105.1:0-600000 GCA_037367405.1 Ottelia alismoides
TTCATACTCGGGCAGTCGTGTGCCACCAATTTCGGCCCTGTTAGGGTTCGAACACCTTTTTTAGGCGCGGGGGCGTTGGTGAGGCGGCGCGCGAGGAAGAGACCGGAGGGGAGCGGCGTGCTGGCGATGCGGCGCTGGGCAGTTGGTGGTGCAAGCGCGAATAGAGGGCTGGCGGGGGGTTGCGGCTCGATCTGGGCCGGGGCGCAGTAGCGTGCCAGGTATGGATGGGAAGGAGTGGGTGGTGGCGAGGCTGGGAAGGGGGAAGGGATGCCGCGGGGAGGCGGCGCTGGAAGGGAGAGAGGCGGCGCGGGAGTGGAGAGGCGGCGGCGCAGGGAGAAGGAAAGGGGAGAACCTGCGGGTGTTCGAGTGGCGGAGGATGTGAGGTTGGCGGGAGGGGGTTGGTGGCGTGGCCCCAGGAAGGGGGGCTGCGAGGGTGTGGGTGGTGGTGGTGGCGTTGAAAACAGGGAGGGGGGCTGCGAGGGTGTGGGTAGCGACGGTGGTGGGGTAGGGGGATTCACCGAGAGTGCCGGGTGGCGAGAGGGAGGGTGGCCTTGGTGGTGAAACAGGGAAATCGCTGGGGTTGTGGGAGGGGGTACAGGAGCAGCGGGTGGGGTTGGTGGGTTTGGGGAAGAAGGTACAGCGGGCGGGGGCCCTGTTGCGAAGAATTCCTGCACGGGATTTCGTCCATGAGAGGTCGACATGTTCGACTTGCTATCCTACCGTCGTCCGTCGAAGATGGGCCCTTGGTCCTCTTTTCTTCTTGTATTAACATTGTACTAGATAAATCTTCATCTATACTGGAAACACCTTCATTTTTTTTCCTCGAAATTGGGTTGAACAGCGGTTGCACCGATTCTGATTTTGGCCCGTTGGCGGTTGAATCGTCGTCGGTTAGAGCGTCCAACCATGCGTGCACCTTGATGCATGATATAAGACGCTGATGGAACTTCTTTGAGCGATGCGGATCACGAGATGGGTGCGGAGACCGAACTTCGCACTCCAATAGTCGATCGGATCGTCGAATCGTAGGAACGATTCGAAATCCATGCTCTGATACCAATTGATGCAAAATGGAATTTGGGCGGCGTTGTTAATAAAATATATATTACTTTTGGTGGATTTTGTAGAAGAACGAGAGGGTTGAGAGAAGAAACACGCCGGAATGCGCGGGATTGAAGGGAAGAACGTGAAGATCACGATGAGAGAGAGAGAGACGAGGGAGAGGGGGGTAATGAGATAACTCTCAAATTTTCATAATCATTGAGTGAATAAAAACATGGGACTACCCTCTCTTTATATAGGAGAGAGGGTTTACAAAAATAGTAAATAAATCAAATTAACAACTAATTTAATCCTAATTGACCTCTAACACCTTAATTGACTCTAAATGACTCTAAATTATTTAATTGACCCGAATTATATTTAAACTCTACGAAATAAACGTTGAGATCACAAGCGATCTCAATTATTTAATTAGACCAATACGACTGCTAAAAACGTAAATAAAATTGATTATCATTTAATTAGATAAATGTGACCCTATAATTTGGGTCACGCTGCATCACCTCATGAAATCCACAGGTAAGAAACACATTCTTACCGAGGAGTCGACTGAGAAAACATGAGTCAATGCCTCATGGGAGTTAGATGATGCATGTGCCAAGGTATGGTTGTCTGGTACATTGGCGATCGGGATTGCCAATGATGTGTTACATTAGCCCACTGCTAAGGCGTTTTTGCGATATCCTCGTCGCAACTTATTCTCAGACGTGGAATGGACCAAGATACTTCAGTTACAACATGATATCTTCACCATCAAGCATAATGGAAGGCCACTACACTCTCTTTACACATCCCTACATGGGATGTTTGAGAAGCTGCGCAGTTTCATACCCCTCACATCTACTTCTGAGTAACAGAAAACATATAGGAATGCTACTATCTCAGACGTGGAATGGGACCAAGATACTTCAGTTACAATATGATATCTTCACCATCAAGCATAATGGAAGGCCACTACACTCTCTTTACACATCCCTACATGGGATGTTTGAGAAGCTGCGCAGTTTCATACCCCTCACATCTACTTCTGAGTAACAGAAAACATATAGGAATGCTACTATGGTTGGTGTCTTCTTGCGGCGCTAGACCTTAAATATGAGGTGGCTCGTTCACAGATCCTAGAGACGCTATTATTCCTTCTATGGAGGAGGCTTTCAGATGACTCAGTAGGAGCACTGCCCCATCTCCTATCTTGAGTCAGACTTCTTCTACGATGGCTGCCTCCCACGATAAAGGGGGCTCTTCGGTTCCTTGGGCATGGACCTCGTGGTAGAGGAGGTCGTGTTCGTCAGGCATGCACTTATTGTCATCGTCCTGGCCATACAGAGGATACATGCTACTCCAAGCATGGTTTTCCTGCATCCACTTGTATAGCGGACCAAGTAGATCTTGTGATGCAACTTCTTCATATCAGAGGTATGATGACCTCGTTGCTCGACTAAGGGACATTATGACTTCGAGGAGTTCCCTTGGCTCTTTGCCTACTCCAGGAGGCCGCTTATATGTTGCAGTTGTTGCCTCCTCCAGTACCTCAGGTGGCACCTATGCTCTTACTACTTGTCATGGTTCCGATGTTAAAGAATGGATTATGGACTTTGGAGCGACACATCATGTATGTAGCGATAGAAATCAGCTTGCATCTTACAGACAGATACCTCCAGGGAGAATTGTTGTCCTAGTAGATGGGACTCATTCCCTGGTTATAGGATAGGGGGAGATCAGTCTGACACCATCAATGCCTTTGCAGAATGTGTTACATGCACCTGATTTTTCTTTGAATCTGCATCTACCAGTCAGATTACAAAGGATTTACATTGTCGGGCTATTTTTGATCCATCGTCTCTTGTTTTTCAGGACATACTTACGGGAGGGGTGATTGGCCTTTATTTCAGCTTGATGTTAAGAATGCATTCTTGTACGATGATCTTCAGGAAGAAGTCTACATACAGAAGCCTCCGGGATTTCTCCCAAGGGGGAGTGTCAACAGGTTTGTAGACTTCACAAGGCAATATACAAACTGAAGAAGAGCCCGAGGGCATGTTTCAGAAGCTCTCGAATTTTATTTGAGAAGCAGGGATTTAGAAGGTCAAATGCAAGCCACTCTCTATTTGTTCAGAGAACATATACAGGTACGGTCATTATTATGGTCTATGTTGATGACATACTTGTGACAGGAGATGATGTACATGGGATAAAAAGGGCAATGGAGTTTCTGGGACGTCAACTTGTCACCAGGATCTTGGCACTCTAAGGTATGGGATTAAAGTTTACCAGGAATCAGTAGGGTCTTGTGATGACCCAGAGGAAGTACGTCACAGATATGCTTGTTGAGACAGGAAGGATAGAGTGTAGACCTGCTACTAGTCCTACGAATCCCAGTATGAGACTATGCGATGATGATACAGATGAAGTAGATAAGAGAAGATATAGAGAATTGGTGGGAAAACTTCTCTATGTCACTATTACTAAGCATGATATCTCATTTGCAGTTAGTCGGGTGAGTCAGTTCATGGAGCAACCATTGTAGGTACATATAGATGTTCCTCTTCCTATGCAGATATAGTGTGATAACCATGTTGCACTATTCATTGCCAACAGCCCTGCATCTCATGAGAGAACCAAACATATTGAGGTGGACTGCCACTATACATGGGACATGATCCAAAAAGGTTTTATCTATACCACTCATGTCAGTTCAAGAGATCAAATAACATGTCTTTACCAAGCCTTTGCTCAGAGGATCTTTTCAAAAGTGTTCATCCAATCTAAGCATGATCAACATCTATGCTCCATCTTGAGGGGGAGTGTATAGATATTTTATCTTATGTATTGTTTCTCTGTTTATCTTTTCTTATGTTTGTCTTATGTAATTTACTCATAGGTCTATCCACTGTATAAGAGAGCTTAGGGTTCACAAGAATAAACAACTCTTTCATTTTTCCTATCAGCATAGCACTACAAGCTTCAAAGCCTACCCCTACAGATGAAAGCTCTGAAAATGACCCAACGATGCTAACCAAGACATAACAACAATAAAGTCATCTCCTACATTAAGCAGAATGTGTTACATGCACCTGATTTTTCTTTGAATTTGCTATCTACCAGTCAGATTACAAAGGCTTTACATTGTCGGGCTATTTTTGATCCATCGTCTCTTGTTTTTCAGGACATACTTACGGGAGGGGCGATTGGCCTTTATTTCAGCTTGATGTTAAGAATGCATTCTTGTACGGTGATCTTCAGGAAGAAGTCTACATACATAAGCCTCCGGGATTTCTCCCAAGGGGGAGTGTCAACAGGTTTGTAGACTTCATAAGGCAATATACAAACTGAAGAAGAGCCCTAGGGAATATTTCAGAAGCTCTCGAATTTATTTGAGAAGCAGGGATTTAGAAGGTCAAATGCAAGCCACTCTCT
Source organism: Ottelia alismoides (assembly GCA_037367405.1). NCBI lineage: Eukaryota > Viridiplantae > Streptophyta > Magnoliopsida > Alismatales > Hydrocharitaceae > Ottelia > Ottelia alismoides. Next base: position 4,480 of record JAZKJV010000105.1, read on the forward strand.
ATTTGTTCAGAGAACATATACAGGTACGGTCATTATTATGGTCTATGTTGATGACATACTTGTGACAGGAGATGATGTACATGGGATAAAAAGGGCAATGGAGTTTCTGGGACGTCAATTTGTCACCAAGGATCTTGGCACTCTAAGGTATGGGATTAAAGTTTACCAGGAATCAGTAGGGTCTTGTGATGACCCAGAGGAAGTACGTCACAGATATGCTTGTTGAGACAGGAAGGATAGAGTGTAGACCTGCTACTAATCCTACGAATCCCAGTATGAGACTATGCGATGATGATACAGATGAAGTAGATAAGAGAAGATATAGAGAAATGGTGGGAAAACTTCTCTATGTCACTATTACTAGGCCTGATATCTCCTTAGCAGTTAGTCGGGTGAGTCAGTTCATGGAGCAACCATTGTAGGTACATATAGATGTTCCTCTTCCTATGCAGATATAGTGTGATAACCATGTTGCACTATCCATTGCCAACAGCCCTGCATTTCATGAGAGAACCAAACATATTGAGGTGGACTGCCACTATACATGGGACATGATCCAAAAAGGTTTTATCTATACCACTCATGTCAGTTCAAGAGATCAAATAACATGTCTTTACCAAGCCTTTGCTCAGAGGATCTTTTCAAAAGTGTTCATCCAATCTAAGCATGATCAACGTCTATGCTCCATCTTGAGGGGGAGTGTATAGATATTTTGTCTTATGTATTATTTCTCTGTTTATCTTTTCTTATGTTTGTCTTATGTAATTTACCCATAAGTCTCTCCACTGTATAAGAGAACTTAGGGTTCACAAGAATAAACAACTCTTTCATTTTTCCTAACAGCATATCACTACAAGCTTCAAAGCCTACCCCTACAGATGAAAGCTCTGAAAATGACCCAACGATGCTAACCAAGACATAACAACAATAAAGCCATCTCCTACATTAAGCAGGGTATACCATGCTAACCAAATTTTCAAAAAAAAAACATCATACGAAATGATCGAAAGGATAATGAGATGTTGCGTTCAACTGCAAGAGAAAGGGTTACTTCAAGAATGATTGCCCCTTGCTTACATGGGATTTCTCCTCGAACTCATCCGACTCCTTTGACTCAAATGCTTCATATGGTGAAGCCTTGCTCGGACTGATGGCTATCGATGATCCAGGTATTTTTTTTTGCCAAACCTTCTAAAAAGTAATTAAATATGCTATTACTACTTTGCATGACCTTTGAAACTGAAAAAGAAAAATAAATTGCTAAATTATATTGAACGCACCACTTTAAAAGAGCATGAATGAATTTGAAATATGATTACTTGAAGAAAAGATCCATGAAGTAAATAATTATCCGTCTTTATCTGAAAGCATCATGAAACCGCAATTTGGACTCTTGACATAAACATAGATACTTTGAAAATAATTACCTCTAACTCAGAAAAAAAACATGCATACCTTAATAAATGAACTTGATAGGTTCACTAAAGGAAAGGACAACCTAGGTAAGTTACTATGAGCTAACCCCCAATCAAATATTAGGTCACATTCACACAAAACTTGATAAATAGACTTAACAAACTTGACTTAGTTAAAGACCTAGCTAAACTCTCTTATAAGAAATTGGGCATGTGCTCAATATATGAATCAGATAAACTACATAAAACAACCCTTTAAGTAAAAAATTCATTAGCAACTCTCAATCTTAGATCTTTTTCATTTGGACTTGATTGGACCTACAAATCCGAAAGTTTAAGGTCGTCATTACTGTTTTATTATAGCAAACAACTACTCACGGTTCATTTGGGTTTTGTTCCTTACTTCCAAAAACTTAGCTTTTCCCGAGTTTGGAAGCTAGCTAAACAAATTCAGAACGAGCAAGGAACAACTATCACTAAGTTAAAAAGTGATCATGGTGGTGAACTCGAGAATGAAAATTTTCTCTGAGCACCGAGCAAAGGCTGGGATAAGCATGAATTCTCTACTACCAGAACAACTCAGAATGGCGTAGTTGAGCTTAAAAATCGCTCTTCACGAATGTGCTCACACTATGCTATGTGAATCCAATCTGCCCCCTTACTTTTGGGCAAAGGTCATAAATACAACCTGATAGTTGATCCAACCATGATTACAGAATGCTTCTTTTGAGCTATACTTTGGATGCTCATCAAAGATATGCTATTTTTGTGTTTTTAGATGTAAGTTCTTATTTGCAACACGGAGAAAAATCTTGACAAGTTTAATCCAAAAAGTGAAGAAGGTATCTTTCTAAGACACTCTTCAAAAGCAAAGCTTACATGCTATTCAAAAAGAAAACAATGATAGTCATGGAAGCAATCGACATTTCTTTTGATGAAAACTTGAGAAGAAGTCCTTGACCAAAGGACTTGGAAAATGAGGTAGAAGCTTAGTTAGAAGGTCCTTCAAGTATACCTTAGAAAGAGAACTCTCACGATCAAGCCAAGAACTTTAGTTTTGCTCGAGATCACCCCAAAGAGTTGGTGATCGGAGATATATTTCAAGATGTTCAAACTAGATCACACTTCATTTCATTTGCTTTGCCTGCTTTTATATATCTTCGTGAGCCAAAATCCAGTGACGAGGCATGTAACAAAAAACATTAACTAACAACAATGCAAGAAGAACTTGTCCAATTTTAAAGAAATCAGGTACGAGAACTTGTGCCCATACCTCATGACCACACTGTTATAGGAACCTAAATGGGCTTTCAAGAAAAACTTGGATGACTCTGGAAAATGAGGTAGAAGCTCAGTTAGAAGGTCCTTCAAGTATACCTTAGAAAGAGAACTCTCACGATCAAGCCAAGAACTTTAGTTTTGCTCGAGATCACCCCAAGGAGTTAGTGATCGGAGGTATATCTCAAGATGTTCAAACTAGATCACACTTCATTTCATTCGCTTTGCCTGCTTTTGTATCTCTTCATGAGCCAAAATCCAGTGACAAGGCATGTAACAAAAAACATTGACTAACAACAATGCAAGAACTTGTCCGGTTTTAAAGAAATCAGGTACGGGAACTTGTGCCCATACCTCACGACCACACTATTATAGGAACCTAAATGGGTTTTCAAGAAAAACTTGGACGACTCTGGAAATATTGTCAGAAACAACATAATGGTTGTTGCATAGGGATACACTCACCAAGACGGCACCACTCACAAGGATTGAGTCAATCGGAATGCTATTAGCTTTCACTTGTTTCAATGGATTCAAGTTGTTTCAAATGGATGCAAAGAGTGCCTTTCTAAATTGACTTATTAAAGAAGAAGTCTATGTCAAAAAACCGTCTGGTTTTGAAGATTCTTCTAGACCAGATCATATATTCAAGCTTAGAAAAGTTAAATAGAGGCTTTCAACTCACCTCATCTTTAAAGTAGGTAACGTATATTGCACATTGTATATTAAGATTGTGTAGATCTTTTAATTGTGCAAATTAACATTGATGGTATTGTTTTTTATTTCACTAATGCATCTCTACGCAAGGAATTCACTAAGAATATATAGGATCAGTTTGAAATGAGCATGATGGGAGAAATAAAGTTCTTCATTGGATTACATATCACTTAAATGAAACATGGAACTTTCTTTTCATAGCAGAAGTACACAAAGGAGATTCTCAAGAAATTAGAGACATACAAGTGTTCAGGGAAATCGACCACGATTGCACCCTCGCATTTAAACTTGATGAATCAGGAAAGCTGGTATAGAGGTTGGCTAGATCCCACCTCTATATAACCGCGAGCTGACTTGATATATTTTTCAACACATATTTACAACAAGTTTTCAATATTCTCCTAAAGAAAATCACTTAAAATATGTTAAAAAGAATCTTTCGTTATATTGTGCTTACTCAAGATTTAGGCTTGCTTTATCCTATAATGCACTGCATGAATTTATTTGCATATAACGACACAAATTATGTTGGCAATCGCACTGATAGAAAAACTATAAGTGTTACCTGCCAATTCATGAAGAATGCCCTTGTATCTCAATTTTCTAAAAAGCAATTATGTGGCACTTTCCAACGATTACGGATGAAGAACACACTTTTTGATTTTGTATGACCTTTAGCCAAAATTGTTTATGATCATACCGGTTCTGTCAACTTAGCCAAAAATCCTAAGAATCACTCTACAACAAAACATATTGATGTTGGACAACATTTCTTGCCGGAAAATATTCTAAAAGGGGTATCTGCTTCGAATATATCTCTACGGATAAGCAACTTGTAGACATTTTAAAAAGCTCCTAGATATATTCTCATTTTAAGAATATCAAAAGAAAACTATGCTTGTGTAATTTGAGAGGTACTTGTGCATACAAAAAAAATCATCGTTGATCGATAAACCAGGGTAGCCTGATTAATCAACCAAGTAAAGTCGATCGATCAAGTCTGGGCATCATATATTTATTTTTATTCTTGGTTGGTTCTTCTTAGTTTTGTGGATATAAGCCCGGGATTGGCCCAAGATATATCTGAATGGAGGCGAAGAATCCATATAGCCGACCCTACTTAATTGTGGGAAAAGGCTTTGTTGTTGTTGTTGTATTCTTGGCTGGTTCTTTTTAAATATTGGAAAAGATGGAAGGTTCATTTGACTGTCTCGGACCATCTTTTTAGGCGCACAATCTTTTTGGGCATATCTTGTTGTGTAATGTCAAATATCTTAACTAACAATAAATCATCTTTCAAATCCCAATGAATCGTCTCTTCACATCCTCTCCCTCTCTATTATTTTTGAATGAAAAGAGGGGGAAACACAGGAAGGTGTCCGCCCCAAAAAAATTTATAAGGTTAAGAAAGGCACTTATAGGACAAGACTCGAGGAGAGCCTAAGAGCGAACATTGACCTTTTCTACAACCACGCAACACAAAGACCCAACAAAAGCTCACAACCATGATCCTCCCTATTACCAAGATTTCTGTAACGAACACCCTGATCAAGCACCAATCAACGAATGTTTATCATAGACTAACAACCTCGGATCATACCTTACTACTCAGACCACCTATATCAACACAAGACCTCATGACTTCATGCCACCACGTCCATGAGACACTTGAAGTTATCTTCTCATTTGAAAGTTTTCTTCCCTAAGGTTGGGACCAAACCCATCATTTGTGCAATCGCCGTTCGAAAAAGGGCTTTCTTGTTCAAATCTTCCTCTTCCATAGCTAGATGACTGTCAACTTCTATAGGTTTCTGGGTGCTCTCCTAATCACTCTTATTATGCCCTTGAGCAAACTTTTATTTTATGTTCCTGAAGTGTTTTTTGTCTTTTGCCTCGAACGTTCCCAATGATCGACCTCTCATCTGAATCTTCTGAAATATTCGGAACCACAACAATCATGTCTAGTTTGAAGGAGATAACAACCAATATAGACTTCACCTCATCAATAACACCAGATGCAGGCGGTACCTTCACCTCAAGGGATTTGTTTCCCTCAATAGATGAATCGTGTGCCTTAAAGGGACACCATTTGCCATAGACTCCGGAGCACCAACATCTGGTAGAAATAATAAGGTCCGAGAACTAAAAATCTCATGATGACGAAGCGTCGAATCTCCCCACTACGAGAGGGATGCCGAAAGCCAAAGAGGGGCACCGGATCAACTCGCTCTACCCTCCAGTGCGAGTCTTGCCAGCTTGGGAAGCACCACCGATCTACTTTTCTCTCCAAGGTCCGGGTCATGTCCCAGACCATTATGGACATAGTATTTTTTTAGTTGATCCATCTCGATATTTGGGGTTCGGGTCGTGTCCCAGACCATCAGGGACATAGATTTTATATTGTTGTTGTTGACGACTTTTCCATATTATATTGGTCTTAAGAATAAGTCTGATGTTGGTCCTATTATTCTTTCTTTTATTAATGAAATAAAGAATATTTTTGGGAAATGTCAAATATATTTGTCCTGACAATGCATTAGAACTTTGTAGCTTACAACTCTCACAATTCTTCAGAACTCTTGGTATTGTACATCAGACTTCATGGGCGTATACATCCCAACAAAATAGGGTGGTTGAATGCAAACATCATCACCTTTTGGATGTCACTAGAACCATCTTAATTCAGAGGCGTGCTTCTCATTCCTATTGGGGAGATGTGGTTCTAACTCCTTGTTACCTGGTGACATAGAGGGTCGTATCGATATCGATATCGTTTCGGCCTACCCAGAAATGGATATATCAGAAGATATCGACGATATCGGTGGAAATGTCGAAAATGATGCAAAAAAAGCCAATTTTTTGGCATTTTTTTCAGAAATTAAGGTCATCCACGATATTAAAACATCAAATAACGTACAAATACACACTTATATCACGCATATCGGTCTATTTATAGACCATATATCGCACATATCAGTATCGCACATATCGGTCATATCGAGCATATCGATATTAATATTGATTCTTGACTTATAAATATTGGAAATGGATTTCATTCAAGTTCTTATAACATGAAATACTACAAATATACACCTAGAAAATACATATAGATCATTTATGAGGACTGTGATCCTTATAGTGCACATATCGGTCATATCGAACATATCGCTGATACTGTTAGTTGTTGGCATACTGTATATATTGAAAATGGAGTTCATCCAAGTACTCTGATCACTGAATAATTTACAAATGTACTCTTACTCTCTTAGATAACACATATCGGTCATCTATGAACCTTATATCGCATATATCGACACGGTTGTACTGTTAGTTGTTGACCTATATATATACATATATATTAAAAATGGAGTTTATCCAAGTTCTTAGATTATTAAATAACTTACAAATATACTCTTAGATCACACATATCGATCATCTATAAAAGCTTATTTTGCATATATCGATCATTTCGAACATATCGATATTAATGTTGATTCGTGACTTGTAGATTTTTTTGAAGAATTAACTTATAGATATTGGAAATGGATTTTATTCAAGTTTTACAACATGAAATAACTTGTAAAAATACACCAAGTTGAAGAACCATTGTATGCACCCTCCTGTCGCACCATACCCTACCAGTACGGGGGTCTCGGTGCCCGGTCAGCGAGCCTGGGGGGGTTGGGGGGGGCCCGGGTTGGTCCCCCCTTGCGGGGGTGCGGGGACAGCGCCCCTGACCTGGAACAAAGTATATAAATCATAGATTGTTTTAATACTAGGTGTAGCTATATAGGTAGTGGAATCAAGCTTGCATGAATAATAACATTCATATATAGGGATATCGACGAAATATCAGCGATATCGGTCGATATCTTGTATTTTTTGTACTGGATCCATTCATTTTTGACCGATATGGGTCGATACGACGATATATCGCCGATATATCGGCGATATATCGCCGATATCCTTGTAAAAGGATATACACTTCGATTTCGATACCCCCCAACCTCTCGATACTGATATACCGGCAATATATCGCTGATATATCGTCGATACGGCCTTCCATGCCTGGTGAATTGTATACCGTTGTTCGTGTTGGGAGAGAAGATTCCATTCTTGATTGAGTTTCTCGAGAAGGATCTTTTCTCGCTCACTCGTATGTTTGGGTCAGTTTCCTTTGTTCATCATACGTCTTCTGGCTATGACAAGCTCTCTCCTAGAGCTGTCAAGTATGTCTTTGTGGGGTATTCCAATACTCAAAAGGGATACTGATGTCTTAATCACGTTCAACAAAAGTATTATGTGAGATAGGATGTCACTTTCTTTGAGTCTATTATGTCTTTTTCTCCTACAGGTGACAGGTTGATTCCTTTATATTCTGGAGAAGATGTATACATGCCTCTATCTCCGATTCGTCTATCACACCTATGACTTCTACACCTCTCACTCCATCATCGCCGCCACCACCATCACCACGACCACCTCCTCCTCTACCTCCACCAGCAGCTTCCATATTTTACCACAGATTTACACACACTGACCTCGTGCTCATGAGCCTTCTCCATCATCCAACATGCTCTGGGTATGTTCTAAGCACTTGGTTTCTACTGATGGCATTGGTGATTTGCATTTACAGCAAGTTATAGATGTTCATGTCTCGATTACTGAGGAGGTTGAGGATCTTGATGTGCATATTGCTTTACGGAAGCAAAGGCGTACATGTTCTATGTACCCTCGTACTTCTCATGTTTCTCTTGCACATCTTTCAGAAGAGTTTCAAAGGTTTGTTGTTGGACTATTCGTCGTAGACATACCACGAATGTATCAAGAGGCATTATAGACTAGTCAGTAACGCCTTGCTATGGTGGAAGAGATGGTTGTGTTACAGTTTCGTGGCATGTGGAGTGGTGTCCCTGTTCCACCTAGTGTATATGTTGTAGGGAGCAAGTGGATGTTTACGATGAACCACCGTATAAATGGTAGTGTGGATAGATACAAGACTAGGCTTGTTGTTCGTGGGTGCACCCAGACATATAGGGTGCCCAATCAGGATACGTTTCCTCCAGTCGCTCGGCATTCAACATTGAGGATTCTTATTTCTGTTGTTCTAGTACGTGATTGGTCTCTCTTTCACCTAGATGTCAAGAATTTCTTCTGTTTTGGTGACTTGCAGAAGGAAGTCTACATGCAGCATACACCGGGTTTTATTTCTGAGGGGGAGTCTCATATGGTTTGTAGACTTCACAACGTCATTTATGGCCTTAAGCAGAGCCTGAGGGCTTAGTTCCAGAAGCTCTCTAACTTGATTGAGCAGCAGTGATTTGTCAAATCGATTGTAGATCACTCTCTTTTCATTTAGAGATCCTAGAAAGGTATTGTTGCTATTTAAGTTTATGTGGATGACATCATTGTTACAAGGGACGATAAGCAAAGTATTCAAGCGGCTAAAGACTTCCTTGGACAACAATTAGTGACCAAGGACTTTGGCAATCTTCGTTATTTTCTTGGCCTCGAATTTGCGAGGAACCAACGTGACATGGTGATGACGCAAAGGAAGTATGTTATTGATCTCCTAGTTGAGATGGGCATGACAGGATGTAGGCCTGCTACTACTCCTATAGATCATAATGTCAAACTCTATGATGATAACACTGCGAAGGTTGATAAGAGATGATATAGAGAGCTTAGGGGGAAGCTTTTATATATCACCATTACCAAACCTGATATATAATTCGTAGTGAGCAGAGTTAGTCAGTTTTTTATGGAGCAACACAAGCAGGTACATATAAATGTTATATACATAATTTTGAGATATTTGAAGACTTCTCCGGGTGCAGGACTCTTGTTCAATAGAGACGCATCCCTTACAGTTACATCATGTGCTGATACAGATTACGCAGGATGCCCCAAAGACAGGAAGTCTACCTCAAGCTTCGTTGTCTATATAGGGAGTTCACTTGTTTCATGGAAGAGTAAGAAACAGACGGTCATTGCTAGATCTAGTGTTCAATCAGGATATAGAGCAGTGGCACAAGATAACACAGAGATGATATGGGTTAAATCCATCCTAACTAACCTGACTATTGAGGTGTCACTTCCTATGCACCTCCAATGCAACAACCAGGCTGCCTTGTTTATAGACAATAATCTAGTCTTCCATGAAAGAATCAAGCACATCGAGGAAGACCGTCACTACACTCGAGATATGATTCAGAAGAGATTTATATCCACTTCTCATGTTACTTCAGGAGATCAGAATGTAGATGTTCACCAAAGCACTTGCCAAAGGCTCGTTCCATCATTGTTGTTCCAAGCTGAGCATGATAGGCATATATGCTCCAGCTTCAGGGGGAGTATTGAGATAATTTTTTAAATTTGTCCGTTATTCATATTTCTTATTCCCCTGTCTAATTTATGTCTGTAGAACTTTTATCCTATAAAAGAGAGCCCTAGGATCACAATGGAATATGATTAAATCTTATCCCATTCCCACAGATGAGGTTTCTACAACACCTATCACGTGTTGTAGTGTGAAAAGATGTGGTGTCGGCATCTCCTTCCTTCAACCACCTTTGCCTCGACCTCCACTTCTACTCCACCTCCTAAATGGAGTCAATTTAGTAAAAAAGATTGACTCGTGTATCATGGAAGCATGGAGATCGCATCGTATGCGATCTAGGTCGACTAGTCGTACTATTCGTAAGGGGCAACGGAAATTAAAAAAAATCAATTAAACCACATGACATGGGAACCATTCCCATGTCATTTTCATCTTAATCACAAAAATGTATTAGGGTTACCTCTTGCAGCATGATATCAAAGCAATCCTCGTGTCTCTAAACGAATAGACTTCATGTCTCGAGTCTAATCAGACATAGACAACACTTGTTGGCGCGTGGTACGTGCTCCCCGCAATCCTTGGTGACGATCCAAGCCGAAAACCTCCTGATTTCTTTATATGAAATATGTCGTCTTCCTCATAAGCACGAAGCATCAAAGAACATGGAGATCCATGAGCAGTACATCCCGCAATACAACGGCAGCGTGACAACGACGCTATCTATAAACCCTAAAGTGGACGATCATTTGGGGTGGAAGAGGAGAGCATCTTGGATGTGTATAGAGAGAGAGAAAGAGAGATTTTATTTCTCCAACTTGTGTGTTGAATTGTTGTATTGAAGAGCAAGGGGTTGGCACTTCGCTTATACAAAATCGGATAGCTATGATGCACTCCTAATTCAAAATCAATGGCCGAGATTTTGTTGCAACAATTAATTAATTTTAAAAAATAAATAATATTAAAGGTACTCTTTAATAAATTTAATTTCCATTAAATCAATTACATGTGGAATAATGAGGAGAGCCTCCTTCCAAAGTAGGGTGGACAACAACAATGGAGACTTTCTTCATGTGGTCGTCCACTCCTATTAGGAGTAGGGCCTTATCCTCTTTCCAAATTGATGACATTCTCAATCTCAACATATTTTCCACATGCAGCAACAACTTTTGTTGCTTGAATTTTCACCAAAATAGTTCCAAATTATTTTGTGTCAGATCAAATTATGTCACTGATAATTATGAATAATATTCATCCATCTAATTTTAAATGTAAATCACATTTACATTTAGTTATACAATGTGAATACAATTCACAAGTAATTGTATAATGTGAATCAAATTTACATTAGCTTATAAATTGTAAATCATACTTATAATTAAATCTCTCTTATGATATTATGAATCATATTCATAATATTTATGATTGTTGTGGATAGTGCTATTCATATTAATCAAATATATTATAATTAAATCCAATTTACTTATCTTAATTGTCTCTCTATGTATCCAAATAATGTGAATGAATCACATCCACATTTATAATGATAATGAAATCCTATTTAATCGCGATTTTCCAATGCTCCGATATTGTCAACAATAGAATTATTCTTGAACTCTTTCAATAATAATGTGCCTTATCCATGGATACTTGGAGATAAGAAAGGACGATTGTATATTTTCATGTATAGTGACTTGGATAGTGAGATCTAATCTCATATCCAGATCTAGAAGACCTTTCAGAGATGTCTGGTCAAGTCAGACATAATATCCAATCTTCTTAATGCATCTGAATCATATTCAGATCAATATCCAACATATGGACTACGATTGGATAACCATTCTACTGAGTGGAGTTCCGAAAATCCAAACCCATTTCATCACTCTCTCGGAATGGAAGCGTCATGATTATACAATCGAATAAGAACAAATCACAATAGAGTATTCCTAATCATTGTTTCAAATTTCATGAAATTTCGTTGAAATTTCGGTTTCGACACTCCACCAAAATTGAAATCTCGGTATGAACCCTTCCTTCACAAATCTAGGCCGATTTTGGTCGAAATTGACGAAATTTCGTTGAAATTTCATTTCTTCGGCATCTCGAAACGAAATCGAAATCGAGATTTAAAACATTGTTCATAATACATGTGCATTCTGCATACTGGAAGAACTAGAATAAACATGAAGTTCTGATCTTATTTGAATTGTCTCCTTAAGGGTTTTATCATTAAGTTTCTCATTCGATCATTGGGAATGGAAATCGATCATATGCTTTCCAAAAGCAAATATCATACCTACAAATCATGTCTTGTTTCCAAAACAAGAAGACCAACGTTGGAATTTGGTTTATCCAAATATCTCATGAGTGAGTTCATATCTTCCGGTTCAATATTGAACCTGTATGATCCCTTTGAGAGTGCTAATATCATGGTTTTAAATTTCGCGAAATTTCGACGAAATTTCGCCGAAATTTCGATTTCGACAGGGAGGGTCTTTCGAAACACCTATATATATCGATTTCCCGGATTTCGACCGAAATGGGTCGAAATATCGGTGATATTTCGACATTTCGACCCATATCGGTCGAAATTCACGTTTTCAGTTCAAAATTTCTCGGATTTCGACCGATATGGGCGAAATTTCGCCGATACCTATGTAAATTAACGATATTAATCATGTGATCTTAATTTTAATCATTTTACTAATACTAACTATTTAGTATTTACCAAAGCTATATTTCAAAACACATCACGATTTAGAAAAAAAATTTGGGACGGGGGCGCTGCCCCTTGCGGGGGTCTTTCGAAACACCTATATATATCGATTTCCCGGATTTCGACCGAAATGGGTCGAAATATCGGTGATATTTCGACATTTCGACCCATATCGGTCAAAATTCACGTTTTCAGTTCAAAATTTCTCGGATTTCGACCGATATGGGCGAAATTTCGCCGATACCTATGTAAATTAACGATATTAATCATGTGATCTTAATTTTAATCATTTTACTAATACTAACTATTTAGTATTTACCAATTCTATATATCAAAACACATCACGATTTAGAAAAAAAATTTGGGGGGATGCATACAATGTTTCTTCAACGTAGGGAGCTTCACCTCCCTTTGCAAAAAAGAGATGAACGCAACTCTATAGATTCTAGAGATCTGCTATAGCTTCTTTGCTTCATTCCTTTTGTCTTTTATCTTTCTAAAAAACATCATCTTTGTTGTAAAGAATATAATTATATATGTAATTCACTAGAATTGCGTCTATGACCGTTATTTCTATGAACTAAACATTGTCTTATTAATAATTATCTATATTTTAGAATAAAAATACTCATCTATTTTTCTGAACAAAAAGACATTTTATAAGTATTTTTACCTTAGTTATTTTAATTTGATTCCAATATCTATCAATCAGCTCAATGATATGCCTATATGCGATATAAGGCATATGGATGAGAGATACGTGTGATATAAGTGTGCATTTGTTAGCTATTATTGTTTTAAGAACTTGAATTTAATGATATCCATTTCCAACATGTATCAATCAATAATCAGCCTTAACAACGAAATGACCGATATGACCGATATGTGTGATATAAGGCATATGGATGAGAGATATGTATGATATAGGTGTGCATTTATTAGCTATTATTATTTTAAGAACTTGGATTTAATTATATCCATTTCCAATATGTACCAATCAATAATCAGCCTTAATAACGAAATGACCGATATGACCGATATGTGCGATATAAGGCATATAAATGAGAGATATGTGTGATATAAGTATGCATTTGTTAGCTATTGTTGTTTTAAGAACTTGGATTTAATGAATCCATTTCCAATATGTATCATCAATAATCAGCCTTAACAGCGACATGATCGATATGATCGATATGACTGATATGACCGATATGTGCGATATAAGGGGCATATATGAGCAATATGTATGATAAAATTATGTATATGTGAGCTATTTATTGTTGTAAATAACTTGAAAGATCTTAATTTGCAAAAAAATGGTCGAAAATGACTTTTTGAGCCATTTCCGAAATTTCCACCGAAATCGTCGAAATTTCCCGAAATATCGGCGAAATTTCGGTATTGGAGGTTACCGAAACGAAATCGAAATCGAGATTTCGAACCTTGGCTAATATATCCTTCTATGCACACCATCTCGCCGGTGTATAGACTTTGATTAGGACATCAATGTAATGGTCTGCCTAATGTACATACTTAGATATATAGTAATATGTCCACGGCCAGAGGATGTGTACCTATATGTGATAGCATATGACATAGGTCTTAGTTATCTCGATCTTGTAAAATCAACTCTTTGACCTAACTCATCCAACACCTCTAAATCTCTATTCCTATGCAAAAGACCAGTATCAAGAGGTTGGTCATATGTTAGCCTTTAGAGTTAGGATTGTCATTTCCTTCTCAGGTTGGAGATCCCTTTTTGATAACCACTTGACGTTGTGGTTGAGTCCGCAATCTAACTCTTTAGATATCCAACCCTATACCAATCTCTATGTTCCAACCATTGGATCAATAGTTGTATGATATCAAGATTACATGGTACATAACCCTAATTGTACTAAGGGACCTATTATGCAAACAAATTATTCTTTATTTCAGATTAAGTAAGTTGATTCAATGATGACATGTAGATGCAGGATATGCAAATGCATTATCCAAGTCCTTCTCAAAGGATTCTATATTGACTGGATAGGCATACCATCAAAATATCGGCTTGTTGCATTATTTTCATTCATCCAACTATGTGGATGTCATATATGTTAAAGTCACAGAAGTACAGTCGACTCTATAACTCTCCTTATACGAGTCAGACCCATGCTTCCACTGCGCTTCCTTAATCTATAAACAATTATTGCTTAAGATAAAGGATCTCTTAAATTGAACAAGTCCCAAAGGGACTTCAATATAAGAGTATTTCAACATTTGTCCTTGCTTTATCTTATTCATACAATATGAATATCCTGAAGCTTCATAAAAGACTTAAGTTGAGATAGTAGAATGATGACTTTCATCATATCTACATCCATCTTAACTCTTAAAGACTAGTTCAGGCAAGCACTCAAACATTTTGAGTATATCATCTCCTATGGAGATACCATCTTACATACTGCAGTGAACCATGACATTCATGATTAAAGGTAGAGAGCACATATGTTTGCCAAAACATCTCCTTCGATTTTTATAAGGATCTTGACAATTATGATCATCATCAACATGTTTACTTCCAAAGTACACTCGATGTGAGATAAAGATTGTAGACACATACAAACCCTAGCTTGTTGTCCTACTATTTATTTAATTGTCATTCTCCATTATCACGAGGAAACTTGCACATTGCAACCACATACATTATGTGTTCAATTGCAAGTACTACATCTTGATCATGGATCCAATCCATGATGTTGGTTATGATTAAGTATAGATATGAGTGGGCTTAATGAAGGTTATCTGAAATAAGATAATTTGAATAAATATATTTTATTTTGATTAGGGTTGTTAACATTCTAAATCAAAGTTGTCTCGCTTTTAATTACCTTGAAAGTCCATTCCCTTTCGAATTTTCAAAGTATGAGGTATGTTAACCAAAGTACCTCACGCAAGACCTGGGATCTCGCTTCCACCTTTGTCATGCCCTAATAATATGAGAAAATGCAACTCGAGTGAAGGAAGCAAGAACTCTTTCCGCATTGCAAGTCCAACTTGCATTTCCGAATTCGATCTTCGATACTTGAGCCCACCACTCCTAAGGTGACGTTGACCCGTTGCCAATTTAATCAACCATCAACATGAATAGAACTTGTTATGTGCAATCCAATATCGCCTCAATTATATAAGAAACAACATTGGGATCACTATGCATGCGGTCTTACTTTTCGAGAAGCATCTATGACTTCGCATATGCGTCTTCGCCGTACAATCTATGGAAATGGAACCCTTCGCCTTGACAGAAGACCATGGATGTCATATTATGATCCTCCATATCCCATTCATTTTGATTGATCATTTGAATCGTATTCTCAGGATCAACCCTTTCAAGGGAAACCATGTCATATTAAACATAGACTGTATTTTAATTGAATTACATTAATTTAATCATATTAAATTAATCACCAATCCAATGCAACCAATAAATAATTTAATTTGTTTGATATTACTATATAGTAGATGCCCTCACATAGTACAAATTAATTATTCCAATTAGTTGTTAGAGTACGCCTTAACCGCGCACCATGCTATACTTCCTTGAAACGGATCCGGCCAGACGCTCGAGTTATGTTGGGAGGGAGCATTTCCTTGACATGCAAGGCACTGATTAAGGAACCGATCCAGCATACCCGGTCTAAACACCATCTCCATTGCAATTCAAAACAACACAATTGGATTTATTTGTACTAAGAGGTTTTACAATCATATGCTATTGATGGACGTCATGATACTATATAATTATCATTCAAAAATTTAGGCATCTTAAAACATTTTTAATGATCCTAAATCTCAAGTCATATCAAGCAATCAAGTTGTTTTGCATGCAAATTGTTGAACTACAACAACTATAGTTTTCAATTTATGATTTGTCATGAAACAATGATTCAAGCAAGTTGTTGTTTGTTAATTATTTCTCTAAATAAATGATACTACAATTAAAGGTAAATTCATAATTTTCATGATTTATTTTAAATGATAAAGACATTAATAATGTCATCGACATAATCCAATCATCCTCTGACTCATTTCCATTAAATATCGCATATTTAGGGCAAACGGACTCGGATTCGCACAAAATAAATTCGAGGGATTTGTTGGTTTAATTCATAACATGTTTAATGTGTTTATAACGTGTTTCATAACAAGAAAACATTAACTAAAAATCGTTTAGTTATAGATCTGAGTTTACATGCAAAAACAACAACCGTGCGGGAACTTAATGATTTTAAAATGATGGCCGTTTGATGCCAACAATTAGCAAATATTTTTGGGGGACATAGTTAGATATTATAAATGCATTAAAGTATCCAAAAAATTCGTTCAAATAGGGCACAAATAGTATCTTTTTCATATGAGCAAAAAAACTATATGAAAAAGGATGTACGCGAACACAACAAGT
The DNA here is from genome assembly GCA_037367405.1 of Ottelia alismoides. Taxonomy (NCBI): domain Eukaryota; kingdom Viridiplantae; phylum Streptophyta; class Magnoliopsida; order Alismatales; family Hydrocharitaceae; genus Ottelia; species Ottelia alismoides. The sequence goes on from JAZKJV010000105.1 coordinate 21,387, forward strand.
CCTTGCACATCCGATATATTGTTCCCTTAAGATTTAGATCACATCCAAGACCATTTAACAAGCCTATGATACCACTTAAAGGGAGACGATTTAATTAAAAATTGACTCACGCACGGGCTTTGGACACATGTTTTTTAACCTCGGCTCATTCGGCCCGACCCATGGGTCGGCCCGGCCCGCATTTTGGCCAGGTCTAAGTTAAACAAACATATATTCTATATTAATTAACATCTACATTATTATATGTTTGGATATAGCTTTTCCATCCCATAGTTTTTCCGTCCATGTGCAAACCCCATATTTACTTATTTTCATAATAGATTTAAGTTTTTCATAAAGATCAACTACAATTTTTAAAATTACATATAATAATGTGGTTAACACTTCTAAAATTATAATTACTTAATTGTGGGCTCCACGAGTAGCATGAAGATGGGAATTAGAATTTTGCAATCTTCTCAATAGTTTCAATGTAGTTTTAAACGTGGAGATCACATCATATGTGATCTAGGTCGACGAGTCGTACTAGTCATAAAGGATAGCATAAATTAAAAAAATCGATGAACCACATGACATGGGAACCATTCCCATGTTGTTTCACCTTGATCAGAAAAAAGTATTAGGGTTACCTTTTGTAGCATGATCGCAATCCTCATATTTCTAATTATCTAAATAAATAGACCATCTGTCTCAAGTCCAATCCGGCGTAAACAGCACTTGCGAGCGTATGGATGAGACGTACGCTCCTCACAATCCTTGGTGACGATCCGAACTGAGAACCTCCTAATTTCATCAAATGAAATCCATCATCTTCCTCACGAGCATCAAGCACCGAAGAATATGAAGATCCACTCATACTTATTCCGACAGCACAACAACAAAACGACGATGGTGATGCCCTCTATAAAACCTAGAGTGGATGGCCGCTTGGGGTTGAAGAGGAGAGCCTCTTGTACGTGTATAGAGAGGGAGAAAGAGAGATTTTGTTGCTCCAATTCATGTGTCGAATTGTTGTATTGAAGAGCCTAGGGTTGCTCCTTCTCTTATACAAAACTCGATGGCTAGAATGCACTCCTAATTCATAATCAATAGCCTAGATTTTGTTAAAATAATTTGCAAAAATAATTAACTAATTTAAAGCAATAAATAATATTGAAGACATTCTTCAATAAATTTAATTTTTTTTAAATCAATTACATATAGAATAATCGGAAGGAGGAGAGCCTCCTTCCCAAATAGGGTGGACGACCGCCATGGAGACTTTCTCCATGTGGTCGTCCACTCCTATTAGGAGTAGAGCTATCTCAAATTTCCTAATTGATGATATTCTCAATCTCATCATATTTTCCACATGTTGCAATAACTTTGTTGCATGAATTTTCACCAAAATAAATCCAAATTATTTTGTGACAATTCCGATCATGTCATTGATGATTATGAATCATATTCATCCATCCAATATTAAATATAAATCACATTTACATTCAATTGTACAATGTGAAACCAATTCACATTTAATTTTATAATGTGAATCAAATTCATATTAACTTATAAACTATAAATTATATTTACAATTAAATCTCTCTTGTGATATTATGAGTCATATTCAAAATATTTATGATTGATGAGGATATAGTGCTATCCATATTAATCATATCCATGATAATTAAATCCAATTTAATTATCTTAATTATCTCTTTATATGTATCCAAATAATGTGAATCACATCCACATTTATAATGATAATTAAATCCTATTTAATCATCAATCTCCCAATGCTCGGATATTGTGAACAATAGAATTATTCTTGAACTCTTTTAAGAACAATATGCCTTCTCCGCGGATACTTGGAGATAAGGACAGGGCAACTGCATATTCCATGTATAGTGGCTTGGATAGTGAGATCTAATCTCATATTCAGATCTAGAAGATCTCTCAAAGATGTCTGGTCAAGTTAGATAGAATATCCAATCTTCTAATTCCATCCAAATCATATTAAGATCAATATCTAATTTTTGGACTAAGATTGGATAACCAGTCCACTGAGTGGGGTCACTAAAATTCAAACATCTTTCATGACTCCCTCGGAATGGAAGTGTCATGGTTATACAATCGATTAAGATCACATCACCCTCGAGCATTCTAATACTCATACATCATGCATACTGAAAGACCTAGAATAAACCCAAAGTTCTGATATTATTTGAACGGTCTCATGCAGGTTTTATCATTAAGTTTCTCATTCAATCATTGGGAATGGGTACCGATCATATGCTTTTGATCATCCCCGAGGTTGCAGAAAGCAGTAGTTGGTACTCGATCGGCAGGATCACTAACTAAGGATTAATCGACAGTTGAGCGACTAACTGGATTTAATCGATCAGTAGTCGATTTTGTATTTTTTAATTATTTTATACATATAAATCATTTTTATACATATATTCTTATATATTAACATAGATGTGTACATTTTCTATACTATCATAATGAAACAAAAGAATTAATCGACTTTAAATATAACATTAAGCTTATTAGTATACGTTTGCTTTTTAAAAAATTAAAAATAATAAAAAATAAAAAAGCTCGATGGACTAGTCGGTCCGATTAGTCCGGTTGACCGACTAATGGCCGGTTAGGCCTAGTCGAGTTAGCTACCCCCCGACTCGACTAGTTGGTCGACTTTTACAAGCTTGACCATACCTATAAATCCTTTCTTGTTTCCAATACAAGACGATCAACATCGGAAATTTGGAACTTGGTTTATCGCAATATCTCATGGGTGAGCTCATATCTTCCTATTCAGTAGTGAACATGTATGATACCTTTGAGAGATCGTACTACTCCTATGTCCTTGCATGCACACCAGCTCGTCGATGTATAGACCTTGATTAGGTCATCAACATAATGGTCTGTCTAATTCTAATATACATACTTAGACCTATGGTAATGCATTTGTCTTCGATCAGAGGATGCGTGCCTATATGTGACAGCATACGACATAGGTCTTAGTTATCTCGATCTCGTTAAATCAACTCCTTGACCTAACTCATCCAACACCTCCGAATCTCTATCCTTACACAAAGGACCAGCATCAAGAGGTCGATGTCATATGTCAACCTTTAGAGTAAGGATTGTCATCTTCTTCTTAGGTTGGAAATCCCATCTTGATAATCACTTGACGGTGTGGTTGAGTCCTCAATCTAACTCTTTATATTCAACCCTACACCAACCTATATGATCCAACCTTTGGATCAACGGTTGTATGATATCAAGATGTCAATGGTACATAACTTTAATTGTACTAAGGGACCTATTATGCAAATAAATTATTCTTTATTTCATATTAAGGTGTGAATTACAATAACTTTTATTGCAATATGACTCATCGTAGGTTGACATCTCCAACACCTTCCTCTTCTAATCACCTTCCTCAATGATCTTATGCATATTATCGCAAGTTAGCAATTACGCACCATCAATATCTCCCTGATCCTTCAGCTCATCATGGACATTGGTGCATCCAGTGCAACAAGAGCAAGCACACGTTAGGTAATCTGAAGAAGTGTTATGCGTAACACGATTGCCACTCACATGAAAAGGCACATGTTGTTAATGGTGGTCCCGACAAAGTTGATGCCTAAAATGGAAATTGGAGATAACACTTGGATTGGCGAAGTACCTGGGGAGACTCATTTAACGTGATATTGTCGGGAGAAATTCACCAGGAGAAATAGCCTAATGGAGAACTGAAACTAAAAATGGCAAAGCATTCTCTCGCTTTAAGTGGGGTCTATTACAAGAATTCTTATCAAATCCACATTGAAAGATCCGACTATTTTTTGCAGGTTGTCAGCTACCTAATGCAACCTTCCTCAAGGAAGGAATTGAACCTTGGTCTTTCGAGTGGTAGGCATAATGCTCTACCACCAGACCATTGAAGTACATACAAATGGAATAGAAAATCCTTGAAAAAAAATTGACCTTAATATGGTTGCTCAAGAAGGCACCTACTGTCAATCATGGGTGGCACGACCAAAGTTAGAAGTCTGCAAATGAAAAGTAATAAGTGGTATCTGCAGACAATGCCGGAGAGAATCTCCTAGAAGGGTGGATTAGAGATGGTTTGCTAGATGGTCTAGGACTTCGGGTTATTAAGAGGAGGAATGCTTCTGACACCTTATTGGAAAGAAAACGAACTTGACGATGATGAGAGGCATGCTCCCCCTTACACATGCACACAGAGTGATGGAGGCGTGAAACCATACAAGGATATATAAAAAGAGAACTTGTTGATGAGAGGCATGCTCCTCCTTACGTAGAGAGATATAGAGAGGCTTGAAACAATACAAGAATCTATAAACAAGAAAAATATTAGATAAAGGTAGATCAATAATAACTAGGAACCACAGCTCAGTGTTATCTCAACACTACATGGATAGGAAATACATGGATCCAACAAAGATCCAGTAAACCCAGTATCTTGTTCAGAAAATCACAAGTAAACAGTTCTCCCGACTCAGGTCAAAATTTAACAAATAAAGTTTTTTTCGAGTCAGTTAACAGATAAAGTTAATCTAAAATTTCCAAGAAACAAATAAATTCAGGTTCGATGTAAAGCTTTGCCTAGTTTCTACAGCACGTGAAATCTCTTCTTTAAAAAAAATCCAAAACTCAACACGTAAATTCTTCACAAAATCAAAGTATGCATGTAAACATGATAAGGATCAAAGAAATCTAGTTCATCAGGGGCAGGATGAATGTACTTACGACAGATATTGATTTTATAAGTTTGATAATTTGTGCAACAAAAGCAGCATAAACATCTTTATGGACATAGAATCTTTCAGCACCAGCACAATTCTGGCCACTGGACTGAAGGGCACCTCTTAGTGCAACTTGAGCAACCTGCATATAAAGATAGTAGATTATCAACTATTCCCTTTTTTATGCCAGAACGTGTAATCTGTTGATAATACAAAATTACGAATCCAGCAGAAAATGAAAAGAAAGAAAAGAACTGTGCTTGAAGGTAGAAACGGATATAACAAGAAGGATAATCATACTTCGGGCACGTCTACATCCTCGCATACTATAAAAGCATCTTTTCCACCAAGCTCAAGTGTAACAGGTATCAGTGTATCTGCAGCATTTTTCATTATCTGTAGCAGCGATAAACTAAATAGTAAGCATTCATAAACACAGGAAAATAAAGATACCCCCATTCAGTGGATCATAGCTAAAATCACTTTGTAAAGATATGTTCCTCTTTTTTGTTAGATCAAATTACTTAAAATTTGGGTAAGACCTTGATGACACGGATGATATTTACATCCAAATGTTATAGTTTTAGTCGATGTAATATTTAAGTCCAAGTCAATACAGGTGACAAAAAAAAGCCAACAATGTATATAAACTTCTTAAGAGAAAACTACCATCTTGCCCACACCAGGTGATCCGACAAAAATGATTTTGTCAACTGTAGATACTAGTGCTTGGCCAGTTTCAGCATATCTGTCATAAAAGGACATGAAGTGAGAGAGAAATTCCTCAGTAGTGTATAGAAACAAGTAATTCTTTATGTATGCCAGAAAAAAGTCACCCTCCAAAGTACAGTATCACATTTTCAAACTTATTTTACCTATATTTCATTTAAAAAATGATGTTGATTTAGAATACGATAAATGCTGGTTATAACTTCTTGTTTATTTTCTTGCCGGATACAGAGTGTCCTCGCATTCTGGACACACCTACAATAGCCATATCGCATATTCAAATGCATGTTACCTGTATCGTACTTTCAAAATGTGATGAGATATAGCCATTTGGCTAGTGGAGACTCAATAAAGAATGTCAACTCTAGCCCAAAATTTGATTATATTACAGGGGGGCATGCCCTTTCTTTTTGCAAAACTGCAGAAGGTCAAAACAAAAAAGTAGTAAAAAGCAGGGAGAGAATCGCGTTTTATCTTACGAGTCCAATCCCTCGGTAGAAGAGGGAAGACAGCCTCCCTATTAGCTTGGCCTTCTGCCACCCTACCCGTCAACCTGATCAGCTGAACTCAGTGAAGAAAAAAGGTGGTTAGCAGCACAACACACTAATGTCAGTCAGAGTCCAGGGGCTACCGTCATGGAGAGAGGGAAGTGCATGGCTCCTCGTATGGCAGAGGCTAGGAATATAGGATATGTGCCTTCATTCGGAGGTCTAATAGGATATAGTGGTGTACTTCCTATGCTAGGGTTGTTACAGTAGTGGGCTTGTGGCAGAGGGGAAGTCCTAGAGGGTAAAGGGTCTTCATATTAATATAATTTTTTCTAGAGTTCTTCCAACTGGTTCTTTGGTGAGTCCACTTGCTCTTATAAAAGCAAGAGATCCATGTTTTCTATTTGACCTCATATACCCTTGTATTGCAAATGATTATTATGCAGACCATAATTCTTACCTAAAACAGACTCAAATAGCACATGCATTTTTTGATTGGGGAATCTTCGCTTCCCAGTAAGGAATGAGGTCGACAACATGGAGCCCAATTTTATCTGCATCCAGCTAGCAATAAGTTTGGATTCCAGGTATCTTAGTAGTAACTGCTTCAGAAGTGCATGTAAGAATTGTAGCAAACACAACATCAAAGCAGGAATTTACATAATTCAAGATGGTCTGGACATAATTCAAGAACCCACTGAATGGTCTAGTGGTAGTAGAGTGTGTCTACCACACAAAAGACTAGGGTTCAAATCCCACTTTTGCAGTGGTTGTGTTAGGTAGTCGACGACCAGCGTAAAAAATAGTCGAATATTTCATCATGGATTTGAGCAAGAATCCATGTAGCCGACCCCACTTGTAGTGGGAGAAGGCTTAGTACATTTTATAAGATGGTCTAGACAACCATACTATTCAATGAAAGAAGCAGTCAAGTAGCTTTTTGTTTTGTAGATTGATTTTTTCGACTAAAGCATGCAGTACAAAGGCCTATATGTAGACCATACTTACATCCAACTCTCTCATAATAGTTTTTAGCAAAAAAAAGGGAAAAACACTCCGGAGGTGCCCGTCCCAAAATATATTAACAAAACGTAAAATATATACTTGCAACTGCCAGGTCTGGAGAAGAAATCTAGCTAGATTGGGCATGTTATCAACATAAAACATGTTGGATCGAAAGATGATCCCATTACGCGAAAGTCAATTCCCCTGATCATGGCAATAGGACACATCAGCTCAGCCATTTGACCTGAACTGGTTAACCACCAAGGAGCTCCAAAAGTTGAGGTTGTAGGAAATCAAAAACATCTGCCTATCGGACGTCCGCAGCCTGCCAAATCTCATGCACAAATGCACATGAGTAGAAGATGGTTTACGCCCTCGCTCCCATTCCCACATATGGAGCATGACACGTCATCTCCCCAAACAAAGGTGTATCTTCTGACCTTGGTTAGTAGTCGCTCGAGCATGTGAAGTCAAAGGAAAATCTTCATCTTTAAAGATATCTTCAGAGTCTAAATCAAGCTACAATCTCTTTCTCTGATTCATGTATCAAACAGAGATGGTAATGAGCGCTTTGTAAGCCTTCTTCACAAAAAAGTAGACACCATGCCATACTCAGTGGTGATGACCCTCAGACAAGTCTGTATAGCTAGCAATTACCTCAGGCATATGCAGAAACTCCCCAAAATGTTGCTCATACAAAGGAGAGGAAAATCATGGCATCTGTTGTCCATCAACATAGGCTCCCTAAAAAACGTGTCACGATCCTCCGCAAGTGCAACCAAGCATAGGAAGCGCTCATGTTGGGAGTTGTCACTTTTGTGCAATTGTCTGTCCACAACAAGGACTCCCTCTTGCCAAAATGGGTGCATATGTATGGGCAACTCATGAACAACCGAGTAAATCCCTTTCCAAAAGCAGAGGAAAAACGCTGTGGAGACTCAACAATTGTAGGCTGAGCACAAATACCATAGATAAACTAAATAAGATGGTAGAGAAGATCCTTACTCTCACCCCACATTCAGGCTACCCATTTGAGCAGGAGAGCCTTATTCATCTCCTCTAAACAATGGACCTTGAGGCCTGCCTTATCCTGGGAGAAGTTACCAACTCCTGGTTCACCAAGTGTAAACGTTTCAACTGCCCATTAGAAGGGCTTCACAATTAAAAGTGCATACAAGTCTCCATGTGATGTTGGATGCCAAAAAGAATTATCAATGTGGAAATGAAGATGGGAATGGCTGCCAGAACCTCCTTCAATAGGATGAGCATCCCATCTCTAAGGGCATGTTTGGTTGTTGGGTTGGATTGGGTTGGGTTGAGATACACTGGTGTATCCCTCCTTCCAACCCTCTCAATCCTCCTCACAATTTACTATTCACAGAGGTACAATTTACTATTCACACGGGTACCCAACCCAGTCCAACCCATCAACCAAACATGCCCTAAAAATACATGAGGCATCCCGATTTGCCAACTTCCGCTCCAGTCGCTCTATTATCGGGAACCAATCTGATTGTTTCATTCTGTCACAAGCTAGTAGGAGGCCAAGATAACCAATGGAAAGGGAACCACGAGGGGTGTCAACAATCCCAAAGGTACAAAAATAGAATTAGAACTGATCACTATCATACCCAAGAGCTCCCTAAAGACGTCTAACATAGTACTCACGGCCCTGACCTTCGCACTTTCCCCTCAATGGAAAAAATGGCATCATCAACGTACTGCAGGAGGGGTATAAAGATGTCACCCCTCGTAAAACCTGAAGTGTTAGCCCTTGGATCACCTAATCGATCATGATAGTAAGTACAACGACAACAAGGACAAAAGCAATGGTGCTAAAGGGCATTCCTGGCGGACCCCTCTCTATGGTTGGAAGAGGAAGTAATGGCACATCTCTTCATCCATGTAATCCACGTCTCTTGAAATCTACACTTCGCAAGTGCATACTAAAGGAATCGTCAATCCACACAATTGTAAGCCTTGGAAAAAGCATTCTTCCACAACAGTCCTTAACCCCTCTTCTAGTCAGCCACCATCTCCAAGGCCATCAAAATTCTATCCATATTAACTACTCTGGAATGAACGTTTGGACCATGGCAATCAAATACTCCGAACAAGGCGCGTGTGATTCCAATCACTTGCCATCTTTGACCCTTTGTTGGCGTTGTCAATAAATGAGGGGTAGGTCTAAACATAGAAAGAACCAATGAAGGGCTTCAATCCCTAATCTAACACCACCAAATTTGACATCAAGTCCTCCGTGCGGTGGCGCCACTCCGCCTTTGCTCCCTCCATGATGTCATTCACTAGTACTTTGCCATTTAGTCAACCGCTATCATGGGTGACTCCACCGCAAAGGAGAGACCATTATTTTGGGGGCTTGAAGCCTTAGTCCTATGGCCATTGCTCATGCCAAGAGAGAATGCCCCTCCATCGTGCTACTCCGCCAAGGACGAACCAATCTCGTTGAAGTCATCATATCATTGTACCACCACTCTTCCTCCTCTTGACACGATGCAACTCCGCTGAGCATCGTCGCTCAATGCCCATCCTCAGCATAGCTCGATCATTGTCGAGGTGACTTTTGCAAGGGTCTAAAATAATATCCTCACGGAAGGCAAAGAAAAAATGTCGCTAAACAACCGCTCACAAATGTCAACTCGAACAACAATCAACCCACAAAAGCAAGCAAGTGTGAATCAAAATTTATTAAACTCTACAAATAGATGTTTAATGGACAAGTATAGTAGGGGTCGAACACAGGAAACAACTGAGGATAGACAATCAAAAATTTGCCAAGAAAGACAAAAAATGAGTTTAGGTATTTTTTGGATTTTAAGATTTTTGTGGGTTTTTAATTTTATAAATATTTAATGGAATCTTCCTTTTATATTTTTTATTTGTTCTAATTTTATATATTATTTCCTTTCTATAATTTTTTGATATTTAATTTTATTTTCTTTTTAGTATCTAATATAAGAATATATATAACTACATAGACAATATAGAGTGATGCAATTATAAATACAACTAAAAACAAACAAAAAAGGAGAAATAAAAATTTTTTGTATTTTTTATATTTTTTACTGTTTTTGTGATTTTGGGGAATTTTGCGAATTTTTAGGTATTTTTAAAGTAAAAAAGAAGACAAAACAATGAATAAGGTAAATGGTCGAAATTATTTTGGAAGTTAAAAATAACAAAAAGGCCTAAAATTTTCAAAAACTATTTTTCACTAATAATAAATATAGTAAACAAAATTAAAAAACATAAAACATAATTTTTGGATTTTTATAGAATTTTTTATGACTTTTAGTTGGATTTTAGAAATTTTTTATTTTTATGCTTTTTCTTTTTCTATTTTTAGAGATTTTTGTTCTATGGTCTCAAAACATAATAATAGGCATAATATAATTTTTTGTAATTTTTCAAAAAAATATATTTTATGGGTTTTACTGCAAACAGCGAATAATAGCTCGATATTTTAATTTTTAAACAATGAAATAAAATCAAAATACCCAACCAAAAATATATATGATAGAAATATATGTCAGGTATTTAAGGTAATTTTCCACAAATTTTTAACGATCAGGAGTTATTTTTCACAAAATAAAAACTACAAAACTTTATGGACTAAATACGAACACCTCAGAGAAATCCAGGGGGAAAACATGCGGTTTTCTTCAAAATAATAATGGTCAGAGGAGCATTTCTGCAATTTAAAACAAGTGCAGGGATCCAGATGCAATTTTGCTAGAGAATATTGTACTAAATACGCAAATTAGTGGACTAAAATGAAATACAACTTTTTTGAGTGTCCAGATGCAAAATACCACGTTCCCTCACACGTATAGATACGTGAGGTGACGTGGAATGGACCTAAATGCAAATATTGAAAGGACGGGGGCTTAGATGCAAATATTACAAAGTATTTAAACTACAGACAAATATTTATGGACTAAAATAAAAAACAAAAAGGCACAACGGGTTTAGTGCAAAATACCTTAATCGTCGCTGACTGACGGCTCTGAACATTCCAAATGCCACGCAACACTATCTAGACGACAGATGACAGTTGGGTTGTCGACGGCTAATATTAGATTTCGGTGAGAGGTCGGGTGGTTGAAGCTTGAACCATCGGACGACAATTGAAGAGTCCGGAGCGGGGTGCTTGATCAGACGGAGGAGAAGCACGCTGGAAGAACGACGTAGGAACTTCCCCCCAACGAACTTCGATATGCCCTTTCTCGGTGGTTGATCACCTCCAGGAGCTCAGAGGTGGCTCAAAACTCTCCTGGAGGTCCTCCACTTCGGTTGGTGGTCTCAGCAGGGCACGAGGGGCTCCGGCAAGGTCGAACGGAGCCGCGACACATGAAGGGAGTGCTGGAGCTCGATGACCCCTGAAAAGGTGATTTCTCTCTTCGTTTCTTGCAAGGGTTAGTCAGCAGACAAATACGAAACCATGAATGGCTTCAAAGGTTGGAATGGGTGAGAAATGGAGCGATGCGGCATGTCTCCGACGAGCGACAAAGCTAGGACACGGATCTCTCAATCTGTGCAAGATCGAGGGGAACGAGTGTGCATAGGACAATCAACAGGAGAAGGGTAAGGAAATGGAAGTGGTATGGCAATTGGAAAACAGTCGAGTATGGTGGAACAAGGAGGCATAACCGGAGCTCCGGTGAAGTTTAATTTTTTATTTTACGAAAAAGCAGATGGAATCTAAGAAACCTAATAACTATTCTATGTTAATGGTATGCTAAGGAACGAAAACACAAAGAGAAAGGGAAGGAAGCTCATCGGGGTCACGCCTGAAGCAAACTTCGGGCGGAGGGGCTCCGCGAACTGGATCTCTCGATTCTACAAACCATGAGGACCGTCAAACCACGGAGAGGGTAGCTGTTGTCACCAGAAACTTTGATCCAAGCTAGGGTTTGGGATTTCCTTAGCGGAAAAGGATCAAAGAACCAAGTGAGCTCGAAGGAGATACCATATACCAGTCCACTTCATTGGGCAGTGGTGCTCGATTCAGAGGTTCATCGACCAAGAAATGAGGCGCATGTGAAAGTGCGTTGATCGAGGTACAAAAGTCAAGAAGAGATCGAGCAAAAATAGTGCAAGGTTCAGGTGGGAGAATTCGAGGAAGATCGGTTAAAATTTTTGACAGTTGTAGAACCAAGGAGGAAGAGCAGTTGACCTGGGTCAATGATTTTATAAATTTTTTGTTAAAACATAAAAAAATGTTTTATTTTATATAGTATTTTTAAAATGATTTTTATTTATTTTTATGGGTTTATTTATTACAACTTATTTTTTAAGGGTATATTTATAGGTATATTGACCTACTTATTATATATTTTACTTTTGTTTTGCATTTTTTTCTTTTATTTTTTAAATTTATATAATTATAACTTATTTTTATACATAGAAATATATTTTTACTATATTTTTTTAATGTAAGATGTACACCTAAATAAATATGTATACTTAATACATAGGTAAAAGTATAGTATATTCATCTATGTATTTTGTATACTTACTTTATTTTAGTGCTTTATTTATGGTTTTATTGTATTCTAAATATGAACATATATTATAAATAATATTTACAAGATTATAAAATTATAAAGTTATAAAAATTAAAAAGAATAACTTGTAGTCGATCCCATACATCTTTAAGATGGGAGCCGGATCCTTGAAGGCACCAATAAAGAAAAGATATCCTTGTTTTCTGACTTGATGAAAATCAACCCCGAAACGAAACTCGACTGGGGAAGTATATCGAGCCAAGCGAGTCTACACGATCATATAGAAGATTAGTTTCTGCGTGTAGACTCATACAACCATCCTCGTCAGTCCTCGAGCCATGCTAGGCTGGAAAATGTGATTTATAGGTTAGAAATCATGTTTTCCGATCGACTACATAGCAACTCTAGGATGTGTCGGAGGGAATTAGGATATTGTCGGCAATGCTAGGAGGGAACTAGGGTGGCAACGGGTGGGGTTAGGGTTCTGTGTACGAGAACGGTGTAGGACCGTCACTTTGATACTGTGTGGAGAGAAAAGAATGAGTTGCTTACTCATGAGGCCTTAGGGTTCTCTTATATAGAGGAGAAACATGTTAGGGTAAAGTTCAGAAGATGAAAAGAATAGAGAATACATAAAAGAAACAAAATAACTAATATCTCAATAAGTAGTTTATTATTTGATTATTACATTTTGATATTTGGGATCTCAATCGTAATCCTGATCAACGGGAGCACATGTTTTATCTCGTAACAGTTAATGATTTCCAGACGTTTTAGGGATTTTCTATCAAAAAAATCCGAGGCTTGTTTTGCTATGCAAAATTTTATTATTGAAATAAAGAACTTTTTTTATTCAGCTAACAATGCCTTGGAGTTTTGTAATGAACTTTAACAATGCCTTGGAGTTAAGTACTATTCAGTTCTCTTAGTTCTTCAGCTCCCTTGGCATCCTACATTAGACCTCATATACCTACACTTCTCGGTAAAACGGTGTTTTTTTAGAGTAAGCGGGGGTGGCTTCCCAAGAAGGGATCTACCTCTTATTTATTAAACTAGAAAAGTAAAAGAAAAATAGTACATGTACCTATCGCTACATTGACCACACGACACAATGCCTTATAATGTTCCAACAGTTTTGAAATATAAAAACATTCCCCTCAAAGATGGATCCATTCCGAGCACACCGTCTTTCCCTCAGTAAAACGGTGTTGCAAAACACTAACACCGTCATCTTCTTGATATTACTAGGACTCTTTTAATATAAATTTTCTTATATATAAGCAAGGTCCTCATTACTTGCTACATGGTTAATTGTATGTTGTCATCCTCCGTACTAGGAGAAAATGTTCCTTTTCCGATTGTGTTTCTCAATAATGACCTTTTTTCTCTAACATCTTGTGTCTTTGGCTATGTGGCTTTTTTATAACCTGAATCATGGCTGTAACAAGCTCTCCCCTAGAGCTGTCAAATGTGTCTTTGTTTTCTATTCCCAGACCAAGAAAGGATACATGTGCCTTAATCCTGCCAGACAGAAGTACTATGCCAATGCTGATGTCACATTCTTTGAGTGTGTACTCCATATACCTTCGTCAACCGTCACTTACGAAAAATGCCATAATAGCAGTGCATGTACCTGATGACAAAAAATAACTTTTGCACACCTACCACCTACACAATACCATCATTTATGACCAACACCTCCACACAAAAAGCAAACCACTAGGTTTCAACAATCATGCATGGCAAGTCGAAGGCACGGGGCAATGAAGAAATCGCATAGCACTAGATATTGAAATAACACAACATTTGTCAAAAGGAAGGACTACAAGAGATGGACATGCCCCACGAGAGACATTGTTGCCATAATGAATATTCCACCAAAGGATTGCCATCCTCGGCATCAACTCCACTAGCCTCATTGTACTTGGTCTTTCTTCCCCTTTCCCCTCCCATCCTCTCGACTATTAGACATAAATATATGATCATATAGTATATACTGTCAGAACTCAAACTATATTGGCATTTTTTAGAAACGTGACAATATATTTAGGATCTATATTTTGAAATATGATGTGTATGTGCATGTAACATCCTCTACAAACAAGACATTTCGAAAATGCAATAAGGTTATTGTACTCTGGTAATATATGCTTTCTTTCCCGTGTACATAATAGGTAGTTGTTTCTGAGGTTTTACTTGTGACTTTTTTGATTTTTCCCTGAAGTGGTTCACAACATTGAAGGCCGCAGTGAAAGATAAACAGTAATTGACAAATACCCTGTTATTACATGCACCAGATTCTCTGGAGCACCTACAGCAACAAGGGCAGCTTGAATGATCCGTAGATAAAAACAGCCAGACCAGCTTGCATGTTCTGAGACCTGTAGAAAGAGATGCAATTCTTTTAAAAAAATGAGAACTGCACTTGCTTAGTCAATATATTATTCTCGATGATATCTTCTGAAAGTTGTGAAAAACCTAAAAATCAATAGAAAATATCACGATGATGTGTGTACCTTGACAACCACACCATTTCCCGCAAACACGGCAGCTAGCATGGGATTGAAAAGATTGTGAAATGGATAATTCCAAGAGACGATGGCTCCAATCACACCAAGAGGGTAGAACTCAACCTTCGCCCTTTTGTGCATCATTGACCATCCAGATGACCTACAGCACAAGGTTCAGCAAAATTTAGCCACCACATACGCTGCATTTCCTGAACTTAGAAACAAAGGCTTCAAGATAAAGAAAATTGGCATGATTCAGGTTGTAATTAAATGCATAACCGGATAACTGGGTGTCAGAAGGTAGATTTATTACTCCCCGATATAGCATTATTTGACACATTTTTGTCTATGTGAAGGAATAAGAAGAAAAACCCAATCGCATGTAATTCATATCATCTATCATGCTTGGTATCGCGGTAATAAGTTGTACACAGTATTGTCAAGGCACTAGAGGTGCAAAACGCCCGAGGCGCTAGACGCTCACACGAGAAAAACAAAGCGCCATATATAAATATAAATAAATTATGTGAGTCTCTATAATATGTACACATACACACGTATGTATGTGTAATGGTAAATATAAGTGTATATAACTTATATTTCAATATAAGATCAATCCAATATATTTGTCGGGGTGTTTACATGCGCGTATATAAATGTGTATACATGTGTATATGTATATGTATGTGTGTGTATGTTACCACCAAATATATTTAACGATTAATTCACTATTTATTAATGTGTATGTGTAATGTATGCACGCACTTGCGTACGTATGTATATGTATTAAATATTTGTGCTTGTGTGTATATTCAAAAGTAAGTGTGCCTGAATGCATAGATATTTCTATACATGTGTGTGTATGTGTATATGTATGTGCATGCCTATGTATATATGTGTGTGTCTACACTTTCATTTATACATGTGTGAGTGTATATTGATTTAGAACTTCAAACTAATATTATACGCAAATGTAAAAGTATATATACTTTTTTAGTCAAAAAAATATATGTAATATTAAGAACTAAAACATGAATGTATATGTACACATATATGCAATGGAAGTGTGTAAATTACATATACATGTGTGCATCCTGACTTTTTTATGAATGTATTATCTATTAGTCAGATTTGGAAGGACTTACATTGTCGAGCTATTTTTGACCCATCGTCTCTTGTACTTTAGGGCATCCTCACGGACAGGGTGATCGGGTGGTCGTGAGCAGGGCGACCTCTATCGCATGGTCTGAACTCCTTATGCATGATTATCCTCTCATTTTGTTGGACATGCCTCCCCCTTTACGTGGCACATGCGCTTTGGTCATCTTCTGCTCCAGAATATATGTCATATTCTGCCTCAGATCTCACCTCGCTCATCCTTCCAATAGGAGGCTTATCAGTTGCGAAAGCAGCATCAGTCTCTTTTTCCTAGTCATCAGAGTCGGAGCAACAGCTATATTTTGAGTTATTTCATATTGATATTTGGGATTCAAGTCGTGTTCTTGATAATCAAGGACATAGGTTTTATCTAGTTGTTGTTGATGACATTTCCCGTTTGTTGTGGGTCTTTTTATTGAAGAATAAATCTGAAGCAGGGGATGTTATCAAAACTTTTATCAATGAAGTGCAGACTGTTTTTTCTTCTTTTGTAAAATTTGTGAGAACTGATAATGCGTTGGAATTCTATACTCGTGCTCTCTTAATATTCTTCTCATCATGTGGTATTATTCATCAAGCATCATGCACCTATACCTCCGAGCAAAATAACGTAGCAACACATTCATTCTGGGGTGATGTTGTTTTTACGGCATGCTATCTTGTGAAACGCATGCCATAGTCTGTTCTGGGAGAGAAAATCCACTTTTCTCTTGCATTTTCAAACAAAGAATTATTCTCACTTACTCGTGTTTTTGGCTCGGTTACATTTGTCCAACAGTTGTCTCCAGGTCTTGACAAGTTCTCTCCTAGAGCCGTTAAATACGCCATTGTTGGGTACTCCAGGACATAAAAAGGGTATAGTAAGGATACCTCTTACATCTTGGGTTTGAAGCTGGCCAACAACAACAACAAAGCCTTTTCCCACAACTAAGTAGGGTCGGCTACATGGATTCTTTGCCTCCATTCAGATCTATCTTGGGCCAATCCCGGGCTTATATCCACAAAACTAAGATCCCTTCGTATGGTTTGAAGCTGGCCAGAAACAAAAAAATAGGATAGTGACTATTACAACAAAGATACATCAAGATGATATTAGACCTCAAAGTGTTGCGGGAGGCACCTCGAATTGTTGAGGATGAGAAGGCAATGGTTGCATGCACTTACGCATCATCTACAGAAAGCGTGATGTATGACATGATGTGTACAAGACCACATATCTTACATGCAATGGGAATGATAAATGGTGAAGAGAAACACTGAACTGCAATAATAAACATCTTCAAGTACGTTAGAAAGACTATGGATATAGTGATATTAAAGTCTTACCTTCAAATACCTAACAAAGGCTCAAGGCTATGTACTAGTCTACAGGGATTGTGATTTCCAAAGCCGAGGATATTCTGACTTAGGATTTCCACACCAACAAAGATAATAGACATCTCATCCAGGTAATTTTTCTTGTTGGATAGTAGTGTTATAAGCTAAGAGTAGCAAGAGGCAAGACACTATGATTGTTTCTATATATATGATTCTTCCATATAGTAGCCATGTGATATCTGGTCGACACTCTTGATCCAAGTCCTATGCATAGTAATAAATGAAGGGAGGTGGTAGTGCCTCGAGCATCACAGAAGCATGAACATCGAATTGTATTCGATAAACATGACTTGTCATTCAAGTCACGATAGCAGCGAAATTCAAAAAGACTGATGGAACCTCGTGGATTGGGAGCTATTCCCAATCCATTCTATCATGAACACATGAGTATAGAACGTACCTCTTGAATCGTGATCGTGATCTTCGAGTCTCTAAGCGAAGAGACCCCATGTCTCAAGTCTTGAATTGTAATCCATCACTTGTGAGGATAAGCAACGACAATACTGGAGATTGAGATGGTATCATTGGTGGCACAATAGGAAAATAGAAGAACTTGGGAACCTCATGTAATGGAGTAGGAGATGATCTGTATGGTTGTGTGGTGATCATTCAAGAGGAAATCGAACACCTAATATACTGTATTTTTTATAGATTCAAACAAAAATCAAGAATAAGTGTGAATACATACAATAAAAACTCTAAAAACCATTTCCCTGTCATCGTAGCTTAACACTAGAAAAAAATCAAGAAGCGATACAGCATGAAATATACAAAACCCCTAAAGATCCACATCTAAATGCATTTCAATTAATAAAAATCACATTAACGAAGCCTTATATGAAGCCAAGAAGATGCAGGAAACAACGGCACGATATGGCGAGATAGAAAATCGATATCGATGGTATATAAGTTGATATGGGAAAATTGCATACAAAACTTCATGTTTTGGTTGACACTCATCGATATCATGATATATTGGTGATGTCTTGCTAGATATCGATCAGTATCCAGAGAAATTACATACATAGTAGTATTAATATCGACAAATATTCGATATTTGATCTATATATCGACGATGTATCCCAATATATCAATTCATGTTGGCTAGAATGGTTAAAAAGGTTGTAGAGGGAGGCCTTGTTGTTGGC
This sequence comes from Ottelia alismoides, assembly GCA_037367405.1. Taxonomy (NCBI): domain Eukaryota; kingdom Viridiplantae; phylum Streptophyta; class Magnoliopsida; order Alismatales; family Hydrocharitaceae; genus Ottelia; species Ottelia alismoides. The sequence continues at coordinate 40,093 of JAZKJV010000105.1, forward strand.
TTTAACATTTATGGTGTTTCAACGTCGATCCTTCAATATGCATATTGTTGAGATACTAGTTATCTTTCATGTCATTTACGTATTATGTATTTCTTGCATCTTCTTTATGTAATTTTTCCAACAGGTTACTCTCTTATATAAAAGAACACTAGAACTCCTATAATATTATGATTCATTCTTTTCTCTCCACATGGTATCAGAGCAACGATCCTAGACCGGAGTTCTTGAACCCCATGCCCTAACCCTATCCGTTGCCCTCTCTCATCCCTCCACACTACAACCGCCGCCCACGTGCAGCAGCGACTGCCTCTGCTATCGCCCACACACAGCAGTGGCAATCACCGCCCATATGCAGTAGCGACTGCCGCTACTTCTGCACGCGGTTACTACAATATTTCAGCATCATCGCAGCTCTCGTGTGAGCCCCTTGAGGCCCCTCACATTTCTCGACGCCATATACAACCTTCAAGGTGGATTTATTTCCTCTCTGACGTCAAACTACAGTCTAAGACGGTCTGATTTTAATCAAAAAAACGTGATTTAAGTCAGACCTGTATATCACATTTTTCAACCCAAGCGCGGTTCGGGAATTGAAGAGGATGGTTGTATGAATCTACACATACAACCAATCCTCCACATAATTGTGTAGACTCACTCTAATCTGTCTACTCTCCAGTTGAGTTTCGTTTTTTGGTTGTTTTTCCATCATGTCAAAAAGCAAGGGTGATATCTTTTCTTCGTTTGGTGCCATCAAGGACCCGACTCCCATTGTGAAGAGGGATGTGACTAACTATGAGTTGTGGTCATGTAGCTCCTGACCCTTATGTAGTACAACAACAAGGAGCACATTCTGACGAAGTCAAAGCCGATGGAGAAGACTGGAGACAATGCTTCATAAAAGTAAGATGACGCGTATATGCGTATTTGGCTCTCAATGACCCTCACCGTAGAGATAGCTAATGATATTATGAACCACCCTGCCGTCAAGGCGATATGGGATATTTTGTCATCCACTTGTGCCCAAGCGAAGAACGAGGCCAAGATTCTTCAGCTTCAGTTTGACATATACATGGTAAAGCATAATGGCAGTCCACTGCATACTTTCTACCCCTCTCTTCATGGCATGTTCGAGAATCTTCACAACTTCATGCCGATTACGACCTCATGAAAGCAGCAGATGGCGTATAGAAACTCCAAGTTGGAATTTTCTTGGTAGCACTTGACCCGGAGTATAAGGCAGCAAGGGCACAACTTCTTATCGAGGAGACCATACTTCTCATGGAGGAGACTTACAGTCGTATGACTCGTATCAGTAGACTTCATATTCCACCTGCCACCACCACACGACCCTGCTCAGTGATGGTTGTTTCTCACGGTAGAAGAGGTCATACGCAGTTCAGAGGGTGTAGTCCATGTGGCAAAAGTGGTGGACGTCGGTGTGGTTCCTAAACCTATTGTCATCGTAAAAAACACTTTGAGGACACATGCTATCAGAAGCGTGGATACCCCGCATATGCTCGCATGGCAAAGCAGATTGAGCTTTCAGATACAACAGCTCCTCAAGCAGATCCATGCCTTGATGACATTGTCTCTCGTATACGGGATAGCATGACTCCAGTTCCCGGTACTACCACTACAGGATCTATAGATAATGCAGCTTCTACTAGAGCATCTTCGAGCTCCTCGAGTATTGCGTATGCTTTTACTAGTTATAGCAGTGCATATATGACTGTGGGTTATGGACTCTAGCTCTTCTCCCCATCTAGGCATATATGACAGTGGGTTTGTCAATCGGAGATCGTTTCATAAAAAAATTAATTATTATTTCTGTTAAAGTAACATCATGTAATAGCCAGCCACTTTTTTTCTTCCACTACTTAAAAATTTACTTCCATTCCACTTGTTTTTTCTATTCCACTTGTCAACCAAAGGAAGTTTTCCCCTCCTTATTTATATCAACATAAGTTCTCTTAATTCCCTCCAATCCTTTTCCAATCCCAGCCGTAATCTTCCCCATTCCCCTTTCCATTTCTCTCCCCCAAATCATCTCTCTTGCTCCAAATTACCATCCGAGAGAAAAGGGAGAGTCCCTGCTCTCTTTCTCACCAATCTACAACTACAGCCTTGTTGAAACTCTTTTCTTTTCCTCTTGGACGCCCATGCAATTGGCTACCATTGCTGCAGCAAGAAGCAGCTTCAAACCAACAACCTGTGGTTGCTACTATTGCAAGAACAACAGCAAATTTCTGCACCTTGATCTGTCCTAAAAATCCCACTACATGCATGTTAGATCTTCAAAATTTGATGATCCAATTTGAGGTACGATCCTCAAACCATTCCTCTTGCTGCCCTACCTGTAGATTTCACCAAATTTTCATGATTTCACCCTTTTATTTTGTATGGATCATTCTCCCTGGAGTATTGATTTATAATTATTTTGGATGACTTATCCAACTTGGTGTATGATTTATGTGGCCTGATTTCCTTATTAGTTTGGACTCTTGGCATGTTCTTATAAATGTTCTAAACATGAAATTTGTGTAGCAGAGTATTAATCTGTATGTACTGCTACATGTCTGTTGGAATTAAAAAAAAAGATTGAAAACTTCATATACTGTCTAAATTACTACTATTTACACATTTAGATATATATATAAAGAAATTTTGGTAAAAAAAAGGGTTGGGGTTTAAATCTGTATTGTCTTTAAATTAGTTAGATGGCACATGGGTATTGAGTTCTATTTACTTGAGATGTACATTTTCTTATTTTACTGCATCTCTGGAGACAGTGTGTAGCTTAAATATATATATATATATAGCAATTAAGTATTGTCTGGATGATAAAGGAGGAATCAGAACTTATTTATGGGTAGAGGTTCACGACACCTTAATTATATTTATAATTATATCGGGGAAGGGGCTCAATCTTCTCCGTAGCAGCATCTGAAGTGTTTAGAAGGTTTAATCCAGAAGGATGATTTGATCCGCAATGTAAAGAATAATTGAAATGTGTACATTGATGAGTTTTATGTAATACCATTGATAATCTACTATGAAATCCATATTTTATATCATGCTTAAACTAGGAAAGATGTAGATGACTTCTTCATATATGGAGACAAATGCCGAAAGGTTGCAGCAAGAGTCAAAGAATGATTAAAGAGCCCTTTGTATCTTATAAACTAACCATCAATTCAAGTTATAAGGAATTTAGCAAACTCGGGACTAGTTCTGGTAGAAGGTGAAATCTTAAGATTTTTTAAAAAATATATATACATACTCAAATCTTGTGCTCCTATTACTCTTTAGTTGACAGTATTCTTAACGGTGGAACTCGCAAGTTATACTTAGAAGATAACTATAAAAACGCGTAGACAAGAATTATTACAATTGCAATAGAAGACACTATCTAGTTGGTAAGAAGGTAGGATTGGTTGATAGTTGCAAAGACATTTAATTGATTTCATTCTAGTAGCCTTTAACAACAAGTTCTTATATGATTCATTCTAAGTGGTCTAGGAAGACTAAATTTAGGTTTGAGAAATGTTAGGGCCGGAAGAATTGAATACATAACCTAAGGTACTTTGTTTCAATGTTATATTATCTAGTACATAAATCATAGTTGTTGTCACAGGGTCGAAATCCCGCTATCGATTTCGACCGATCCTGTGCGGCGTTAGCTAACCCGTAGCTAATCAGCCTTCCCAAGTAGAACGGTCACGGGCGCGCTCCAACTCTTCTCGTACTCCTGCTTGCTAGCGTACCGACGCTTCCAACACAAACACGAGCACGAACTCCGGATCGCTCAAGAACACTCTCAAGAACACGCTCAAGAACGCTCAAGAACTCAACCAAGCAATCACACGAGCACGGGCACAAAGCTCTTCTCTTATTAGAAGGGGAACTATCTCGAGGAGTGGGTGGACACTCTGTGTACTCTCTACAATGTGTGTTTACAAATGAGCCACCACCTCTCCTTATATACAAGACTCAAGGCAACCCAAGGGACACTCATTATTACATCTACAATAATGATACATAAAGACACAAGAGACCCTTCGAGTTCTTCGGCAACCCTTCGCGTTCCTCAGCAACTCTTCGTCTGCTCGTCTCTTCGACTCCCTTGTTGACCTTTCGTCTTCCCGCACGGTCGACGCCCAATCAACCGTCCAGTCATCAGCACACTCGCGCTCCAACGCTTGCTGATGCAGCTTTGCCATAATTCACCAAGTACCACCGAACACTTGGTCTTGTGCCAAAGGGAACCCGCGGCCTCCAGACCCTCGTGCGGTAAACCCTTCATTAGCGTTCTCCATGCTAAGGGGACGTCCTACAGAACTTCGCTATCGTGGCCTCCAGACAACTTTCGTACGTGTACGACCGAGCATGCTCGACAATGCTCGTACTCAGCACCTGCAACGCTCCATGCCTCTTTGGACCGCCACGCATCAATACCGATACCGTGCGCCTACGTACGTACGCCTCTGTGGCCGTACCGCATAGCTCCTCGATGCGTACTGGCGTATTGCTTCACTACGTACCGCCCTTCTGCGCTCGCGTATGTATGACTACGTGCATCCACTGTCATGTCTTGCACTGCTGACTGTACTCGTTGTACTCGCACTGCTACAAGCTTCACGACACTCTGCTACCGAGCCAGTGTCCTGTGTGATGCTTCTCCTTTGTAACGTACGGTGGAGCCTCCAGACTCCCGTGGATAACCTCCCTGATATCCACGCATTTTCGGACTCCTCTTGAAGTCCAGCTCCATCGATCATTCTTGAGCATCCAGCTACCGTGTCTGCACGATCATTCTCGATCACGGAATTTGGGGTGTGACAAGCCTCCCCCACCTGAAGAATCGGTTGTCCTCAACCGAGCATCTCCTCTTCAGCTGACGTCCCGTCACAATCCTCCATCCGCTACGCACCTCCTGATGCGGCTCAATTGGAAGGGTGGTGCAAGCTTGCACCGTCTCCCTTCCTGCACTTGGTCTTTTCACGAACCATGTCCCTCCATGACTTGGTCTTCAACGTGAAAAGTGGAGCTTCCTCGTCAGCTCCCATTTTCGGCATATCCCTCCTGGATACAACAGCTCCATCGCTGGTATGTGGCAGCTCCAGCTCCACATGTGAAGTTCTCACCTCCATACTTGCTCGTTGACGATCTCTATCGTTCCCTGTGAGCGTCCCCACATCCTAGGAAATGAGCACCTCCTGCGCTCCGAGCGCCTTCCCTATCTTGCCTCCTGCAAGATCATTGGTGGTGTGGTTCGTCACCACTCCACCCCTATGGACATGTATCTTCTTGCCCATGATGCATCGCCCTCCAGGGCTCTGCCTAGCATTCTCGTGCACGGATGTTCTCCTATCCGCGGCTTTGGTTGTGCGCCTCTTGCACACATGTTGGTGTCTAGCATGCATCTGCGCACTCCTGTGCGTCCTCGATCGAGCCTTGGCGCCTCCAAAGCTCTTTGTTGTGGAGTTCCCTCCCTCCACCGAATTCGAAGCTCCAGTTCGAAGTGTTGTGAGGCGTACCTTGCGTATAGCACCGATTGCTCCCAAGCGTACCTCACCTTCTTCTTCCTCCTCCTCGTCCCCACGAAGAGAATTCAGCTTCTCCTTCTTTGGGCACTGTCGCGCCCTATGCGGTCCGTCGCATATGAAGCATCCCTTGCTCCTGGGTTGCTCCCTTCTCTTGGAGTACTCTCGTTCTTCCATTGATGGATCATGGGCAACGCCTTTGCCCTTGTCCTTCGACCGTACCCTCGGCTTGCTGGTGAACTCCTTCTCTTCAGCATTGTGACTTGGTTGGGCCGCCCCATAATCGACCAACGCATCTGCCATCACGATCGTTGAATTAAGGTCCTTCACGCCCTGCCTCCGCAGTTCATCTTGCGCCCAGCTTTGCAACCCGATCGTGAAATTGAACAGCTTGTCCTCCTTGGACATCCCCTTGATGTCCAGCAACAAGGACGTGAACTGCTTCACGTACTCACGAACTGTGCCTGTCTGCTTCAGGCGTCGAAGAGCCTCCCGTGCAATCCACGCAGTGTTCTTCGGCAGGAACTGCGCTTTCAGTTCCACGACTAGATCATCCCACCTGTATATCTTCGGTCTTGCCTCATCTGCTGCACGGCTCCTCCACCATAACTTGGCGTCGCTCGACATGTACATCGATGCCAAACCAACTTTCTCGTCTTCCGTCGTCTTGGTCGCCTCGAAGTAAACTTCCATATCTCATAGGAAGTTCTCCAAATCCTTGGCACTCCGCGTACCTGTGAAGGATTTGGGCTCGGGTACCTTACATCGCTGCACCTCCGTGGAGCCTCCGCTGTTCGCCAATGCCTTCTTGATGAGGGAGATCTCCTTGCGTAGATCCTCCATCATCGTGTGGAACGCCTCCAGTTTGTCCTCCAAGGACTTGATCTGCTCTGCTGAGTATTGGATCTCGTCCCCAACATCTGATCTTTCTGAAGAACGATCCTCCAAGACGGCGATGCGATGGGCATGAGTCCCAATAGTGGACTCCACTTCTGCCATCGCCTGCTCCAGTGCTGCCACACGCTCGGTAACACCCACCATCTTTGATCTGCTGATTGAAGATCAACTTGCTCCAACAAGTATCCTCTGTTCCCGCGATCGACTGCTCCAACAGCCGCTCGTAGCTTTGCCCTCTTTCTTGGCACCGACCAAGCTCTGTGATCTGCTCCTTGTTCTGATACCAATTCGCACCAACGAATTATATCACGAACCGTGCTCTGATACCAACTGTCACAGGGTCGAAATCCCGTTATCGATTTCGACCGATCCTGTGCGGCGTTAGCTAACCCGTAGCTTACCAGCCTTCCCGAGTAGAACGGTCACGGACGCGCTCCAACTCTTTTCGTACTCCTGCTTGCTATCGTACCGACGCTTCCAACACAAACACGAGCACGAACTCCGGATCGCTCAAGAACACTCTCAAGAACATGCTCAAGAACGTTCAAGAACTCAACCAAGCAATCACATGAGCACGGGCACAGAGCTCTTCTCTTATTAGAAGGGGAACTATCTCGAGGAGTGGGTGGACACTCTGTGTACTCTCTACACTGTGTGTTTACAAATGAGCCACCACCTCTCCTTATATACAAGACTCGAGGCAACCCAAGGGACACTCATTATTACATCTACAATAATGATACATAAAGACACAAGAGACCCTTCGAGTTCTTCGGCAACCCTTCGTGTTCCTCAGCAACTCTTCGTCTGCTCGTCTCTTCGACTCCCTTGTTGACCTTTCGTCTTCCCGCGCGGTCGACGCCCAGTCACCGTCCAATCATCAGCACACTCGTGCTCCAACGCTTGCTGATGCAGCTTTACCATAATTCACCAAGTGCCACCGAACACTTGGTCTTGTGCCAAAGGGAACCCGCGGCCTCCAGACCCTCGTGCGGTAAACACTTCCTTAGCGTTCTCCATGCTAAGGGGAAGTCCTCCAGAACTTCGCTATCGTGGCCTCCAGACCACTCTCATGCGTGTACGACCGAGCATGCTCGACAATGCTCGTACTCAGCACCTGCAACGCTTCATGCCTCTTTGGACCGCCACGCATCAATACCGATACCGTACGCCTTCGTAGGTACGCCTCTGTGGCCGTACCGCATAGCTCCTCGATGCGTACTGCTTCACTCCGTACCGCCCTTCTGCGCTCGCGTATATATGACTACGTGCATCCACTGTCATGTCTTGCACTGCTGACTGTACTCGTTGTGCTCGCACTGATACAAGCTTCACGACACTCAGCTACCGAGCCAGTGTCCTGTGTGACGCTTCTCCTTTATAACGTACGGTGGAGCCTCCAGACTCCCGTGGATAACCTCCCTGATATCCACGCATTTTCGGACTCCTCCTGAAGTCCAGCTCCATCGAACATTCTCGAGCATCCAGCTACCGTGTCTGCACGATCATTCTTGATCACGGAATTTGGGGGTGTGACAGTTGTCATCACCCTATGAGCGGTCATTCTCCTTTATAACACTAAAGTTCTCATTGGAATGTAAACAGAACCTATAACCAAATGCATCTATATAGTTGTTAATCAGTGATACCAGATATTTTGCCGGTCATAATGAACTTTACACCTAACTGTGTGAGGGCGCAGTGACCCTCATCTAAGTAGGGTTAGGGCAGCGGCCGCCAAGTGCGCAGGTCTAGGATCCCAATCCTTTTCACAGTTTTTACGCGAGCTCGCAGTGTTTTTACGCCTCGTTGAGATCCTGACTTTAGACAAGTTCTGCTAACCCTCTGTTTTAGGATACCCATGCGGGGGATCCTCGGTTTTCAGTTTTTCGTAGAGCTTGTTTGTCCATACTAGTCGGACTGTTTTTCTAGAGTAACTTTTCCGGAGAGTCTCTCTCACCCGTCTCCGGGACGTGGTTTTGGAGTAGACCTTTCCCTCTATTGGACCGTACTTCCAATTAGAGGGCGAGACAGAGATCCTTTTTGTAGGCTACCCCACCGCTTGAGTTTTATTTACTTTCGCCATCAGACTTGGCGATTCTACATCCAAATCATCCATGTCTACATCTAAGTCATCTAGAGTTACATCAGAGACAGTTACAGTTGAGTGTTGGAGGAGTTACAATTAAAGTTGAGTTGGTAGAAAGTGACTAAAATTAGATTCGAAATCCCCATGAGCTAGTGGGCGTGTTGGAACTTAGTTATGATGCATTATACAATACTGCATGCATAAGGAGGCACCCCAACCCTAAGGCATTATTAATGTCTTAAAGTGCATTATTAATGTCTTAGAGTCATAGTGTAAGGTTATACAAAGACCAAGATCACAGACTATCCACTAAACTTAAGAGTTTAAATAAAATCAAGAATAAGATAAAAACCTAAATCATCCCCATTATAAAACTTCATATTTTAGTTTTCTATATAACACGAGATTAATAACTATATGTATATATATACAAATGAGTCATTAACTATTTCCGAAAAATATACAAGGCTATAAGGCAATTGCGGAAATTATGCATATGTCATTAACTACTACGTAATAATGTGAAATACAGGTGGAAATGGAAAACTTTAAGCATACATCAGTGTAGCATGAAAACCTCTTTTTCAAACAAGTAGTTGCAACTTTTGATTGTTATTCTTTTCTACTTGTTTCTTTTGTATCCATATTAAATGCATGCTATTTTATAATATGAATCATGGGTGTACCAACGCTCGTTAATACATCTTCTTCCTAACATGTTTTGGCAGGCAAGGAGTCTGTTGCTCAGTAGTTGTTGATGACTTCAAAAGATTGTGTATATACTACACGGTACGCTCTCTTTTGATTCAGCTTCTTTTGTTGCAACTTTTGTACTATTATATTATAGATGTTATTTTCTCTTCGGTCTGATGTTGGGATATGTAAATGTACCGTCAGCTTCATGTAAAGGTTGTAAATTTATATATGAAAATTAATGAAAAGAAAAGTTGGTGGCCCTTGTTGATGTGTTGTTCTGTGGTAATACAATGTTACTTGAATGTGAATGTCATATGTAACTTCAGCGCGAAAAATTTTCCCCAAAATTTCACTTAGTGTGATGTCATGTGAATGAATTAATGCGAATGCGGCGTAAACGGACACCCGGATCCGAGGGAGTTCACAGTTTGGTATCAGAACCATGGTACCCCCCACTACATGCATGCGCAGTGTTACAATTCTGATCGCATTAATTTCCCGGATAGCTAGCCTTCCGACTTGTCGTGAATTCGAGAAGGGGAAATTGACATTCAGATTCAATCACCACAGATGTCACCAATTTCATTAATTTCCATATTATATCCCAAGAAGAGAAAAAGCATATATGATAAGTATCTGCGAATGGCATTTTTATAACTAAAAATGATTCTCATGTAGAGCCATGCCATCCCAACCAAGACAGGAGACTGACCAGCCGGTACGCATACTGACCGCTCTTACCGATCTTCAGCAGCAGCAGGCTGCTATGAGAGATCAGTAGGATCAGATTTTGACTCAGCAGACTGAGATCGCAGACCGACAAACTGATATAGAGATGAGATTTGAGGAGCTGTCAGATTCCACCTATCGTCCATCTCACGACGGCACAAGCCAGGACCAGCGACAGTCAGTAAAGGTACAGCAGCTTCATTTCGATGATCCATTTGAGGAGATACCAGAGCAGGGAGCCGATAATGGAGATTATGACAGGTAGTAGGACCCTGTTGACTTTGCATATGAGGATGCACATGAGTACTCTACCATTCACAAGCACCAGTCGGTCTTCACTTCCTACCAGCGGGTCAATGTGCCCATGTTCGAGGGTACCGGTACGTCAGATGTTGCTGAGCAGTGGCTCCAGAGGATGACGAAGGTGATGAGGATGATACGCACGCCACGAGACACGTGGCTATCTTTCATGACGTACTCACTGACAGATTTTGCTGAGAGATGGTGGGATGTCGTAGTTTCTAAGTTAGGTCACGAGTCTACATGGGATGATTTCGAGAAGATGTTCAGGTCCCACTTCTTTTCTACGAAGTGGAAGGAGTCCCAACGTCGTTTGTTTGCACAACTTCGTCAGGGACGGATGACAGCTAGAGACTACTTCGTCAGATACACCGAGCTGTCTCGACATACACCAGCAGTTGGCGCATTTCCAAAGAAAAATCTGGAAAAATTCGTCAGCGCCATGAGGGAAGAGGTGCAGGAGAAGCTGGTTGTATTACACATCACTTGCATCTCCGAGGCTACTAACGCAGCGGAGAAATTTGAGAATATCCGTGAGAGATGTTTTGGCAATTTGTCTAAAGCAACGCATAGACCGCAGCGATCTTTTGGGCCGATTCGTCGATCATTTCAGCAGCAGAGGTCAGCTAGGCGTTTTCAACCTACAGGTTCATCATTCTCAGGCAGTGTTCGCTCATCTCCATCGACTACTTTAGGAGGAGCACTAGCTGGACGTGGCACAGATTCCGCTCGATCATCTGGGTCGCAACGAGCAGATAGACCCCTAACAGGACCGGCTCGGAGCACAGACACGACCATTCCACCTACCCGGCCATTCCGTTGTTACTTGTGCCATGAGTGGGGACATTACCGGCATCAGTGTCCCCAGGATCTCGTGAGCCTCAGCCACAGCCTTCACAGTAGCAGCCTCAGGTACAGCGTTCAGGGAGTTTTCATGGTAGGAACTCTAACTTCAAGAGCAGCAACAGAGGCAAACACAGAGTGTGGCAGGTTCCAGTACTGCACCAGCCAGACAAGGTCAGCTACATGCAGTGACCGAGGATCGGGCACGTTCAGCAGCTATTATGGTGAAAAGTATGATATCAATCTTGGGTCGACCTTTTCATGTTTTGTTTGATTCTGGAGCGACACATTCTTTCCTTGCTTTAAGGCTACTAGCTTCTTTAGGTCGAGTCGAAGAGACTCTATCTTCTCCATATTACATCCGTGGGTCAGGTGGCCAAATGTTCATCATTTCACAGATGGTCAGGCACTTGCCAGTACTGATTGGCGATCACGAGATGATCGCAGATTGTCTACTCCTACAACTTGATGACCGATGAGTTCGACTTGATTTTGGGCATGGATTGGTTATTCGCTCATCATGCACTTGTTGATAATTTTAGGAAGACAGTTGTCTTCAGGATTCCAGATTTACCCGAGTTCACTTTTAAGGTACTATACATGACTCCATCATGGAGTACAATTCAGTGTTGCGAGCTCAGCGACTAGTTGATCAGGGTTGTGATTCCTACTTGGCATTTGTTCGAGAGATATCCGATCATGAGCCTATGGCACAGGATATCCGAGTAGTATCAGACTACCCAGATGTGTTTCCTGATGAGCTACCAGGATTACCACCTGAGAGACAGATCGAGTTCGAGATCATGTACTACCAGAGACACAACAGATCTCGATGGCACCATATCTCATGGCTCCACCTGAGTTGAGGGAGTTGAAGGTGCAGTTACAGGAGTTACTTGACTTGGGATTCGTGCGGCCGAACACTTCACATTGGGGTGCTCCAATGTCAAGAAGAAGGATGGATCCATGAGATTATGCATCGATTACAGGCAGCTGAACAAGAGAACGATGAAGAACCGTTATCATTTGCCGCGCATCGATGATTTGTTTGACCAGCTCCAGGGATCTTCGATTTTCTCGAAGATCGATCTTCGTTCAGGCTATCATCAGCTGAGGATTCGAGAGTCTGATATTCCGGAGACAGCCTTCAGGACTCGCTATGGACACTATGAGTTTGTGCTGATACCGTTTGGGCTCACCAATGCACCTGCGGCTTTCATGGATATGATGAACCGAATTTTCCGTCCATATTTGGACAAATTTGTAGTGGCGTTCATTGATGTACTCATATACTCACGGAATGAATGGGATCATTCGAATGATCTACGGATTGTCTTGAATACATTGCGGGAGCACAAGCTATATGCCAAGTTGAGTAAGTGTGAGTTCTGATTATCCCAAGTCTCATTTCTAGGGCATGTCATTTCTGGAGCAAACATCGTAATTGATCCTGCGAAGATTGATGCAGTCATGTCTTGGGAGCAGCCAAGACAGTTATTCAAATTCAGAGCTTCCTTGGGCTAGCAAGTTATTACAGATGCTTCGTCAGCGAATTTTCACGCATTGTTCGTCCTTTGATACGATTGATGCAGAAGGGAGTTCCATTCATTTGGGATGATTCATGTGAGCATGCCTTTATGACATTGAAAGAGAAATTGACTACATCGCCCATTCTTGCTCTTCCTTCAGGCACTCAGGACTATGCAGTCTATACATATGCATCTGGAGAAGGTTTAGGAGCAGTGTTGATGCAGATAGGTCAAGTGATTGCTTACGCATCACGACAGTTGAGACTGCATGAACGGAACTATCTCAGACATGTCTTAGAGTTGACGGTAATTGTCTTCGCCCTAAAGATCTAGCGCCACTATCTATATGGTGTGAATTTCGAGATCTTTACAGACTACAAGAGCGTGAAGTATATCTTTGATCAGAAGGAACTAAACATGAGATAATGTAGGTGGCTCGAGCTACTGAAGGATTATGATTGTACGATCTCTTACCATCACGGTAAGGGAAACATGGTGGCTGATGCACTTAGCAAGAGAGCTGATGCAGAGGGTACATCGAACTGGCTATATACATGGGATATGCTTGCAGCTTTGACCGATTGGCATCCTTATGAGAGCGCATCCATTTCTAACGTAATGCCTCCACGATTCAGCAGTTTGTGGGATCGCATTGTTGAAAGTCAGAAGACAGATCCATGGATTCGAGATAGATACATGCGCGCCATCAAGGATGAGGTTGATGATTTTGTTGTGACGGAGTTTATTTTATGGAAGGTCGGGCGCGCCATTGTGTCCAACGACGAGCAGTTGCACAGAGACATTCTTGATGAGGCACATAGTTCACGATTATCCATTCATTCCGGCGGCACAAAGATGTATCGTGATCTGCGTCGATATTTCTGGTGGGATGGGATGAAGTGCGATGTGGCGCAACATGTCAGCAGATGTATGACCTGACAGATGGTCAAGGCCGAGCACAGGAGATCACCAGGATTACTGCAGTCTCTCCACGTTCCCGGGTGGAAATGGGAGAGCATTTCTATGGATTTCATCACAAGTCTACCGAAGACACCAAGTGGCCATGATTCCCTTTGGGTGGTTGTCGATAGGTTGACCAAGTCAATCCATTTCATACATGTCAACACAACTTACACTCCATTCAGATCGGCCAAACTATATGTGCAGAGCAATATCAGGCTACGTGGTATACCACGAGAAGTGGTGTCTGACAGGGATTTGAGGTTTACTTCACATTATTGACATTAGTTCATGCCAGCACTACAGACAGAGCTAAAGATGAGTTCTGCATATCATCCGCAAACTGACGGGCAGAGCAAGCGCACCATACATACGCTTGAGGATTTGCTACGAGCGTGCTCTTTGGAGTGGAAAGGGTCCTGAAAGGACCATCTACCGTTAGTGGAATTCACGTATAACAACAACTATCATTCCAGTATTGACATGGCACCATTCGAAGCCCTATACGAGCAAAGATGCCTCACACCTCTCAGTTGGCGTGATGTAGGTGATTATGCTCTCTACTCCGTAGACCTCTTGGAGGAGACTGCGAGGGTTGTTGATCTTGTGAGACGGAGGCTTTTGATGGCACAAAGCCGCCAGAAGAGCTATGCAGAACATCGGAGAAGAGACTTAGAGTTTCAGGTAATACAATTCTTTTCCCTTCATCTATTCAATTATGACTTATCTATATTCAACCTAATCTCACACACTAATAAAACATGTAAATACAGGTTGGAGATTCGGTGTTTCTCCGAATATCTCCCATGAAGGGAATTCGGAGATTTGGTGTTCGTGGCAAACTAGCACCGTGATACGTTGGACCATTCGAGATTCTAGCTATGGTGGGAAAGGTGGCATACCAAGTAGCCCTTCTTCCACATCTTTCCGGCATTCACGATATATTTGATGTATCCAACCTGAGAAAGTATATGCACGATTCTCGACACGTCATCAACTATGAGAATCTTGACGTGGAGCCTGATTTGACATATGAGGAAAGACCAGTACAGATAGTTGACAGTGTTGTGAAGAAGCTTCGCAGCAAAGAGATTCCCTTGGTCAAGGTGTAGTGGCATTGACACGACGTTGAAGAGGCGGCATGGGAGACCGAAGCTGATATACGGGCACGATATCCGCAACTTTTCTCATGTAATAATCATAACAAGTCCTTGTAATTATATACATGTTGAAAGAACATGACTTATTTTCTCTTTGAAGTTTTTATGAATTCAAAACCCTTTGAGTTTTTTATGGCCATATGAAATCCAAATAAAATACTTAATGACCTTGACTCGAGTCTCGGGAACGAGACTCCCTTTGAGGTTTTTATATGTGGCTGCCCGTGGACTGCCACCAATCATGACTTAGTTTTTGCCATAAGTGTTTACTGTTGTAACTCGTAAGGAATGATTTTAGAGGGGTAGAAGACCTTGATGAACAAGGAGGATAGGAGCGTAGATGTTTTGAGTCTAGAAGAGATGAATAGTCCTATGTGGGCTAAGGGGGCGACCCGTATTTGAGAGGATGGGTCTAATTTGCCGAGCACGATGATTCGCTCCATTTGTAGGGTTACTTTGATTTTTCTTTAGCATATTTGGGAAGTGGATGCAGCTTCAAACTTTTGGAGGGGCATCTGCTCTATTCTTCCGTGTGTTGCCTCACTTATGAAGCACGTTCTGGATAGTAGTTGTTTCCATTTCTAGATGAATGATTAGAGAGACCATTGAGTGTTTGGGGCTTGTTCCCCTCGTCTGTTTCCTCTAGTGGATGATGTAAGTTCATTAATAAGTGATAGCCAGGAGGCCAATTGTTGGATTCATTGATTTCATTCTACTTTGATGGACCATCATTTTACTGACTTTTCGTTGCTTTTGGAGGCCCTGCTCGAGCTTGATGGATGACCTAATTCTCCAGATCATTAGATGTCGGTGGATGGACACTATGCGCTGCTAGAGGCCTACAAGACCTTTTATTCGGAGATAGCTTTTGACCCTAGGATAGCATCAGATCAATACAGACATATGTGGCGCTGGAAGGTGCCGCTACGTGTTGGAATCTTCATTTGTCTTTGAGGAGACATCGCTTGTCGATTTACGAGCATAGGACCAAGTTTTCTCCCAAGTATTGATAGTTTTTGCCAACATTGCGATGCGACACAGTGAGTATTTGTTTTTTGATTGCACTATTTCAAGGGAGGTTTCGCTCAGGATGCACATTGATCAGTTGGCAACTTTGGATTTGGGAGCTTTTTAAGAGTCTATTGACAAGCTTGGACACAAAGTCCGGTCAAGACATGGGTTGCGACTATTCTCCAATCCCTGTGAGTAGAACAGAATGGGATTATCTTCCAAGAGGAGAATGTACGCAAAGAATGTTTTACAGCACGTCAAAAGCCTTCGAGCTTCTTGGTTTTTGTAACTTTATGATCTCATTTTGTGAATATATACAAAAAAATTTGAGCGGGAGTTTTCCTGACACAACACCCTCTTTCCTTTCAAAAAAAAGGCTTTAGGAGAAGTTGGATTGGCGGAAGGCTACATGTCTGTAGAGGGGGAGCCTTCTTGTGCTTCTTAAGGCAGTTTTGTTTGCCATTCCTATTTTCCCTCCCTACCTGTTTACTATCATTAGTGTGCAAATGTGATGGAAGCCCATAAGAAGATTTTTCTAATCCAAATCTGGGAGTAAGAATCACGATAAATCACCAGAATTGGGAATCCATAATGTAACCCGTGGAGGATGGGGTTTAGGAGTACTAAGGCTTGAAGAGATGGACAAGGCCTTTCTGAAAAAGTGGGTTCTCATGGTCTATGGTGAGGGTAATGACATGATATATCAGTTAGTACAAAAGATTTACCGTATCTTGTCCAGTCTTTCCAGGTCATAGTCTATCTTTTCAAGAGGGTCTTCTCCATTTTACCAAAGGTGGCATTGTTGTTATGACCTGTGAAGAAGGACAAGCTAGTTCAAATCTGGCCGGACAATTGGACTGAGGAGGGGGTTTTGTGTCATCGGTTTCTAATGCTCTTTATGTTGGCAACCAAGCAAGATTTGCGTATAGAAGAGGCTTTGTCGAATGATATATGGCTCCTACATTTCCCTCTGTTTTTTTAAAAGCAACAAGTCTTAGACTTCTTAAGGTTGGTAGAGCTCCTCGATATGATGGAGGGCCATTTGAATTGTGTGTGTGTGTGGGGGGGGGGGGGCAATAGACGTGGTTTGATGATAACTTCTCTCTTAAAAAGACTTGCAATGAAGAGGTTTCCCTCGGATTTTTTGACCCAAGTGACATGGCTGGAGACTATATGTTGATTTGGGGATGGAATGGGCAGTCGATACTAAAGATTTTTTAAGCAAAAAAAAGGGGGAAACATGCATAGGTGTCCGTCCATTATATTAATTAACTAAAGGATCGGAACAAAAGCCAAAACACGAGTACTAAAGATATTTATGTGGTTGTTGAGAAGGAAAGGGCGATGAGGTAAATAAGGCAAAGATTCTGCAAGGGAGTCCCAAACTATGTGGACCATACCTTCTTTGCATGCGATCGTTCTAGGAAGTTTGACTCGGGGCCACGATCAATTGGGTGGATTACATGTGTGACGGCAGCTTTAAGGGAATCCACTAGGGCCACCAACATCAATTCATACCATGGACTGAAATATCGCGAAATTTCGCCGAAATTTCGGTTTCGATGGGTATCGGGTATCGAAATCATACTGTATATCGAGATCCCCGGTTTCGGTCGAAATATCGCGAGATATCGCCGATATCTCGGTCCATCTCGATATCTCGCCCGACATTAGGAATCTTTGAATAGAAAAATCTGGGCACTTTCGAAATATAGCGAAATATCGGTCGAAATGTCCCCATTTCGACCGACTTCGGGCAGTGGCTCTTCTCTTCTTCCTCCAAGACCTTCATCCCTTGAGGTAAGCCAATTTATGATAAATCTTCTTCAAATTCAGTAATTTTTTTAGGGTTTTCACTAAATGGTTGTTGATATAGCTAGGCATGGTGTTTAATTTGAGAGATTTCCCCCAAAATAGGTATAAATTTGGAGTAGAAATTTGGGGCTTTTGTGTTTTTTTTGCACAATAGTGCTAACTATGATCATTGTATCACAGATCTGAAGTTAACATGAACTAAAACATTGTTGGAGATTATTTTCTTGGATCTATGTTAGAAGAAATTGGGGGTTTTGAAGTTTAATGTGGAACGATAATGAGTTGTGGTGTTATATATTCGGATCTTGTGTTTTGGAAGTATAAATCATAGTCTGGAAATTGTTTTGGATTAATAAAAATTAAAAATATAGAAAATCCGAAAATGATTTGTTAAATATTTACGTTTTTGTTCATATTTTGTGTCAATAATGTAGTCTTTCATGAAATTGGTCCCCTAATTTGTAGATCTAAGATCCTAATGTATAGATCCAAGGTTTTTTTCTGTAAATAAGAAAAGTAGGTGTTGGAAAAATTAAATATATAATAATTCCGAAATTAAAAAATAAAATAATTTGCATATTCATAAGTAGTTGCATTGTAATGCCAACTTAATGTTTGTTCTTGATTTTCCTCGCAGATTTCGACGTTCATACATGGCACATTCTGCGACATTCTGGTTTCGGTTCCGGTTCTTCATTTGGATATTCACCATGGCACATTCTGCTTCCGGTTCTGGATCTGACAGTTCTGATGATCAGAGGGAAGAATTCAGTGGGGACATTGGGTGGAGGTATGCGTCCGCTCCTGATGGAAATAAGGCGAAGCCGCAATGCAATTTCTGTGGGAAGAAGTTGGGAGGAGGCGGGATCACAAGGATGAAGCAACATCTTGTTGGCAACAACAAGAATGTTGCCAAGTGCACGCGTTGTCCCAAAGATGTGAGGGACAAGGTCAAGGCGAGCTTGGACGGAAAGAAGGAAAAGGAGACGGAGAGAGTAAGAAGGGAAGAACAAATGAAGGAGTTCATGTTCGAGAAAGAATTCAACGTCCTTTCTGATTCAGATGACGATGATTTTGTGTACCCCGCCGACATTCAGACTGCATCAGAGAGGAGGGCATACAGAAGGGCTACACAAGAATCATTGAGGAGCGAGTTCGAGAGGAGAGAACTCGGTGGTGCACGGGGCGGCTTCTATGGTGCAGGTAGGAGTGGGAGTGGTTCTGGAGGCGCACCAGTACCACCACCCACTAAAAAACACAAGGGGAAGGGAATTGAGCCCTTCTTAACGAGGAGCGGATCCATGCAATACAAGGCAAGCAAGGATCCGAGGCAGAAAACAGTGAAGGGAATGTTCACCAATGCACGAGAAAGGGTAGGAAAAGCCATCAGCAAGCTCTTCTTTGGGGAGAGCATTCCTGCCAACATTGCAAGCGGGCCATTCCTGCAGCATGCCGTTGATGAGATCGCTGCAGCGGGAACGGGAGTGAAGGCTCCTACATCCTACGAGATCATGAACAAATATCTTGGGATGGAGAAAGAGGAGATGAATGAGTACATCGCCGAGTTGAGGAGGAGATGGCCAGAGTATGGCGTGACATTGATGTGCGATGGGTGGACGAGCTACACAAGGAAGCAGATCATCAACTTCCTTGTTTACTGCGATGGGAAGACAATTTTCTTGAAATCTGTTGATGCATCTGAGCATGTGAAGGACCACAGGTACCTTCTGAAGTTGATGAAGGACGTTATAAAGGAGGTTGGGAAAGAGCACATTGTGCAAATTGTGACAGATAACGGCAGCAACTTCAAGAAGGCTGGTGAAACAATTATGAAGTCCAGCAGCTACGGAATTTTCTGGACACCGTGTGCTGCGCATTGCATTGACTTGATCCTTAAGGATTTCAGCAAGAGGAAGCTCGTCTCAAGGGTGGTGGAGAAAGCACGAATGATCACCACATTCATATACAACCACAGCAAAGTGTTGGCACTAATGAGGCGGATGTGCAATGGGGAGTTGGTGAGGTCTGGCATCACACGCTTTGCAACCAATTTTATAGCGTTGCAAAGCCTCAAGCAACATAAGACGGGTTTGAAAACCATGTGTTGCCAGGGTGAGTGGTTCGAGATACCTGAAGCTCGGACTGAAGGAGGACGGAAGGTGGAGATATTGATCAATGATATCTCCTTTTGGGATGACGTGACTCGGGTCACGAGGATCATGGATCCAGTGGTATCTGCATTGCGGATCGTGGATGGCGACAAGAAGCCCACCATGGGAGTCATCTACGAGGCAATGCGCTGCATGAGAGAGAAGGTCCGAGAAGCGGTTGGGAAGGGATCAAAAGCATGGTTGGACATCATAGACGAGCGATGGTCTAAGATGCTCTCGCATCCTCTTCACAAGGCCGGTATGTATTATGTAAAAAAGGTTTTTTTTTCAATCATTTAAATTTTTATAGTTGGACATCATAAATGAGCTTGTTCGTGAATTTCTGTGCAGCTTATTACTTCAATCCTAAGTACCACTACAAGAATGGACTTGGTACAAATGGTGACCTTCTCTCAGCCGTACAGATAGTGGTGGAGAAGCTCGTCAAGGACGAGAAGTTGCAGAGCATGTGCATGAATGAGGTACTAATATCCTCAATTTCTACCTATATTTTGACTTTTGAGTCACAAGATATTTGGGTTGAACCTATTTGTGCGTTGTGAAGGTTAAGTATTACCGAGATGCATTGGGTTCCTTTGGTCGGATTACTGCGGTCAACGGTCGTGGCAATACTCTTCCTGGTAGGGACGGAGGCAAATAAACCCATTACTTGTGTTGATTTTGTGTACATTTATTTGTACTTATGATTTCTGTCTTTTCCTTTTTTTGCAGCCGAATGGTGAATGTTATACGGGATGGAAGCTCCCAACCTTCGAAGTGTGGCAGTGAAAGTGTTGTCTCAAACCGCATCTGCTGGCGGTTGTGAGAGGAACTGGAGCACGTTCAATTTGATACATTCGAAGAGAAGGAACAGGTTGGGAGAAAAGAAGCTCAATGACCTTGTCTTCGTGCATTACAACTTGAGGCTGAAATTGAAGCATGCAACGGAGGGACATGACAAAGATGACTATACGGACCCTATTGACCTTGCATACATTTTCAAAATGCACGATGACGATGCTGATGAGGACGTTCTCCAGAGGTGGATGGATTCCAATGGTGCCTCAGTTCTCGATCAGCCAGGTGGAAGACCGAATGAGAACATCAGCCAACAAATGGGAGCAGACGTTGGTGACTTTTTGGCCAGATCCGGGCGGATTACAGACCCTGTTGGAGGGTTGGAGGGCGAGATTGATGCAGCTGTTGATGAAATTCTCTCCAGTAGCTCCAAATCCAAGTCACAATCAAAGGATGACAGTGGAGATGATGATGATGACGATGTTGGTCGTGCTGGACCTGGTGGTGGTGGAGAGTCAAACTCAGGTGGGTCAGGAGGGAGTGGTCGTGGGCCACAAGCTACCAGACTTGAGGAAGGCCTACAAGCAGGACGTGAGTATATGGAGAGACAACGGAACACACACGGACAATTTGTTCCAAGTCCGAGTCCAGGGCCTACGGATTACGAGTACGGTCGAGACCAGCGTCCAACCGACAGCTACATGGAAGATTTGACATCATCTGTAGGTTCTTTGAGCTTCATGGATATCGACAGCCCATATCGCGGAGGAGCACAAAGTCCTTTAGGCGGATATGGATCGTCGCACGATGAGAGATCATTTGGCGTCTTCCCGGAATACTTTCAAGCTCCTCCTCCAGGACCTCCTCCTCCTCCTCCTCAGTACGCACCACCAGCATATTCATATGGTTACAGTGGATATAGGGGATACAGTAGCGGAGACAACTACCAAAGTAGCCAACCTGAGCAGAGCCAGGGCAGTTTCTTTGGGGGTGACAGCTACGGTTTCTTTCCTGACTACTACACGGCAGTTCCTCCTCCTCCTCCGCAGAGATCTTCTCCTACTCCGTCGTCGTCGTCCCGAGGATCTCAGGGCAGTAGTTCGCAGCAGCCTCGTCGTGCCACTCGTGATACCGGATCCAGTGCTGCTTATCCTCGACTCGGGATGCTCATAGGCATCGATGACCACCAGTACAGGCAGTATGTCATGGATTACAAGGCCATGTACTCGTACATGACATGGGAGAACTACTGCGAGTTTATAGAATCTGTGATGCGCTATGAGAGACAGCAAGGAAGGGGGGGGCATTCAGATCCACCACGAAACTCCTGGTTCTGACCAAAACATGTCACCAGGGCAGGTACTATATTTTAATCTTTACTCTCTTTTATTGCATTTATCAGAAATATGCATGTTCTTAATAATTTTAACTTGTTGTAAGTTGTATTGTATTTGTAAGACTAGACTATTACTCTTGTTTATTATGTATTAACAATGTTACAACTTACAACCATGGTTTCAGCTTTTATATATTAACTGTCTTATGAGATTTCGGTCGAGATAGGTTGTAATAGAGGGGTGGAGATCCTCAATTGCAATGATATGGATAAAATATGGGTCATTTCGACCCCATATCGATCGAGACATGTTGCTTGGGTTCCAACAATATGTCCACCGATATGACCGATATGGCCGATATGACCGATATGTCTATATATAGGGTATAGATGACCAATTTGTGTGAAATAAATGTGTATTTGTATGTTATTTACTGTTCTAATAACTTGGAATATCGAAATTTTCAATAAAATTGGAAAAAAAATCGGGTTTTTTAGCCTTTTTCGACGTTTCCACCGAAATCGTCGAAATTTCCCGAAATTTCGGCGAAATTTCGGTATTGGCCCTTACCGAAACGATGTCGAAATCGAAATTTCGAACCTTGATTCATACAATGATAAGATCAAACCATTGACCATCGTCTAAACTTTGTGGTTGACATGGAATGATGTGGTGTCCCGACAGGAGAGATTCTATGTAAAAAACGTATTAAAGCATGCCAAAGCTCTCTGTGAATCATAGTTTTTTTAGTTCTTTAATTTGAACTTGCAATAAATAGCTTGAGTGCAGATCATTTTTTCAAAAAAAAAAGTAAATATAAAAACAGACATGCAATTGGGAAAATCTTCTCAGTCAATTACTTCATAACTCAATGGCATTAAAAAGTTACCGGTATTCAGGCTTCAGCCAGCGTTCACCTTCTGACAAAAGCCATGTTATTTTCTCACAAGTAGTCATGATCTCACCCAAGGATGCATCCACCATGGTCTTTCCAGTATCTCGGGAAGAAGTTCTGCCAAATGAGACCAAAAATACCAAAAAAAGACTAACAAAAAAATCCAAAAAATAAAGAGATGTTACTGTCTATTATGGAAAATTTTTCGAACCCGAAGCATTCAGAAAAGGAGAGTTTGGAGTTCCAAATTTCCAGTGACAATAGTCAAAGAAAAATCCTAACCAAGTAAACAAAAGATTTACCATTTCCTTAGACCCTATATATAGATCAAGTATCAACGTGAAAATTTAGAGTACATACAGTTAAAACTGTTAAGCATTGGAATGCAAGGATAACAGATTTTACATACATTCAACTGAATTTTTGAACATTACACACTTTCGTTGTTGTGAATCAACAGAACATAACTCAATGCCCATTCACTTGACAACAGATGTCTTTGCATTATGCATTTCATAAGTTCATCCCATTCAGTTCGATCTGTTTGCATATCTTGGAAATGTAAATGGGATAGGTTACTCACTCGCAAATTAGTTCCTGATGTTCTATGATATATTTCAAAAGTATTCTCAGAAATTGGCGTCTTTGCTTAAAACTACTCTTTGCCCAGATCTTTTGTGCACTCCTCGCCTGAGCAACATGCTCTTTGACCTATAAAAGAATACACCTTAGTTCAAACATAAGAGGGAAAGAAAAAGATGTCTAGATTGTTAAATCGCAACTCATTCAAGTTTTTCTTGTGAATGATAAAGTTGTACCAACATGAAAAAGAGATGGCATTGTTCCGCATTAGTGAACATCAATTTGTCAAAAGCAAGAATATATTTCAGCAGTCAGCATCGTGTTAGCATGAAAAGTTTCCAGCCTATACAGAATGCTTTTCAGGAAGAGTAACAAAAACTACAGTGAAAAATATCGAAATATATAAAAAAGTTGAAAGGACAATGATCACTGAGCTTATTGTATGAAAGTCGAGGAAAGATCCCCAGAATTTCTGGTCTCATTCCATTCAATTGCCTTGAAGGCGCAAACTCAAAAATTTATGGTTTCCCGGTAGAACACTATTTCGACCAAGTTCTGGAACCGAGAAGGGTTTTTTCCATGGGGTGGGTCCCACTTGTATATTGTTAGAGTATTTGGTAATGCGTAATTTTTGGTGGGTAAATGGATCACTCCAGGATCCATTTACCACATCCAAGTCTTTAATCCCACATCTACCTGTTGTGAGATGTGGAGACTCAGTGAGGGCAATATAAGAAGCACCTCACCCTCTGTATCCATCAAGAAAGTTCAATGAACGATCAGCCCTTTGACATGTTCTCCCGTAGTTTCATCTCGCTCCTTAGGGAGTAGGGTTCCACGTAAATCCCTGTGTCAATGTTTTATCTTTTTCATAGTTTATGCTCTGTTTATCATTTTGCTTCCGCATTCCTATTTTCTAACATGGTATCAGAGCGGGTCGTTCTTTGTTGATGTCAAAATATGTTCTTGAATATTTTTATTATTCAAGATCATTCCAAGTTCAATTCAAGTTATTGTTCAATTTTGATTATAGTATCAAAGTCATGAGGAGAATCTTGCAATTTGATTTCTAGGGTTTCTTTTGAAACCCTAGCATGCCCTAATTTCTAGGGTTTCCTCCAAGTTCGATGGCAGCAGGCGGTTGCTCGTTGCTCACGGCACTCCTTCGTCTGATCTCGCATAGGTGCTGCGTGACATCTTGTGCAATGCCACATCTCATGCATCTACTCCAGACGCCATGTCCAGCGGCAGTCATGGCTCCTTCATTAGCCCCGCGTAGCAAAACTCCAGGCGGCGGTGCTCATTGCTCCCCCTCAACGAATCTCCCATCACCGTTCATCCAGATCCCAAGCGACGTGCAGCATATCTCTCCAGTGCCTCCGCTTCATCGTGCGATGACTCCAGCACAGGAGCAATCATCTAGGGTCTCGAAACAACAACAACAATGCAGGCGCTCCGAGATTAGACCATACGCAGTTCTCCAAACAGACCAGGCGTAGTTTCTCGGGCCACCTCCTCTCGCAAAACTAGACCATGCGCAGTTCTACAAGTGGTGGCGCTCCAAGATCGCAGGCGGCAACTTGCACATTTCAGCAGCGCTACAGTCTCGCTACAAGCATATATCGGACCTCGCACAGCCCCCCCCCCCTCGCATAGCCCTACACGCTAGGGCACCAACTCCTGTCAAATCCAGGCGGAGGTCTCCGCACCTTGCCCTCCATCTCTTCCAAGCGAGAGCCCTAGGTCGAGCCATCTCCAATCTTTGGGATCACCTCTGGTGGCGGCCTCCTGCCCCGCATCTCCTTCCTCCTATCTCGGATCTCACACAGGCGGCGCAAGATCAAACCCTAGGTGGCGATCCTCCAGGAGGAAGCCTTCCCTCGGCGGCGCAATCCCGCAACGCGGCAGTCCCGCTCCATTCCCAACGGCGGCGATGTAATCAGGAAAAGCCCCATCAAGGGTGGCATGACTTCGAGAGGGGGTTCCCAGCAGGGAACCCTAAATAAGCCCCAAGGGGGGCGTCCTACGTTACGGCCTAAGAAATTAAAAAAATGTCAGCTCCCATCTACTTATGTAAAAAAGATCAGTGGGTTGTTGGCATGGTTTGAAAAGGCTAGCCTCAAGGCAGTCGAGGCGTACGCCTCGAGGCAAGGCGGTCCCTTTTAGCCTCGAGGCTTACGCCTCAGACCAGTTCTGTGAGGCGTGCACCTCGAGTGGTCGAGGCGGTCGAGGCGTTTCGTGAGGCGTTTTTGCTTTTTTTTGAAGTATTTTTTATTATTTTAATGGTTTACTTAGTAGTTTGAGAAGCTTATAAATATCTGTTTATTCGAATAATGATTATATAAGATGAATACCTAAATATGATGTTTATTTCATGCCCATAACTTCATATTTACAACTAATGTATCCAACTATTTTTGCAAACTCTTACTATTTCACTCTTAATGAATGAATTCATAAATATTAAATTAAACAATACTTGTAACTTAACAAGATTTGCAATATATCAAGCAAAACAAAATGGATAAGATTCACGGTTTCTCATGTTGCCTTGTATTATATATTAGACACAACATAAATTTCTTCGACATATATTTAATTGAACTTTTAATTACAACAATATTTCAAAGATTTGCTCAAAATGGATATGATTCATGGTTTCTCGTACGATTGTATATTATATGTTAGACACATAATATAAATTCCTTTGATGTATATTTAGTCATACTTTTAATTACAACAATATTTCATAGACATATATGTATTGTTTAATTCTTTCACAATATCTATAGTCAATGAATTCCTCTTTGATTGGATGGAAATGTGTAGAAATGTATATGATGTTGTTCTATCTTCTATTTTGGGGTTATTATCTTTATTATTTCATCTTATCTTGTAGTGTAAATTATTATATATTGGGCAGAGAACATATAATTACATAGAGATATATATATAATTGTAGTTTTATACATATTTTTCTATATAAACTGAGGCTTACGCCTCGACCGCCTCTAGGCTATGCCTCGCCTCGATTCCAAGGAGACTGCCTCGTTCCGCCTTTCGTTTTTTCAAACCTTGGTTGTTGGTTGTTTTTAAGGGAGAGACCTAATTTGAAAGAAAAGAAGGGGAGGGCGAAAAAAATGGAGGAAGGTCACATCAGTAGTGTTTTGTAGGCCCAAATTGGGCTGAAAATGATAGGGCCAAGAAAAAATTAAAAAATGTAAACAAAAAGGACGAGAGGCTGAAAAAATAGTGAACGGTTTATTTGAAAAAGAGAGAGAGAGAGAAGTAACGACTACTGAAAAAGGGAACAGTCGGAAAAATGATTTAAAAAAAAGGAAATTGATTGAGAAAAGCCGAAAAAAATGTGTGTCAGCTTATTTGGTTCATTTGTTTTCTCCCTATTTCTCTTGTCTTCTCCCACCTTGGTCGATGTTTGTTTTTCCAACAAGAATAAGAGAAAGGAAGAGTATATGTAGAGTTGCAAGCCAGATTCTCCATATTCCAGATTTTAGGCCATTCAGATTTCAGACTCTGAAGTACATTTTCAGATTCGACGATTGGTTCCGAGTCTTCAATTCAAATATGCACATGCATGCGGTCTTCTTTTCAGATGTGCACGTGTTTTTCCATCATTATTTGTGGTCCCCATCTTTTTTGTTTCAGCCAAAGTTTTCATGTGATCCATAGGGACTCCAGAGTAGAGATCACATTCCCTATGTCATGGTTTCATAGGGACTCTAGAGTAGAGATCCCATTCTCTGTGTCAATAAGGGAGAGACCTAGTTCTCCGACGAGGAGACTTCTTCAGACTTCATTCTCCAGCGATCGCGGATACGACGAGGATTGCACTCCACGGTTTTTTCAGTTTGGCCCTTTCATAGAGGGAGCAGTTGTCCACATTGTTGTGGAAGGTCAGAGTTCTCCGTGTAGAGACTCATTTTAGTTGCAGTAACTCTGACGACTGACAGGTGCAGTACAGAGCACATGCTCTCCGACGAGAAGATTCAGTCTGACTCACACTTCAACCCATTCGTCCTCCTAACTTGCACGGCATGAGAAGAAACGTCCTCGACATCAGCCGACAGTTGTGCACGTTAAGTTGATATTGTCTGTAGTGTCATGTATGTGAGTTGAGATTTCTTTCTGTTTGTTCAAGATAAGCATTGCATGATCCAGCTTGAGGGGGAGTATTGGAGTATTTGGTTATGCATCACTCTTGATGGGTAAATGGATCACTCCAAGATCCATTTACCACATCCAAGTCTTTAGTCCCACATCTACTAGTTGTGAGACGTGGAGATTCGGTGAGGGCTATATAAGAAGCCCCTCGCCCTCTGTATCTATCGAGAAAGTTCAATGAACGATCAGTCATTTGAGGCATTCTCCCATGGTTTCATCCCGCTCCTTAGGAAATAGGGTTCCATGTAAATCCATGTGTCAATATTTTATCTTTTTCATAGTTTATGCTATGTTTATCATTTCGCTTCCGCATTCCTATTTTCTAACATATATTGTACTTGGCCGAAGAAGCATTTGACAAGTCGAACTTCCTACCTTCTTTGGACCAAGATCTGCTTTTATCATATGAGCAATATCGATCTACTTTAGTAGATCATATGGATGTAGAAAAAGTGGATTCTTTAGAACCCTCGAAAACATCTCTTTTCCATTTCCATTTACCCAGTTCATATCTGAGTTTCGTCTGTTCCAGATACTCAAATCCAACAAGCTCGCCTCCCGCCTCTACCTCCCGCCACACCAACCCTCGGGATACCACCGGAGGGAGACAGGCCACAACGTTAAGTCAGATGAGTTTGGGAAGAAAGAGTCAGAGAGGTAGGCTTGGACGACATACATCGTCGGTCGGTGGAATAAAGGTCAATGTTCATCCAAACATCAAGAATATTTCATATTGACACCCTGCATGCCAAGATATAAGAGTGAAGCTGCCTAATTACCAAAAGGTAGGAAAGACGTTGCCCTAATATGGCAAACTGGTGAAATGATGCTGAATAGTATAGGGTGATATTTTATGAAAGGTGTACAGTAGAACACGTGGTTTTGCCATATCGTCCATGATATCTTGTTGATATAATACGTAATATCAGCAGATATATCGCAAGATATCACTCGAAATATTTATAATGAATGTGCATGTTATTTCGCAACCAAGTAGGTTAACCAAACAAGAGATGCGGCGAAATATCGTCGATATCTGGCTTATATTCTACGCCATGAACTCGACACAATTCTCCATGGGTTTATCTCCACGCTGTACAACAATAACAAAGCCTTGTCCCATATTAAGTAGGTACAGCAACATGGATTCTTTGTCTCCACTCGAATCTTATTTGGGCCATTCCCAAGTTATATCCAAAAAACTAAGATCCGTCCAAATAGTCTCCTTCCAACACTTCGTATGCCTTCCTCGCCCTCTCTTAGAAGCATCAGCATCACAAATCTTGCATCTTCTAACAGGTGCATCATTGCAAATGGCCAAACCACCTTAAGCGGTTGTCTCGCATCTTATCCTCCATTGGAGCTACTCCAACTTTCCTTCTAATTACATCATTCTGAATCTGATCTTTCCATGTATGACCAGATAACCATCGTAGCATTTTCATTTCTCCTATTGTCACTCTCAGCACATGTCTATGGTTTATAAGGTGAACACTCAAATCCACATAGCATAACAGGTCTAACAGCAGCTTTGTAATACTTTCCATTGATTTTCAAAGGAATTCTCCCATTACAAAGAACAGTAGAGGCTCCTCTCCACTTTAACCAACTTGCATTTATTCTATGAGTAACAACTCCATCAATTCCCCCATCATGTAGCAAAATAGATCCCAAGTATCTAAAAAACCTTTCTTCTGGATGTTACCTTCTCTAATCTTTACCTTAATTCTTTCACCAATACTTCCATCAAATGTGCGTTGTTGCTCCATATATTCTGTTTTAGCCCTACTTATACGAAATCCTCTAGTCTATAGGACGTGTCTCCAAGCCCCAAGCTTTTTATTTACTTCATCTCTAGACTCATCAACCAACACAATATCATCGACGAACAACATATATAAAGTTACCTCATCTTGAATATGACTACTCAACTCATATATAATCAAAGTAAAAAGGAATGGACAAAAAGTTGGATATTGATGTAAACCGATTTTTTTAAGGAATGTAAACCGATTTTTATGTCAAAATAATCGGTCTTCCCATATTGGATCCACACACATTATCGAGCCCCATAATACATATCTTTTATAAGGTTGATGTATTGGACAGGTACTTATCTCTTCTCCAAAACTCTCTGCAAGATCTCTAGTGGAGCAGATTCATAAGCCTTCTCTAAATCCATAATAATCAAATGAGTTTCTTCCTTTTAGCTCTATAAATCTCCATTGTTCTCCTCTTGGTTTATGTTTGTTTTCCTTTCAATTAATTTTTTGAAGTTCTTGTAAGTGTGTACCCCTTTTTTCAAAGATTGTGCAATGATTATGCACGATGAAATTGATGTACGCACAACGAGACATTAGAGAAGTGTCGCCTGTGGCAGCAATTCCCACTACTCAACATGGTACAAATATTCAAGAAGCATGGCACAAAGTTATTGTGATTATTTTTAATATAAACGATCACCATCGGTAGGTTTTTCACCCACTAACTCTGTTATAGTAATTAAACTCGTATATTTAAATGTAATGTGGTATGTGTCTTCGTTTCCTTTCTACGTGTAGCCCAACAGGATAACCTCTTTTGGCTCTAGGTTTCCTCTCTATATAAATAGATCCCTAGAGCATATAATAAACAAGCTATTCATCTCCATTCACATGGTATCAGAGCGACGGTCTTTGAACGGAGCTTTGTGACCCTCTTGAAACCCTACCTCACAGCCAGCCCTCTCCCTCTCGATCTCTCATACATCATGCAGTAACTTGACGCCCTCATTGTTGTCGGGCACTGCCTTAGTGACCTCCACTTTATTCCAAAAGACGGCAGACATCCTATGATTAGTCACTTATTTTCATTCAATCGTCGTTAGCTTTGGTAGTTTTTTCTATTCTTTCTTTTCCAGCTTGATTTACATGTATGTAAATGTATACATATAAGAGCAAGCTCTTATTTTGAATAGATATTGGCTCACAGTGTTTCTGCAGTTAATTTCTAAATATCACCCTCTTAATATTAAAGAACATTATTGATTCATAATCAGATCGATTATGATGACCCACAAGCAAGGTCATCACGTTACTAGATCAAGTTAGTCCAGGATCGAGTTATACGAATGAATCGGATTATGTACTAGCAAGTCAGGCTTGAAGAAAGTGGGTGTATGATGTCATAATATTAAGATTGGAGATCAAAACAATGAGAGAAAAAAAGGAAAGACTGGAGAGAGAGAGAGAGTACGACAAACCTGAGAGGAATAAGTGATGAAAAATAACGGAGAAAAGTAAGATGAACAGGACTGTGTATACGAGTCATATAGACAACCTTGGTCACTGCACTTAGATAATCATCTTTTCCAAAAATAATAAAGAACAAAAATTATTGACCAAATTAAATGTTGAGTTGATGCTTCACCTCCTCGGGAGTTAACGCAGGAAACCACCCCAAGTACTTCATGGTGGCAGGCTCGTAACATTGAACTTTGTCTGTTTCGGTGAGGCCGCCCTTTCTAGGTATCTGCAGATCTCAAATATCAGAATCAGAAAGATTAAAAAAACGTCGCAAAGGCAACAAGGAAGGAAATGCAAAGTTCTCTTCAACTAATTATCATCACTTCATATCATCACAGAACTGCAACAGAAAGAGGTTCCACAACCTTTACATTGAGAAAAAAATTCCAAGGATTTTTTCAGAACATCAGAACTATGTGTATTCCTTATAAGAAACTCAAAGCTACTGAAGAGAAAATTGAGAGAGATGCACAAATATATATATAGAGATAGATAGATAGATAGATAGATATAGATACACACAAAATCTACATGTAAAAACGAGATAACCATGATGAGCCGAAAAAGGCAGCCCAATATGGCAACAGGCCACAAAAAAAGGGGACTAGTTGATCTATGGATCCGTATCTTTCTCTGTCGAATAAAGATGCAAATATCGAGAAAATTCGGGTCATAAATACTGCCAAAATGTTGTCCTCTGCAATAAAAGCATGGGAGCCTCCAACGTTAAAGAAAAAAGTGGGCGGTGTCCGTCACACCCAAAGGACCACGGATCAAATCCTACAATTACCAAGTATTCAAACAAAAAGTCAGGCACATCTAAGAACTATTTTGATTCATGCATATTCACTTTAATCATTGTTGTTTTTCTGACGAAGAAATAGCTATCTCCAAATTAAAAAAGACAACATCCACAGCTTTCTCACAAGTGGAAAAGGAGAAAAAGAATTATACAACGTGACCATCTAAACATGACAGATGTGCAGTTCACAAGTAAAACTCGAATGAGTTGTTGAGTGCAGGGAATGGAATCCACAAAAATAGATGAAAGAAATTGAACAGTCAAAACAGTACCACATATGCACCATTAGCAGAGCAATTCAATGAGTCTAAGAAAGAGGTCTAAAGTGAGCATTCAACTCACGTAAATATAGCTGTCCTGCTTGGAATGCGCCCCGTCGTCGAGCACTGACATCACGGCAACAAAAACCCCTCTTAGGACAAAGCGGAAAAGAACTTCAACAGCAGAGGAGATGCGTACTGTCGGAGGCGTCGACGTCGATGGAAGGGACGTTGGGGGGTATGAGCATGAGCAGGAACCGGCAGATAGCGTAGGCGAGGGCCACCACGAGCAGCGCCCACCACAGCGCCATGGTTGAAGAAGCTCCTCCTCCCTTCCTTCCTTCCTTCCTAGGGTTTTGCCGCAACAAGAGAATGAGAGGGTGACGAGAGAGAGAGAGAGAGCAAAGGCCACGGATGGAGACGCTCTCACACTCTCTTCAGTACAATGCCGTGCGGTTGCTCTTTCCCTCCGTCTGCGTGCGCCTCCTTTTGTCGTTGGTGGGTGTCAGGGGGGTAAATTCGACAAGGAATTGAGGGCAAAACGGGAAAAGGAACAGAGTATCTGGAAGAGGGACCCAACGACAAATTCCAGGCTCTAGCTCGAATAAAGGTATTTAGGATTCGAGCTACCGCATATTGCTCATCAACTTTCCTTTTAACTAGCTAGCTAAAGCTCTTTTTGCTTAATACTACTAAATGCTTCCAAAAATATTTAGAGAAAATGTCAATTTATGGAATTTAATTCTGATTTTTTTTCTTTAAGGCATGCTATTCTACCACAAAATCATTTCATCAATTTCTTAAATGGTTGATCTAACTAAGGAGGTGATGTCGATGAATGGAGATAGGGTAGTCGAGAAATTATACAACCAATCAAATAAACGTTTATAATATCTTTATTGAGTTCATATAATAAAATTGTATGTGTGTTTTAATGTGCTTTTGATGGAGGGGTATATTTGTGTAAGTAAGGCAGTCTTAAAAAAGTGTGTGTGTGTGCATGGATACATACATACATTGTTTTGTAGTTATAAAAGAAGGGTATGACTGTCTATGTGAAAATCGCTTAGCTTTTTTTACTTGATATCAATTTCTTCATACAGCACTTCAATTCCTCGTCTTTTTAAAAAGACTACTATTACAACACTATGGTTTTACACTTTTTTTTTGGAAAATAGGGATAATCAGATGACTCCTAGATTGACTTTTTCTTGTGCTCTATTCCACCTCTATTCCACTCTTCTTCTTTTCACACCATTAGATAGTCCATCCCTCCTCACATGCATGCCTTACAATAGCTATTATTCCTTCCTCTGTAACAACGAAATATCCCATGATTAAAGAACAACAAAGAAATATGAATAAGAAAAATCCATTCATATCATGATTTCTTGAGATCTGTAATTGATTAATATATCATAGCTAAAAAAATTTGAACTTAACCCAAATATTTTCATATTTTTCTAAGTTCTATTTTTTTTTGATTTTATGAACTTACATTCTTCTAAGATGTGTTAAATAACTAAACAATAAAAGCAAATCTTGGACCTCTTTCAAGTATAAAGTGTTGCTTAAAGACCCGGGACCTAATTCTGATTATAATAAAGGCTATTCTAGGTTGGAGTGGATCTATTTCCACATAAATCCTTGTATAGATTGCTTTGGAGAACTCCTTCACTTTCTTATCAATACAAATAAACTTGCCAAAAAAACTTGCAATAAACTTGATTGCCTCCAAATTATGCAAATGTACATGGAAGCAAAGGTCATTCAACCAATGTGCAACATGTCTAACTTAATAGAACATCTGCATTTGAAGTATTTTTTATTTTTATATCATATTTTTTTATTTTATACCATTTTTATAAATCATAAATTTTATAAATATGAAATGAGTTTGACCGATTTAGAATTTTATATAATTAGTTGTGTGTATGTGAAATTAGTGTATTTACAAACTAGATCAGAATTTTTTCAGATCAATTGCTAGAGGTGGAATTTTTATCACACTTTTATTGTATGTCATATAACTTATTATAAAAGATGCTAAAGAAACCAAATAAATCGAAAGTAAAAAATAAAAATATTAAATAATAAAGTTTGTTCTCTATATAAGTAATGATTATTTAGAAGGGACAAAATCTGATCTCTTCATTTACACGTTTTTTTAGACTTTTTGATTTTTTACAATGAGGTTTTTACTTTGAGAGTTTTAAAGTGAGTGGAGATGAATCCAACATTTTTTTGGATGTAGTTATGAGCCTCCAAAAGTAATAAATGAACAACTAGGGTTTATATTTGCTAGCAAGTAGTTCTAGATGGAGATTTTTTTTCATTTTTTCCTGCAATATTAATTGTTTTCTATAATCTAAACGTTATTTAACTAATTCTAACTTCATTACAATAAAATAATACTAGTGGATTGATATGTACAGTAAATTCACAAGTATATTGTAAATGTTTAGTTTTTTGGGGACTTCCTTTGTATTTCCTTATTTCCATCCTTTCATTTACGCAACCAAGTTACTCTAAATTGGTATCTAGTTTACGATCATAAATATACTTTATAATTATATTTATTCATGTTTTTGTCAGTTTGTACATATGTACATACATGCATCCTTATGTATCCATTATATTTATCTTATCTTTGTTATATTATTTTTTTAAATTTTGTGTTAGTATCATGTTCTTGTATTAGTAGGTAATTTTACGAAGGTGATATCAATAGTTATTACATATGTATATGAAGGAATTTAGATCAAACTAAAATAATAAGAAAGATGGACAATAAAATCATCATACTCGTGTATGTAGACTCTTATAAACTTTGCTTTCATACTAAACATTTTATTTGAAGAATGCTTGATCAAAAATACAAAAATATAAGTAAATAAAGAATAGACTATAACAAGGTTGTTATCACACTAATTCTACACAAGACTGAAGTATAAAGCTTGAGTGGAGTTGGGTTGATATTTGTTAAAACATAATTACGTTTATGGTTTAAAACTTAATAGCCCCAAGCTCCACAAATATTTATTGAAGCCCACCTCAAAAGTCAATAACATTGAAGCTGGCTTGATATATGTGTGAGTTGTGTTAGGTTTTTGTGCTTAAGGAGACGAACAATGCATATAATTGTGTATGAAATCCATGGTTTCCCTTTACCAATGAAGCAAATCCTCTTGAAGCATGTGTATTCCCTTCCAATGTTAGTTCTACCTACAAAGGATGTAAAAGTGTGGAATTGACTAGTGTAGTCAAATTTTCTTTTTCATGTATAAGACTCAATATGATCTTTGAATTTGCAATGTATTATCGCTTTGCAATGCATATTTATATTAGAGTATTTGGTAGTGCGCCATGTTGAGTTGTAGCAGGGTAAATGGATCCTGGAGAAGATCCATTTACCCCATCCAGTGTTTAGTCCCATACCGCCTGTGGGTGGGACTTGGAGGCTCTGGGAAGGCTATATAAGGAGCCCCAAACCTCCTGTACTCATTGAGAAAGTCAATAGACAAACACGCCCAATTCAGGGGCTTCTCCCGTGGTTTCATCCCGCTCCTCACGGAGTAGGGTTCCACGTTAAATTCTTTGTTCTTATTGTTCCATATGTATTTCCGCTTCTGCTTCCGCATTCTTCATATTTTATAACATGGTATCAGAGCAGGTCGATTCTCGAGGATTTTTTTGTGTTCATTATTATTGTTCGAGATTTGTTATTATATTCTTGAAGATTTTGCTCAGATCTAGTTCAAGTTAAGGGTTTTTTGAAACCCTAGTTCTGAGGCAGCAAGATCTCGGTTCCATTGCCGGGATCTCCTCGTCTTCCTGGCAACTCCAGCATTCTCTGGCCGCCAACTCTGATCACGGTTTCTTGGAACCCTAGGGTTCCTCGACCCTTGGCGGCGCAGATCCAGCCTCAAGTCCAGGCTCCAAGTACCAGCACGCAAGCACCATCGCAGAGAACCCCAGGCTCGAATATCCCAGGTCTTCCAGTTGCACATCCCATGCTCGTGCGTGTCTAAGCCCCTCAGATGCGGCTCCAGAGACGATCATACCAACCGGCGACGCGATTGCTCCTCTCGCAAGTCCTCGCGCACGACTCCAGACTCCCAGGCGCAACCCCACCGTCGCACCCTCGTCGCCATGCGCCTCTTCTGCTGCAACCGCACCAGGCCCCACTCCCTTTCTCTGGCGATTCTTCGATTACAAGAGCCTAAGAGATAGCAGGCGGCGAATCCCTCCTCTCAGGCGCGCGATATATCTCCTATGGTGTCGCTCCTCCATCGAGCATCAGCCCCGCGACGCTCCCTTCAACCCCCCTCCTTCCCAGCGGCAGCGGGGTGACATAGAATCCCCGTATGGGGGCGGCACATTACGAAGGGGTTCCCACAGGAACCCTAACGAGGCACAATGTTTAAAAATAAAAAAAGGGGGGAGTTGTAATCATGCCGAAAGTTTGGCACTGTTTCAGAATAAAAAAATGAGGAGAAAGAGAAGGGCCAAGGGGCCACTCAAAAAAATTTAAAAAAAAGGCGCGTACAAATTCAAAAGCCGTACGCAAATTAAAAAAATGATGAAAATGCCGTAAAAAATGATAAAACGGCTTATGTTCAAAAAAAATCAATTAAAAAAATATTGTGAAAAAAAAGGTGCGTGCAATAAAACAAAAAAAAAAGAGAGCCGCACGCATTAAAAAAATGGACGGCTTAAAAAAATGGAAAGCCGCAAATTTCATGTTCTTGTTGTTTACCCCCTATTTATCTTGTCTTCTCCCAACGTTGTCGATGTTGAGTTTCCGACAAGTATGGGAGAAAGGGGGAGTATATGTAGAGTCACAGGTCTTTTCAGATGCTCCAGATGTTAGATCTTCATATTCCAGGCCAGTGCACGTTGTTCAGACTCTACAGATCCAGTTTCAGACTCGACGTCAGATATTCCCGAGTCCTCAGGTTCAGACACGCACGAGTGTGCGGTCATTTGTCAGATGAGCATAAGTTGCCATCTTTGTCAGAGGTCCCCATCAGTCTTCTAGTTGTCAGGCCAGAGTTTTCATGTGAGCCATAGGGACTCCAGAGCAGAGGACCATTCCCTATGCCATATGTTGGCAAGGGTTTTCATGTGGTATCATAGGTACACCGGAGCAGTGCACCATTCTCTGAGCCAGATGGGAGAGACCCAGTTCTCCGACGAGGAGACTTCAGGCGCAAGTTCAGACTCGATGGTCAGATTCCGAGTCTTCAGTTGACTCACACTCTAGCCCGTTCGTCCTCCTCACTTGCATGGCATGAGAAGCAACGTCCTCGACTGCAGCAATGTGCGCGTTGGGTTGATATTGTCCGTAGTGTCTTGTAGCGTTGAGTTGAGTTTCTTTCTGTTTGTCCAAGCTGAGCATTGCATGCTCCAGCTTGAGGGGGAGTGTTAGAGTATTTGGTAGTGCGCCATGTTGAGTTGTAGCAGGGTAAATGGATCCTGAAGAAGATCCATTTACCCCATCCAGTGTTTAGTCCCATACCGCCTGTGGGTGGGACTTGGAGGCTCTGGGAAGGCTATATAAGGAGCCCCAGACCTCCTGTACTCATTGAGAAAGTCAATAGACAAACAAGCCCAATTCAGGGGCTTCTCCCTTGGTTTCATCCCGCTCCTCACGGAGTAGGGTTCCACGTTAAATTCTTTGTTCTTATTGTTCCATATGTATTTCCGCTTTTGCTTCCGCATTCTTCATATTTTATAACAATTTATATATGTGTGTATAGACTCTTTTTCCCATATATTAAATTTTGGTTGAGTGGTTTATCACAAGACTGACTGAAGATGGGAGAAAAGGTTATGCACTTTGAGTTTTGACATACCAATCCTCGTTGAAGATTTTTTTAGCCAAGACTCACATATAGCGATCTTGCATCTAACGGACAAGGTTGGGGATTTAATGTGTCTGCACTCTACATATCTTGGTTGCCTACGTGAACAACGAAGCAAGGATGTACATACTAGCCTTAGACTATCATGGTTTGTTGCTACCCTATTTAGGTTGAGCTCAAGTGTAAAGTGCACAAGTTTAAAGTAAGCTATTGTTTAAGAGTTTTTCAAATGACACGTGGTATATTAAACCTAAAGGGTCAAGTTATGTTGAATGAAGAGTCCTAACTTTGATTCCCGATAAATCAATATAAATTTAAAGTGGATTAAGATCACGATGAAGCTCCATTCCCTATATCTTATTATAAGATTTGGTTCAAAATTGATTTTTTTTGAAAAATACATATGCATGTGTGTATATCATGTTTAGGTGAGATATATTTTTCAGATTTCAAACTTTTCATGACAATTTTATGAACTTTGTAATTTTGCATAATTTCAAAGCCTCTTGCATTTTTTATGAACTATGTGCATTTTAAATTTCAAGGTATCCAATTTTTTACAAAATGTATACAATTTTTATGAATAGTATTTGTCATTGCCAATGCTAATGTATTTTACAACTTTTTTATAATATTTTACATATTAATAATCTTTACATATTTAATTTTCAAAATACTTTGGGCAAGGACTAAAGATGATTTTACAAGTATAATTTTATTTACAAGTTATGATTATAAAAAAAATTATGTACGTGAATTTTACAAGGGAATGACTAAATTGCTATACGATGTTATTTAAAAAGGTGAAAAAGATTCTATATGAATTTTTATGTACCTTTACCACTGAATTTCAAAGAAGAATTTGCCTATTTTTTATGATGTATACACACAATAATTGAAAAATAGTCGTGTGTTGGATATCTTTCCAGTGGGACATGGTCTTTCCATCTTTAAGGAAGGCCAGCAATCCCATACCTCCATAATTATTTTGGTGGTGGTTATTAAAGGTGTGTTAATATTATTTTTAATTAAACAAAAATCCATTTTGGTCTTTATACAATGTCTAAAATAGCATCCAACCACCTTAATTATCTCAACCATTAATATGTCACCTTGCATACTTATTCAAATTTCGAAACCCTAATCATTTTGGTGTATTGAGGGTGACGATGCATGAGCAGAGGTGACGACGTGCTCGAGCTAGTGACCGCATTGGCACATGGGTGAAGGTGACAATGCCCGATTGGAAGCAACAACCACGATGGCTCTTGGATCACGACGACAATGATGGTGGCATGTGGATGGTGGCTACAGTAATGCATAGATCGTAACTACGAGGACACTTGAAGCAACGACACTTGGATCATGACAACGGTGGTGGTCGTTCATGGAGGGTGGCTACAATTGTGATTGGATCGTGATGGTGGCAATAATGGCATGAGGAGGACAATGGTGTGTAGGTGGCAATGGCATTGCATATATCAGGGCCATAGCGAATGAAACATGACGATGGTGGACAGTCATTTTTTATATATCCATGCTTGATGTGTATTTTACAACTATAATGTGCATTTTACATGTTGGTTTGTGTGAATGAATATTGTTTTTTTATATATCTAGCGTATTTGATGTAAATTTTACATCTTTAATATATATCTTACAAAATTGATGTTTTTTTCTAAAAAGGGTTGCAGCCTTGTCGAAAACCACCGAAACACAAAATTACTGACAGAAAACACTAACTTAACTAATATATTGCTAATATGAAATGCTGCAAAGAACCATATAAATGTTAAAAATGGCTAATGAGTGTTTAAAGAAGCACAATATTGGCAATGACATTGATTGGAAACACAAAATTAATTGGTACGCTACTAATAAGAGTTTCAATTTACAAAAAGTATATAAACACCATAAAAGAAAAAATGGATTTTACAAAAAAAAAATAGTACAAATATCTGCTTCACGTAGTGTTGCACAAACACAAAACTAAACGTTATCTAAATAAAGTATTACAAAAATAACAAAATTAGAATTAGCCAAAATTTAAATTTCAATATATTAAATGATATTCATAACTGGAAGAGTGTGACCAAAACACCCTTTTGGGTAAGGAATTGGTTGGGGTATTATATTTGAATCTAGCGACCACAATTGTCGGTCTTCCTTTCATATGGAAGGACCATATCCTTTTTTATATGTATATATAGGGTAAAATTGGGATGCCCTCCGGTGGAGCTAAATTGGCTTCCACGTCCTATTTTTCTCATTTTTTTAATTTTTTTAAAAGAAACTTCTGTGGAATTTCATAACTATATCCATATATTACGTCATTCAAGTTTCGTGCGAAAGAGAAACTCCTACGGCCAGTGGCGGACCTAGGATTACATATTAGGAGGGGCACATCAACATATGATAGTAATGAATTAAGATTATAATATTAAAAATAAATCACAATAGATATGCATGTGCATAGAGATATATAATGAGATATTATATATATAACGAATTTAAAACATACATACATACATACAATCGGTTATGGCCAGAGGATTACAGACTAGACAGCACCATAATTTCTATACGCGTCATAAACCTAAAAATAGATACAATACCACATCCTGGAGTGGATTCTTTTGCTTTCAAAATTGTAATATGGTAAATTATCAATATGCGTAACTTGAAATTATTGTTCACATAGAAACGATCCTCTACTACAAATTCAATTAAATCGAATAACTTTCGTCTAAAAGAATGTTTAGAGAAATTATAAAGTGATGACCAAGTACTACAACTATAGAGATTATAATTTTCTACATTATATCTTGATACTATATCCACATATGCAATTATATCTATAGTATCATATATCATATGCTGCATCTAAATACAACAATTGAATTGTGTGTCTTACATACATTCTTAGGTGATTTCTATATCACACATTAAATCTAAAAATTTGATATATTACGTGAACCTAATATATTAAATCATATTATATTCTAGGATCTAAATACACACTAATCTGGATAAAAAATATACATAAATACATGGTAATATATATAATGTATTTTATGATATTAATCCCTAAAATTGTACTTACTTGGTGCAACCGATGCAGCGAGTCCATGAGCAAATAGGGTGTGCACAACACGTCCTAGAGAGAGGCGGTTGTGGTACGATGGGGACTTAAGGGAGGCGCAACAACCTAGAGAAAATGTGCAAGAGACGAACTGAGAGGGGTCGAGGGCGCATGCGTGATGAAGACGACAATTCCGACTTTCAACTCTCCATAGACGGGGGCACAACATTACAAACATGGGATATTATTTCATTCTTAATGAGGCAAAATAAAGGGGAATCGAGAAGTTAGGGGGGGCACGTGCCCCCCATGTCAAATATGTAGGTCCGCCGCTGCCTACGGCCTCCATCCAAACTTTGTCGATTTCAACAGTTATACGGCCGCTAAAAAATTACTATCTAGATGAAGGTCGTAGGGGTCTCTATTTCACACGAAACTTTAATAACATAATATAGTGATATAGTGTTGAATTTTCACTGTATCATTTTTCAAAAAAATTATGGAAAATAAGGCGGGGAGCCAAGTTAGCTCTCTCAGGGGCAACCCCATTTTATGCATATATATAGTATAAAATGCGGTTGCCCACAGGGGGAGCTAACTTGGCTCCCCTGACATGTTTTCCCTATTTTTTCAAAAAATTCTTCTATGGATTTCCATTACTATATCCATATATTATGTCATTCAAGTTTCGTGTGAAAATGAGACTCATACGGCCTTCATACAGACGAGGTTGATTTTAACAATTCCGGACTGATAAAAAATGATTGTCTAGATGGATGTTGTAAGGGTCCCTGTTTTGCATGATACTTGAATGGCATAATATTGGAACGTAGTGATCAATTTTTTCGGATACATTATCAAAAAATAAAAAAAGGGAAAAAAAAATAGGACGGGGGCCAAGTCAACTTCCCCTATGTGGCAACCCCATTTTACCCATATATATGGTTCAATGAGGCTCCCCTCCCCCCCCCCCCCCATTTTCCTGTGAATTTTTTTTATATTTTCAAAAATACCACCATGTATTATAATCACTATGGCATTTCAATTTCGTTAGAATAAGAGACTCTTATTCGTCCATCTAGAACAGGTCAATTACAACAATTCTAAGACTGTTAAAACTTCA
Source organism: Ottelia alismoides (assembly GCA_037367405.1). Taxonomy (NCBI): domain Eukaryota; kingdom Viridiplantae; phylum Streptophyta; class Magnoliopsida; order Alismatales; family Hydrocharitaceae; genus Ottelia; species Ottelia alismoides. Next base: position 82,027 of record JAZKJV010000105.1, read on the forward strand.
TGTTATAGATGGAGTGCATATAAGTCTATGTTTCTGACAAAGTAGAATTACATATTAGAAGGATATGGTAATGAAAATACATGACAATATTCTAAAAAAAGAAACAAAACAAATTCGTCAGAAAATAGGACGAGGGCAGCCAATATGGGAGCTTACTTGGCTCCCCCCTTTTAATTTTTTTTCTCAAAAATGAATTCGTGGAAGAAACAAAACAATTTCGTCAGAAAATAGGGCGAGGGCAGCCAATATGGGAGCTTACTTGGCTCCCCCCATATAATTTTTTTTCTCAAAAATGAATTCGTGGAAATTCACCACTATACCCCTATATTATATCATTCAAGTTTGGTGTGAAACCGAGACTCCTGCGACATTCATCTAGACAATTATTTTTTAACGGTCTCAGAATTGTTGAAATCGATCCCGTCTAGATGGAGGTCATATGAGTTTTTGTTTCATCTAATGACATAATTTAGAGATATAGTGATGAAAATTAACGGAAATATTTTTGAAAAAAAACAGGAAAAATTGGTCGAGAGAGCCAAGTTAGTTCCATAGAGAGCAGACCCATTTTACCCATATATATATATATATATATATATATATATATATATATATATGTATATGGGTTTAATGGGGTTACCCCAAAGGGGAGCAACTTGATTACCTTGCCTCTAATTTTCTTATCTCTTAACAGATTTTATTAAAACACCTAAGGGAATTTAGTTAAATAGATGATAACATATTGTCATTTAAAATTCGTGAGAAATAGACATTTCCTACCCATTTATCTAAAATGGATCGATTTCGTTGATTCCGAGATTGTTAAAATCTAATAGGTTTGACGGATGGGGTAGGAGTCTCGAATTAAGTCGAAATTTGAATGGAAATATGATGTCATATAGTCATATAAATATCCCCAGCCATTTTCAGAAAATACCTTAAGAATATGAAGAAGTGGAGGGTAGCCCCATCGAACCCTACACATACAACACTCCTTGCACTTAATTGGAATTATGACCCATTAGCGATCAAGAAGAAGCAAAATATACATAACTTGTGCTGGAATAATATGAGTAAAATGAATAAAAGAATAATGAAAAATGAACAGAACTCAATTACCCTCTATACTTTAGGATATGGTCATTCTAAGAATTGAGGAAAGACACAAAAAGTTGGTTGAATAAAATAACTATAATGAAGAAATCATGAATCAATTGACCCCCACATACTTAGCACATGGTATCCTAAGTATAAAGAATAAAAATTCAAAGTCATTGTGAGGAATAAATATACAGAATAACATAGACAAAAAAAGAATCAGGGAAAAACGACTCCCTTACGCTTAAAATCTAATCATCTTAACTATATGCAAAAACATATGAGTGATTATAAAATTAAAAACAAAAGAACAACACACATTAGACACACATTTATACTCATCCGAAGTATAGCCAAATAAAGAAAGAAGTAAATAAGAAAAAATTATAAAAAGATGAGAGAATGAATGAATGATAATGATATACAACAATTCAACATGAGCATAGTACTATAGAAGATGAACAAGAGTCAAAACATCTTATGGAAATGAATATATGAAAAAAATGGTTGGTGGATTGGAATCAATACATGGTTTAAAATGTTGACTATTTACTCAAAAGGGTCATCATAAGATAACTCGAATATCTCAATTTGCCCATTGTCAGTGTACTCTTATGACCAAATATAACATTTTCATCTGCTTTGAAGTCTGTCTGGAAATAAATTTGACTTCAAGTTGAGCAACTAGACATTCTAGTTGGACTCGATTTTTTTATGACTAATGTGTATGTGATGAACTCCAAAATTAGCCTTGTTATTTTGTTGTCTTAATTGTTATAGACGGATAATCTCTAGAACCATAAAAATGACCACACAAAGAGATTAATATGGAAAATTAAATCTTGATACAGTTGATTTATTTATTTTACGTGGTTAAGTCCCAAGGTCGAACTCGGTGAGGTAATATGGAGGTATAGGATTAATTATTAAATAAATTATAAATTTAGGTTTTCAGAAGAAGAATTATTTGTGGTGTTTTTTTAAGAATTTTATTGATTTTTTTATAAGAGATATAATTAATTATTAAAAGGAATATGATGCATGACTTTTTAGAAAAATTACAGAGATTTAATGATGTGCTATGAGTGATAAGGAATAAATAAATGTAATATTTTTATGATTTTTAAATGATGGATAAATTGATGTAAGATGAATGAAATGATAGATGTTCAATTCAAGTTTGGTGCGAAACCGAGACTTCTGCAACATTCATCTAGACAATTATTTGTTAACGGTCTCAGAATTGTTAAAATCGATCCTGTCTAGATGGATGGCATATGAGTTTTTGTTTCATCTAATGCCATAATTTAGAGATATAGTGATGAAAATTAATGGAAATATTTTTTGAAAAAAAACAAGAAAAATAGGTCGAGAGAGCCAAGTTAGCTCCCATAGAGAGCAGTCCCATTTTACCCACACACACACACACACACAAACACACACACACACACACACACACACATATATATATATATGGGTAAAATGGGGCTCCTCCCAGGGAGTAGCCAACTTGGCTACTCCCACCCCTATTTTTCCCTCATTTTTTTATTTCCTTGGAAAATAAAAATTTGTATATTCATCACTACGTCCCTCTAACATTCTATTAAAATTTCGTCAGAAATATAGATTCCTATGTCCTCCATCCTGACGTCATTTTTTTAACGGTCGCAGGATTTTTTAAATCGACCTTGTTTGGATGGAGGCCGTAGGAGTCTCTGTTTCTGACGAAATTTTAATAGAATGCTAGAGGGATATAATGATGAATTTAAATTTTTTTATTTTCTAGAAAAATTAAAAAATGAGGGGAAAATAGGGGTGGGAGTAGCCAAAGTTGGCTACTCCCCGGGGGCAGCCCCATTTAACCCTATATATATATATATATTAGATCGATTTCGTCGATTCCGAGATCGTTAAAATCTAATAGGTTTGACTGATGGGGTAGGAGTCTCGAATTAAGTCGAAATTTGAATGGAAATATGATGTCATATAGTCATATAAATATCCCCAGGCGTTTTCAGAAAATACCTTAAGAATATGAAGAAGTGGAGGGTAGCCCCATCGAACCCTACACATACAACACTCCTTGCGCTTAATTGGAATTATGACCCCATTAGCGATCAAGAAGAAGCAAAATATACATAACTTGTGCTGGAATAATATGAGTAAAATGAATAAAAGAATAATGAAAAATGAATAGAACTCAATTACCCTCTATACTTTAGGATATGGTCATTCTAAGAATTGAGGAAAGACACAAAAAGTTGGTTGAATAAAATAACTATAATAAAGAAATCATGAATTAATTGACCCCCACATACTTAGCACATGGTATCCTAAGTATAAAGAATAAAAAATCAAAGTCGTTGTGAGGAATAAATATACAGAATAACAAAGACAAAAAAATGAATCAGGGAAAAACGACTCCCTTACGCTTAAAATCTAACCATCTTAACTATATGCAAAAACATATGAGTGATTATAAAATTAAAAACAAAAGAACAGCACACATTAGACACACATTTATACTCATCCGAAGTATAGCCAAATAAAGAAAGAAGTAAATAAGAAAAAATTATAAAAAGATGAGAGAATGAATGAATGATAATGATATACAACAACTCAACATGAGCATAGTACTATAGAAGATGAACAAGAGTCAAAACGTCTTATGGAAATGAATATATGAAAAAAAAATGGTTGGTGGATTGGAATCAATACATGGTTTAAAATGCTGACTATTTACTCAAAAGGGTCATCATAAGATAACTCGAATATCTCAATTTGCCCATTGTCAGTGTACTCTTATGACCAAATATAACATTTTCATCTGCTTTGAAGTCTGTCTGGAAATAAATTTGACTTCAAGTTGAGCAACTAGACATTCTAATTGGACTCGACTTTTTATGACTAATGTGTATGTGATGAACTCCAAAATTAGCCTTGTTATTTTGTTGTCTTAATTGTTATAGACGGATAACCTCTAGAACCATAAAAATGACCACACAAAGAGACTAATATGGAAAATTAAATCTTGATACAGTTGATTTATTTATTTTATGTGGTTAAGTCCCAAGGTCGAACTCGGTGAGGTAATATGGAGGTAAAGGATTAATTATTAAATAAATTATAAATTTAGGTTTTCAGAATAAGAATTATTTGTGGTGTTTTTTTAAGAATTTTATTGATTTTTATAAGAGATATAATTAATTATTAAAAGGAATATGATGCATGACTTTTTTAAAAAATGCAGAGATGTAATGATGTGCTATGAGTGATAAGGAATAAATAAATGTAATATTTTTATGATTTTTAAATGATGGATAAATTGATGTAAGATGAATGAAATGATAGATGTTCAATGCAAGTGCAGATACATGTTGCCACGTCAAATAATTAATCAGTACCTCACCCTTATAAATAAGTGATCAGTGAATACCAAGTTACGACTCATAAGAAACTACTAATTTTCCACAATTTATTAAGCAATAATAAATCACTAAATATAAGTAAAGGTGATTAATATAAGAAATAATCTCTTCGAACAAATTAGTGCCCAATAATGTCTCGAAATAATCATTTGTTATTCTAAATGATATACAATTATTCAAGGTTTAAAGCGACACCAAGAACATAAAATTCGGATAACAAATATGCAAGATATTCTCAAACGAAGATTTGAGGACTTAATTGTAATAAAAATAACTAAATATTTTGTAAATATACCCTTCTGATGGATTTGATTGTGATTTCCAATAGTAGAAGGATCGTTTCTGTGATTTACCCCGGGAAGGGGTCTATCTAAAATTTCACGAGTTACGAAGGACACATCTACATTTTGCCCAAAGTCGCGCGCACGACACACATGACCAGGACTTCTGTGTAATTCTGGAAAAGGAAATACCTTCTGTGCAATTTTTTCACACGTGTGTGCAGCACATGTAGAGAGGCAGGATCGGGCAGCTTGGTTCCTACCTCCGTATGTCAACTTTGCACCGCTTTGTTCCACTCGAGGTTGTGCGGCTCGGGTGGCAGTTTTGGGGTAGGCTCGAAAGCAATGTTAGGTGGGACAAATTTGGGGGTTCTTGAACGGTTGTGATGCTCCCCATTCTTGATCAAATGGTATCTTGCGCTTGCACCTGGGGCTCTTCTTCCTTGTCAATCAGTTGGCCGCTTGCTTGGACGAGAAGGGTGGAGCGGAGGCAGAGCTCATTGACGGTGATGGTCAGAACGTGAGCGATGAAGGGTCATGGGAGATAGAAGGTGAACTAGAGAGGATGGTGGTGTCGGTGATGGCGATCGATGGCCAGCAGAAATCATTGAAGTGATGTGGATGAATCACGAGGTGCGACGATGGAGATGGTGAAGAACAATGTGATGGGTTGGGAATCTCCTGAAGGATGGAGAAGTGAAGGATCTTCTCAGTTTTCGCATGAGAGTGCCGGTAGTGGTGCCCTTGCAACTTGTCTACACTGAGTAAATACAATAACATCAACAAGGTGTTCAAAGAACACCTTGGATCTTGCCCAATAAGAAGGTCTTCATCGTGAAGACGATGGCTGTTGTCATCGACCATTGTCTTCAAGCTTTCTCTCTATCCATTGATCGTTTAAAGAAGATGATGTCAATGGATACATTTCATGGAGGTGTTGCTTGGGTTTTATAAGAAAGGAAATGAAATGAAGCGCGAAAGTCGGGGGTGCAGGTGATTGGTTATCACCGGATATGTTGACGATGAATTTCGCACAGGGGGAGAAGGTTGGAGTGGTTAGATCGATCGGTGAAAGGATAATGGAGTTCGGTGGTGATTGGATCATGACAATAAGGTTAGTTTAGGGTGGTTTAGTTGGAGAAGGGGGGAAGATAAGGTGGAATTGGTTGTGATTAGGGATGATGGTGGTTGACAAATCAGTGATTCATCGCTCTATAGTTGAAAACAAAGCTTCGTTCCTAAGTAATTATCTGCATTATATCATCTATTCTGCATTTTCAACATTCATGCACTTAGAATTAATATCTACATGTTATCATTCATATTTTCATTAAATAAGAGGCTAATTTCCCTTTTAAATATCACGTGTATATTACCATATTTTCACCTAATTTTATATATTTTTTACTAATTCAGAATTGAATAAAATCAACTCTATAGTGTACATATTACTAACAAAACAAATGAAAAATATCAAAAAATACTACCTTGTAATGACCAATAAAACTCAACCGCTGGATTGAAACTAAGAGCCTTAAAATGTGAATATCTCTCTCATACAACCCGATATGGACCATACTTTTGATTTAATGTGCGTTCAATTACCTTCAAAACAAGACCAAATTCAAAAGAAACAGAATTGGTATGTGGAACTTGGGTTTTGGTCCCCTCATTGTATATTGTGCATATGTAGTCTTTATTTTATTTATTTTATATCTTTATTTTTCCTAAATATTAAAAATCCAAAAAATATTAGACTGTAAAAATGTATATTATATTATATTATGATTTTAATTTTTATCCTTTTTAAAAAAGATTACAAAAAATCCAAAAGATAAAAATGTGTTATTTTATATCTATAAGATGCTACTCAAAAATACTTTGTATACATATGATTTTTTTTTGGTTTTGGATCCTTCATTAAAGTTGTAGATCTTATTGAGACAAACAATTTTCAAGTCGACCACTTTTTGATTTGACCTATTTTATATTTATTTTTATTTTTCTTCAGAATTAATTTTTCATTTTTCTAGGAGCGTCGCGTGATCATTATCAGAGGCGCCACATGATTCCCCTTTTTTAGTTATATTTTATTTATTTAATATCTTTATTTTATTTTTATTATATATATATATATTATTCATTTATATTAATTATATTTGTTTTATTTATTTATTTATTATCATTTATTTATTTAGTTGGTTCAACTATTATTTAGCTTATTTTAGTATTTATTATTTTATTTAATTATTTTTACCATGTCACATGGTCGCCCCTGCACGCGCTATGTTGTGCCACCATCTTCCTCCCTCTCTTTCACAACCGCCACCAACCTCTCATGGTAGTGCAACCACCCACCGCATTGTGCAGCCCGCCTCCACCGTGCCTCTCTCTCTCTCTCTCTCTCGCTCGCTTCCCTCATGCCGCTCTCTTCCATGCATCTCTACAACCGCCCAACTACGATACGATTCCCCCGTGCATGCATCCACTATCTCTCCTATCCGTCGATGATCTACCATAGGACATGTGCCACCCTAGCATGCTCGCCAACAACTCCCCATTGCCTCTCGTCTACACGACCCACGCTGCCTCACTTCTTGGACTTCCCCCAACCACTAATAAAAACCCATGGACCTCCGTTGAGATGACACATCCGCCATCCTAACGAGAGAGAGTACCCAACCGCATTGATGATAGCGAGTACGACCCTCCAGTCAAGCGACGACCCTCTTCATCTCCGACGAGATCCGTAAGAGCCTTGAGTGCCAACGTCATAGCCTCCTCGTGTAGGTTGCTCAGCTTATAGAATCGTGTTGGTCCATCGAGACCACGATCGGTGGTTGCTCTTCGAGCAGCTCTACCTTCTTCTAAGCAAACATCCGCACTGCGGTTCCTCCAGGAGAATTCTTCTCCACTTCCTTCTCCCCTTATTCTCTCTTCTTTTTAGTCATCTTCTTGACCCCTTCTCTACTAGGCATCCACTCGTCGCTTTCCTTCTCCGCCCACTTGCCATACACCTTCAACCTTGCAAAGGTAGAAGCACAGGTTCCATCCCCCTCATCCACGATAGAAGCCATCGTTCCCCTCCTTTCGCTAACCTTGCAGGAGAAGTCCTTTGGTCATGTATAGATTGGAGTCATCACACTCGAACTGCCCGCTAGCATCAGGGATGAAGCCATAAATTTTCTCTTGGGGGGGATTATTTACACATTATTTATCTATTTTATCTTGTCATATTAGTTATTAATATACATGGAATAGATCCTCTGTTATAATGCGAGTTATAAAAGAGGTGTTGTAATTTGCTTATTTCTTGTGAATTTGTTTCCAATAATTCAAAACTAGAGATTGAATCACCTATTATGTTATAAGGAAAATGGGGCTGCCCCTTAGGGGGATCTAACTTATCTCCCCCCGCCCTATTTTCTTTAAATTTTTTATTTTTTTTGAATTTTTTTCCGTAAATATTCATCACTATATCCCTATATTATGTCATAAAAATTTCGTATGGAACAGAGACTCCTATGGCCTCCATCCAGACAGTCATTTTTTTAACGGTCTCAGGATTTTTTAAATCGACCCCGTCTGGATGGAGGTCGTAGGAGTCTCTGTTTTGCATGAAATTTGATGACATAATATAGGGATATAATAATGAATTCACATAATTTTTATTTTCAAAAAAAATAAAAAGCAAGCGAAAAATAGGGGGGAGCTAAGTTAGCTCCCCCTAGGGGGCATACACAGTTTACCCTTATGTTATACGTACATACATATCCTCTAAATTTTGTTCAAATATGAGGTTATTCGGTATTTAATATTAATAAAGTCTGATTCTTTTTTATATGGGATTTAAGTTACTTAAATGTTGATTGGACATAGGACCACTAAGATAAAATTGTAAATAGCATCATATTTGAGTGAAATTTGGAGGATAGGTAGAACGTTAATCGAAAATTCATTTTATAAGGTTAGATTTTTGGAAGTGAATTCAATCTATAAGGAAATATTTTAATAATTCTGTAATTGATTGGCATTATTATTTAGCATATTTTTTTACCATTCTATTTGAAAGTGATTATGAAAAGCAATACACCACATCTAATAGTGTGTCATATTTTGATACAAGTTTAAATAAATTGATATATATATATATATATATTAATAAGATATACACATATAGAGTCGATAATACAAGTAACTATATTTGTATACACCAGAAAGATATGAAACCATATTTGTTTCAGATACAAAAATGGAAGAAATATTCTCATTCATATATGTATCTAAAAGGAAATAAAAATAAACATCCTTATTTGTGTCTGTATACCAAATTAAAAATACATATCCAGTGACCGTTTAAAAATAGATATGATGATGGACATATATGGATATACCACTATTCAATTATGTACAATATGTAAATAATTTTAACCATTAGTTATTGTATTTTGATCATATATTGGTTTTTTGTTGAGGGGAGGGGGGATGAAAACGGATACAGATATATCCGAATATCCGTTTATCGTATTTGAAAAGTTATTGGATACGGATATTTGTATCCGAATATTAATCAAATATGAATTGAATATGGATATGGATTGTAAAAATTCTTTGGATATGGATACAGATATGGTAATGGCTTGAATATCTGAATTCGAATCCGGATATCCGATACAACATTTAATATTATTTTATATATTAGTTATTTGTAATATAACCCACAACCCCAGGTTATCATGTCAGTATTATACATTATATAATTCAGTATATTAATGATATTAATAAACTTCCGTTTGTTTGAGGATGTGCATGAACAAAAGTTATGAACCTCATCCCTCTTTTTACTTTCCATCAAGAATGCAGGTCATCTCAACACTCACTTTTGTCATGATACAACTTATTTATATTTCATTACCATTTTTTAAAATCATTATGAATTTGATAAAAAAAATCAATTCGTATTTGTATGTGATCTTTATTTGATATGTATTCGGATTCCGTGATTATTGAATCCATATTTTGATTTCACTCTTTATTCAATTAGTATTAGGGTCCGATCTTTATTCGATCCATATTCGGGTCCGATCTTTACTTGATTTGCCTTCGATAAATATCTGATTCGGATCGTATCCGTAATTTTAAGGATATAATTTCCTTAATGCATATCTAAATCATATCTGTACCCGTATTCGTATTCAATAGAGATGAAGCGAACATGGATATGGAAATAGGCATACGCGATCCGTTTTCATTCGTAGGGGGGGCTATTATATAGCATATGTATTTTAATTACTAAATAATGTATTTAGATTATATATGTATTATATTTATACACATGTATACATGGTATCATTGAGAGCCGGGGGGACGAGCTCCCCTCTCCGTCACCGGCTAGCATAATCCTCATCTCCGAAAAATTTCGCCCATCCGCTCCGCCTCTCTGTCGGGCGTCACCTCTGTTACCCTCATCAGCAAAGCCGCTTAGCGTTTGCGCTCACCATAGCAGTGCATGCCCATCTGACTTTAACTTTGCTCCTCTACTTTGTGCAGCTCCTCCAGCAGTCGCGCCCCTCACCGACACATCGTTGGCCAGCTGTCCATCGCCACCCTTTGCCTCACTGATGATCTCCCTTGCCAGGAGCTCTCTGCCCACCACCTCGACAAGCCCTCGATCTACCGTCAAGCGCCTGCCTCGACCCGACTGCAGAACAAGCCTTGGTCGACGTGCAGTGCAACCCCCCCTCTTGTGCGAGGCATGTGAGTAGGGGGACAAATTTCACACCACACCCCTGCATCTCCAGCAAACTACATCGATGCCCCAGCCTTCTAGAGCTCACGTGCAACACACGTACACATGAGAAAAGTTGCACAAGCACCCTTCCATCTGCCAGTAATTACACCGGATCTCGCCAGCCCAGAAGCATGTGGGACGCATGCACATGTGGGGTATATATTGCAGTGGAGCCATCCAACTTCCCGAATATGATGTCAAGGCCCCTACCGACTAAAACGCATGTGCGATGCACACACACCTCTGTAAAATTTCATTCAGTCTCTCGGAGTTTAGGTAATTGCATAATAGTCCTGTCAGCACGTTTATTTTTATCATTTTTATTTCTGTATTGCATTTAGAACAGTGTGTTCTACCTTTTTTTAGTCTTATTTTGCATTATTCTATTATTCAAAAAATTGTACACTATAGAACTGTTTATGATTAACATTATGGATGCTTGGTTGGATTTTTGTGAAATATGTAATATAATTATTTTGGGGGAAAATTGCATAATTTACCCACTACATGCTATCAAAATCATATTAAATTAATCGATGCTCTAAAAATTCCAAAAAAATCACATTAGATAGAATTGCTTTTGTTCAACATCATGCCCAAAAATCACATCAATTGCATGCAAAGTTTTCTCTGAATAAATATTTTATGGTTGGACTAATTATTTTTTAATGTACTAGAAACTTAACATTTCCAGGTTTAGATTTTTTCATGGATATATCATTACTAATTACATCCAGGACAATTTTAATTTATGAAAATAATTAAGTTTTCTATATATGTAAATTAATATGCAAGAAAAAATCACTTTGCATGCATATTTAATTCGTAAGTAATTCGTATTGCATTAGAATCCAAAAAAATGTAGAGCATTAATTTCATCATATTTCACCTTGTGACAGTGTTTGATGAATTTTGGAGTTGATTTGATCATAGTTTGCATTTTGGTCCTTAAACTAGCCTAAATTTGCATGTCATTTTCACTTGCATATAAAAAATCTACAAAAGAATGCCTCTATGAAAACTTAAGTTCTAGATTGCTTCCATGACAATCCTGAGGAGACAGTGGCCTCCTTGAGTTCGACCTTGAACTTGCCCAAGTATAAAAAATGACTGCTTGCAGCAATCATTTAATTAGTTAATTACCAGCTTTTGATTGATATGTTAATTGCCCGAGTATAACAATACTTCGACACGACACTATTAACATAGACATTTGCGGGTTTTTCAGATGGTATCGTTTCTGGGGAGGTACTGCTTAGGTTGATTTTTAGAAAAATTAATTTTTATGTTTTCCACCCCAGAGTAGTCTGACCCTCGATTTTACTTGTAACTATTACTCTATTTATTTTCTTGCATTTTTCTCTCTTATTTTATTTTATTTTAGGTCTATCTCTCTGGCCACCATCTTGTTTTGTACGAGGGACCCAACGTGACGGAGCGGCTGCTTAGGTGGCCGAGGATCTCAGGAGCATTGGAGGCTGGCTTTTTCTGGTGATAAGCCTACTGAATGATTCGCTTAAGAATTAAGATCGAGTCGAGTCTGAGATAGTGCAGAGTCCTTGGGATTTTTTTGTAATTATTTGATTTTTGTAATTAATTTGTATTAATTCAGGTAATTGCACATTTCTAGTGGATTTTATTTGGGATCTCGTGTGTGTACTCGAACTTTGGACATTCTTTTACTATTTGTGGTGTGTCGAGACATGTTTCATTCTCCGGTGAGGGTGGGGCTCGACTTGAGTGGTTCATAGGATAGACCTACACTCGCGACTCTTGGAGCATTTTTTTAGAATATTATATTGCATGTGCTCGTATTGTATTAGGACCACACTTAGCATAACAAGATGCACCTCAGATCATTTAATTTAGTCAAATTCAAATATATTTCTTTCCGACTAATAGAACTTTCTGCTAGGAGCGATTTTTGTTGGCTTGCATTTCATTTAGCACAATTTTCAATTATCTATTTTGCATCCCACATGGAGATTGCGAGGAAGCACTGCTAGTCTCCTTAAATGGGCATATCATCATTGTGTTTCACGTGCATTTGCGTTTTCTCGATTCCTCCCCTTGATTTACTCATATAAGTCTAAAAAGGAATTGGGACATAAGAGTAGAAGTGAACATTGTGGCTCATTTAAAGATTTCAGTGATAACTATTATTAAAATTGGGACAGGTAAACAAGGTCGATTTAAATAAAATGAATAAAATCAAGAATTGTATTCGAGAGAGTTACCCTGTCCTTGTATGCAAGTACTTACCTCCAGACAGAGTGGGTAAAGATGTAGCCCATAAGGATTAGAGACAAAAATCCTTGGACTTGAATCCTAAGCGCTTGGACCCACTATTAGGGTCATGTTATTGCTACAAGCACTTGCTTCCGACCATTAAAAGAAGTAGTAGTGTGTTAAAGTGTGGTTCGTCACTCGGATACAGAACTACCTTAGGGACTACTCCTGTGAGTTTCTTAGGGACTACACCTGTGAGTAATGGATGCATAAGATTGTTTTATCACCAACATAAATTTGAAAAGATAATTGGTCAGACCTTTATTACCTTCACTGTGTGTAGTTGGTGAAATTGGGATTTGTATTATGGTTTGAATTGTGTGCATATATCAAGATCATCATCAAAGATTGCACACTTGTGACTTCACTTTCTCTCCTGAATTCATTACTTGTGATCTTTCTTTGAACCGCTTGACATCGAGAATGGAGGATTGGGGTGATTTTTGTTCGGACTTTGCGAGCCTCTTACCGAGCACCCTAAACTGACCGTCCTCATGGGCTAGGGGTCGCTATTGATCCAACCTCCATTGTTTCATGGAAACTCTTCTCATGAGACCACGGTCAATAAATCATTCTTTCTTCTTGAGGTCGGTCAGATCAAGACCAGTCTTCTCTTCTCTCACCACATCGAGGAAGACCCTCCCCTCGAAGCTTCTAGATATAATTCTTTCAACTCTATTAATACCTATCCTCTTCATTCTTCAGGTGAAGAAGACGAATCAAAGATCGAGATGCCTCCTAAGAGAAACCCTAAGGACAAGGAGCACAGAGATGACCCCATGCAACAAGTCCTTGCTCGTTTAGCTAGAGCCGAGCAACATAATGCAAATCTTATGGCTAGGATGGACAGGTTATTGAGGTGGGTGGTACGGACAAACCTATGGTGGATGCTTATAATCCACCAGAGATCGAGATACACAGTTGGCTTGAACATGAGGTTCCACCAGATGCATTTGAGGTGATGTCCCATTTCCTTATGTTGCTAGCAAAGTTTAATGGGAATGCAACAGAAGAACCATGTGTGTTCTTGAGAGTCTTCAAGTTGGTGTGTAACAACCTTAGTCATCCTAGAGCTGGACAAGATTACATATGGATGAAGCTTACCACATTTTCCTTAGGAGATAAGGATGCCCATTGGTTGAAGAATCTCAGGGTTAGATGTACGATCTGATTGCAATTCAAATACCTATTTTTGAAGAAGTTCTACCCACTCAGTAGGATAACCAGATGAGGATAAAGATCGCTAATTTCTCCCAGGGTATCCACGAGCCATTTCATGAAGCCTGGGATAGATTCAATGATTTGACACATAAATACCCTTACAAAGGCACTACCAAGGCGATCTTCATCCAGACCTTGTTCTGTGGCATGACCTATGAATAAGAATGAAGATGTCGTATGGAAGATCTTAGAGTAGTTGGCAAAAATAGGTAGATCTCAGGCCACCAGGGCATATCAGGTGTCTCCCTCATGCCTATCTCATGAGATACTTGGGAGGACTGTTGCGAATTAACAAATGACCTCATACCAAGTATGGGTATAATAGATGATAAGCATACCATGGTAGACCAGATCCACAAGAGGGTCGCTAACCTTGAGGCGCTTTCACATTGCCATAGCAAGTGGAGGAATTGTCTAAGAAGGTAGCCAAGATACGACTACCTGCCCCTTCTACACCACCTGCACCTGTACACCGAGTTCACCTTGTATAGGAGTAGGTATAGGGGCTCAACGCAGCTGGATTGAGGAGCAATAGTACACTCAATAGGAGCAGCACACATCCCTACAACCATGACCCCATCGACAGACAGTCGGGGATGGGGAGTGGTTAGCCACACTGACCCTCCCTAGCTTACCAGGACACCAACTCCGTCCCAACACCGTGTTTTGTATAGTCCATGCCATGATAAGGATACCAGCCTCAATAGCACTAACAATAGCGCACTTTCCACTCGGACCAGCAAGGTCCACCACAATCTTACATTTCATAATCCCACCCCACAGCAGCAATACCGGTAGGGCCAACAGGGCCAGTATAGGCAACATAATCACCCATCCTCCAGTCAGCAGCAGCAACAGACCCCACCCATGAGCGATATGGGGTCCCTTGCCTTGGCCATTCAATATCTAACAAACAAGGTTCATCAGATGCAGAATGATTATCATGACATAAGGACATATCTCAACCGTGTCTCATGCCACCAGGATTAGCAGATGGCACCAAAGACTCCAATTCTCGCACATGTTCATGCCAATCCCAATAGCATGAATCAAGGTCAACAATGACCATGAGATCAAGTATGCTATTCAGATTATTCCCTATATGAACATCAGATCCTTTCGTATGATAATGTGAATCATATGTCCCTCAAAGATCGGAAGGACCATGACCATACCTGATCGGGCACATGAATATGAGGAGGACGCCACCAAGTCTCTACCTGAGGAGAACTTGAAGGCAAATGTGCATCATCACCACCACCATCACCTTCAACGAAATAGAAGGGATTCGAAATCCCCAAAATATAAAAAAAATCAAAAAAAAAAAATAAAAAGACGAAGAGTAGGACCAGTAGTGAATCAAGTGAGCTTGATGAAGAGCTTGCACCTCCATCTAAGAAGAACACACCAGGAGCAGGAAGATGCACCACCTATTTCTTTTCATGAATTTCTTTCCTACCAGAGTGAAGGTCCCAATCTTGTACCGAACTCATTCTCCCATTTGAATGAAAATATTTCAGTTTCAAAATATGAGTTGTCTTCAATAATCCCTCCCCCCATCCTCTTAAGAGTGGAAAGAAGAAATCCAAAAATCCAAAAAGATGACCCTAACATGGTAGATTTTTGCAACAAGTACATCAAGGTCACAATCCCTTTTGATAAGTATGTAGATATAACACCTGCGATTCAGAAGCACCTTAAGGCTAGATGCATACCTATGCCCGTACTGCTAAATGCCCTAATTAATTTATGTCATGTTGTCGTACTTGAGCAATTAGTAGATCAACCAAAAATTGCTAAACTAATTATACAATTAAAGTGAGCGTTCAATTTATTTTTTACTTGGGAAGTCCAAGTTCGAACTCAGGGAGGTAACTATCTCCTTAGGTTAATTATTTGGAGATCTAGATGCTAGGATATCAGGAAATATTTTTTATTATTGTTAAATACAATTAATGGATGACATGTAAATTTGGCAAAGTTCGGGGACTAACATGTAGTTTTCTCTCAAACAATATCTAAAAATTATGAAACCTATCTAGAAGATGAATATGATAAAACTAAGCTACTGTAATTTTTGTTGGAATTTTCAGATGCGATATAAACTATTTACGAATAAAATATGATTGCAGGGTGATTTTTTGCAAATTAGTTTTAATAAATATCAAACCAATTTAATTTAAAGAAATAAAATTATCCTTGATATCTAATTAGGATCAATCCAGTAAAATTTATAAATACTAAAAATGATTGATGTACGACTAGGACATATTAAAAATTAATTACTACATTCATTAGATATTTTATTCCGGCCTCGATATGCATGCAAATGTAATGATTTTTGGATACGTTATAGGACACAATTAAATCTATGTATTGTGAATTATCGTGAATTTTTTGGACCAATGATTAATTTAATATCAATTAAAGAGCATACAGTAGGTAAGATATGAACTTTTCTACCAAAATAATAATATTAACTAAATCATGTCTTAAAAATCGAACCAAGTGTCCACAATATTAAGAATAAGCAGTTCTACAATAAGTCATTTTAAAATAATAAAATGATGAAGAATGTTTATTCAGATAAATGTGCAAAGTCAAGGGTGAAAATGCAATACATATATAAAATAAACAAATAAAAGGTGCATATGCAATTACTAATATGCTTGAGGGCATTTATGCAATTTTTACCGGGGGCAAGTGCAACTCACGTGCCTCTTGGAAGATGGGACTTCTTTGTAGATATGGAAAGACGTGGGGGTATGGGCGTAAAGTTACCAAGGGGCATGTGCCGCGCAGGTGCCCTGTTAGGACTGGGGCGTATGCGTGATTTGCTTGAAAGCTGGGGGCATCATCTGCAATTCTCCCTCATGCACATGTGCCAAGCATGTACGGGGATAACCTTGGGCAGTGGGCATGCTGCACATGAGGCGGCTCTGGAGCGTCGGTGCAGCTTCGCCAATGAAGGAAGAAGACCCTCTTGATCAATCAACACACGATCGACCTAAAGGATGTGTTGGAGTCAGAGGCTCTTCGTCGAGGATAAGGGAGATCGGCGAGGGGGGAGCTGGCAATTGGAGACTGCTCATCCATGGCGAAGAAGATGGGTGGATGATCAGTTGTTGTAGCTGATGATGTCTAAACCGCCCCATGGAGATCGCATGGTACCTGGATGTCGTACTAAGGGATTAAAGGTGGTGTATCTGGTCGTATAGAGGAGAGGAGGGCGATCGAGTTCCTATCGTCAAAGGCATTCTACGAATCAACCAAAGTCATAGAACCACGTGCGGTGGAGTGGCGCTCAAGGTCGAAGGGTGTGCGATGAGGGAGGTTGTCGTGCACAGTGAAGGGGGTGATGCTTCGGTGATTGTGTATCGAGTATGATGGCAATCAGAATGAGGTAGGGGCGGTGCTTCGAGGCAAGGGCGTGTCTGCTCGACCATGGTGCTGATGAAGCATTGGAGTAGTGGCGTGAATGATATGGTGGTGTGTGATCGAGGAATATGAAAGGGAATGTGGCTTCGAGCTTTTACGAAGCTCAAATAGAATTGAAAAGGAGGAGTCTGACGGATAAGAAGGCATGGTCGGATTGGGGTTTGCTCAAATCAAGGACTGATTTGGGTGAAATATAGAATTGAGGAAGAAATGCGAATAGCATGAGAAGGGAATCAAGCAGAGGAAGATAAAAAAATCAAATATTGAGGAAGATAAGAAACGAGAAAGATTTCACCTAAGGAAGCAGACATATGCCTAGGATATGTGAAGCTAGAAGCTTCACAGGTTGTCGCTCGAGGGCTCGGCTTCGCCCGAGCTCTTGCAGCAAGGCAAAGAAGCATCTACAGCAAGGGCGGAAGCCCTTTGATCTCACCAGAGGAGGGAAGGCCGTCGTTCTACCCGGGCGTGCTCCTCTGTCACCATACCTCTCTTAGGAGCTCTCTTTCTCTCTCGTTGGAATTACGGATGATCGCACAAGGAGGGTGGAGCAAGGTTATTTATGGGAGTTGGAAGAAGTCTGAGATCAACAGGGAGAGGGTGTCGTGGTGAGGAATGAAGAGAGATAGGGAGACAGTTGCAGAAGGTGTCGTCAAGGGGTGAGAGGGATGCGGCCCCGGAGAGGTGATAATGGTTACAAAAGGAAGAGTGATAGGGGAGGTGTGTGGATCGGTCAGCGCTGCGTGAGGCAGAGGGTGCAGAAGCCGGGATCCTGCAGGGAAGATGGTTGCGTGTGATGAGTCTCGTATTCATCATGCTAAAAGTCAATTATTAAACCTCTGACTTAATCAAACCAATAAAATTCACCATTAAATCCTCCTTTTTATCTTGTATTATATTGTGTATAATTAATCACATAATTGATTGTATTTAATTACTATTATTTACCTTGTAATTATTTTCTCATAAAAAAACCTCTAAAAATTAGGCGAATCAATTGTCTATAATTCTCCAACCCTTAAAAGAACTAATCTTAGCCCTTCGTTGGATCCGATCTTAGCCCTCTGTTCGTGCCCTCATCGAAGCCGTTGGATTGTGGGATCCAACGGCTGGAACATCATCTTCCTCCTCAACACCTCCCACTACCATGCGTTAGGCCTCGTCGTCCCATCTCGCCCTTCCTATTTTGGAGCATGCTCTAGTCTCTTTCCTCACCTCCTAACGGGATGCCCCATGAAGCCTCTGGTCATGCCACGGATCTCATCGGAGGGTTTAGATCACCGTCATCGATATCCACCATCTACGAGGGATCATACTAGCCTCCTCCGCCCTCCGATGATAGTGGAGGGCGGCCTTGTCGAGGCAATGATGGTCGCCACCCTCCGATGAGATATGTGGCCTCCGACACATTATGGTTGCGTCCAAGCACCGCTAAGCATCGAGGCATGATCGGCCTCGTCGTGCGACAATTCCAGAGGTCCGATGAGGACCTCAGCCCAAATCACCGCCTCCACCAGCACCTTGCTCCGGTGAGGTAATTTTCTCTTTATTTCTCGAAATTTTCCTGTCATCTATACCATCGTTCACCTCCATCAGACCATCTAAGTAACTCCACCATCCTTCATTCATCCACGTTAACCACCCTCCTCTTCTCCATAACCTCCCACGCTCCGACCCCCTTCTTCTCCACCTCGCCGGAGAACATGACCCTGGGTCACCACACTCTGACATCCCACGACCCCCATCGTACTCACTTTATTCACGCAAACACGTCGCACAGGCTTCGGCTATATACTATTCCTGCAGGTACACCAATGGTTGGATTCTGCGATGTCTCGCATGTATCGAGCTTCTACTCAGACGACTAAGCTTCGCCTTGCCATCCTAGACTTCGACGGAGCCCCGCCTTGTCACCACAAGCTTCGCTAGGGGATCAGCCATCCTCCTCGACCATCAGGCGTCCCCTCGGAGCTCGGTGGAGCTTTACATGGCTCGCCGGAGCCCGCCTCCTCCAGCAGCCAGCGGCGGAAGAAGAAGGCACATATGTCGTCCGATCATCTGGATCGGACGACCATGATGAAGACATGTGGACAACCCCAGCCTCATTCCGATCCAGCAGCTTTGGGTTTACTGAACCTCACCCCCAACCTACACATGATGCCACGTGTCCTGAACCAATTGGGAGTCCCGAGCTTAGGCCCCTCACGTGCACCCCACGTGAGGGCTTGGGTGTTTTGAATGAAAGACCCCAAAAGATCTGATCTTCACACTTTGGTCCCCATGCGCGTGCCTAGTACGGGTGTGCCTGGGTATTTACAAGGAAGCCCTCAAAGTTTCACAAAATTACAATATGGTCCTTGCGCTTATGGAGAAATTGCATAGGGCCCCATGCGGTTTTTGAAAATTTTAAATAGGTCCCTCCAGGGACCTACTTGTAATATTCATCCTTTTAATTCCTTGCATTTTTATTTACAATTATGCCCATGCATTGTTTTTAGCATAACTTGAGCATTGTAGATCCAAATTGCATGATTTTAGTGTCGTTTTGTTCCTTGTTTCATCATTTATATTATGGCATGTTTAATTTTCTCATCTGACACCATTTTACATGAAGTAATTTTTTATGTTAGATTATGACTCTTGCTCCAATGACTTGTCATAAAATAGATGATTTCTTATATTGTAATGCTCAAAATGACCCTAATTTCAATATACTTTCTGTTGCTTAATTTAAGTTATGTTTTCGGGCATTTTTGTAATCTTTTATTCCACATATAATTAATCTTTGCATTTCTCTCTTGCATCATTTTATATTTGCATACAATTCAACTAAAAAATGCATGCATTATTTTATTGCATTGTAATCTGCATAATGCATATTGTGCATCTGCATGAAGGCCTGTGATTGAGAAATGATTCACATGTGCTCTATACTGATCGAAATTCGATAAATAGATAGAGTATCTCGTGTACCTATGTTCGATCTTGGTAGACTTGCCAAGTAAAAATACTCCACAACATTCAAAGATTGTGGTTTTTGCTGAACCGAATTTGCCTCATATACTACGACAATTCTTGATTATTAAAGAAGCAGATTTCGCATTCATCAAGCAACACCATTGCCGGGGACACGACTCACTTTTGTTTACTTATGGAATTTTGATTTATTTCTAGGTTGAATATTTTCAAGATTCACATGTCTTCCTTCCATGCATTTTCTGCTGATTAATTTTCTCTTTATTTTTTTAATATTTCTCTTTTGTGGCAGGGCCCATGAAGATCGAGGATGCTCGATCTCCATGGAGGCTTGGAGTTGAGAGCATCTGCTGAAGAGGCCGCAAAAGATTTGGCAGGGAAATTTAGGATCTTTTATCAACATCTTACATTTGCATCGTGTAAAAAAATACTTGCACGTGCATATTTATTTTAACAGTCCTCATTAGAAGGCTTGCATGTTGTAAAAAAAGAAAGAAAAAAAGTAGATCACTAGATGATCTACCCTCCCTCCCCCCACACACACTTGCACATATACACTCTCCCTCTCTCTCTCTCTGTATATTTCACAATCTCTCTCACTCTCACTCTCTCGCTCTCTCCCCAATCATCCTCTTATGTAAAAACACACCCCCTCTGCCCTTGTATTGTAGTGTAAATATTCCTCCAAACACAAGAACCCCCCTAACTCAGATCCGTTACTTGGACTATGTGTAGCCTAAGTATAGGGTGGACCCGCCTAGTCATCCATCCCTCGCATTGTCTTCTTATACTTGGGTCAATTTTTGACCTAAGTATGAGGGGACCCTCCTCCTCATTTCTGCTATATCACTCTATATTTAACCAAGCAATGGCTTCATATCACTTGTGCTATGAGGACATAGCAAAAATTAAGTAAAGGGGGCCATACCGTATATTACTGTATATTTACTTTAGCCATAGCTCGTATTTTTAAACGTTTTTGAAAATTCTTTTTCGGTTTGGTTTTAGTAAACCTGCGAACTGAGTTTTGTGAAAACCTTGTAAAATGTTTTCTTAAAAATTGAGGGATTAATCTGTGTAAATTACCCTTTTTCCAAAAAAAAATCCATATAAGTTTGAAAAATTGAAAAAAAAGCTTTCTTTGAATTAGACTCTGACTACTAGGCTTAGTAGATACTTTCAATGAGGGAACTTCGGTCTCCATTAGTAGAGTGGGTGGTTTAGAGGACAATGTATATGGCTTCGTCCTTAAGGAACACAGGTCCGTCTAACAACCCGTACTTACACCCATACTAGCTGAGAGTAGATACTTTTATTCATTTGAGCCTGGGCCAGTCATTGTCTCTCCAAAGAATTTTTTTTGAAAAATTAAAATCCATAAAAATCCGCAAAAACAAAAATCACACAAAAATCACTAACAAAGGAGTTGGTGTATTCCTGACATATTCACATTCACTCAAGGCTTGAGGATTTTGAGGACACTTGATTTCTATGATCTTGAGAGTCTGAGTTAACATGCCTTGGTCATTAGGGTTTTTAAATTTTATTATCCACACTTCCCTAGTTTGAAAGATTTGAGCGCCATATTGCACTCTTCATTTCTACCTTCAAAAGAATATGATCATCACGATCACTTTACAACTGCATTATTGATGAGATAAGTTGAGATATCACTTGAGGAACTAGGACTAGAGATTTGAATTTAGATCCAATTTAATGATAGTTGAGGATGGGATAAAGTTAATGAAGGCTTCAGAACACCTGAGTGTCAGCAAAACCTTAGCCAGTAAGTGAACAAGTTCATATACTATCGCTTTGATATCTACCTATGTGTCAGGGTGTGATGAAACTTAATTTAATTGTTGATCAGTGTGCGCCAACTTTTAGTAAAAGTAGTGGAGCTAGCCAACAAATATAAATGAAAGAAATGTCCAAAGAAAATCTCTATCCTTCAAAGTCAAATTATAAATGAGTTTCCACCAATGGCAAGCGCTCCCAAACATTTTCAAAGTATCCACTTGGATCAAGCATTAATTAGGACCAAGGAGTCGGGCTGACACCAAAAAAAGGGCTCTGCATTGTAAATGCTACAAGTTTGGGTGTCGAAGGTATCTTATATACTAAAAAAAGACACACCCCGATGTACTCCCAGAAAAACAAGTGTAGACGACTCCAACTCTCTTGACGGACACATGGATCAACATACTAAAAATTTACATGTGTTGAGTAAAAAGGCACTCGAGAGGCCCCTTGTTCCAATGTAAGGGAGAGAGAAATCAATACAATCCTATATCCTCCATCATTTGGCCATCCATCTACATTTCAAGTCTGACAAACTAATTAGACGGTTGACTGAAGCAAGAGTAGACTTATTCCCTAGTATTGAGGATGAGGTCTAGAGGAGAGTTTTTGGGATTGGAACTTCGAGTGATGTCTCGACTCAACTCTCATGAAATACAGTACACTAAATTTCATATCCTTATATTATATGTACAAAAAGAGACTCAGATAATTAGAGAAGTTGGATTCCTTCTTATTAAAGCGTGGATAAGCCCAGAATTTCAGGATCACTCAAATTGAGGATCTTCGAAAGACCAAGCCTTGGAATTTTCACTCGCGCTATCAGGAATTAAACCGACTCCTTCATTCTTTGGATACTCGAGGACGAGCATGGTTTAAGTATAGGGGTATGATGAATCTCGTATTCATCATGCTAAAAGTCAATTATTAAACCCATAACTTAATCAAACCAATAAAATTCACCATTTTATCCTCCTTTTTATCTTGTATTATATTGTGTATAATTAACCCATAATTAATTGTATTTAATTACTATTATTTACCTTGTAATTATTTTCTCATCAAAATCGCTTAAAAATTAGGTGAATTGATTGTCTATAATTCTCTAACCCTTAAAAGAACTAAAAAATACAAAAACAACTCAAAAACAGAAAAGTAGGTATTTTTACCCCCCTTAAAAATACCCCCAAAAATACTTTTTGTATAGATAACCTTTTTTGGCTTTTCTCCAACATGAAATTTGTAGATCTCATCGAGACGAACAACTTTCATGTTTTGACATTTTCCTCTTTTTGCCTCTAACTATTTCTATTGTAATTTTCTTTGTTTTTAACATTTTCAAATTTTCTGGTGTTGCCACGTGGCGCCCTATGGGAAGCCCACGTGACTGTTTCTCCTTCCGCCACCCAGCTTCTCCTGGGCCATCTGATCCTCATTTCCTGCTTCAATCTTGGCTGCCCAAACCCGCTCCATCGCCAGCCGTCTGATCTGATCTCAGATTAGATCCTCACCACTCCCTAGTGCCTCCCTCACAATCCTCCGATCCACTTAACATCCTACGCCCTATATCGCTCCACGTCACCCCTTCTCCCTAGGTCGTCGGATCTCCATCATCTCTCCATCACTGCCGCTCGATAGCGCCAAACCTCAAACGTTGGATCCGGTCTCTGATCTGATCTTGTCCCTCAATTCGTGCCCTCATTGAAGTCGTTGGATCGTGTTCCTCACCTCTTAACAGCCGCCCCACGAAGCCTACTCATCCTCCATTCTCGCGGAACCCCCAAGACCTCGTCCTTTACTCCTCCATCAATCTTCTAGCCATTCAAAACCTTCGAGACATCACCTGAAATGCCAACACCTCCACCTATAAAATGCCCTCTTCAACCACCGTCATCGACATCCACCATCTACGAGGGCTCATCCTAGCCTCCTCCGCTCTCCAGTGACAGCGAAGGGCGGCCTCGTCCAGGTGACGATGGTCGCCACCCTCCGGTGAGATCCGTGGCCTTCGGCCACATCACTGTTGTGTCCGAGCACCGCTGAGCACCGCTGAGCACCGAGGCATGATCGGCCTCGTCGTGCGATGACCCCAGAGTTCCGATGAGGACCTCAGCTCAGATCACTGCCTCCACCGGCACCTTGCTACGACGAGGTAATTTTCTCTTTATTTCTCGAAATTTCCCTGTCATCTACACCATCGTTCACCTCCATCAGACCATCTAAGTAACTCCACCATCCTTCATTCATCCATGCCAACCACCCTCCTCTTGTCCATAACCTCCCACGCTTCGACCCCCTTCTTCTCTACCTCACTGGAGAACAAGATCCTGGGCCACCACCTCCTGAAATCCCACGGTCCCCATCGCACTCACTTTATTCACGCAAACACCTCGCACAGGCTTCGACTATATACTAGTCCTGCAGGTACATCAATGGCCGGATTCTGCGATGCCTCGTCGGTCTCGAGCTTCTACTCCGACGACTAAGCTCTGCCTCGCCATCCCAGACTTCGACGGAGCTCCGCCTTGTCCCCACGAGTTTCACCAGCAGATCAACCATCCTCCTCGACCATCAAGCATCCCCTCGGAGCTCAGTGGAGCTTTATATAGCTTGCCAGAGCCCCGCCTCCTCCGACGGTCAGTGATGGAAGAAGAAGGCACAGATATCGTCCGATCATCTGGATTGGATGGCCATGATGAAGACACATGGGCAACCCAAGCCTCATTATGATCCAGCAGCTTGGGTCTGCCGAGCCAGTTGGGAGTCCCGAGCCTAGTCCCCTCACGAGCACCCCACGTGAGGACTTGGGTATTTTGCATGAAAGACCCTAGAAAATATGATATTTACACTTTGGTCCCCAGGCACGTGCTCAGCGTGCACACCTGGGTATTTTACAGGGAAGCCCTCAAAGTTTTACAAAATTACAATTTGGTCCTCACGCTTATGGAGAAATTGCATAGGACCTCAGACGATTTTTTGGAAATTACAATTAGGTCCCTCCAGGGACCTACTTGTAATATTCATCCTTTTTATTCCTTGCGTTTTATTTACAATTATGCCCCTACATTGTTTTTAGCGTAACTCGAATATCGTAGATCCAAATTGCATGATTTTAGTGTCATTTTGTTCCTTATTTCATCATCTATATTATGACATGTTTAATTTTCTTATCTGACACCATTTTACATGAAGTATATTTTTATGTTAGATGATGACTCTTGCTCCAATGCCTTGTCATAAAATAGATGATTTCTCATATTGTAATGCTCAAAATGACCCTGATTTCAATCTACTTTCTGTTGCTCAATTTAAGTAATCTTTTCAGGCATTTTTGTAATCTTTTGTTCTGCATATAATTAATCTTTGCATTTCTCTCTCGCATCATTTTATAATTGCATACAATTCAACTAAAAAGTGCATGCATCATTTTATTGCATTGTAATCTGCATAATGCATCATGTGCATCTGCATGAAGGCCTGTAATTGAGAAATGATTCACACGTGCTCTAAATTGATCGAAATTCGATAAGTAGATAGAGTAGCTCGCGTCCCTGTATTTGACCTTGGTAGACTTGCCAAGTGAAAAAACTCCACAACATTCAAAGATCGTGGTTTTTGCTTAACCAAATTTGCCTCCAATACTACAACAATTCCTGATTATTAAAGAGCGAATTTCGCGTTCATCAGCGTACAATGTTGTGCGAAGCAGAGAGGCATATATATGTAGTGGGAGAAGGAGATGGGGTCCACGTGGCAAGCCCCGGGGTTGCTATGTGGCACCAATAAATAGTAATGATGATAATAATAAAACAATTAAATAATAAAACAATTAAAATAATAAATAAGTAAAGATTACTAAAATAAATACAAATAATAATAATAAGTAAAGATGAAATAAATAAGTAAATAATAAATTAATAAAATAAATAATAATTATTATTAATTTTAATAATTAAATAGTAAGAAAATAAATAAGATAAGATAATAAAAGAAAATAAAAATTAAGGGGGGTGACACATGTCGGCTTCAAGTGCGGCCACGTGTCACTCCCAGAATAATCGAAAAAATTAAATCCAAAGAATATTGGAAAAGAAATAACATAGGTCAAATAAAAAATGGACAACACAAAAGTTGCTCGTCTCGATGAGACCTACAACTCTCGTGAAGTATCGAAAATCAAAATAAATCATCTGTAAAAGAAGTAATTTTGATGGTATCTTATAGATATAAAATACTACATTTTGTGTTTTGCATTTTTTTGTCATCTTTAAATAAGATAAAAATCAAAATAAAACACAGCAAAATATAAAAGAGATATTTACATATTATTCTATTTTTTGTTTTTAATCCCTAAGAAAATAAAGAGAAATGAATAAACGGGACATATGTATAGTTTATAATAAGGGCCTAAAACTAGGGATGCAAACGGACGGATATAAATACAGATATAGGTATTACCATATCCTTATCCGTTTCAAAATATGGATACGGATACGGATACATATATCATACGGATATCAAAAATTGAATATTGTATCCTTAAATACGGATACGGATTCTGAATCGGATAATCATGATTCGGATACAGATATTTAAGAAACGGATACGAATTATCCTATAAATATTAAGTGCCTCCTCATACTTTTAATTAGAAATGATGTCTTTACGAACTTGTAATTGATGGACGACTAACCCTAAATTCAATAAACTTGCAATGTTACATAATAAATAAGAAAATAAATTGAAATATTGAATGAAATAAATTGAAGAGCATATAACAAAATTCTATGATGATGTACCTATGTCTTCCTTTATTTGAAATGTTTTCAAAATATAGGTAATACTGTAACATTGTAACCAACTATTAAGAGAAAGGTGATATGTATATTTCATGAAACGACATTATGATAAATTATAAAAGTTTATTACTTTTTTTGACATATCGTGATGAGATACAATTTCATGTCAGAGCTACATTGAGGCATGCAAAACATTTGTGAAGCTGAAATATTACTGAAAATATGGATAATACAGATATCAGTATCTGTATCCGTATCTGCAAAAAATATATACATCCGTATAAGTATCCAGAAAAAATTTTATAATGGCATCTGTATCCGAATCTATATCTTCAAAAAACATAAAACTAGTATCTGTATCCGTATCCGTATCCCTAAAATCCGAAAATGTATATCCATATCCACTTAAAAGCGGATACGGTAGCGGACGGATACGGATATATCCGTATCCGATTGCATCCCTACCTAAAATCCATGTTTCACACACGGACTCCAATTCTTTTGAATTTGGTCTTATTTTGAAGGTAGTTGAACGTACATTATTCAATAGTGAGTTGGGGGTTCATATGAGACTGTGTGAGAGAGATATTCACATTTTAAGGTTTTTAGCCCCGAACTAAGGTTTGGGTTTTATTTGTCAATTTTACAAGTTAGTATTTTTTGAGATTTTTATTTATTAGTGTTAGTAACATGTACACTATAGAGTTGATCTTATTCAATTTTGAGTTAGTGAAAAATTAGATAAAAGGGGGTAAATATAGTAATATACAGTTGATGTTTACAAGGGAATTTGGACTTCTTATTTAATGTGATTATAAATGATAAAATATGAATATTATATACAAATGCATAAATGATAATAAAGCAACATACATGGAGAAATGCAACTAATTACGTGGGAACAAAGCTCTATTTTTTACTTTTAGAGTGATGAATCACAGATTCACCAAACCTCTATACTTAAACCTTGCCCGTCCCAGAGCAACTAAAATGAAATGCAAAAGTGAAATGATTTTGGGTTCCATACCAAGTCATGAACAAGAAGGTGAACATGGAACTCAAGTCGACCTTTGGATTAATAATACGACGAAACTTTAGTGGGAAACGTGTTTGGCACTCAACAATCTCTAGAAATCACACAACTCTACTCAAGTCTCCTCAATAGCCAGGTCAGAATAATCAACTCTTACGCAAACCCTTATAACTATGAGTCCATCTTCGTACAATGTAAGTGATATGTATCTCTCCTCGATTGAAGTGGTAAAAGTCAGTCTTCTCAGATATAGTGATCCTAATTACTCAATCCAATAACTCTTTCCTCGAGGAGCGGGGTATTCCACTCTAAGTTCAAGTGCAACCGACTCAAGAAGAGGACGTAGGGAGAAGAATGGGCGGTAGCCAGTGTAGCTACCTATCATAGGATGCTTGACCATTGTAGCCAAGTCATCCAACTGCATGTTCACAATATCTGACTTTGAAGCTCAAGCTTGTTTATTTGACTATACAAATATAAATACTCTACCAAGCATTTCATTTTTTTTCAATCAGACATGTTCCTTTTTTTTGGAATTTTTGTTTTTTATAAGGTATACAAGGTGCAACATGTACATAAGGAATTTCCCTCTTGAACCAGCATGTTATTCCTCTTTTGATGCTGTTGATGGCTAGAGATCAATGTAGCTAGGCTTCATGCGTGGCTCTATGTGTGTCTTCAGAATCTTCCTTGCGCATGAAAACTATCTCCGCAACACAAACTAACTGTTCATTTGGTTCGACAAAGTGTTTCAATAGTTGCCCATTCAATAGCGATGTTTGTGCTCCATCTATAAGATCTGAGATCTATACCCATCTATTGTCATGCATAACACGGACTGTAAGCAGACTCGTCCACTTGGATTTGAGCTTCCCTTGGAAAACCTTCATCCTCGCATTGAACAACTATACCATTTGTCCAGAAACAAAGGTCTTATGTCTGATAAATTTATCGTGCTAATGCTTAACCTTGTCCTTGTACACCAAATCGTTGTCATATGCTAGGTTTCTGATTTCTATAAGTTCGTTCAAATTCATCTCTCTTTGTTTTTCCCTAGGTGTGTGTTCTGATTAACCTTCTTAATTGCCCATCTGATTTGTGCACTAACTCTACGGGTAAATGGCACAGCTTCCCAAATACCATCATGAATGGGGAGGTTCCTAATGGTGTCTTGTAAGCCGTCCTACAGGCCCAAAGGACTTGGTCCAAGATCTGGGACCAGTCCTTCTTGTCTGGGTGAACGTGCTTCTGCAATATGGTCTTAACCACCCTTCTCGACACTTCTACCATGACATTGGTTTGTAGGTGATAAGGACCAGTGACACGGTGCTTGATGTCGTAATCCTTCACAAGTTTCTTCACCTCTCCATTCACGAAATGGTTAACCCCATCGGATATCAATTCTTTGGGGACCCTGAACCTAGAAATGATATGTTCTCTGATAAACTTACAGAGAATCCTGATGTCTGCGGCTCGGACGGGATAGCCTCCACCCACCTTGACAAATAATCCACCGTAAGAAGGATATACTCAAAATCATTGCTAAACGGGAATGGACCGATGAGGTCGATGCCCCAAGCATAAAAGACATCACAAATGATGACATGCTACATCGGCATCTTATCTTTGGAACCAATGGTTCCTCCCATTCGTTGGCATACTGGGCACGACCTCACAAAAGTGAGAGCATCATGAAAAAAAGTCGGCCAATATAAACCACACTATAATACCTTCAATGCGGTCCTCTTCCCGGAGTGGTGTTCTCCAGCCTCCAAACTATGGCAACAAGTAAGGATATTCTAGTATTCCTCCTGAGGAATACACCTCCTCCAGGCACAATCTGGTCCTTTAAAGAAAAGGATCGGATCCACCCAATGGTAGTGCTTGGAGTCTAACTTGAATCGATCTATGGTGCTCTTGGGCCAATCTTCGAAAACTTTCTTGGAGATAAGATAGTTCACTATATTAGTGTACCATTGGAGCGAGTCGATAACAAAAATCGACTCATTAGGAAAGGAGTCTCGAATAGGTGTATCATCAGAAGCATTAAGAATCTCGAGGCGGGAGAGGTGATCTGCTACTACATTCTTCTTTCCATGTTTATTTATGATGTCCAAGTCAAACTCATGTATAAGCAAAATCCACCTAAGAAGATGTGCCTTCACGTCCTTCTTTTCCATGAGGTACCATAGTGCACTATGGTCTACGAACATAATAACCTTGGATCCAATGAGATGAGATCTGAACTTATCCAAGGCAAATACTACCGCAAGCATCTTTTTTCTGTAACTGTATAGTTACGTTGAGCAGGATCAGGCACTTTGCTTACATAGTGTATAACGAATGGGACACCATCCCTCCTTTGTCCTAACACAACCCCAATAGCAAAATTTGAGTTGTCCGTCATGATCTTAAAAGGAAGAGACCAATATGGGGATTGTAGGGTCAGAGCATCCATGATTAACCCTTGTAGTTGCTTAAAGGCATCAAGACACGTGTGATCGACAATAAACTCCATGTGTTTTACTAAAAGCTCAGTTAGCAGTCGAACGATCTTTGAAAAATCTTCTATAAATATCATGTAAAATACAACATGCTCGAGGAAAGACCATAACTGTTTCACATTGGTTGGTGGTTGGAGTCATCTGATCGTGTCCACCTTGGCAGGATCAACCTCTATTCCTCTTTTGGAGATGACATGCCCCAACACAATACCGTCCGTCATCATAAAGTGACTATTCTCCCAAGAGATCACTAGATTGACCTCACAACCTCTTTTGAGTGCTCGTTCTAAATTTCTAAGATAAGAATCGAAGGAATCACTGTATATTGAGAAGTCATCCGTGAAGATTTATAGGAATTCACCGACCATATTTGTGAATACAACAACCATGCACCTTTGAAATGTACTAGGAGCGTTGCATAATCCAAAGGACATGTGTCCGAAATCATAGGTACCAAAGGGGCGTGTGAACATAGTTTTCTTCTGATCCTCAGAAGCAATAGCTGCTTGATTGTATCCTGAGAACCCATCTAAGAAATATAAGAATTCTTTTACCACTAATCTCTCTAAGATCTGATCAATAAATGATAAGGGAAAATATTCCTCCTTTGTCGCAACATTCAAGCATATATAATACACACAGACATGCCATGATGTGAGTACTCGTGTTACGATCTCCACTCCATCCTTGTTAGTGGTCGTCTGAATTTCTGACTTTTTCAGGACAACATGGATAGGTGCCACCCACTTGGAATCAGAGATGGGATAAATCAAACCTGTGTCGCACCATTTCTCAATTTCTTTCTTCACGTTCTCTCGTAAATTTGGATTTAGCCTATGCTGGAATTCATGAGAGGGGCTGGCTACATTCTCAAGTTAGATATGATGTGAACACAGAGCATGATCTATCCCATGGATATTGGAGATGCTCCAGCCTATTGCCTTGCGGTTTTTCTCCAAGATCTCTAACAAGCGAGATTCTTGCTCCTCGATCAATCGCGAACTGATGATGACTGGGAACTTCTTCTATTGCCTCGTAAGGAAAACATATTTGAGTATTCTGGGTAATGGTTTTAGCTCATGTAAAGTATGGTCATCAAGAAAAGATGGCCCATTGAAGTACTTGCCACCAACTGATTTAGCTTTGTATTCGAATCGTCAAAAGTATCCAAGCATTCAACGAAAGCCACGTCCGACTCATTATCCTCATCTTCTGATTGTCCTAAAGAGGAGAGGACTGACAGACCCAACTGGGCCTCTATGTCATCGAAGATGTAGGGGTATGCACTCTCTGTATGATCTGCTCCTTGTTGTTCACTCCAAAGGATCTCGCAAACTATCTCATGTACAAGATTCTCTCTAGAGCAGAGGGACTCATCTGTGCTAGTTGGGTTTTGTCTCCATGGTCCAACAATGTCTACATGAAACAATCTTTTGTCTAATGAAGTGTACTCGATGCTAGATTCAGAATCTGGCCTCTTCCACCTTGTCTGTTACATATTTTATTCCTCATATCCATATGGAGTTTGGAACTGAATCTTCCCGACCTTATAGTCAAATTAGACCCCTGTTGTCCTCATGAAGGGCCTTCCAAGTATGATATGGGAATCTCTCTAATTTCAAGGGATATCCATATCAAGGCTGTGACGTCCACCATGTAATCTCATCTCTCGACATTGATGATAATGTTCCTCAATTCTCCCTTGGACCTCGTAGTAGATTTATCAGTAAACTAGAATAAAGCTCTGGATTTTCTAAGAGGTCCAAGATTTAGCCACTCGTAGAGGGTTGTTGCCATCAGGTTAATTAAGATCCATTATCCAGGAGAGTGCGTACAAGCATAGTGTCATCGACATGACTCACAACATAATGGGCTCCCATGTCCCTTCGTTTCCTTGGAAACACATTCTTAATGGCACAAGTAGTGTCTACTGATAGAACGTGCTTCTTAACACGACTTCTTATTTTCCTGCTGACCCTTGTAGATGTGCATCTATCCTTAAGGTACTTAATGCAGGTGTCATATCCACATACTTATCAAAAGGGATTGTGACCTTGATGTACTTGTTGCAAAACTCTACCATCTCATGGTCATGTTTTTGGATTTCTTCTGTCCACCCTTAAGAGCATGGGGGAAGGGATTATTGAAGATAACTCGGATTATGAAACTGAAATATGTTCATTCAAATGAGAAAATGAGTTCTATACGGGACTGTGACCCTAACTCTGGTTGGAAAGAAATTAATGAAAAGAAACATGTAGTGCATCTACTGCTGCTCCTGGTGCGTCATCCTCAGATGGAGGTGCATGCTCTTCATTAGGCTCGCTTGATTCAGTGCTGGTACTCCTCTCTATCTTTTCATTCTTTTTGTTTTTCTGATTTTTTGTGATATTTTAGGTATTTTGAATCCCTTTTATTCTATTGAAGTTGATGGTGCTGGTAGTGGGGATGATGCTCCTCTGCCTCCAAGTTCTCCTCAGGTAGAGACTTGGCAGCATCCTCCTCATATTCCCATGCCCGATTATATATGGTCACGATCCTTCCGCTCCTGAAGGATATATGATGAACATTATCATACGAAAGGATCTCATGTTTAGATAGGGAATAATCTGTATAGTATACATGATCTCTTGGTCGCTGCAGACCCTGATTTAGGATATTATGATTTGGCCTGAACCTTGGAAGGAATTGGAGTCCTTGGTACCATCTGCTGATCCTAGTGGTGTGAGACATGGTTGAGATATGTCCTTATGTCATGATAATCATTTTGCATATGTTGAACCCTATCTGTTAAGGACTAGATGGCCAAGTGAGGGACCCCAAATCGCTCATGGGTGGGGTCTGTTGCTGCTGACTGAAGGATGGGTGATTCTGGTACATATATTGGCCATGTTGGTCCTGTCGATACCGTTGTTGTAGGTGAGACGTGAGGTGTAAGGTGGTGGGGGACCCTACTAGCCCGAGTGGAAAGTGCATTGTTGTTGGTGCTGTTGAGGCTTGTATCCTTGTCCGGGTTGGGACTATACAAAATGCGGCGTGGGGACGGAGCTGGTGTCCTGTTAAGCTAGGGAGGGTTGGTGTGGCTGACCACTCCCCATTATTGACTGTCTACCAATGGGGTCATGGTTGTATCACAACCCGTTGATCTCAAACACCTGCAGAGGCTCCTCGTAGATTGACTCTACCTATGGGGGTGTGTGCTG
The DNA here is from genome assembly GCA_037367405.1 of Ottelia alismoides. NCBI lineage: Eukaryota > Viridiplantae > Streptophyta > Magnoliopsida > Alismatales > Hydrocharitaceae > Ottelia > Ottelia alismoides. The sequence continues at coordinate 115,885 of JAZKJV010000105.1, forward strand.
CTCCTGCTGAGTGTACTGCTGCTCATCAACCCAGCTGCTCAGAGGCCCCGTACCTTTCTCCTGTACAAGGAGAACTCGATATACATGTGCAGGTGGTGTAGATGGGGCATGTAGCCTTATCTTGTCTACCTTCTCAGATAATCCATCCACTAGTTTTGACAATCGTGAAAGCGCCTCAAGGTCAATGACCCTCTTGTGGATATGCTCTACCATGGTAAGCTTATCAGCTATTATCCCCATGCTATGGATTAGGTCATCTATCAGATTCAGTATAATCCTCCTAGGTGTCTCATGAGATAGGTATGAGGGAGACACCTGATATTCTTTATTGTTAGATAGAACTTGAGACATGAATTCTCTTTGTCTAGAGACTCAAGGATCATGTTCACCCATCGAAGTGTGCTTTCATCTCGTGTAAACTTGATGAAACATACTGGGAATGGTTTTCGATTCATGCAGTTCCATCTAATTATTTGTATATTTTCAATACTATATCGACTTGTACGACAAGTCCATTTTGACCTCTTCTCATGCTTCATGGTGTGTGATGCCAATGACCTCCCTTTAGTATACAAGTGGCAGAGCTACACTATGCTTAGCCTAAGTAATGTGCTCCCATGTCATTAATCCACTATAACCATATTACATCAATTACAATGTCCACTCTATCTCAAATTACATGCACCCTCCCTATAAATCCCTTAACCCAATTGTCAATTAAATTCTCTCTCTTAAATCTCTAATAATATTGTCAATCCAACTCATTAATCAATTGTTGTCCGGTCCATTCTTAATTAATTATTACATGCTCAATTAAAAAATTCAATAGTTTCAATATGGCGATGGACAAATTTAATTAAACTCATTTTCCTTTATTATTTAATTAAATACATGCAATAGTTTTAGTATGGTGGTGGATGAATATGATTGTCTTCCTTAAATCCTCCCAATTATTATTAGAAAATGGAGTTATAGCAACAATTGCTTCAATGACATGTTGTTGTATCTTCCAATGTTAAATTTACTATAATACATATTATTCATTGCAAAATGTATAGTAGAAATATTATTCTCAATTTAATATTATAAAATGCAGCTATAGATCCACAATTTCTTTAGGGATATATCTTCATTTTTGGTCGCTTCCATTCCCCTCCTTCCTCTTATTCCTAATCAGTTGCCATGCTAGTTTTATACAGATTATAGTTGACATTATCCAATAAAGCTCCAAGTGCTTCCAAACAACCATACATATATGATTTGTTTGATTATATTAATTTAATTATAATTAGATTTTGAATTGTAATTTGATTTGTAGATCTTAAATCACATGGATTTATTTTTGAATATTCAAGGTAGATACAATGTAAAATTTTCCAAATGCTTTCAGTATGTTATATGATCTTAATTCTTGTATTATATTACATAACAGATTTCGTAAAATTAAAGTATAAACTAATGATCGTTAAACGAATTTTGCAATAGTAACTACAATCTCTCATGCATATAAACGTAATCGCCTTAAAAACTTTTACCTTTGTTTTTACTGAATATCTTTGAGATTTTTTAAATTATTTAATAACATTTTCTCGATAATTTTATGATGTAAAATCCAACCACCACATTGATATGTGTGCCTACCTAGCACAAAATCAACGGCTCTCCATCAATATATGCTCCATATCTCGTATTATAAAGCGTCTTTGAGTTTGACACTCTACTCACTTTTATACGTGCATAAACAAAGTAATAAAAATTACTTTTATCTTATAAATAAGAAAACAAGAATGAAAATACAAAATAATATAATTCTATTTGGAAGTATTGATTGTTGATAGTTTGTATCTTTCTTTGGTAGACCCTTGTCCTCATATGGTTGGAGAGTCCACCATGGTCGTGATGTAACAAACCCAATATTTTTTAATAAGTGAGGGCATATATTGTAACATAAGAAGAAGAATGGTCAAGATGAATGAGCTTTGGCTTGTTGACCAATAAACTGCATACCGAGGGGGGGGGGGGTAGGACCCCTGTATGACACCTCTTGGACATCATGTGGGAATCACCCCGAAGAGCTAAAGTTGGGATTGTAACCTTTAGCCTCATAGCTTTTTTGATATCAAGAAATACGAGACCTCGGTAACAAGTACTTGGCCTTCAATGGCTTATCCTATTTTCTCTCAACTTTTATAGAAAGCGATGCTTGATATTGAACTCATGGAGCCACTCTCCAACCTTAGTGGGTTTGGTGAACTTAGTTGGATTCGAACATTATTGCTCAAGCTCAAGGCCTTGCTCTTCAAATCTCATTGAGGTAAGTACTTAATGGCTTAGCTGAGTATGTCCTTGAATATAGTCCATGGCTCCGGTCAAGGCTTGAATTTTGTCTCATAACATCGAACCTCGATGATGGTTATTCCCCCAATTGGTTGGGTCATTGTTAGACCTAAGCTATTATATCTAACAATGATTATTTTATTTATGTCCAAATAATTATCTGATCCTTCCCACTTTAGGGAGGCACTAAGAATGTCACACAAATATATCAATATCCGCCTGCCATCATGATGAATGTGCGATTCATCTCTCTAAAAGCTGAAAATAGAGCTCCGTCCCTAGATAATTAATCACATTTAATTATTCATATTGTATTATTACATTTCATACATGTGTATATAATAGTCATATTTTATCATTCTTAATTGCATAAATAAGAAACCATGATTTCTGTGTAAATAATAACATGTATATTAACACATCTTTTCATATTTTATTATTATTGTTCACTAACTCTAAACAAAGTAAAATAAACTCCATTACTCACATATTACTAACCTTAATAAAGTAAAATATTAGAAAAAATATTAGCTTATATAATTCACAAACAAAACCAAACATTGATTTTGAGATAAAAAAGTCACAAGTCGAATATCTCTCGCATACAGTGTCCTGTGAACCCCTACTCACTTATGAATTATTGTAATTCAATTATACAAAAAACATGACCAAATTCAAAAGAATCAGAGTTCATATGTGAAACTTGGGTTTTGAGGCCTCATAGTATATTGTATGTATTAACCAACTTTGTCCTATTATTTTATGCATAAAATTAACTCTTTTTTATTTATGTATTTTTCATTTATTTTATTCAATTGAAGTTTTAATAAAATATACAAAAAACATAAATTTAAATTTATTTTAAAATCAAATAAAATGAATTGTTCTGAGTATGTATATACATAAGTCCCTTTTATTTTATTCCTTTATTTTTTTGTCATTAAAATACCAAAAAAGATTAGATTATTGTGTAAATATTTTAATTATATTTTATTTGATTTTATCTTGATCTTTCCTTGTTTAAAAATCATTAAAAATTACAAAACATGGTGTCTTATGTACATAAAAGACCACAAAAAATAAAGTTTATATAGATGATTTCTTTTGATTTTGATTCCTTTACAAATGTTATAGTTCTCATCGAGATGAACAATTTCCATGAAGACTACTTTTTGATTGGACATCCTTTATTATTTTATTTCAAATCTTATTTGAATTTATTTTTGGATTTTTGTGGGAGCGATGCATTGCAGCTCATGGAACAACCACGTCACTTCCCCTTACTCTTTATCCACCCTATCATCTGGACCGTTGGATGAAGGGTGATTCATCCTATGGCCCAGATCTTTTCCTATTTATTTATTTAGTCTTATTTTCGATTTCCTTTTCATTTATTTTAGCTTACCACGTGGCATGTCCATGGTCGTTTGATCTTGGTCGATTGAACGACCAAGGACTATACGCCTTTCCTCTATCTTCTTTGCCCAACTCCCTCCCCTTCGCCTTCCTCGATTGCTCGACCAAGACCGCACCACCGACCTAACATCTGACTCCTCTAACAAGCCACACATGACCAAGCACCCCCACGACCTCTATCGTCTACGTCTCCACCTCCCTGATTCCTCTCACCATCTCCAACAAACCCTCCTCAAAACGACAACCTCAGTGAGACTTGCAGGCCATCCGCCTTATGTGAGGCAAGCCACCAGTCGGACCTTTCTTCCGTCTTGTAGGTGACAGCTCGAAGACAAGAGCCTCGAGCAACGACAACCTCCTCCTCCCTCTAGGGTGAGATCCTCAAGGTTCATCTTGTGTCACTGCTCATCTACTTGACAAAGCAACCATGCTTTATGGTGATTCTCCATCAAGCACCACTTGAAGGCAATAACTGGAGTCAAAGCGTAGTCCTCGATCCTTCCGATGAACCGATTGCTAAACTCTCTCACTCCATCTCTCTTTCTTTGTATTTTCCCTCTTTGACTTTATGTTGTTCTCTTCTTCTTCCTCATCCATCTCCTCCTTCCAATCTAAAACCCCCACACCCAATTCGATTTGAGCATCACCTTACCCTCTTTGTCTTATCACTTCCCTTTTACGCTTCACATCCAACCATCGATATAAATCTCCCATCTTCCACTATCAACGGAGCTTCCATCGTCATTGTTCCCCTGTAACGAGCAGACGAGCTTCGAGCTCGATCTTCCAGTGGCATTCACATGTGACATATAATAACTACATACATTGGAGCTCCTCCTTCCAAGCATGAGTAGTTGAAAACCCTCCTCACCAAACAAGCACAACAGAGCATTTCTCATCAACCATTTCGATTTACCACCCCTACTCTTGGAGCCCCTCCAGTGCAGTTACAATAGAGCTCGATTCCATCTTCTCTGATATGCTGGTTTCGAGGTGTGCATGCGGACGAGTCTCATTCCCTTCACCCCCCGCCATCTGCGAGAGACACCACATGCAATTACCTTCATCTTCAGGAGCTCAACAATAGTCACATGTACAACGGAGGAGCAGGGAGACTCAATCTCCCCCTTGGATCCATCAAATGAGGAAGAAAGGAGAGTCTAATAGTCACATGTGTCGGGCACATCCTCTGGGAGTTTTGCACATGGCCCCTATAGCTTCTGGAGATTCACGCCAACCCTCCTCTCACGTGAGTAGCACATCCCTATCTGGGTTAATTACGAACATCCCCTAAACCTCCAACAAAGTGTGGATCAAACCAACTGTCATAAAACCCCCTAGATTTTATTAATAATATTTTCACCTTTTTTGCTTTTATTTTTACTTGTTTGATATTGTAATTTTACATAGAGACACATATGTTTAACCATGTGTTTAAATATTCATTTCGCACCATATTTTGATTACACAAATTGCACATTATTTCTCAGTCAATTCTCTTGACGGTGGTGATTCATGTGTATTTTTGTGAGTTTGGAATGATTTGTGACTATTAATTTGGTGAGAAATTGCATATTTCAACCAACGTGATCTTTGAAATTCACACTAAATGATTTATTTCTCCAAAAAAATTCTGAAAAATAAAAAATTTGTAGAATCAATTAGTATATGACACTTTTACAAAATTCATTTAATTTCCTTAAAATAAATTATTTTGCGATTTCTGTAAATGAATTTTAATTATCCGTGAATGTAATATTTTGAGAAATTAAGATTTTTCCTAGATGAATTTATTAGACATACTTTGGATAATTTGAGTTTTAAAAAATAATTGGGTTTGCTATCTATTGAAATTAATTTACTGAAGATCACAATGTTTGTATATTTAATTCACAATAAATTTAATTTGCATCCAAAAATCCCAAAAAATATAACAGGTTAATTTCATAAAATTTAACCTCTTTCCAATTTTCATAATTTTTGAATTCCATTTCCATGAAAATTTACATTTAAATCCCTAAAAAGATCCATTTTCATACATGCATATTATGTCCTAAAAATGTAAAAAAATATTTTGAACTAATCATTGCAAAAATAAACTAGAAAACCTTAATGATTTTTTAGCTCATTTTTATATTAATTTAATGTCCACTCTAAGGCTAATTTGACCCTAATATTGTCTTTTCACTTTTGCTGCTCACTCACTATTTGTATATAAAAATCTAAAAATATTCTCCTTGAAAACCTAACAACTGAACAATTTGAAAATTAACCTAAGGAGATAGTAGCCTCTATAAGTTCGACCTTGGGCTTGTCCAAGTAAACTAAATTCGACTGCCTTAATTGCATTTAATTAATTAATCATTTAAGTGGTCCTTTGAGAAATTACGATTTACCTATCTGTAACGAAACAACCTATTAAACAATTCTCATGAATTAAGTAGGATGTATCAGCATTTTTCATATCGTAACTTTTTTTAAGTGGATATGGATATTCATTTTTTATTTTGGTGAATATGGATTTGGATAAAGAGATGGTTTTTAGTTTTCTACTGATACATATATAAGTACGGAACTGTTTTATATTTATTTAGGATATGGATACATATATATTCACATATTTTTTAGCGGTTACCGATATGGATACCTGCATTACTAAATCTATGCATGTGTATCCTACATACATACATAAGTGTGGGTATAAACATATATATATATAATCAAATGAAGAAAGGAGAAAATAGATTATTATGCTATTTGATCATTTACTATACCAGTTATTTAATGTATGATATTATTCTATTTTCTTTAATTTTATTGCATCTATTGTTTATGTAACTTTGATTTTAACCAATTGATGAAAATGTGATTCATCACTTTAAAAGCTTAAAATAGAGCCATGTTCTCAAGTAATTCATTGCACTTAGAAATTAACATCGCATTATTAGCATTCATGCATGTGTAAATAATATCCATATATTAACATTTATTTTGCACTGATAAGAAGTCAATAATTTTATGCATATAATTCTCCCATATATTAGGCCAACCTTTCTCATTTTCATTAGTTTATACTAACTCAAAATGAAATAAAATAAATTTTATTATATACATATATTAACATTGATCAGAAAATTACGAACTTGTACGTACATACTTACATATATTAAATAAAACCAAACCCTAATTTTGAGATAAAAAAACATAAAGCAAAATATATCTCACATAGAGTCTCCTATGAGCATGTATCCACTTCTGAAATAATGTACACTAAATTACCTATGAATCAAGATCAAATTCAAATTAATCAAAGTTCGTATGTGAAATTTGAGGTCTGGGTCCACATTGTATATTGTGCATATTTACTAACATCAACTTATCATTTTATGTACATAATTAACTCTTTTCAATTTGTTTCATTTTCATTTATTTTCCTTGACTTATATTTTAACAAAGTATACAAAAAATCCAAAGCTAAAACAAGCTAAAAATAAAAAAAGAGAATAGTTTTAAGTCAGTATATAAAGTTTGTACATAAGTCTCTATTATTTTATTTATTTATTTCTCAATTATTGAAATTTTCAAAAAAACAAATCAATGTGTAAATATTTTTATTCTATTTTATTAGATTTTATCTTGAATTTTAATTTTATTAAAAATCACAGAGAATTTGCAAATGTAAAAGTTTGGCATTTCATATACATAGAATACCACAAAAAATCATTTTTTGTACAAACGACTTCTTTTTGTTTTGTTCTTTTCAGAAAAGTCGTAGATCTCATCGACATAAACAACTTTCTTGGACAACTCTTTTTTTAATTTGAAGCTGTTTGCTATTTTAATTTGAATTTTCTTTGATTTTTGGGTCTGATTTTTAAGGCGGCGACACACGACCGCTCCTAGAGCTACCACACAGCACCACCTTCTCTTACAGCCACACCCGTCTTGGACCGTTGGATATGGGTGAGATCCAACAGCCCTTATTTATCTTTATTTTCCATTTCTTTTACTTATCTTTTATTCCTTTTTCCACATATCCTCCGCTCGGTCATTCGATCTAGGCCGATCGAACGACCGAGACTTTGTCTTTCTTCTTTCGCAAGCTTTTTTGACCAAGCCCCAACATCCTCGCCTCTCTTGCCCTACTTACGCCATCTCTTCAATGGTAAGCACATACATGACCCACTTCATCTCTCTTCCTCGACCAAGTTTCCAGATATCCCTCGCCCTCCACGTTGCTACACCTACCTAGTCCCTCACCTAAACCCTAACATACTCCCATTAAAAACCACTTGCTCCTCTCTAATAACCCTATCTGTCGACACGAGAGAGTGAGGTCCAGCTCCACGAAGACTCATCAGTGACAATAGTAGGCGACAGTGACTATCGTGCTCCACGTGAAATTCGTGAAGCTTCTCCATGTTGCAATGTCCTTAGCTTGCAGAGCTTTACTGCACGCCAATATCTCAAGGCAAGAATAGAGTCGAGCTTCATCATGCTCTCTCGGCTCCAGGAGAACCCTCCACCCCATCTATCTCTAAGTAATCACCGATCCTTCTTTCATTCTCCTTCTTCTTTAATTTATATTTTCTTCTCTCTGCTATACCCAACGTCTTCTTCGTATAGTCCAAATCCCAATATGGAAACAAAAACCCCAATCAGTTTCGATCTTTTGCCTCGTCTTCAATTTCCCTCTCCACCTTCTTCTCTTTCTCTCCACATCTATCAGTGATTAGCTCATCTACCGCCATATGTTAAGGGCTCTGTTCTCCTCCATTTCCTCCACCCACATTGGTCCATAGTCATCTTCCCTCTTCACAAGTCCGATCTCCCCTCTTCACAACCCGTCACCATCGATCTTGATAAGGTGAGAGCTCCGAGCTCCTTCATCCATTTCCATCTAGGAGCTGTGAGTCGCGCGTTCTTTCATGTGCCAAATTCGAGCCGAGTCTAGGCTCAAACCCCTTTTGTTTCAGGTGTTTGGTGATGAATCTATGTTTTATCACATTTATTTTATCATTTTGACCTTAAAAACCCTAGTAAATGCATGAAAATATCATCAATTTATACAAAATTACATTCATTATTTATTGCATTTACTATGGAAATAATATTTTTCTAGTGCCAAAATTATAGAATAAAGAGAAGAAAAGAAAAAGAATAAACCCTAAACCCTGAGATCAAGTCAAGAGTCAAGTTGGTCGACAAGGAATAAAGTAGGGAGAGATAAGGGCCAAGAATACGATAAGAATTCTATTTATTAATTCTTTATTTTAGCATTTTTGACACCTATTTTATTCTCTATTATTTATTAATAAAATAAAGAAACTTTATACATGAACGTTATACATAATAATGTAAATAAAGATACAAAATTAAGTTTGTACAAAAATAATATACATTGTATATTTTATACACAAAATAAAAAGCCAAAAGCCCAACTTCAAAGACCCATATCTTTCAAATAAAAGCTAAAAACATATCAAAATCATCTAATTGTATATAACTTTTCATAAGTTATTTAATGGAGGTGGTTTCATATTTTTTGGAGTTATTGTGTGAAAGTTAGGTTTTGGACCCTCATTGTACATTGTACTCGAATAAAATATTCAGTTTATTGATTCTTTATTATTTTACAAATTCATATTTTTATATTTTTGTAATTATTATTTATAACTTATGTGCTTATTAAAATCAAAATAAATACGAGAAAATATAAAATAAAATAAGTCTATGTAAAGACATAGGCAAATTACCTACTAATACTTGTATATAAATAAAAGGAGAAAAAATTCTTTCATTATTTATTTTTTCATATTTTTATAAGCTTGTAAATATTATATACAGTCTATTAAAAATATAAACCTAAATAAAACCCAATAAAATACATTAAAATCAAATAATTAATATAAACCATTGATAAAATACATACAAGTATACCTATATAATTTATATACCTATTTATTTAAGTGTACAAATAACGTCATAAAAATAAGAAAAAAATATATTTAAGTACATAAAAATAAGTTATAAATATATAAATAATAAAATAACAAAATAAAATATACAAATTAAAAATTAAATAGCCAAATTATAGGTAAATAAACCTATAAATATACCCTTAAAAATAAACTACTAATAAATAAAACCAATAAATAAATAAAAACGTAATAAAATACTAAATAAAATAATATATTGTTTTTATTTTATACATAAAAATTAATGAAATCATTTACTATTTTTAAATATTTATTTTCGAATAAATCTGTTGTTCTGTTCGGTAGCGAGTCCACGTGGCCCAATGGCAGAGCCCAACCAATTGACCTCCGATAACTTCCTCTCCAGCCTTCTGACGTGACGAGCCTGTCCAATCCCATGTTTTCACACATTTTCCCTGCACGCTACATACTTTAATCGACATCGCTTCCTTCACAAGAAATGGCCGTTGATCATTGCACATACACGCCAAGCCTTCAAAACTCTTGTATATATGCTCGAACCATTGATTTTAGCCAGTTAAATAAGGACACTACACATGTACATAAATAAAGACCTCATCCTTTCCTCGCGATTTGGTCATTTCCTAAACATTATAGCCTCGTGGTTTCGGCCTAGCACGCATCCCCATGACAGGGGGAGGTCCCCAGAAGCTCGCAGTGGCTAGAAGGTAGATGAAGGTACACCCAAGCCGCCGTCATCGACAACCTCTGCTCCCTGTCAACCATTGCAGGTAAGAGCTACACCTTTTATATATTTTAGGTGTATTTTGCCATTAGTTTAGTCATTAGGTTAGTAGGTTAACATAGGACCCTAGCCAGAGCTCTAGAGATCTGGTCGTGTTTCACCTTGTGCTCCGCCCGTTGACCGCCTCACTGACCACCTTCACTTCATTCCCCTACGCTTCTTGTACGCCCCACACGCCTTTGCTCAACCAGATCCCTCATGGATCTGGAAATCGAGGTCATTCCTCCGCCCTACCTTCAGACCTCTCCGCTCGACTCCCCTACACCACCTTTTTGCCGCTTAACATGCCGTGGCATTTTGCCCTCGATCCTTTTGTAGTCCTCTGCATGTTCGAAGTAGAAATAGGTGCCTGGAGATGATATCGAAGTTCACCGGAGGTACCTGGAGCACCGTCCCTTCTTCGACCTCGTGGTAATCCTCCAGTGTACCTCCACCCATTCTAGTGCCTTCAGTCATTAGAGGACCTCGCCAGGAGCGTTTGGAGATCTTTTGGAGCAGCAAAGACCGACGGGGGAGAGCGATCTCATCTGAAGAATCTCGCATCGCCGTGAGTTCTCCCATGTTCTTCCTTAGCCCCTCTCCATCGTCGGATCAAAGATGACCTCCAGATGCAGCAGATGCTGTTGGATGTAGCAGATGATGTTGGATGTAGCATATATTGGGGTAATTTGCATATCAAGTCCCACATTTTTGTATATTTAATTATTAGTTTTGTAAATAAAATATAGCGTGCAAAATAAAATGGAAATTTTGCAACGAGGCTACTGCACTTTCCGTAATTACATATCGGTCCATTTCACGTCACCTCACGTGGCATGCCAGGTGAGGTGGAGAATTTGCATAGAGGCCCCTGACAGATTATGTAATTATAAATAGAATAAAAAAATTAAATAAATGTTGTTTTATTCACAGAAATTTGCATCTGAGCCCCTGGAGTTTATTTTTTATTGCAAAAATGCCCCTACTAGGACATATATTTTTATGATTTTCATATATTTATTAAATATAGCTAATGTTCTCCTAAAAATATGCAAAAATAGGATTACATGCTTCATGCCATGTACTTTCACGCTGTGATTTTTATTCACATTTTTTTGCATTTAATCCAATTATTAAAAAAGAAATGACGCCTAACTATTCCCTGTCTAACTTAGAAAATACCCAAAAAATAAAAATATTTCTAAAAATTCGAAAATATATATAGTATATTTTATTTTATTTTAATTACAGACCAAAAGCACTAAAAATGGAAAAATAAAAAGCTTAAAAATCCTAAAATCTTTTATAAAAAACTAAAAAATCATTTAAAAATCTAAAAATATGTTTTTCTATCTTATAATTTTATTTATATAAATATTTATGTATTAAATTGATTTGGATAATTTTCGGACTTATTTACTATTTTTAAAATCCAATTCAGTTTTAGTTTATTTATCTAATCCTTTATTTATGATAAAATACATAAGAATTAGAAACAATTCTAGAAAAATTACAAAAACAATGGAAAAATATGAAAAATCCAAACCAAGTTATTTTCTGTATCATATATGTATTACTATTTATATTTATATATATGTATTACTCTATATTGTAAATATAAACCTTATATGTGCTATATTATTTATTTAAAAGAAAAGGAAATGTAAAAATATAAAAAGAAAATATAAAAGTAGAAAATTAAAAATTAAATACAAAAATATAAAACCAAACATAAAATAAAAATATACAAAATTAAAGTCCCACAAAAATAATAAAAGTGGACAAGAGATAAAAGACAAAATTTGAGCATTATTTTTGTCTCCTTTTACCCTTTTCTCCCTGTGTTCGACCTTTACATGTACTTACGCCTATACACATTTTGTTGTAGAGTTATAATGAACTTAAAATCCACATTTTTTATATTTATTGCTAGATTCTTGTTGTGGGTTTATTGTTGATCGATTGTGGTTTTTGTTGTGGGTCGCCGCAGCGATTGCGTCTCCGCCTCGTTTGCGACACACTCTGACCCGCGCGAAAACCACGGTTATCAAATGGCACCGTTGCCGAGGAGCAACATTGCATAGTTGGAGATTATTTTGTTTTGTCTATTACCTCTTGTTTTATTTCTTGCATTTATTTATCTAGGTTATGCAATTATTATTTTTCATTTATTATTTAATAATTATTGTTGATTGTTTTGACCATCTTCTCTGTTTGACTTTGTTGCAAGGGACCGCCACGTGAGGGAGGACTTCCTAGGAAGACCTATGCACCCAAGTAAGGCGGAGCCAACCTTTCTTACTCAGCTGGAAGGAGAGAGCATCGAGGGTAGATGGAGGAGAATTTTGAAGACAACCTATTTTATTCCGCATTTTTATTGTATTTATTATGTATATTCATGTGAGAGAGTGACCTATATAATTGTAATAATTTAGGACTCTTAGCCATGACTTCTCGAGGTCTACTACCCGAGGGATTGTTCCCTCGGGGGCCTCGATGGTTTTGACATTTTTTCGCCTCTTTATTTTTATTATTTTCTGTGAATGAATCCTAGTCTAGAAATTGCTTGTTCGATAGAGTAAGGTCCAAAGCCTAATATATATTGCATGTACTATAGATTCGCTTCTGAACTCAGTTGAATAATAAATGTTGATTATTTTGATTTGAACCCGTGCGCCATGAGAGTCATCATACAACTCTAGCAGGACCCATTGTGGCGGGCACCGAGATGTCTCCTAGACCTGACTTTAGGGTTTGTTTTAAAATAATTAGCATATTCTACTTCACAATAATAACAGTTACTATCTGATGAATCTGTGATTCATCACATCAAAAGTCAAAAATAGAGCCTTGTTCCCGAGAAAATAGAGGCACATTTCCTTTTATCTTGCATAAATAACACTCATGCATGCATCCATAATTCATGCATTTTAGCAGCTCATCTGCATTTAAATAAGAAGCCAAAAATCCCCTGTAAAATACCTCTTCATCAAAATAACTCCTTCTCTATAATATATGTATATACTCCTTAATAATATAGGGAAGAATGCCAAAAATCACCCTTGTAAAATAGCCAAATATCCTGAGAACCCTTGTACATTAAAACACACATAAAGCCCGCATACAAACCCCTACTTAGGTCGACTCACTCTTAGAATATTACATATCAAAAGACCTTCAAAATGAGACTAATTTCATTGAAATTGGAGCTTGTATGAGAAACTTGGGTTTTTGGGTCATTTTGTATACTACATATGTATATTTATGTATCTTTATATTTATGTATCATATGTGACCTTATCTCCGTCTTTGGTCAACATGAAACTTGTAGATCTCATCAAGATCTACAACTTTCATGTTTTGAGTTTTTCCAAATTCGGCTTCCTCTTCTCTCTACACATATTTCTTCCTCCAGCCATTCACAGCAGGCCACGTGGCGCCCTCTGATTGCGCCACGCGGCCCGCTGCCCTTTGTCTGATCCGCCCGCGCCTTCCGCCGTTGGATGACCATCCTGATCCAACGGCCTAGCAGCTGCCACGCACGCCCTTCACTTGGACCGTAGGATCAAAGCCCACACCTCATCTCCACCGTCCCTTAGCGCCGCGCTCTCAACAAGCCACGTGGCGGCATCCACGCCGCTCGATCGCGCCCCCGATCCTCTCATCACAGCCGCCCACCTTCCAGCGAGTCTCGACCCTCAGATCATCTCTACCCTTTCATCTGAACCATCCGCTCGCGCCTCGCCACAACGCGCCACGTGGCGCTCTCATAACCCCTCATCTGGGCATCCCAGATCTAATCCTAACCGCTCGCTACGCGCTAATCTCCATCGTTGGATCACAAGATCCAACGGTGGAGACTTCGTCTCCTACCTTGGGTGCCCCCTCTCTCCCACGATCTCTGCCTTGCGGGAGGGGCACCCCCTTCCTATTCTTGGAAGCGCTCCCTCCACCCTCGCCGGCCGCTGACCTCCCCACGACACACCCCACTCATCCCTCTCCCTCGCCAGCTCCCTCAAACACCACCATCTCCGCCACACTCGCCCCACGACAGCCACCAACTTCGCCACTCACCCATTCCAGCCGTCACCTTCATCCTTTAAATACCCCCTCTCCGGCCACATTCATCCCCATCCGCCACTCCAGGGAGGTCCCTCGAGCTCCAAGCTTCCTATTGGTGACAGCAATTGGCTGAGTTGTCGAGCGACGACAGAGATCCACTCCGGCGAGATCCACGGCTACCTCCGCCGTGCCGCAGCCTCCTTCGAGCAGCTGCTAGAGCTCGGGACCTTACCGACCCCTTGAGCGACGACCTGGAGCTCAAAGCTGAGCCCCAATCCCCAGGTAATTCCCTCCATCATCCTCCAATCTTCTTCTTCTTTTTCTTGGATTTTCGCCGCTTTTATTCGCCGTCATCAGCCATCTTCGCGCCTCCTCAACACTCCGACGAGCTTCGCGACGAAGCTCTGATCCTCGCTGACCTCTTTACACCTTCAGACCCTCTACTTCACCAGCCATCGACCTTCAGCTCCGCCACCTGGCCGGAGCTCCACCATCCGACCACCTCCCCTCGCTTCAGGCCTCGCCGATCACTTCACATTCCACCACGAACACCTGCACGCTTCGGCTACCTCATCTAACCCCTGCAGGCTCTCGTTCCTTCATTGGACGGACCTTCACCGGAGACAACTTCGAGCTTCGTCGTCATCCATCCCCAGGCACCCTCCGTTGCTCCTGAGACCATCAGCGCCTCCGCCGCGTCATCACGCTCCTGCTGGGATATCTCCGACACCTCGGAGAGCTTCATCGGCACCTGGAGGAACGGGCGGAGCTACCGCCCCTTCGTCGGAGCACAACCATCTCCTCCGCTGAGGGCGGAGGCCCGTTGAAGGAGAAGCTCCAACTGCCGTTCGATTAGTTTGATCGAACGGTTGACTTCGTGCCACGTCGCCACTCAGCCGCGCCTCGCCAGCACCGTTGGATCGTCCAGGATCTAACGGCGATCAGCCCTCCGCGTCATCAACATTGGGAGAAGACAGGAGCCGTCAGATCAATGCAGATCTGACGTATCTTGATCGAGCCACGCGTCTTCATCGACCTCCCTTGGATCCATCTTGATCCAAGGGCCTTCAGGCCGCCACGTCCCCTTATCCGAGCCTTAGCCCCCAAGCCTAGGCTCGGGTGACCCGAAGCTGCCCCGAGGCTAGTCCGAACCTCCAGAAGGACCCAAGCCTTACTCCGAGCCTCCGACGCCTTCCGAACCTAGGTCGCCCCACGTGAGGAGCACGTGCGACCTGGGTTATTTGCACCGACGCCCCTGGAACTTTCAGAAATTGCGAAGAGGTCCCTATGAAGCAGACATCACGTGAGGAGCACGTGTCTCGTGGAAAAATTGCATAGAAGTCCTGCATATTATCGGTAATTGCCTTTTAGTCCCTGTCAGCATATTTAATTGTTGAAATTTTAATTTCCAGTATTGCATTTACACCCTTGTGTTTGCACGTGTCCCTAGAGTGCATTTTTCATCATTTTGAAGTTCTAAAAATTGCATGTTGTTGAGAATTTTGTCCTCTACCTGTTAGTACACGTGTTTGATTTTTGTTGGTATGCTTAAATTATTAATGAATTAATTGGTTCATTTGTGACATATTTTGCCCAGTGATGCCTTTTGATTTTTAATTAATTATCTGTGCCTTCAAAAATCACCAAAAATTCACAGTAGCTTAAGGACATCATTTTCAACACTCCATAAAAATTTCATGTCATTTGCACGCATAACGAGGCCTGAATAAATAGTTGAGTGATTTTCTTTAATTAATTTTAATTAATTCATTTCACAGTAAATTTTAGTTCAGTTAATTTTCCTAGGTCCCTAATCATTAGACCTTCCTAGGATAATTTTAGTTCTTGGAAAAATTGTGATTTGATATTTATTAAAAATTAAACACTGAAAATCACTCTGTCTGTTTATTTAATTCACAGAAAAATTATTTTGAGTCGAAAAATTCCAAAAAAATTAGTGTAGGTCATTTTCATCATAAATAACCATCTGGCCAATTTTCATTATTTTTGGACTTCGTTTGATACACCAATTAAAGTTAAAGTTAAATTGGCTGAGATTTGTCTGCATATGTCTGCATAAGAAATAAAAAGACCAAAAAAATTTGACCCTCGAACATCAACACTTGAAAATTGCTGTAATCCACCTAAGGAGACAGTTGCCTCCCTGAGATCGACCTTGGACTCCACCAAGTAAAAAAATATCACCGCTTAAAATTGACCAAAATCTGACTTAAGTGGTTTTTGATCAACCTCTCGTATCCGACTGCAACGAACACTTAAAAGTAATTTGGACCATTAATTTGACCGAATTAACTAAGGGTGCGGGAGCGATATCACTATCCTAGGGCGATTTCATCGGATTGCATCTCATAGAGCTCAGGTTTTTTAATTATGTCTTGCATCCCGCATGGAGAGAGCTGGGAAGCATTATAAGTCTTTTGACTTTACATGCATCATCGATTTTCAACTTGTACAACTTTTACGATCTTCTTCCTCTAATTTTTCTCACATAGGATGCTAAATGGAATTGGGAAACCGATAGGACGTGCATTGAAAAATAACAAAAAAGTGAACCTAAATAAAATGGGGATTGCTAACTCTATTGGACTTTAAAATAAAATGTAATGGATTCATTGTTTTGGGGAGTGCAACCCCCTCCTTGTTAGTGCATTTTATTCCTGCATACACGTTAAGGATTAGTGCCCAAATCCTAAGTCTATCTTTGGTATGTAGGTTCCTTCCATCTTGATTTTGAGGATTGATCGATTATCTTGATTTGTACTTTAAAGCAATGGTGACCAGAACCCATGTGATCTCAATCATCTCCCCGACCGATCCATCCTTGATATCCTGACTTGTCCATCCACCTTTAGCACTTAGAGGATTCTTGCTGACATTTTCAGCCGTCTCTGCTACTTTGATTGACTTGAGGGACCGCATTGTGACTGGTGAGATTTGACTCTTTCCCCCCTCACATGATCTTATGCCCTCCCGAGGATTGATTGCTTGATTTTGAGGACATGAGATGTGATGGCAACAATCCCATGATTTGATTGACCTAGTATGCATCACTCTCCAATGACTATTTGCGGGAGGATGCAACACATTCTCTATGCTCGATTCCCTCACTGCTTGTGCTGCCAATATGTTGGAGCACGGAATCGAGTCATCTATTTGACTGTTTGGCCTCCATACCTTATTGTGTGTCCGATCTGTCAGTACACGAGGCCAATCTCTTAGACTCCTTCGAGTCTTCTCTCCTTGACGGTCCTCTCAAGGATGAGTGTCACTTTTCTGATTATTCCCTTCCTAGTTCATAGTCCTCTCTGAGGGTTATCTGCGAGAGACTATGATACTTTTCTAGATCTGCCAGTCTCTTCTACTAGTAGCCGCTCTGTCGCCTACCGAGGCCGTTCTGACTGACTCCTTTGAGTCTTCTCTCCTTGATGGCCCTCGCAAGGATGAGATCTGATCTGACTATTCACTGCTTGGTTCGTATTACTCCCCGTGGACTATCCACGGGATGATGCGACATATTTTTTATGCTCGGTTCCCTTTATTGATTGTTCCTCTGATCTAGCGGAGCACGGAACTGAGTCATCTGATATGGTTCCAGTCCCCACTGCCTTCTTGTATATCCGATATGTTAGATATTCGGACCAATCTGACTAGACTCCTCTAATCTCCTTGGCGGTCCTCGCAGGGATGAGCCATATTCCTCTGATTATTTCTTGCTTAGTTGGCAGTACGCTCCCCGGTTTATCTGCAGGACGCTGTCACATATTCTTGATATGTCAGTCTCTTCTGCTGGTAGCCGTTCTATCACCTGTCGAGACCGCTTCTGTTGATCCGTCTGATGAAACTGACTTCTTTGAGTCCTCTCACCTTGACGATCCTCGCAAGGGTGAGTTTTATCTGGTTATTAATTGACTAGTATGTACCACTCTCTGAGGTTTATCTGCGGGAGGATGCGTCATTTTCTTGGTACTTGATTTCACTTCTGGTGTCTCTAACTTGTTGGAGCACGAAGCCGAGTCTTCGTATGTGTATACCCGGTCTCCTCTCCGATTATGTCTCCTATCTATGGGAGCACAAGCCGAGTCTTCTGGCTATTTTGAGATCTTTGGCTCATTTGAGTCTGCTCAACTTGATGACCCTCACAAGGTTGAGCCATATCATGTGGTGTTCGATGTGTTCTTCTGACTTTTTGACTTTGGGAGTCTCCTGCTCTTCACTTTTATACCTTTCCGAGACCATGATGGACCCTGAGGATTCTGCACTATTCCTTCCTCCTCCATGTTTTACCGTATTGGCTCCAGTCTATCATTCCTTCCTTATGAGCCAAAGATCTACTTTATGCTACCGGTTCTTGGTTTAGTGTTTGATCTGTTTACCCTGGTAGTTGACACCCGCTAGAGTGTATACCCATGTGTTTTTTTGCTGTCTGAGTGCATCCTTGTTTTCACAGGGAGACGATGATGATAGTTTGGTATTCGTATACCAGATACCATCATGCACTTCACCGGTCTACCTTGTTGTATATATGTGTGTTTTGTTTTACATTCATTCTTTCTCCCGTATGTCATGTCTGCCCCAGATCTTTCGCCATATTTGTGTGTCTATACTTATGATATACCTTGTCCTAAGTATAGGGGGTACACCGTGTTGTTCTTTCTTCATCCGTTTCATCAATCCAGTCATTGCTTATACTAAGGGATCCTTTACCCTAAGTATAGGGGGAGTGATGCGCACATTCTTTGCAAGCTTTTCATCTATCTTCATGTGTTTTTTATTCTTTTATTTTTTCCTTTTCATTTTTCTACAAAAAAGGTGTCGCCCCTTTTTGTCAGATTTTTGTACTTAGGATGCACTTTGTCCTTAGTATAGGGGGGGTGTACACCACGAGATTCATTCATTCCTTGCTCCCCTCAACTGTCTCCTCTCTGGTTGATTTGCTCTACTATACTTAGGGATATCTTATCCTAAGTATAGGGGGAGACAGACCGAGCTGTGATCTGTTCATTCCCACCCTTGACCCTTCCTACCTTGTGTACAATCTATTGTACTTAGGATTATTTGATCCTAAGTGTAGGGGGAAGGTCAACTTCTGATCCATTTATCTCTTCATTCGTTCATTTCTTATCCAGTCATTGTAGTATAGGCTTTTCTATACTCGGTATGAGTTATGTCTTCTCTTTTTCTTTTTGATCTTTGAGGACATAACTTATGCTAAGTACAAGGGGGTCGTATATACTTTGTATATACTTTAGCCATAACTCGTACTTTCGTATTATTAATAAATATGGCTAAAAATACTATATATACATATATAATTCATTAAAAATTTAATTAATAACATAATCTATTCCTCAATTTTTTTACAAATAATGATTAATAAATTAAGTTAAAAATACTTTTGCAAAATGATTTGAAAAATGACTTGACCCGTTTGGAAATCTTTTTGTAAAATGTTTCAACCTTTGTAAAAATGTTTTGATTTGTAAAAATTCTTCTCTTTGTGTGAAATAAAAGTTTTGAAAATCTATTTGTAAAGGATTTTGAAAATGGTTGTAAAAATATTTGGAAAAATCTATAGATACTGTTTGAAAAATCATTGCAAAATGTCTTTCAAATGTTTGTAAATATTTTAAAAAATTATTGTGTACTATAGTTTTCAAAATTATTTGCAAATGAATTTGAGGGATAAATGCATAAGCAAATAAAAATAAAATATATGTATACTATATATATACCTACAAACTAAAATTCTTTACTAATTGTATAACTTTTAAAACTTTTAAATTCTTGAGAATTTGTAATTCTTGTAAATAAAGAAAAGCACGCATGTGTAAATGGTTCTACATATTTTATATGTTTTGTGTACTAAAATTGTTTTCATTTTCAATTTTTTTGAAAAATTGCATTATTCTTTGCATCATAGTACATAACATTTGTATAGCATTCTTTTGAATTGAGCGTGATGATTGAACTAGTCCGAGAAAGTCGAAGATTGGAGCTTGGTTGGACCTTACTGCACCTAACTGTACTGGAACCTTTTGGGAACTAGGTTTAAGGTACTTCAGGTCCACCGGGACTTAATGTTTTGAGACACATGGCTTGGTTGAAGTCACCTCAACTGACTAACTAGAACTTTTTGAGATGCACGCATGACTTTTTTCGCCGATGACCTAACTTGGGCACTTGCACCTTTCACTTTTCTCAACTCAGTTGGAGTGGTGAGAGGAATGGATTTGCCGGTTTGAGAAGCACACGAGTGGAAACATTCGTCCTCGTCTAGGGAGGGAAGTGCACCCCAACCTAGTCCAATTGCCATGAAGTCGAATGACAGGAGAGTATGGGTTACAATTATGCTTTAAAAGAGAGATAGTCTTCTGGCTCAAGAGGAAAAAGTCCTTATGTAAATGCTGCTATAAATAGTATTTCAAAAAAAAGAGAAAAATGGAAAAAAAAACTCCAAAAAATTGGACATGCCTAATTGAAAATAAAATGCATGCCGGAGTACGTATATACGTTGTATAGTCAATAAGCAACCTTGAGCATCAAAGTTATACCATGTGAGCCTGCAATTGGATGACTTGAGTACACTGGTCATACATCCAAGGATATGTAGCTACACTGGCTACCGTCCATTCTTTTCTTCGCCTCCTCCTCTTGAGTTGGATGCCACTTGAATTTAGAAGGGAATACCCCACTCCCCGAGGACAGAGTGCTGGATTGGGAATCAATGGGTTGTCATTTTGGAGAAGTCAGTCCTTTTGTCATTAGATTTGGGGAGAATCACTATCTCTTACACTGTACAAGTCAGCTTCATAGTCATAAGGGTTTGTGTATGATGTAGGCTAGATCTGACATGGCTATTGAGGTGGGTTGGGTCGAGTTCTCTGACTCTCGAAGGCTGTTGTATTTTAAATTTGATTCCCGATCATGTTCCACACAAATTCTCACATCAGGGTCTAACCTGAGCTCCAAACTTTGATTTTGTAAAGTCAAGTTTAATAATCAAAATCAATTCTATTTATTCTTCTTTTTCTTTTCTTCTTTGTTCTTTTTATACTTATTGCATAAAGGTTTTCTAGGGACTAGCAAAGGCAAGTACATGGGGGTGATGAATCTCCATTTCATCATCTTTATTCTATCATTTTGGCCATAAAAACCCTAGCTAATGCATGAAAATAGCATCAATTTTTAGAAAATTGCATTCATTATTTGTTGCATTTATTGTGTAAATAGTAGTATTTTTAATGCCAAAATAATAGAATAAAGAGAAGAAAAGAAAAGGAATAAAATATCTTTGAAACCCAAAACCCCGAGACGAAGTCAAGAATTGAGTTGGTCGACAATGAATAAAGCAGGGGGAGATAAGGGCCAAGAATACAATAAGAATTCTATTCATTCATTATTTAACATTTTTGACATTTATTTTATTATTTATTATTTATTCATCAAATAAAGAAACTGTGAACACGAAAGTAGTTGTAGATAATAATATAAATAAAAATACAAAATTAAGTTTGTACAAAAATAATATACAGTGTACATTTTATAAACAAAATAAAAAACCAAAAACCCAACTACACAGAGCCATATATTTCAAATAAAAACTCAAAACATATCAAAATCACCTCTCTAATTGTATATAATATTTCATAAGCTATTTAATGGAGGTGGTTTAATATTTTTTGGATTTACTTTGTGAAAGTTAGGTTTTGGACCCTCATTGTACATTGTACCTGAATAAAATATTCAATTTATTCATTAAAAAACTTTATTATTTTTACAAATTCATATTTTTATATTTTTGTAATTATTATTTATAACTTATGTGCATATTAAAATTAAAATAAAACCAAAGAGAAAATATAAAATAAAATAATTCTATGTAAAGACATAGGTAAAATACCTATAATAATACCTGTATATAAATAAAAGGAGAAAAAATTCTTTCATTCTTTATTTTTTCATATTTTTATAAGATTGTAAATGTTATCTATATTCTACTAAAAATATAAACCTAAAATAAAACCCAATAAAATACATTAAAATAAAATAATGAATATAAAACGTTTATAAAATACATACAAGTATACCATCATACTTTATATACATATTTATTTAAGTGTACAAATAATATCATAAAAATAAGAAAAAAATATATTTGAGGACATAAAAACAAGTTATAAATATATAAAATAAAATAATAAAATAAAATATGCAAAATAAAAATTAAATAGTCAAAATATATGTAAATATACCTATAAATATACCCCTAAAAATAAACTACCAATAAAAAACACCAAAAATAGATAAAAATCATAATAAAATACTAAATAAAATAATAATCATTTTTTATTTTATACACAAAAATTAATTAATCATTTACTATTTTTAAATGTTTATTTTTGAATAATTGTTTTGTCCTGTAGCGAGTCCATGTGGCACAATGGCAGAGCCCAAACAGTTGACCTCTGGTCAACTGCCTCTCAAGCCTTCTGACGTGATGCCTGTCCAATCTCGTGTTTTCGCCCATTTTCCCGCACGCTACATCCTTCAATCGACGTTGCTTCCTTCACAAGAAATGATCCTTGATCATTGTACATACATGCCGAGCCTTCAAACCTCTTGTACGTATGCTCGAACCATTGATTTTAGCCGGTCAAATAAGGGTGCTACACGTGTACATAAATAAAGTCCTCCTCCTCTCCTCGTGATTTTGGTCATTTCCTAAACCTTAGAGCCCTGAGGTTTCAGCCTAACACGCATCCCCCTGACAAGGGGAGGTCCCCTGAAGCTCACAACAGCTAGAAGGTAGAGGGAGGCGGACCAAGGCCTCTGTCGCCAGTGACCTCTGCTCCCTGCCGACCATATCAGGTAAGACTGCACCTTTTATATATTTTAGATGTATTTTTATCCCTGCATTTTATTTTTACCATTATTTTAGTCATTAGGTTAGTAAGTTAACATAGCACCCTCACCGGAGCTCTAGAGCTCCGGCCGTGTTTCACCTTGTTCTCCGCCCGTTGACCGCCTCACTGACCACCTTCACTTCATTCCCCTACGCTTCTTGTATTCCATGCACACCTTCGCTCATCCAGATCCCTCACGGATCCGAAAATCGTGGTCCTTCCTCCGCCCTGCCGCCGAACCTCTCCGTTCGACTCCCCTACGCCACCTTTTTACTGCTTAATGGGCTGAGGTATTTTTCCCTTGGTCCCTTTGTTGTCCTGTGCAGGTTCGAAGTGGAAATAGGTGCCTGGAGGTGATATCGATGTTCGCCGGAGGTAACTGGAGCATCGTCCCTTCTCCAACCTTATGGTGATGCTCTGGTGTACCTCTGCCCATTATGATGCCTCCGGTCATTAGAGGACCTTGTCATGAGCATTTGGAGCCCTTTTGGAGAAGCAAAGACCGACGGGGGAGGGTGATCTCATCGGAAGAAGCTCGCATCGCCACGAGTTCTCCTCGGTTCTTCTTCAACCCCTCCCCACCTTCGGATCAAAGATGACCTCTAGATGCAGCGGATGTCATTGGATGTAGCGCGCCTTGACCGTCAGATTGCCATCCAGGATCTAATCCCATCCGTCCAACCACGAAACGTCATCGGCTATTGTTCGGGCGCTGCATGTTTAAGTTAGACGATTCCTGTTGTTCGCTAGCACATATATTAGGGTAATTTGCATATCTAGCATTGCATTTTTGTATCTTTAATTATTATTTTATAAATAAAATATAACATGTAAAATAAAATGGAATTTTTGCAACGAGGCCCATGTACTTTCCGTAATTATGTATAGGCCCATTCCACGTCACCTCACGTGGCGTGCCACGAGAGATGGATATTTTGTATAGAGGTCCCTGGTGATTTTTGTAATTACGAAATAGTATAATAAGATTAAATAAATGTTGTTTTATTCATGCAAATTTGCACCTAAGCCCCTAGAGTTTATTTTTTATTGCAAAAAGTCCCTGCTAGGACATATATTTTTATGCTTTTCATCTATTTATTAAATATATCTAATGTACTCCAAAAATACACAAAAATAGGATTACATGCTTCATGTTATTTACTTTCACGCTGTGATTTTTATTCACATTTTTTACATTTAATCCAATTATTAAAAATGAAATGAAGTCTATTTTCCCCTATCTAACTTAGAAAATACCAAAAAGTATAAAATGTCTAAAAATTCCAAAAAATATAAATATAGTATATTTTATTCTATTTTAATAAAAACCAAAAATAACTAAAAATGGAAAAAAATAAAAATCTTAAAAATTAAAAAATATTAAAATCTTTTATAAAAATCTAAAAAATCATATAAAAATCTAAAAATATTTTCCTATATTTTAGTTTTCTTTATATAAATATTTATATATTAAAATTGATTTGGATAATTTTGGGACTTATTTATTGTTTTTAAATCCAATTCAATTCGATTTATTTATCTAATCATTTATTTGGGTTAATTTTGCCTTTAAAATACATAAAAATTAGAAAAAATTACAGAAAAATTATAAAAACATTAGAAAAATATGAAAAATCCAAAAAAGTTATTTTCTATATTGTATATATATATATTTATTTATTAGTATTTATATATATACACATTACTCTATATTTAAAATATAAAGCCTTATATATGTTATATTATTTATATAAAAGAAAAATATATTAAAATACAAAAAGAAAATATAAAAAACGAAAAATTAAAGATCGGATACAAAAATATAAAACCAAACATAAAATAAAGAAATATAAAAGTTAAAGCCCACGAAAATAATAAAATGGGTAAGAGATAAAAGACAAATTTTTTAGCAATATTTTTGCCTCCTTCTACCGTTTGTTCCTTGTGTTCGAACTCTACGTGTACTTACACCTATACACATTTTTGTTGTGGAGTTATAATAAATTTTAAATCCACATTTTTTATATTTATTGTTAGATTCTTGTTGTGGGTTAATTGTTGATCAATTGAGGTTTTTGTTATGGGTCGCAGCAGCGACTGTCTCTGCCTCGTGTGGGGCATACTCTGACCCGTGCGAAAACCCCAATTATCATTGGGTTACATGAAGGGTTAGATCTTTGCTAGATCTCCATCATCGACCTCCATCACTCGAGCTGTCAAAGATTCCTCCATAAAGGTGGAGCAGGATCCAACCACTATCTTCAGCTAACCCACCTACAAGGAGAACCACCTCCAGCACTTCACCTCGCAACTGATGAAGAAGGAGGAAGTTGCCAACCTCATGGAGCTCCAACTCCTCCCAACCTTGTCATGTGTCAACATGCGTCGATTGAGACCAAAGCTCCTCCACCCTTTAGCATTTGCTCCTCCTCTAGGTAGGGATGCAAATGATCGGATATGGATATAGGTATTACCATATCCTTATCCATTTTTTAATATGAATATGGACACGGATACATATATTGACAGATATTCAAATTATCTTACCATATCCTTAAAAAATGGACATGGATGTAAAACGGATACTGATCTCACACGGGTAACCTTAGAAATACTCTATAGAATCGACTTAAATATATAAGAATTGTATGGAAAACACGTGATATTAATTTACTAAATGTGTTTGTACATAAAAATTATATAAATATCGTAAAAGGAGGTAGAGAATTATGTTATATATGGTTAAAAATAAATTTATCACTATATTTATATATGAAAACAGATATACAAATATAGATACGAATGTTTGCGGATATCAAAACGATATCTATATCCGTATCCATTTCAAAAGGGATACGTATACATATGACAAAACCTGAATAAAACGGATATGGTGACAGATCGGATACGGATATATCCGTATCCATTTGCATCCCTACCTCAAGGTCATGTATCAATCGACGGAGGACTCACCGGGTATTCCTCCCTTCACACAGCCCAAGCTCCACGATGACCTTTTTCTTCCCCCTCCAGCAGTAACACATCGACTCCATGAAGCATCCCATATGAACATTGTAACAATGGAGGGAGCATTTGGACTCCGCCGAGCTACAGATGTCACCCGATGGAGATCATGCGACTTTGAAGATGCCACATGCACGACACCCCCTTTGATTCGACCCTATGTTCACTTGCCACATGGAGCATCATCTCCAAGCTGCACCACCCGTATCTCCTGACCACGTGCTCCGCAAGTGAGGAACCGGACAATTGCATTCCAACCCTCGTATTCTCCCAGATTCACAGCTTAGTCCTTGCCCCTCACGTGCCTCACATGTGTGAGGTGAGAATTTGGCATAAGACCCCAACGAGTATAGGTGCTTGTTATCCATGTCATCATTAGTTTAAGTAATTTTCATTCAGAACATTGCACTCAGTCCCCCATGTTTGTGCTTGATTTCAGAGCACCACATGTCCTCATTTCATTATTCTAAAAATTTCTTGTGGTAGTACAATTAATTTTATTTCTTGTGAGCATTTCATGATAATTTCATGAGCTAAAGTTGATTTATTATAATTACTGAGGTGAAATTTTGAATACTTTGCCCTATTTATGGTTGGAAATTCATATTAAATTGAACTTAGCTATAAAATTATTAAAAAAAATCATATTTGATAGAAGTAATTGTACTCTAGCAGTGCCCAAAAATTAATTCATTTGCATGAATAATTTTCTCTAAATAAATAGATTTGTGATTTGAGTGCTTGATTTTTTAATTGACTGTAAGCTTAGTTTTTTGGGATCTAAGATGTTTCTTAGATTTATCTTGATTAGATACATATAGGATAAATTTATTTATGGAAAATATTAAGTTTTGCTCTTTATTAAAATAAATTTATTCCAATTCACTTTGCTTACACTATTTAATTCATTAAAATTTTTCTACGTGTTAAAAAATTCTAAAA
The DNA here is from genome assembly GCA_037367405.1 of Ottelia alismoides. Taxonomy (NCBI): domain Eukaryota; kingdom Viridiplantae; phylum Streptophyta; class Magnoliopsida; order Alismatales; family Hydrocharitaceae; genus Ottelia; species Ottelia alismoides. The sequence continues at coordinate 143,313 of JAZKJV010000105.1, forward strand.
AAAATAATAGCTTAATTTTGCGTAATTACACATACTGGTCTAGTTTGAGATTTTTTGGACTTGATTTGATTGATAATTAAAAAACCCTTGAACTTCGCTAGATTTATATTCATTTAGATTGTACGTAAAAATAAAAAATGCTCCTTTAGAAACCTAATCTCTAATCTATTTGAAAATCAACTTAAGGAGAAAGTTGCCTCCCTATGTTCAACCATGGGCTTGCTCGGGTAAAAAATAAAATTTGACCATTCCACATTAATTTGAGATTAATTAAGTTAAATGGTCTTTTTAAGAAACCGATATTTGCTCTTCTGCAATGAAACAATGCATTAATAATTCACATGAATTAGCTAGGGCATCCTACATAGATATTAATTTCAATTTCAGAAAAACATTTCTTTTGAATGTAAGTATTAGGAGACGCTTATTATACATAAGATAATATGTATCTATATTGTTAAATACGTGTATCCGAATCATGATTACCTGTTTTCATATCCTTATCCATGTTCAAGGATATGAGTTACGATTTTTAGTATCTGCAACGTATCCTATTTTATATCAGTATCGATAAGTCAAATAGATAATGATACGATAATACAAATATCCATATATGTATCCTCATCCTTAGAAATATATATTAAATATATTTGTTTTTAGTAAAGTTATATTAAACATGTTTACAAAATAAATCTATAATGATACACATAATTACTAATATCACTATAAAATTTGTAACCATGTCCTTTTCGAAATAGATAAATAAATTTATTTTATAACAACTATATCAAACAAGATTTAAAAAACATGCAACTATATTATATTAATGTATATACATCATCATTTAATGATACCATTTGACATTTATGGATACCATTTGTGATCAGTATTTGTATATATTCTAAAATGGATAATATAATAAATAATGGATATTGATGTATCACATTCATTAGTATACATAATTTCAATTGTATATTTTTCCTTTTTAATATTATATCATGACTAGAAAAATCTCTATTTCAATCTAACTATCAATGCCTTATATCAAATATATAAAAAAACTAAGTTTTGAGGATACCGGTTCTATTTTATACTTAACAAAATATATCGAAAGAAACGTTAATTTCTTTTTATTCTTTTATCTTTTCAAAATATGTAAAAGAAATGTGTCTCATACTAAATATTCAATTCCCAATATGAATCATACAATAAAATAGAAAAACTTATCACTTTTAAGAGTAAATTACATAGAAGTCCTTGAACTATACACTCAATTTCAATGTGGTACCTCAACTTTCAAATGTAACAATGTGATACCTGATCTATTATTTTGGTCCCATTGCGGTCTTTTACTAACGAGAGCAGGTGATGTCCGTTAAGTCCTTTGTTGTTCGGACAGAAACATCCTTCCTGAACAAAGACCCAAATCTCTCTCTCTCTCTCGGCCCTACACTCATCCCCACCTTCCCAAACTAGGTCTCCAATGGTGGCAATGAGGCATGGTCGGTGTGAGGTTCCGACATAGTGGAGAGGCCAGCACGAGGGCTCTGCGGATGGGCGCGACCGTGATGGCTTGCCAGAGGGTTCCATAGTCTGGATTGTCTAAGATGTCGGTCGAGTACATGCCTAAAGCACTATAGAGGAGGACACACAACACTAGCCTCGATGCAACGGACCATTCCATCATCTTCATGATGCTCGAACTCCCGTTCGACTCCCTCCGTGACCCATCTGTATCCTCTTTTATCTCCATTAATCCTCGTCGTCTGCTGATGAATCTGTGATTCATCACTCTAAAAGTTGAAAATAGAGTCTTGTTCCCGAGTAAATAGCAGCATATTTTCCTTTATATTGCACAATTAGCATTCATACATGCATTCATAATATATGCATCTTAGCATTTATATTTGCATTAAATAAGAAGCCAGTTCCACTTGTAAAATATCCACCTAATATCTTCTCCAAAAATAACACCTCCCTTATAACCTATACACCTTTAGTTAATAATATAAGGAAGGAAGTCAGAGATCTCCTTTGTAAAAGCACCCAATAAAGCCCTAGAACCTCTGGATCTTAGAGAACCCATAACTCATTCATGCAACCTCCAAAATAGGTCTACTCACTTTCAGATTAATACGCATTAAAAGACCTTTAAAATGAGACTAATTTCATCCAATTTGAAGCTCGTAGGAAGAAGTTGGGTTTTTGGGCCTCTATGTATACTATATATATGTATATTTGTATTCCTCTATTTTTTGTATCATATTTGACCTCATCTCCGTCTTTGGTCAACATGAAACTTGTAGATCTCATCAAGATCTACAACTTTCATGTTTTGAGTTTTTCCAAATTCAGCCTTCTTCTCTTTCTAAATTCATTTCTCCTCTCAGCCATTCACAGCTGGACACGTGGCGCCCTCTGATTGCGCCACGCGACCCGCTCCCCTTGCCCTAGCCGCCCACGCCCACAGCCGTTAGATCTTCATCCAGATCCAACGGTTGCGCCGCCTCCACGTGCGCCTTTCTTCCCCACCGTCAGATCACTTCCCAGCCTTTCATCACAGCCGCACGTTCCTGCCTCACTCCCCTCACGCCACATGGCGACATTTGCGCCATCAGATCTCGCCCTCATCTCTTGATCCCTGCCATTCTTTAGCGCCAGACCCTTAGCCATCCGATCAAACCCCTGGGCTCATCTCCACCGTTCGCCAGCGCTGCTCCCATATCGCACCACGTGACGCCATCGCACCCCTTAGATCGCTTCGCCTTGATTTAATCCACGCCGCCCGCTCACGCTTTGTCTTTAACGCGACGCGTGGCGCATTCATCACCCTTGATCGCCTCGCTTCGTATCTAATCCTACCCGCTCCTTAGCGCTTCGATCTGGGCCATTGGATCACAAGATGCAACGGCCAGGACTTCGTCTCCTACCTCCAGACGACCTCTCTCCCACGATCTCATCCTTGCGCGAGGGGTTGCCCCTTTCTATTCTCGGACCCACTCCAGCCACCCTCTCCGATCGCCAACACCGCCACGATGGAGCCCACTCCTCCCTCATCCTCGCCAGCTCCCTCACTCACCACAACTTCCACCAGAGTCACCCCAAAACCTCCACGAACTCCACCTTCCCGCGACTCCGACCAACACCTTCATCTTATAAATACTCGCCTTCCGGCCACATTCACACCCATCCACCATTCCAGAGAGATTCCTTGAGCTCAGATCGATCCATTGGTGACAGCAGTTGGGCGTGTCTTCGAGCGAAGACAGGTGTCTTCTCCGACGAGATCCACGGACGCCACCGTCGTGCTGCATCCTCTCCTCCGCGAGCTGCGTGAGCTCAGGGCTCTACCGACCCTTCGAGCGACAACCTGGAGCTCAAAACTGAGCTCCGTTCCCCAGGTAGCCACCTTCATTTATCTTCTGATCTTCTTCGTATTTTTCTTTGCTTTTCTCTGATTTAGTTCACTCCCCACCGTCATCTTTTCGCTCCACATTCATCCCTCCGAGCTCTGCGACGGAGCTCTGATCCTCGCGCTACACTTCACCCCCTCCGACGACGCACTTCATCTTTCATCGACTCCAGCTCCGCCACCTATTCTGAGCCCTATCACCGGACCACCCTCGCTCCGCCATAGGCCTCGCATCTCACCCTGCACAACTCCACGTACAACCCACGTGCTTCGACTATCCTCTAACCCCTTGCAGGTGCTCCTTCCTTCACTGGCCGGAAGCTCGTCGGAGCTCCCTTCGAGCTTCATCGCCACCATGCCCCAGAGCTCCTCCTCCGCTCCTGACACCACCGGAGGCTTCGCCGACCATCCGCGCATCTTCCGAGCTTCTCCAGACCCTCCAGCGAGCTTCATCGATGCCTAGAGGACGAGACGGAGCAAGCCCCCCTTCGCCGGAGCCCTTCCTTCTCCTCCGTAGGAGGCGGAGGGCTATCAGGGACGAAACGCAGCCACCGTTCGATCATCTTGATCGAACGGTCAAGATCACGCCACGTAGCCTCGCAAAGGAGCCGTAGGATCATTCTTGATCCCACGCTTAGGAGCAAGCCACGTCGACGTCAGCTGGAGCAGCAGAGAGCCGTTGGATCGATAGTGATCCCACAGACAGAAGCACGCCACATCGCCCTCTTCATCGAGCCCCAGGCACCGTTGGTTCAATCCAGATCCAACGGTCACTGATTCGCCACGCGTCATCAGCCATCAATCGTTGGTTCGTTCTTGATCCGACGGTCTTGATCGCGCTACGTCGCCCCGATCCGAGCCTCTTCCCCGACCTCTAGGCTCGGATCACCCGAAGCTTCGCTGAGCCTTCTTCCGAACCTCCAGAGCAGCCGAGCCAATGCCCGAGCCTCCGAAGTCACCCGAGCCTAAGGTGCCCCACATGAGCAGCAGTGCGTTGCACTGAGGCCCCAGGAAGTTTCTGAAATTGCAAATCGGTCCCTGTGAAGTGCCCCCACGTGAGGAGCATGTGCGTCAGTGGAGAATTTGCATTATACCCCCTGCCTTCTAGGTAATTGCATTAAGGTCCCTATCAGCATATTTTAATTTGAGCAATTTTTATTTTCTGCATTGTAGTTATACCCCTGTCTTTGCACGCACATTTAGGTGTCCATATTTCATCATTTTTAAATTCCAAAAATTGCATGTTGTAGTTTAACTTGTCCTTTATCTTATGTGACACTTGGCACATTTTTGTGAAATCAGTGGAATTTTTAACTAATTAATTGGTTCATTTCTGTGATATTTTGCCCAATTTCACCTTTTATTAATATTAATTTCTCTGTGACTCCAAAAATTCCCAAAAAATCACATTAGCTCTAGGATAATTAGATGCATCTTGCATAAAAATTTCATCTCAAGTGCACCCATTTCGAGGCCTAAATAAATAAATTGGTGATTTCCTTAGTTTATTTTTAATAGGTTCATTTCACATCAAAATTATGCTTTGATAATTTTCCTGGATTCCTCATCTTTAGATCTATTTATGATAATTTTTATTCCCAAAAATATTGTGATCTGATATTTATTAAAATTAAATTAGTCAAAATCACCTTGCATTGATTTTTAATTCATAGTTAATTCATTTAGTGTCATAAAATTCTAAAAAATTAAGGTAGCTTAATTTCATCATAATTCATCATTTGGCCAAGTTTCATAATTTTTGGACTTAATTTGACCATCTTTCTGAATTAACGTTTAAACTGGCCTGATTTTGCATGAGTCTTGCATAAAAAAATCGAAAAAAGACCAAAAATATTTCCTCTGAAAATTGAACATTGGAAATTTGCTAAAAATTTACCTAAGGAGATAACTGCCTCCCTGAGTTCGACCTTGGACTTCACCAAGTAAAAAAATTTTGCCGCTCGAAATTAATTTGGCTATAATTGAAAGTGGTTTTTGATCTGCTCTCATTATCCGACGGCAACGAACATCATCAATTAATTTGAACATTAATTTGCTCGAATTAACAAGGGTAGTGGGAGCGGTTATCAAAATGGCGCCGTTGCCGGGGAGGCACGGCTTAGGTTAATTTACAGTGAAATTCTGGTTGTTTGATTTTCTATCCCCGGGTAGTCTGACCCCCGGTTTTTCTTGTGAATATTTCTTTGTCTTTTAATTATTTGCATTTTTGTGGCGTTCTCTATCTGACCTCAACTTGTTTTTGTGTGAGGGACACCGGAGTCGAAGACGCTTTGAGGAACCTGCATTTTAATTTGTTTGAGTGATTTGAGAGGACTTGTATTTTTCATTTTTCTTCGCATCATTTCTAGCGGTTCCCGTTTGAGTTCTCCTGTGTGTAAAGATAGTGGAACCATGTTCCCGTGTGCTGTGTGGTTTGAATTGTAACTTAGGCTTGCACTAGCGGCTCCTCGAGCCATTTTAGGAATTGCCCGTGCTCGTAAATTCTTTAGGACCACACAATACACTTAAAAGACGCACTTAGACCGCAGATCTAGTCAAATCAACCTGTTCTTTACTCGCTAATAGAACTGTCTGTCTAGGAGCAAATTTTGTCGTCTACATTTGCACGTAGTGTAAAAAATTTCAATTCTGTTTTGCATCTTGCATACAAGCGAAGGGATCACTGTAAGTCTTCTTAACTCAGCATACACATCATTGTTTTTCGTGCATCGGCTTTTCTTGATTTCCCCCTCTGTTTTTCACATTTAAATTAAACGGAAATTGGGACTGGACGATAGGCGTGCTGTGTGGTTGGACTAAGAAGTGAGAACTTAACTTAAAACCAGGACTGCTAACATTATTGACCAAAAAAATCAATAAAATTGGAAAAATTGTTTGCGGGAGACTAATCCCCGACCTTGTTTCAGGCTAAGTGAGGGTACTTGAGTGTGTGTGAACACCTTAAGGCAGAGCCAAAATCCCTGCCTTCCATATCACGGGCCAACTGATCCTAGCAAATATCACAAGTTTGATACTTTCATATTCACTGACTAGTACCAAGTAGCCTCCGCCTGTTCGCGGGTAGTCATGGGTGAACCAATGGTACTTCGCGACAAGTTGCTAGTAACCCTTCGGGCCGAAGTCTCAACCTTGTCAGCCTCCGCCTGCTTGCAGGTAGATAGGGGCATGGTCTTTGAGTCCTCAACTTGGGATAGGAGCGAAGAAAGGAAGGACCGGTGGTATCTTAGGCGACAGGTTAAACAGGGAAGACGCATCCGGCTCTGAGCCGACTTCCCTATAGGCCGCGTAATTCTTGTTATCTTGCTTGAAAAATCACACTTAAAATTTACAAGATAAATTGGACTCGGTTTCGAGTCCTTCACTGTGTTGAGTGTGAACCCAGGGTCTTGGATTGAATTGTTTGCTTTAGGTAGGAGTCAAATCCCATCTTCACTTAGATCTCCCATTTCTTCTCGCCAAATCAAGATGAGTGACTGGGGGGATATCGACTCTTTATTCACCAATCTCTCTTTAAGCCCCCCACGAAACTCCTCTTCATCGGCCCAAGCGCACCTTGGACCACCCAGGACTCATGACCCTCTTGAGTTCTGGTTCCCTCACACCCAGGGTGGTTACTCTCAAATCAACCCTTTCCTCTCCTCTGAGCTTACCGAGGAAGACCATCGCCTCAGTAAGAATCCCTTCCTTGATTGGTACTCTGACACAAACATTGTTTCATACCCAGGAATAGAGGACAAGATGCCGCCTAAGCAGCCACCGGATGAGGATCAGTTGCGGTAAATTCTTAATTGCCATGACACAGCCGAACAACAAAATGCAGATCTCACGGCTAGAATGGGGCAAATTGTTGCGGCAGGAGGAATCGACCGACCAATGGTTGATGCCTACAACCCAGCAGAGAATGAGATACAAAGTTGGTTGGCACCAGCGGTTCCCGCCGAAGCATTTGAGCTCAAGCCCCACTTCCTTAGCCTGCTACCAAAGTTCAACGGAAATGCCCATGAAGAACCATATGCCTTCCTCCGAGACTTTGAGCTGGTTTGCAACAACTTTAGCCATCCTAGGGTTGGGCAGGATTACATTCGACTGAAGGCCACCCCTTTTGCCTTAGGAGATAAGGTAGCACATTGGCTGAAGAACCTAGGGGTGATATGTACAACCTGCATGCAATTCAAGGACTTATTTCTGAAGAAGTTCTACCCTCTCAGTAGGACTAACCAAATGAGAACAAAGATTGCCAGTTTCTCAAAGGGACCCAGTGAACCATTCCATGATGCCTGGGATAGGTTTAATGACCTAGTTCAGAAATGTCCTTGCCACGGCATTTCTAAGGCGATCTTAGTCCAGACCTTGTTTTGTGGTCTGACCCCAGAGATGCAGGGGTTAGTAAGTGCCTCCTGTGGAGGAAGCTATCTGAATAAAAATGAGAATGATGTATGGAAGATACTAGAGCAGATGGTGGAAACCGGCAGGTCACAGGCCACCCGGGGATATCAGTTGTCTCCCTCAATCTTATCTAATGAGACAACCCAGAGGACTGTAGCGGATCTGACCGAAGACCTCATTCCCAGCATGGGATGATTGCTGATAAGTTAACCATGGTCGAGCAGATCCACAAGAGGGTCACTGACCTTGAGTCTCTCTCACGTCTACCGAAGCAAGTGGAGGAACTTTCTGAGAAGGTAGCTAAGATAAAGCTACCTGCCCCTTCTGCACCACCTGTACCTGTACATCGAGTCCATCTTGTACAGGAACTGGCACCAGGGCCTCAGAGTGGCTGGGATCAGACTTGCACCCAACAGGACCAGCATGTACCCCCATAAGTGAAGACCGGATACGAGGAGCCTCCGCAGGTGTTCGAGATCAACGGGTTGTGGTATAGTCGTGACCCTATCGTTAGACAGTCGGAAATGGGGAATGGTCAGCCTCACCGACCATCCCCAGCTTACCAAGAAACCAAGCCCGTCCCTGCACCGTACCAAGCAGCAATGCGCATTCCAGCAAGGTCCGTCGCATCAGCAGTATCGGCAGGGCCAATGGGGCCAGTACAGAACCTCGTCTGCAAGTCAACATCACCAGCCAGCTCAGCCCACTAAATTAAAGTCCCTCACCTTGGCGATCCGGACCCTATCTGATAGGATCCAACAGATCCAGAATGACTATCTAGATATGAGAACCGATATGAATCGTGTCTCTCATACCCAGGATCAACAAATGGTGCCAAAGACCCCAATTACCGCCCAGGTCCAGGCCAACCCGAACAGCCTAAATCAAGGCCAGAACCGACCTCGTGATCAGGTATACTATTCAGATAAGTCTTTATCCGAACATGAGATCCTTTCGTATGATAATGTAAATCATATGTCCCTCAGGAGCGGAAGGACCGTGATCGTACCTGATCGGACACGAGCACCAAAGGAAGGAGCCACCAAGTCTCTATCTGAGGAGAACTTGGAGGAAGAAGAGGAGCAGCACCCCCGTCACCACCACCGGCAGAAGAAGAGGATTTCTGGGTCCTCAAAGCAGCAAACCCGCATCATCAATGAGTCCGACGAAACTGATGAAGAGTCTGCACCTCCATCTGAGGAGGATCGTCCAGAAGAAGCGGAAGATGCATCACCAGTTTCGTCCCAGCATGTTTCTTTTAGTCCTAGTCAGAGTCTGAGTCTGTTTCAGAGTCCGAGTCATGTACAGAACTCAGTTCCAGCTTTCAATGAAAAAATTCAGTTTCAGAACATGAGTTAGAGTCAATAATCCCTTTTCCCCGAGCTCTTACGGGTGGAAAGAAGAAATTCAAAAAAAATCCAAAAAGATGACCCTGAGATGGCAGAGTTCTGCAACAAATATATCAAGGTCACAATCCCCTTTGACAAGTACGTGGAAATGACTCCTACATTTCAGAAATACCTTAAGGTGAGATGCACACCTACTAGGGTTAGCATGAAAACCAAAAGCCGTGTTGAGAAACACGTTCTGTCAGTAGCCACGACTTGTGCAATAAAGAACTCATTTCCAAGGAAACGAAGAGACATGGGTGCACACTATGTAGTGAGTCATGTTGATGACATCGCGTTTGCACGCACTCTCCTAGATAACGTCTCCTCAATTAACTTAATGCCTACAACCCTCTATGAGCGGCTTAATCTCGGACCTCTTAGGAAGTCTAGAGCCCTCCTGCAGTTCGCTGATAAATCAACCAAGAGGTCCCAAGGAGAATTGAGGAATGTTGTGATCAAAGTCGAGTGGCAGGAATACATGGTGGACTTCACCGTCCTAGATATGGAAACCCCTCGTAATTGGAGAGACTCCCAGATCATCTTAGATAGGCCCATCCTCAGGACAATAGGGGCCTTGTTTGATTACAAGATCGGGAAGATCCAGTTCCAAACTCCAGGCGAAGATGAGGAACTAGAGATGAAGCAAACCAGATGGCAGAGGTCGGATTCCGAATCCAGCACCGAGTACTCTTCGTCCGAAGCAGATCGCGATCATGTAGACACAGTTGGGATATGGAGACAAACCCAACCAATATCGATGAGTCCCTCCCCTCCGGAGATGATCCAGTGCATGAGTCAGTTTGCGAGATCCTCAGAGACGAGTACAGCTCAGAACCTACATCCCCCTACATCTTCGATGACTTAAAAACCCAGCTGGGCTTGTCAGTCCTTCCCTCTTTAGGACAATCAGAAGATGAGGATGAAGAGTTGGACGTGGTTTTCGCCGATTACATGGAGACCTTTGACGATCCGACTCCAGAGCCGAATAATTTGGTGGCAGTCATTACAGAGAAAGATCCAGCCACTTCCAACACCGAACCAGATTCGATTGAGCCATATTTCTTAGATGATCACACCTTACCTGAGCTCAAACCTTTACCCACAACACTGAAATACGCCTTCCTTGTGGGTCATGAGAAGAAATATCCAGTCATCATCAGTTCGCGATTGACCGAGGAGCAGGAATCTCGCTTGCTAGAGATCATGGAGAAAAACCGCAAGGCGATAGACTGGTGCATTTCTGATATCTACGGGATAAATCCCGCTCTGTGTTCGCACCATATCTACTTGGAGAATGAAGCCAAACCCTCTCGTGAATTCCAACGTCGTTTGAATCCAAATTTACGAGAGGTGGTGAAGAAGGAGATAGAGAAATGGTGCAAGCAGGTTTTATTTATCCCATCTTCGACTTGAAATGGGTGGCCCCGATACATGTGGTCCCGAAGAAGTCGAGAATTCAGAAGACCACCAACGAGGATGGAGAGGAGATTGTGACGAGAGTGTCCACGCCGTGGCGCATCTGTGTGGATTACAGATGCTTGAATGCCGCAACGAAGAAGGATCATTTCCCCTTACCATTCATTGATCAGATCCTAGAGAGACTAGCGGGGAAAGAATACTTCTGTTTCTTGGATGGGTTCTCGGGCTACAATCAAGTAGCCATAGCTCCAGAGGACCAGGAGAAGACCACGTTTACATGCCAATTTGGTATCTATGCCTTCAGGCGCATGCCCTTTGGGTTATGCAATGCTCCGGGTACTTTTCAAAGCTGCATGATTGTTGTATTTGCCGAAATGGTCGGTGAATTCGTGGAAGTCTTTATGGACGACTTCTCGGTCCACGGTGATTCCTTCGATTCTTGTCTTAGGAATCTGGACCGAGTCCTCAAACGATGTTGTGAGGTTAAGATGGTGCTCTCCTGGGAGAAAAGTCACTTCATGGTGACGGAGGGCATTGTGTTGGTGCACGTCATCTCCAAGAGAGGAATGGAGGTTGACCCTGCCAAGGTGGATGTGATCAGACGACTCCAGCCACCAACCAACGTCAAGCTGTTGCGGTCGTTCCTCGGGCATGTTGGATTTTATCGGAGATTCATTAAGGATTTTTTTAAGATTGCCCGACCGCTAACTGAGCTTTTAGGCAAAGACATGGAGTTTGTTGTTGATCACAAATGTCTTGAGGCCTTTAAGCTATTGCAAGGAATGATCATGGACGCACCTATCCTACAAGCCCCAGATTGGTCTCTACCTTTTGAGATCATGACGGATGCCTCAGACTTTGCTATTGGGGCTGTGTTAGGACAGAGAAGGGATGGCGTCCCGTTTGCCATACACTACGCAAGTAAAGTGCTTGATACCGCTCAGCGTAACTATACAGTTACGGAAAAGGAGATGCTTGCGGTAGTGTTTGCCTTGGACAAGTTCAGATCTCACTTAATTGGATCCAAGGTAATTATGTTCACTGACCACACGGCTCTACGGTACTTGATGGAGAAGAAGGACGCGAAGGCGCGTCTTCTTCAGTGGATTTTACTTATCCAGGAATTTGATTTGGATATTCGTGATAAACCTGGAAAGAAGAATGTAGTAGCCGATCATCTTTCTCGTCTTGAAGATCTTAATACTTCCGAGGATTCACCAATTCGAGACTCCTTCCCTGACTAGTCGATTTTTGTTATCGACCCATTCCCATGGTATGCCAACATCGTGAATATCTTGTCTCCAAGAAGGTTCCCGAGGGTTGGCCCAAAAGCCACATCGACCGACTTAAGTCGGATGTGAGACACTACCATTGGGAAGATCCGATCCTTTTCTTTGAAGGATCGGATTGTGTCTGGAGACGGTGTATTCCTCAGGAGGAATACCAGAGTGTCCTTTCTTTATGCCACAGCTTGGAGGCAGGAGGACACCACTCCGGGAAGAGGACCGCATGGAAGGTACTTTAGTGTGGTTTTTACTGGCCGACTCTATTTCACGATGCCATCACCTTTGCGAAGTCGTGTCTAGTATGCCAGAGAATGGGAGGAACCGTTGGTCCCAAGGATGAGATGCCAATGCAGCCTGTCATCATTTGTGATGTCTTTGACGCCTGGGGCATCGACTTCATGGGCCCATTCTCTGTTAGCCACGGGTTTGAGTACATCCTTCTTACGATAGATTATTTATCCAGGTGGATGGAGGTTATCCCAACCCGAGCTGCAGACAGCAGAACTGTCTGTAAATTCATCAGAGATCATATCATCTCTTGGTTTGGGATTCCCAAAATGATGATATCAGATGTGGGTAGCCACTTTGTGAGCCGGGAGGTGAAGAAGCTCCTAAAGGACTACGGCATCGAACACCATGTCGCTAGCCCTTACCACCCACAAACTAATGGTATGGCTGAGGTGTCGAATCGGGAGGTGAAGACTATATTGCAAAAGATCGTCCGTTCAGACAGGAAGGACTGGTCTCAGATCTTGGATCAGGTCCTATGGGCGTATAGGACAGCTTACAAGACACCGCTAGGAACCTCCCCTTTCCGAATGGTATTCGGAAAGTCGTACCATTTGCCCGCAGAGTTAGTGCATAAATCAGAATGGGCAATTAAGAAGGTCAATTGGAACACACATCTTGGGCAGAAGTAGAGAGAGATGAATCTGAATGAGCTCGTGGAAGTCAGAAATCGTGCATATGACAACAGTTTGGTATACAAGGACAAGGTGAAGCGTTGGCATGATAGATATATCAGACGAAAGACCTTTGTTCCTGGACAGAAGGTATGGTTGTTTAATGCAAGGCTGAAGACCTTCCAAGGCAAGTTGAAATCCAAGTGGACGGGCCCATTCATTGTCTGAGCGGTGCATGATAGCAGATGTGTCGAGATCTCAGATCTCGCAGATGACGCACCGACATCCCTTGTGAATGGACAACTGTTGAAATACTTCGTTGAATCCAATGAGCAGTTAGTCCATGTTGAGGAGATTGTGTTTATGCGTGAGACAGATTCAACAGATACACCTCAAGCCGCGCAGGAGACCTTGCAGCAATGAGCTCCAGCCATCAGCAACATCTTGAAAGATTCAGACCGACTCAATTGTATATACCATCATTTCTGTACATTCTGTCCTTTCCCTCCCACGACTTTAGTAACTCATCCCAGCTTTTCATCTATCTCGATCTTGGACTATACTTAGGATGACCAGATCCTAAGTATGGGGGGATGAGCCACCTAAGTCTGTCCACTGTACATCCTCCAGATCATATCGGTTCTTATACTCACTCTTGTCCTATACTTAGGCTGACCAGAGCCTAAGTATAGGGGGGATCGATGTCCGCCTTGTATATACTCATCCATTTCCCCTCTTGCCCTCGTCTGCCCCATTTTAATCTTCTTCTACACCTAGGCTGTCAGAGCCTAAGTATAGGGGGGTGGAGCGACTTCTATACATTATGTTCTTTTAGCTCTCCTACGCTTAGCCCGAGCTATGTCTTTTTCATCGCTTTTTGTGCTTTGAGGACATAGCACACGCTAAGTATAGGGGGCGTGTATATATTACATATATACTTTACCCATAGCTCATACTTTCGCGTATTTTCGCGTAGTTTTGTATATATTATGCAATAATTACGGGTGGGGTAAAAATTTGAGAATTATTTTTTGTAAAATATACTTGTATAATCTGTATAATATTCATAAAATACTTGTATCATAGGAAGTATACTAGGTTGTAAAAAAAGTTGAAAATAAAGGCTTCTTATTTACACTTGCACATCATCTCTGCATTTGAAAAGAGTCTTGCATTTCATTCATAGCATGCCATCTACATCTCATCTGCATATCTTGCATATGCAAAGTGAAAAGTTAGTGGGTTCTGAACCAAGTTATGAGTAGATATTGAGGATGGACTAGATTTGACCTTAATCCACCTAATTTCAGAGGAACCTTATAGGAACTGGAGTTAAGATTTCTCAGGTCAAGTGACTTAATTCTTTGAGTCCGCAAGTCTATGTTCACATGTCATCTTGATTAGTCTAAGTAGAATATCCCGTGCACACGCATGATTCTTTTAGACAGTGACCTAGCTTGGACAAGCACAATGCATGTAGCTCTTCATTGATGAGGTGACAAGGAGGAAGAATCCTTTAGCTTGGAGTAGCACACGGGTGGAAACATCCATCCTCCTCTAGGGAGGGTAGTGCATCTCAACATAGTCTGGTGGTGTTGAAGTCTAAGGCCAGGACGCTGTGGGTTGTACTAATGCTTCAAAAGAGGGATAGTCTACTAGCTCAAGAGGAAAAACTCCTGATGTACATGCTGCACCTTGTATATAGTTAAAAAAATGCAAAACTCCAAAAAAATCAGACATGTTCAAGTGAAAATAAATTACCTGTCGGAGATGTATATTAGCAAGAAGTTTGCAGCTGGATGACTTGGCTACACTGGTCAAGCATCCCGGGATAGGTAGCTACACTGGCTACAGTCCATTCTTTTTTCTACCCCCTCCTCTTGAGTTGGTCGCACTTGAACTTAGAAGGGAATACCCCGCTCCTCGAGGAAAGAGTTACTGGATCGGGTTATTGAGTTACCTTGTTAGAGGAGGCTGGTTCTGAGCCATTTCTGATGTGGAGAGTTACATTTCACTTACACAGTACAAGTAAGAATCATAGTCATCAGAAACATGCGTTTGAGGATTTGTTCTGACCTGACTATTGAGGCGTCTTGAATATAAGACTTGTGGAACTTGGAGTCTGTTAGGTCTTAAGTTCAGGTCCCAATAAGGTTCCGCCACACAATTAATCTAAAGGTCGAGTCAAGCTCCATTTTCAACTTTTGTTAATGACCTTGGTATGGAACCCAAAATCATTTCACTCTTGCATTTCATTTAGTTGCTCGGGGAGAGCAAGGTTTAAGTATAGGGGGTTGATGAATCTGTGATTCATCACTCTAAAAGTTGAAAATAGAGTCTTGTTCCAGAGTAAATAGCAACATATTTCCCTTTATCTTGTACAATTAGCATTCATACATGCATTCATAATATATGCATCTTAGCACTCATATTTGCATTAAATAAGAAGCCAGTTCCACTTGTAAAATATCCACCTAATATCTCTTCCAAAAATAACACCTCCCTTATAACCTATACACCTTTAGTTAATAATATAAGAAAGGAAGTCAGAGATCTCCTTTGTAAAAGCACCCAATAAAGCCCTAGAACCTCTGGATCTTAGAGAACCCATAACTCCTTCATACAACCTCCAAAATAGGTCTACTCACTTTAAGATTAATACACATTAAAAGACCTTTAAAATGAGACTAATTTCATCCAATTTGGAGCTCGTCGGAAGAAGTGGGGTTTTTAGGCCTCTATGTATACTATATATATGTATATTTGTATTCCTCTATTTTTTGTATCATATTTGACCTCATCTCTGTCTTTGGTCGACATGAAACTTGTAGATCTCATCAAGATCTACAACTTTCATGTTTTGAATTTTTCCAAATTCGGCCTCCTTCTCTTTGTAAATTCATTTCTCCTCTCAGCCATTCACAGCTGGCCACGTGGCACCCTTTGATTGCGCCACGCGGCCCGCTCCCCTTGCCCTAGCCGCCCGCGCCCACAGCCGTTTGATCTTCATCCAGATCCAACGGTTGCGTCGCCTCCACGTGCGCCTTTCTTCCCCACCGTCAGATCACTTCCCATCCTTCCATCACAGCCGCCCGTTCCCGCCTCACTCCCCTCACGCCACGTGGCGACATTTGCGCCATCAGATCTTTCCCTCATCTCTTGATCCCTGCCGTTCTTAGCGCCAGACCCTTAGCCATCCGATCAAACCCCCGGGCTCATCTCCACCGTTTGCCAGCGCCGCTCCCATATCGCACCACGTGGCGCAATCGCACCCCTTAGATCGCTTCGTCTTGATTTAATCCACGCCGCCCGCTCGCGCTTCGTCTTTAACGCGACGCGTGGCGCTTTCATCACCCTTGATCGCCTCGTTTCGTATCTAATACTACCCGCTCCTTAGCGCTTCGATCTGGGCCAGGACTTCGTCTCCTACCTCCAGACGACCTCTCTCCCACGATCTCAGCCTTGCGCGAGGGGCTGCCCCTTTCTATTCTCGGACCCACTCCAGCCACCCTCTCCGATCGCCAACACCGCCACGATGGAGCCCACTCCTCCCTCGTCCTCGCCAGCTCCCTCACTCACCACAACTTCCACCAGAGTCACCTCAAAACCTCCACGAACTCCACCTTCCCGCGACTCCGGCCAACACCTTCATCCTATAAATACTCTCCCTCCGACCACATTCACACCCATCCGCCATTCTAGAGAGATTCCTTGAGCTCAGATTGATCCATTGGTGACAGCAATTGGGCGTGTCTTCGAGCAAAGACAGGTGTCTTCTCCGGCGAGATCCACGGCCGCCACCGCCGTGCTGCAGCCTCTCCTCCGCGAGCTGCGTGAGCTCAGGGTTCTACCGACCCTTCGAGCGACGACATGGAGCTCAAATCTGAGCTCCATTCCCCAGGTAGCCACCTCCATTTATCTTCTGATCTTCTTCGTATTTTTCTTTGCTTTTCTCCGATTTAATTCACTCCCCACCATCATCTTCTCGCTCCACCTTCATCCCTCTGAACTCCGCGACGGAGCTCTGATCCTCGCGCTACACTTCACCCCCTCCGACGACGCACTTCATCTTTCATCGACTCCAGCTCCGCCACATGGTCGGAGCCCTATCACCGGACCACCCTCGCTCCGCCATAGGCCTCACATCTCACCCTGCACAACTCCACGCATAGCCCACGTGCTTCGGCTATCCTCTAACCCCTTGCAGGTGCTCCTTCCTTCACTGGCTGGAAGCTCATCGGAGCTCCCTTCGAGCTTCATCGCCACCGTTCCCCAGAGCTCCTCCTCCGCTCCTGACACCACCGGAGGCTTCGCCGACCATCCGCGCATCTTCCGAGCTTCTCCAGACCCTCCGGCGAGCTTCATCGATGCTTAAAGGATGAGACGGAGCAAGCCCCCCTTCGCCGGAGCCCTGCCTTACGAAACGCAGCCACCGTTCGATCATCTTGATCGAACGGTCAAGATCACGCCACGTAGCCTCGCAAAGGAGCCATCAGGTCATTCTTGATCCCACGCTCAGGAGCAAGCCACGTCGACGTCAGCCGAAGTAGCAGAGAGCCGTTGGATTGATCAGTGATCCTACGGACAGAAGCACGCCACGTCGCCCTCTTCATCGAGCCCCAGGCACCGTTGGTTCATCCAGATCCAATGGTCCCTGATTCGCCACGCGTCATCAGCCATCAGTCGTTGGATCGTTCTTGATCCGACGGTCTTGATCGCGCCATGTCACCCCGATCCGAGCCTCTTCCCCGACCTCTAGGCTCGGATCACCCGAAGCTTCGCCGAGCCTTCCTCCGAACCTCCAGAGTAGCCGAGCCAACGCCCGAGCCTCCGAAGTCACCCGAGCCTAAGGCGCCCCACGTGAGCAACACGTGCGGCCTGAGAAATTGCACTGAGGCTCCGGGAAGTTTCTGAAATTGCAAATCGGTCCCTGTGAAGCGCCCCCACGTGAGGAGCACGTGCGTCAATGGAGAATTTGCATTCCACCCCCTGCATTCTAGGTAGTTGCATTAAGGTCCCTGTCAGCATATTTTAATTTGAGCAATTTTTATTTTCTGTATTGCAGTTATACCCCTGTCTTTGCACGCACATTTAGGTGTCCATATTTCATCATTTTTAAATTCCAAAAATTGCATGTTGTAGTTTAACTTGTCCTTTATCTTATGTGCCACTTGGCATATTTTTGTGAAATAAGTGGAACTTTTAACTAATTAATTGATTCATTTCTGTGATATTTTACCCAATTTCATCTTTTAATTAATATTAATTTTTCTATGACTCCAAAAATTCCCAAAAAATCACATTATCTCTAGGATAATTAGATGCACCTTGCATAAAAATTTCATCTCAATTGCACGCATTTCGAGGCCTAAATAAATTAATTGGTGATTTCCTTAGTTTATTTTTAGTAGGTTCATTTCACATCAAAATCAAGGTCTGATAATTTTCCTGGATTCCTTATCTTTAGATCTATCTAGGATATTTTTTATTCCGAAAAATATTGTGATTTGATATTTATTAAAATTAAATTAGTCAAAATCACCTTGCATTTATTTTTAATTCATAGTTAATTCATTTAGTGTCATAAAATTCCAAAAAAAATTATGGTAGCTTAATTTCATCATATTTCATCATCTGGCCAAGTTTCATCATTTTTGGACTTAATTTGACCATCTTTTTGAATTAACGTTTAAACTGGCCTGATTTTGAATGAGTCTTGCATAAAAAAATCGAAAAAAGACCAAAAATATTCCCTCTGAAATTGAACATAGGAAATTTTCTAAAAATCTACCTGAGGAGATAGCTGCCTCCCTGAGTTCGACCTTGGACTTCACCAAGTAAAAAAATTTTACCGCTCAAAATTAATTTGACTATAATTGAAAGTGGTTTTTGATCTGCTCTCGTTATCCAACTGCAACGAACATCATCAATTAATTTGAACATTAATTTGCTCGAATTAACAAGGGTAGTGGGAGCGGTTATCATCTGCTCTCGTCTTCTTGTATAGGGTTCTGCTCCTCGAATCCCTTTCTTGCAATTAACTCATGGTGTGCCTGCGGATGTTGATTCGTAGATGCCTGCATGGAAACTATCACTATACTGACATTCAAAAACTATTTCCTCCCGAAGTATAACCTGAATTGAGGAAATTATTTACTCTTTTTATGCTGAAGTTCCGAATGGAAGCGAGACAAAGCTAAAGAGCATGTCTGTCTCTCTAGACATTTAATAGTTTCAAATTCTCTTTTGATGTCACGGTTGATGGCAAGCACATGTGGGAATACTGAAATACTCAATGTATTCAACGTTGTGATTATCACTAATGAAATGTTCATATATATGAGAAATTCATTTTTTTGGTGTTGCTATTTACGACACCTATCTCGAGCATATGATCAACAAAATGACTCCGATGTTATTAAGATGCTTGTTAGTTGCAAATGGAAAATGTATTGCGATAGGCTCGAATTTTCATGAGCATCGTCGATGGAGCCCTTGGAACCCTCTGCCAAGCTCTCATGGTTGCGCCTATCCAACGATCCCTCAACGAGGGTGTGCCCTCTACTGTTGGTGGAGCCCTCGTGTCGATCTCACCCCTTTGCCTGCCCTCGCGTCAGTCGTGCCTTGCCGTCGTTGGTGGATCCATCGCAATTGTGAAGCCTCCATACCTTTGGAGTTCTAGTTTGGAAAGGAGGGATGCAGGTGGGGAAGAAGGGGAGGAGGATGTGGTGATTCGAGGCTTTGTTCAGTAGGGGTATTTCTGTCCAAACAACAAAGGACTTAACGAACGTCACATGCTCTCATTAGTAAAAGACCACATTGAGACCAAAACAATACTTTAGGTACTGCATTGTTACTTTTGAACTTTGAGGAACTACATTGAAATTAAGTGTATAGTTCATGGACTTTTGTGTAATTTACTCAACTTTTAATTCCATCGTAACATACGTGTCTTGATTCCATTCCATTGTATTTTCTTTCCAACCAAACAAACACAACTTAAGCCTGCACGGATGCAACATAAGGGTCGAGACACTATGGTATAAGCGATATTCACAAGTCATAGTATCAGACTACTACAAATGGGGCAAGCCATAAGCGATATTCACACTAGCTGACCATAACTTCTTCGCTATGACATCATGTCCATAGATTTTGAGATTTTTTGGGGCTCCTTACGTTACATAGAAAAGGACTTTGGAGATGGGGCATCGCTCCATAACATTTTCGGATTGTAATTTAATTAAAGAAAATTAGAAGATAAGAAGCCGATATTTTTCGCAGGACCAAAGCAAGTCTCCCCGACGACTTCATCAATCAGAAGATCCTCTCTCTCTTCCGGGCCTCCGCCCCCGCATCTGTGCACGCCCTCCTCATCTCTCGCACTTCAACCCCATGCCCTAATCGCTGCTTTCGACTCCTGTTGCTTCTGTTTCCCAAGGTTTGTTGAATGGTTCCTCCCGTGAGAATATTATTAGCTCTTTATTTTTTGTCACGGATATATTTAATTACCTGTCGGCACAATCTTTTATCCTGAAGGAGTATCAATCCTTATGCCCATAGCCAGAAGAGTCGTAGTTATTCTTATGAGCGGATCTTTTTAATGACTGCATACAATTGCTCTTGGTAAAATTACGTTTGTTCAACTAAGGGATCCTTTTTCCTTTACATGGGAATCATCTACCTGTTTCGACACTTTATTGAATGATGTTTGTCTGGGGAGTTGAAGCACTTGTGTTGTTTACTTTTTTGGTTATGTGTAATTGGATTCCTAGAATTATATTTTCTTGTGGAATTGGTTAAATATCTGACTCATGGTTTTGATGAAGCTAGTTGTAATAGTTTGATAAGTGTGCCGTGAGCAAGGGGTCTTTACAGATTGGTCACTCTCTTTATGCAGGCAGATCTTCCATTCCCACTTGATCAGTTTCTCTATACATGTGGCATTTTTGGTCTGGTCATCTTTCTCTGCAGAAGTTGTGTAGAGTCTCCCTGCAGATTCCTTCTCAGTCCACTTTTCAGTACAAGGCTTGCCAGCTTGGGAAGCATCACCGTAGCAGTTTTCCTGTTCGTCAGAGTCTTAGTAGCAGTTCTTTATTTGAGTTGGTGCATTTTGATATTTGGGATCCCATCCGTGTTCCTGATCACCAAGGACACATATTCTACCTAGTCGTCGTCGATGATTTTCTAGACTTGGGATTTTCTTTTGAAAAACAATACGAGTGTGGTTTTGTTATTCAAACTTCATTATTAAGATAGAGAACATTTTTCTACAATTGTTAAGTATGTTCGCTCTGACAATGCCTTGGAGTTTTGTACTATTTAACTCTCTAAGTTTTTCAAGTCCCTTGGCGTCCTACATCAGACCTCCTATGGTCACACTTCTCAGTAGAACGGTGTTGCATAACGCAAAAACTATAATCTTCTTGATGTTACCAGGACTCTTCTTATCCAAAGTCATGCTCCCCACTCTTTCTAAGGTGATGATGTTGTCACTGCCTGCGAGAAAATGTTTCCTTTTTCGGCTATCATTTCTTGATGATGACCTTTTTCTCCAACACCTCATCTCGTTGGCTTTGTGGTTTTTGTTCATCACCTGACTCTTGGTTGTGACAAGCTCTCCCTCATAGCTGTCAAGCATGTAATTGTTGGCTAATCTTAGACATAAAAAGAGTATCGGTGCTTTGAACCTTCAGACAGAAGTATTATGTCAGTTATGGCATAACTTTCTTTGAGTATATTTTGTATTGGCATGATGACTTCGTTCGACTCTGGTGAGGATGTTTACATTCCACCTCCTCGTTCATCGGTGCATAGACCTTGATTAGGTCAACCTATCGATATGTCAAATGTACATATTCAGACATATAGTAATACTTCTATCTCCGATCAGAGGATGTGTGCCTGTATCATGATAACCTACAATATAGGTCTTAGTTATCTCGATCTCGCTAAGTTAACTCTTTGACTAACCAATTAAACACCTTTAAATCTCTATTCCTATGCAGATGACCTGTATCAAGAGGTCGTTCGGATGTCAACCATTAAAGTAAGGATTGCCATCTCCTTCTCAGGTTGGAGATCCTTTCATGCTAATCACTTGACGGCGTGGTTGAGTCCTCAATATAAACCTTTAGATACTCAACCCTATACCGACCTCAATGATCCGAACTCCGGATCAACAATTGTATGATAGCAAGATGTCCTCCGCTTCCCACCACACTACATCCTCCTGTAGCTCAGACTTTGCCCTGTTACTATATTTGTAAGTCGACTACTATACCCCAACTCCAACACATCTTAGGTAAATTCTGAGCGCCTGGCTTCTACTGATGGCATTGTTAATATGTCTGTACAATAGGAGACTTTACCCAACACGTCTTAGGTATAAATTCTGGTCTGTGACTGGGTACGAGACCTTGGAGGTGGTTAGGGAGTGCTATCGTTGCAATGCCGATTTTGAGAGGCTGAACAAGACCCTCATCTTCCTGCTACCAAAGCATGAGACTTGTGTGTCTTTGGATGACTTTAGGCCTATTGCCCTCTCCAACGCAATGTACTTGATTGTGGCAAAGGTATTTGCAGGCCTAGCAAGGTGCTGGACCACATTATTTCGCCACTCCAGTCGGCTTTTGTTCCTCGTAGGCGGATCGTGGACAGTCTTGTTATGGCTAATGAAATAGTTAGGGATTGGAAGAGGAAGAAAAAGAGGGGCATCCTATGGAAGGTGGACTTCTTAAAGGCATATAATACTGTGGATTGGCATTTTCTCTGGGTGGCCCTGCACAGGCGTGACTTCCCTGGGCGTTGGATTACGTGGATGAAGTGTTGTGTTACTACAACCTTGTTCTCTATCTTAATTAATGGGCACCCAGAGGGTGGTTTCTTCCTGCGCAAAGGGGGATGAGACAGGGCTGCCATCTTGCCCCTTTGCTCTTTGTGGCAACGACTGATGTTCTGGCTTACATGGTGGAGAGAGTTGTAGAGACCAGGCTCTCTGCTAGTTTCTCCATTAGGACCATCTCTATTCATATGTTGCAGTATGAAGATGATACAATCTTCTTTATTGAGGGGGGCAGGCAGGAGGCTAAGGGACTGGCGACCACCCTTGAAATTTTCATTGAGATATCTGTTTTGGCCCTTAATCGTAGCAAATCTACCCTAGTTCCTTTCAATCTGTCGGCTGAGGAAGCCCTCACTTGCGGCGTAAACTTAGGTATTGCGTGTGACTCTCTCCCCCTTCGTTACATAGACCTCCCTTTTGTCGTTTGCAGAATCAGGTTGTCCGATTGGTTATCGGTTGTGGAGAAAATGGAAAGGAAGCTCTCTGGTTGGAGTGCGGCTACTCTGTCGAGGGGGGGCGCTTGGTGCTGCTGAAGGTAGTTCTTGGTGCCATCCTTATTTTCTTTATGTCTACCTGTGTTATGTCCGTCGGCATCCATAAGCGGATGGAGAAGCTGATGTGTCGCTTCCTTTGGAGTAGGTCGGGACATCAGGCTGGCGGGATCCATCTGGTGAATTGGGAGACGGTGACACAATCGAAGTCTTACGGCGGCTTGATGTCAAGAATCTGGAAACCATGAACATGGAATTGTTGTTGAAGTGGGTGGGAAGGATTTGGGGGCATAACGAGAATCTGTGCTGTAGAGTTCTTGATGCAGCGTGGAACGAGAACATAGGGCTGCCTATTTAATTAATGTTATATGTTAATTTTATTTACGTTTATTTACGTCGTCGTATTTTAATTGAATAAACGAGATCGCCTGTGATCTCAATTAGCTCTATTTTGAATTTCAAATTAGGTAGTTAGTCGGTTAATTAGTTAGAGTCTATTTAGGATAATTAGTTGTCAATTTGAATTTGATTTCTATTTTTGTAATCTCATCCCTCCTATATAAAGGGATGGGGTCCATTGTTTTAGTCAGTTCAATATTTATAAAATTTGAGATTTTATCTCCCTCTCTCTTGTCTCTCTCTCTCCCCTCGTGATCTTCACGGTCTTCTTCCCCAAAATCCCTCGTATTCCCGACAAGCTTTCTTCTTCTCAATCCTTCCTATTTCTTCTCCACCAAAATTCCACCGTTAAAATTTTATTTTCCCATCGCCGAGATATCAATCCGCATCAATTTACGTCGTTGTATTTTAATTGAATAAACGAGATCGCATGTGATCTCAATTAGCTCTATTTTGAATTTCAAATTAGGTAGTTAGTAAGTTAATTAGTTAGAGTCTATTTAGGATAATTAGTTGTCAATTTGAATTTGATTTCTATTTTTGTAATCTCATCCCTCCTATATAAAGGGATGGGGGTCCATTGTTTTAGTCAGTTCAGTATTTATAAAATTCGAGATTTTATCTCCCTCTCTCTTGTCTCTCTCTCCCCTCGTGATCTTCACGGTCTTCTTCCCCAAAATCCCTCGTATTCCCGACGAGCTTTCTTCTTCTCAACCCTTCCTATTTCTTCTCCACCAAAATTCCACCGTTAAAATTTTATTTTCCCGTCGCCGAGATATCAATCCGCATCAGTTCTGCGATGCATCTATGACATTAGCCATCCGGATCGTCTGGTCCAGCCCTCTAGCACCTTCTATTCGCCATTCTGGAAGGGATTGTGTCCGTCTTGCCCTTCTTTTGGGATTGTTTCAGTCCGATTCTTGGGGATGGCCGCTCCTTCACTTTTTGGATAGATAATTGGTCCGGGAGTGGATCTTTCGTTGCTCGCTTTCCCTACCTTTTCGCTCTTGCAGTAGACCGTGATGCCAGTGTTGCTGACTGTTGGGAGCATGGTAACTGGATGCCCTCTTTCTTTATTAAATTTTCAGAGTAGCGTATGGATGAATTCCTCCAGCTTCTAGAGTTGCTTATGCAGCTTGGTAGGCCATCTGAGGTCCGTGATCACTGGTTCTGGAAAGGTAACTCTTTCTCTGTTAGGAAAGCCTACGGGGCGATCTGCAGGCCGCCGGCCTCAAGGATGGACGTTGTCATTAGGGACCGCAACTTTGTGTGGAAACTAAAATTACTGGAGAAGGTCGGCTTCTTCCTTTGGCTTCTGAGGAGAAAGAGAATAATGAAGAGGGACCGATGTACGAGACTCTTCCCATATATTTCCAATACTCGCCCGCTATATTTGAGACAGGTGGAATCAATTGACCACCTATTTTTCCTCTATCAGCTTTCGTCTCAACTCTGGGTTGACTTTGGCCCTAGATGGCTCAACACTCAGAGCTTGGAGGAGTTCTAGTGCTCACTTGTTGAGGCGAAGGATAAGCCACGTTCGGAGATTCTTTTCCCGCTGGCTCTTGTTTGGGCAATTTGGTTAGCTAGAAATGGGGTCTTATTTTCAAACCAACGCTTTTACCTTGAAAATTTAATCGTGCATACATGGCTTCTTGTCGAATCCTGGCTCCTGTAAGTTTCTTTCTGTAAGTTTCTTTTTAATCCTCGTTCAATAAAACTACGGGGCCGACATCATAGTGTGTTCTCCTTTCTTGGCTAAAAAAATAGGAGACTTTATAAGTTGAGACTATAACATCTCAGGAGAGTGTTGTACGTGATACAGATCATCTAGAGGATTTTGATCAACCTATTTCTATTCAAAAGAGGAAGCGTACGTGTGCTATGTATCCTCTTGCATCCATGTTTCACTAGGGCGTCTATTAAAGGATTCTGGAAGTTTGTGGTGATACTGTCATCTGTAGAGATCCTGTGCACATATTAGGAGGCTATGTGAAATAGTCAATGGCATCTTGCAATGGAGGAGAAAATGGATGCACTCCAGTCACGTAGCACATGAAGCTTTGTTACTGCCCTAGCGTGGGCTTCTGTTGTTGGCTGCAAATGGATCTTTATAGTAAAGTAGGGAACAAATGACAACATTGACCACTACAAGGCTAGGCTTGTGGCACATGGGTTCACTAAGATAGATATGATGGACTATTAGGACCCTTTTCCCCCGTGTCTCATCATCTACTCTTAGGATCCTCCTCTCTGTTGCAGTTATATGGGATTGGCCAATTTCCCACCTTGATATCAAGATTTTTTTATATGGATACCTGCAAAAGAAAGTTGATATGTTGCAACCGCTTAGGTTTGTTGCTGAAAGGGGAATGCCAGAAGATACATAAACTTTATAAGACTATTTATAATCTTAATCAGAGTCCTAGAAGCTATACTAGAAGCACATGGAGCTTGGTTACTGCCCTAGCAAGGGCATCTATTGTTGGATGCAAATAGATCTTTATTGTGAAGCATAGAGCGACCGACAGTGTTGACCGCCACAAAAGCAACCTTGTGGCACATGGATTCACTCAGACATATGTGGTTCATGATATTTTCTCTTCTGGTGTGTGTTATTCTACTTTACAAATCCTCCTTTCTGTTATTGTAGTGGGAGTTGATGCTCTCCTAACTTGATGTCAAGAATGCCTTTCTGTATGGGGACCTACATGAGGAAGTCTATATGCATCAACCACCCAAGTTTGCTTTTGAGGAGTGGCTGAGGATATGATGCTTCATAAGGCTATTTATGGCCTTAAGTGAGAGCCTCAGAACATGGTTTTGAAGCCCTCGGATATGATAGAGAAATAATGCTTCAAGAGATTAAGTGCATATCATTTTCTCTTTGTACACATAACATCATGGGATATTGTTGTTATTCTAGTCTATGCCGACGATACTATTATTAGAGGAGATGGTTTCCATGGGATCAACGAGGCTAAGACATTCCTTGGACGACAGTTTGTCACCAAGGGCTTTGGAGAACCAAGATACTTTCTTGGGTTGAATTTTCCAAGAATCAGAGAGGGATAGTGATGACTCAGAGTAAGTACATTATTGATCTCCTTCTAGGTACTGGGATCGCATACTGCAATTATTCCTATAGTACATATGAGGTAGATAAAAGAAGATAGAGGGAGCTCGTTGGGAAGCTCCTTTATGTGACGGTCACCAAGCCAGGCATTACCTTTGCTGTAAGCAAGGTTAGCCTGCTAATTTGAGCATCCACATCAGGCTCATGTGGATGTAATTTCCATGATCCTCGGGTATCTAAAATCTTCATTAGGCACATGTTTACTTTTCATCATGGATTAAAATTTCACGAAATTTTAGTGAAATTTTGATGTCAATAGGGACTGGGTATCAAAATTCTCATGTATGTTGATTTTTCGGATTTTGACTTAGACGGGTCGGATATCCATGCATGTTGATCGTGTTGAGATAATTATATCTCTAGTTATGTTTACCGTTATTTATGTGTTCTTTATGTACTTCTCTATAATTAACCCATGGCTTTTCTCCTATATAAGATAGCCCTAGGGTCTCGTCTAAAGCAACAAATTAATTTCCCTTTAACATGGTATCAGAGCAACGGTCCTAGACCGGGGTTCCCGTATCTCACCCCAAAACCCTAACCCTACACGTGACCCTCGCCCCCCTGCCGCTACCGGGCTACCCAACCCTTGCGCCAGCCACCACCGGCTACCCAGCCACCCTTCCGCACGTCACAACATGGCTTCCCAACCCCTCCGCCAGCCCTCGGGAGGCGCCGCCAGCCCCTCGTCACTATTCCCCGAGCGCAGTGCGCCGCCAGCACGAGTAGGGTCGCTGCCAAGCCATCATTCTCGACCTGCAGTGCGCTGCAAGTAGTCCTCCGCCCATACAGGGGATCTGCATCGTCAAGGAAGCACTCATGCATCCCGCACAAGTTGAGCAAGGACTCTAGTCCCTCCCTGCATGTCGCAGCAGAGAAACTGTGACGCACGAGCCTTTCATTCGTCTATATCTGGAGGCCTGAAGGACTGTTTTTGGTCGAAGGTTGTGATTTTTATCATATAAATCACATTCTACGACACTAGACCTCCCCACGATTCATTAAGGATGGTTGTATGAGTCTACATGCAACCATTCCTCTTTATGATTGTGTAGACACTTTCAGATCGACCTACTACTCGGTTGTTCGTGGTGCTATTTATTGATATGATGTCAGAAATAAGAGTGACGTTTTTTCTTCCTCCGGTGCCTTCAAGGGTCCGGCTCCTATCGTAAAGATGTATGGGACCAACTACGAGTTGTGGTCCATGCAGTTTCGTACTCATATGCAGTGCCACAATAAAGAGCACATTCTGATAGAGACAGAACCAACTGACAAAATCGGGACTAATGCTTCGTGGAAACAAGATGATGCCTATGCTCGCATCTGGCTCTCTAGGATTCTCACCACGGAGATTGCCAATGATATAGTCAACCAACCATAACAAAAGCTATATGGGACATCTTAGCCGCCACATATGGGCAGACAAAGAATGAGAGCAAGATTCTTCAGTTGTAGTTTGACATTTTCTCGACCAAACAGAATGGTCGACCACTCCATCAACACTTCTCTCATCTTCGAGACATGTTTGAGCGACTGCACAGCTTCATGCCTATCACTACCAGTACTGAGCAACAACATCAATATCGGAATGCCACTATGACAGGAGTTTTCCTGTCATCTCTCGACTCTGAGTACGATGCAACACATACTCAACTATTGACTGGCGAGACGATGCCTCCGATGGAAGAAGTCTACAAGCAATTGAGCAGGATTATTACTCCATCGACTACTGTTGCCCAGCTCCCCACTGTTATGACAGTGTCTCATGGTAGAGGGACCACCCAATTTCGAGGGCGTGGACCTCGAGGTCGTGGAGGAGGATGTCAACATGGTCCATGATCACATTGTCATCGTCCTGATCATTCTGAGGAAACATGCTTTCAGAAGCATGGATATCCTGCGTCGGCAAGGGTTGCTGAGCAGACTGAGCCTACTTCTGCTCCTACACAGGACGCACACCTGGATGATATTGTTTCTAGACTTCGTGAGATGATGCCTACTCCTGCTATTCTAGCTGCTAGTTCTTCAGATGCCGCAACCATTGTCCGAGCTTCATCTAGCTTATCAGGTATTACTTATCCACTCATCAGTTGTAGCAGTTCAGATTTAACTGACTGGATTATGGATTCGGATGCATCGCACCTTATGTGTAGAGATCGAGCGCAGTTCACCTCTTACATGTCTATCCCACCTGGTAGATTCGTGGTGATAGCTAATGGAGTACATCTTCCCATTACTGGTCAAGGGGAGATTGTTCTAACTCCATCTATGCATCTGCAGAATGTTTTATATGCTCATGACTTCCGGATGAATCTTTTGTCAATTAGCCAAATTACAAAGACTTACACTGCCGTGCCATATTTGATTCCTCTTCTCTTGTGTTTTAGGGCATACTAATAGGCAAGGTGATTGGATGTGGCCATGAGCAGAGAGGATTGTAAAAGCCTGCCATTCCACCGTGTACTGGAGTCGCTACAATTCCTTCAGGTCCTGTCTCCCCTTTCATGTGACATCTACGGTTTGGCATCTTCCTCTTAAGAAGCGGTGTCAGGTTCTACCGCAGATATCTACTCACACCTCCTTGGACTGCGAAGCATGTCAACTAGGAAAGCATCATCAATCTTCATTTCTGAGTCATTAGGGTGGTTGCAGTAGTCAGTCTTTTGAGTTGTTTCATTTTGACATTTGGGGTCCTAGTCATGTTCCTGATCATCAGGGACATCGCTTTTATATGGTTGCAGTCGATGATTATTCTAGACTTTCATGGGTTTTCTTGCTAAAACAAAAATCTGAAACATGTCTCATCATTAAATATTTTCTTCTCGAGATCAAAAATATTTTTCTTTGTTAATGTGAAATTCATTCGTACGGATAATGTCTTGGGGTTTTCTACACTACAGTTATCGAAATTTCTCAGATCTATAGGTATTGTTCATCAGATGTCGTGTGCCTATACTTCTCAGCAGAATGGTGTTGATGAACGCAAACACCATCATCTTCTTAATGTCACAAAGACCTTTCTGATACAAAGTCATGCTCCACATTCTTATTGGGGAGATGTCGTTCTCACTGCTTGCTATTTAGTGAACCGCATGCCATCCACTATGCTTAAAGA
The DNA here is from genome assembly GCA_037367405.1 of Ottelia alismoides. Lineage (NCBI taxonomy): Eukaryota > Viridiplantae > Streptophyta > Magnoliopsida > Alismatales > Hydrocharitaceae > Ottelia > Ottelia alismoides. The sequence goes on from JAZKJV010000105.1 coordinate 173,118, forward strand.
AAAGGTCCCATTCTCGATTGTGTTTCCCGAGAAAGACATGTTCTCTTTAACTTCCGGAGTTTTTGGATCTGTGGTATTTGTTCACAATTTCGCCCTTGGTCGTGACAAACTCTCCTCTAGAGCTATCAAATGTGTCTTTGTTGGTCATTCTCGTACCCAAAAATGATATCGTTGTTTTGATCCTGTTGGGAGAAAGTATTATGTCAGTGCTGATGTCACCTTCCTTGAGTCTATTATGTATTTTTCTCCTACAAGTGACATGTTATCTCATGCTTCTTCGGGTGAGGATGTGGTTATTCCTCCACCTCCATTTTGTTCCCCTTGGGCACCCAATGTTGAGTCTCATTCTTCATCACCGCCACCACCACAACCATCTCCACCTCCATTGCCTCAGATACAGTTCCTACCACATGTCTACATGCGCAAGTCTTCTACTAACCCCTCTGCTCATGTGCCCTCCACATCATCCAGCACGCCTCAGGTATGTAATGAGCACATTGTTTCATCTAATGGCACTGGTGTATTGAATTCTACACAGGATGATGTGATACTAGAGCACAGAGATGACGCTGACCTGGATGTACCTATTGCTTTGCGAACGCATCATCGTCATTGTGCAACTTATCCTCTTGCTACGTGTGTCTCCTTCGACAATCTTTCAGAGGAATACAAGAAGTTTATTGTGGGACTCTCTGTTGTTTCTATCCCACGAACATATCAGGAGGCCATATAGGACAGTAGGTGACGAATTGCAATGGAGGAAGAAATGACATCTTTATAATCACGAGGTACATGGAGCATTATTGTTGGTCCTCCTAGAGCATCTGTGGTGGGCTGCAAGTGGATATTTACAGTAAAACAAAGGGTAGATGTCACTCTGGATCGTTACAAGGCCAGGCTTGAGGTGGACTATCAAGATACATTCTCACCAGCAGCCAGACACTCGACACTTCGCATTCTGTTATCAGTAGTTGCTTCACGAGACTGGCCACTTTACCAGCTATATGGGAAGAACACATTTCTATATGGTTACCTCCATGAGGAGGTGTATATGCAGCAACCACCCTTTACCAGTATTTGTTACTGAGGGGGAGTTACAGAAGGTGTGCATGCTTCATAAGGCGATCTATGGCCTGAAGCAGAGTCCGAGAGCTTGGTACTAAAAGCTATCGGAGTTAATAGAGCAACATGGTTTCGTGAGGTCTACAACGGATCACTCATTATTTGTTCAGAAGACACAGAGAGGTATTGTTGCTATTCTTGTCTATGTGGATGATATCATTGTCACAGGAGATGATGGGTAGGGCATTCTGGCCGCCAAGGAGTTCCTAAGTCAGCAGTTTGTGACTAAGGATCGTGGCACACTTCGACACTTCCTTGGGTTAGAATTTACCAGGAATCAACATGGTCTTGTAATGACCCAAAGGAAGTTTGTGATGGATCTTAATCTGAGACAAGAATGACAGGGTGTAAGCCTGCTACGACCCTTATGGATCCGAGTATGAGGTTATATGATGATGACACTGAGGAGGTAGACATGAGGAGATATAGAGAGCTTGTTGGAAAGCTCTTATATGCCACGATCACAAGACCATATATAGCTTTTGCTGTGAGCATAGTTAGCCAATTCATGGAGCAACCTAGGAAGGTGCATATGGATGCAGTATATATGATCTTGAGATATTTGAAGACTTCACCATGTTCTGGTCTTTTATTCAACAAGAGTACACCCCTTGAGGTGACAGCTTGTGCTGATGCAGTCTATGCAGGTTGCCCCAGAGACAGGAAGTCTATCTCTGGCTTTGCAATTTCTGTTAGCAACTCCCTTGTTTCATGGAGAAGCAAGAAGCAGACTGTGGTGGCCAGATCTATAGTGTAGAATTTGAGTACAAAGCCATGGCACAGGGCAATGCAGAAATGATGTGGGTAAGATCTGTGTTAACTGATCTTGCTCTTAAGGTTTCTCTTCCCATGCAGCTTGTATGTGATAATCAAACGGCTCTATTTATCGCCAACAATCTTGCATTTTATGAACGGACCAAACACATAGAGGTGGATTGTCATTTCACTAGAGACATGATTCAGAAAAGTCTCATATCTACATCACATGTTTCTACTGGAGATCAGACTGCAGATATCTTCACCAAGGCACTCTCGAGAGGTCCATTTAAGAAGTGTTGTACCAAGCTGAGCATGATAGATATATATGCTCCAGCTTGAGGGGGAGTGTTGAGATAATTGTATCTCTAGTTATGTTTACCGTTATTTATGTGTTCTTTATGTACTTCTCTACAATTAACCCATGGCTTTTCTCCTATATAAGAGAGCCCTAGGGTCTCGTCTAAAGCAACAAATTAATTTCCCTCCTCAACAGATCGAAATTCATGCTTTTCAGTACAAAATTTCTTGGATTTCGACTGATAGCGATGAAATTTCGTCGATACCTATTATGTGTATCAACGATATTATCCACATGACCTTGACTTTGCTACTTATTTAGCCATTCTCTATATTAGAACACATAATGACTTATATATTTTATTTCAGTAAGACCCCCCATCTGATGGGGTGTGGTGCGACAGTGGCGATGCATACGACGATTCTTCAACGTATTTAGCCTGTTCATTTTAATTTCGTTTGTCATTTATTTTCGTAAATAGATGCATCTTTACTGTAAGTCTAAGTCTGTAACTAATTATGTAATTCACTACAATTTTGTCCACGGCATCTATTTCTGTGACCGAAATATTGTTTCATCAATCATTATCTACATTTTAGAATCAATTGTCTCATCTATTGTTATGAACAAAAGATGTTCTACGTGTTGTTAACTTAGTTATTTCGATTTTCATTTCCAATATCTACCATTCAGCTCAACAATATGTCCGATATAAGGCGTATGAACGAGAGATATGTGTAAAATAAGCGTGCATTTGTAAGCTATTGTTGTTTTAAGAACTTGGATGACATCCATTTCCAATATGTATCAATCAAGAATCATTGTTAACATTGATACGGTCAATATGGTCAATATGTGTGATATAAGGGACATAGATGAGTGATGTGTGTGATATAAGTGTGTATTTGCAAGTTATTTATTATTGTAATAACTTGAAATATCTTAATTAGTGGAAAATGGTCAAAATCCAACTTTTTTTGGTCATTTTCGGCATTTCCACCAAAACGGTCCAAAATTCCCGAAATTTCATCAAAACTTTGGTTTTAAGGGGGGGTCGAAATGAAATCGAAATTGAGATTTCGAACCTTGCTCTTCAGCAAAGGGACATCTCTTGAGATCAATACCTATGTAGATGTTGATTATGCAGGATGTCCAAAAAATATGGAGTCAACTTTTGGATTTTCCATTTTTATTGGGAGCTCATTGGTCTCATTGGAAAAAGCAAGAAGCAAACTGATATTGCTAGGTTGAGTCAGTGTTGACTCTGAACTAAGATGATGTGGGTCATGTTTTTACCGACTGATCTAACTATTGATACACATCTTCCCATGCAGCTACTACATGATAATCATGTTGCATTGTTCATAGCAACCATTGTTGTAAAAATCCCCCGACTGGTCCGACTAGTAGATCCGACTAGTCTAGTCGGTGGGGTGGCCGACCGAGTACTGACTAATTCCGACTAAGGCCAACTAGTTGATCGATTTTTGCTTGGAGATACTATATATATATATTTTTAAAGCAAACTTATTCTAATATGCTTTATGTTTTATTTAAATCAATTTCTTCTTTTCTTTCATTATGATAATATAAAAAACGTTCAAATCTATGTAAATATATAAGAATTTACATTCAAAATTGATTTATATATTTAAAATAATTAAAAAATCAAAGCCGATTAAAGCCCGACTAAATCTGATTAGTCGTCCGACTGCTGATTAATCCTTAGTCAGTGACCCAACCGACCGAGTACCGACTACCGATTTTTGCGACCTTGATAGCAACAATCTAACATTCCATGAGAGACCAAACACATTGAAGTAGATTGTCACTATACTGGACATGATACAGAAGGGCTTCATATCTACATCCCATGTCAGCTCAAGGAATAGACTGCAAATATATTTACTAAAACTCTAGGGGGGGACCATTCCAGAAGTGCTCTTCCTAGCTGCGAGCATGATAAATATCTATGCTACAACTTGAGGAGGATTATCATATGAAATAGTATTTATGTATTTGTTATTTTCTTTTTGTGTTATTTTCACATTTCATTTATTTCTGCAAATCCTAAAGAAAATTTGAAATAAAAAAGAAATCACCCCTTGCATAAAGTTGTTCTTGTGAAAGCTCCTAATGAATTGTCTCTCCACAAACGCTAGAATTTTAATGAGAATTGGAGGAGCGGAATTAAATTGTGCAATATGTCGTCTGAAAACCGAAGAGGAAATCCATTTGTTTAGCCAATGTGCCTTCTCCAGAGATGTTTGGTTTGCCTTGGGGTACAAAGCAAAATTTGGAGAAAACATGATAAACACCACTATTCAGCTCTTAGACAATAACATCCAAAATCAGCAACAATTTCCCCTTTCCTGTCGCATTCCCCACAATATTTGGATAGCAAGATGTTCTTACGAACATAATCAGACAAGGAAAAACCCTGTTACTATTACTCAATGCATACAAAACCCTCAGTGACAAAACTCCATTCAAATTTATACGGCCAGTTCTCCTTCATTCAAAAAAACCTAAATATGAAATCATCATCTTTGTGGATGCCCTTCAAAAAAGATTCTGTTGCGACTGCAACAATCTGCTATAATAGAATTATGGAATTCCTCATGGTCAAAACATCCTCTTGTGAAGTGACAACGATTCTGGAGGCGAAAGCTCATGCCATGTTACAGGGAATTTGATTCATTGATATTCTTTAGGGATATTGCGTTCATATTTGATCAGATTGCCTACAATGCCAAGGTTACAGTCAGCAGGGTCACTGACCAAGGATTAATTAGCAATCGGGTGACAAATGGCATTTGATCGATCATTAGTCGGGTTTGAATTTTTTAAATTATTTTAAATATATAAATCATTTTTATACATATATTCTTATATATTTGCATAGTTTTGTACATTTTCTATACTATCATAGTGAAATAATAGGAGTAATTGACTTTAAATATAATGTTAAGCATATTAGAATAAAGTTGCTTTTAAAAAAAAGCAAAAAAGATAATAAAAAATCTCTATGTAAAAGTCGACTGAGTAGTCGGGTTGACCGATTAATTGCCGACTAGGCCTAGTCGAGTCGGCTACTCCTCAACTCGACTAGTCGGCCTTGTCGGCCGATACATACAAGTATGTAACGGCGACCAACCCTGCGTGCAATTGTAAAAGGGCCCTTGATGCTATAATCGACAGGTTCCAAGATCTGAAGAATGTTGCGGTCATTCATAAAGACATGAGCTAAGATTAATCAAGCGTATTTACTAGCAAATTACGCCTTTTGTATTCAAATCTTTTAAGATTGGGATGATGACTATATACCTCAGGAATTGTATAACTCCCTCGCAAAGTTTACATACATACATACATACATAGGTTACCTACTTATACATACAAACGTACATACATTTTGCAAAACAAGGGTGTATCCATTTGCTGCAAGCTTTCATCTATTAATATATTTTGCACCTCTGTCTAATAAAATACACACACAGTTGCACCTCATTATGTTAATGCAACTGAAGTCTCATCATATATCATACACACACATCATGCATATAGACAGATACAAACACTCACACACAGATAGATAGAGACACACACACAGACAAATGTACATGCACATACACACATGTACGACAAAAAGGAGTATCCATTTGCTGCAAACTTTCATCTAATAATATTATTTTTGCACCTCGGTCTACTGGAATACATACATATGTACATGCATGCATCTATACATCCATCATACATACATAAATCCATCCATTCATGCATGCATCCATGCATCCGTGCATTCATGCACCTCATTATGCAATTAGGAGTCTTTCATATATCACTCATATTGTGAGCATTGTTAATAGATTCATGGGAAATTTGGTAAGGAGAATTGGTAGGTAATTTCGACCAATTTTTCGGCATTTGATAGAAACATTTTATATTGGTTTCGCTTGTGGAAGTGATTAAGGATGTTTAGTTATTGGATATTCATATTCACACTATACTATAGATGTTGATAAGGAAATATCAATGCCAACTTATGTCTTTACTTTGAAGAGGTATGTTATTAGTTAGAAGACTACTTCACAATCTTCCATTACTTTGTTTATGTCAATGGCTTAACAGAAGTTGTAAATAAAGGTATTTGGTTAGAGGACAGTATTAGCGCAATATGTCTAGTCAAGGATCACATGCATCACGAGAGGACTAAGCATATTGATGTCATGTTTCACTTTATTCATTGTGAAAAAGATCAAGATGAAGAAGGTTGGCATGGTAGAAAATCAGCTCATATTTTTTTAAAGGCTATTCCTGGAGCAAGTTTGAACATTGCTTGAACTTCCTCAATGTCGATCATTGGCAGGCCCTGTAGAGGGGGAAAGCAACGGTAGAGTCTAGGAGTTACTTTTCTACTTTTAGAAGATTAAGTTCAAGGTGGAGATTCATGATGCCTTCAATCCTAACCTAATTGTTCAATCTGGCATATATTACGGAACCCTTTATGTCACCTCCCCCTTGTCATTGGCCGGCGAAGCCCACATCCCAAAATGTTGATCTCGCTGCTTGGTCAGTGAACCTACGGTATGGGGGAGGGGACGGGTGATCTTATTTGTATTGTGATTTGTGGATCTTCCAATTTAGATGGATCCATTAATGTGGCATGCTATACACCTCCCCTTCAAGGTTGGGCCCATTCTTCATCTTTTGTACTACTATTTACCATCATTCTAGAACCTCGTAAATCCTTTGATTTGGTTGTGTTTGATTTTATGTTCTATTTCCGCTAGGCTCAACTAATATCATATTTATATATTTGACGCAACCAAAGTTGCATTCCGACTGAAATTAGATTGCGAATATCAACTAGCATGGTTGAAGCGGATAAATACATAATTGGGGTCTACAGTCAGTAGATGGGTGTAGATGGAAATCTAAGATGATTAAAACTAAAATTTTGGGTGATTTCCAGGTATTAGATGTTCAAAGTTGGACTAAAAAGAAGTACTAGGCTACATAAAGGAATACTAGGATCACAGTATTAGACAATGTTGATATGAGGGAATGAGAGAGATGCACAACGAATCCCCCACTATTGAAGGCTGGATCATTGGCATTTTGTTTTAATGTTCCGCATTTTCATGTATGCTTTATGTTTGAATATCTATTAAATTGGGGTCTTAGATGTTTTTATATATATTTGAGACTGTCTTTGGCCCGACATATGGGAACAGCTACTGTTGAACTTGTTGATCTTGATGGTTCCTTTTGATGTTTGAATCGCTTGTTTGCACAAAAAAAAGAATACCTATTCTGTTGGCAAAGAATATCTATTTGATTAAAGGGCATTTTTTTCGTCCTAAGGACCAGTTTATTAGTCTATAAATTAAGTACAAAATTGTGTTTATTAATTTAAAATGGCTTCTTTTGCATCCTTTTATGTGTTGCTCCGTTCTTGTATGTTTGAATGCTCTGACATATTTCTACGACACAGAAATCAAGTAATACAAATGATGATGTCAAGACAAGGGGGAACTCATTGGTGTTACAGATGCAGACGAGCTTTCCAATTCATTTCTGGATGGGAAGCCCTTTGCCCCATTTGCCATGGTGGCTTTGTTGAAGAGCTTACTGTAATGGAAGAGCCCGTGCATCCTTTTAATTTCTTTGGGGTTGACTATGACCGTGATGACCATGATCGTAGTTATGGAATCATGGAAGCCTTCTCATCTTTGATGCGGCAGCGAATGATAAGCGGGAGCCGTGACATTATTGTACATGATAGACCAGATCATGGGAGGGGCTCTCGCTCTGGCCCGTGGTTGGTATTCCATGGTCAGATCCCCGTCCACATGTCTAATAATGGTGGTGGGTTCGAGGTTCTCTTCCATGGGCACCCTGGTGTCAGGTTGAGGCGTGGCCACAGAGGAGAATATGTTGGAGGACCCACGTTGGACGAGCTCGATGATTTAATGGAGCAACTTTCACAAACTAATAGAGGAGGACCTCCTCCAGCCTCACGTTCATCCATAGAAGCAATGCCAACTTTGAGAATTTCACAGAGACATCTCAATACCGATTCACATTGTCCCGTTTGTAAAGATGAGTTCGAGCTGGGTGCTGAAGTGCGAGAGATGCCATGCAAGCACATATACCATTCTGATTGTATCGTCCCCTGGCTGGTGCAACATAATTCCTGCCCCGTATGCAGGTTTGAGTTGCCTCCTAATCGTTCCACCAACACCTGTAGCACAGCCTCTAGAGCTTCTAGAGGTAGTGACAGATCTGCCAGTGTAGTAGATACCAGCAGCAGCAACAGAAGCTCTTCCAGCAGGGAGACACAAGGGAGGAGAAGCTTCTTTTCCTTCTTACGGCATTTTCACCCTATGCGCTCGACTTCATCCACCAGGGGCGTTGCTGATTAGCAAACTATTATGCATGTAAATTAATGCAAAGGCCTGCCAAATCGATGATGCAACCTATCACGTCCTTTCCGCTATCCAACTTTCTATCTTTAAAGTGTAATAGTCTTGTTCATACTCATTATAAATCCTTCTGTAGATACAGAAAAATGTATTTTGCTGTCTTCAGATTTGCCGTGTTATATATAGTGTTGGATGAAATCTATACCTCTTATTGCTACATTCTCCTTTGATATTTTTCTTCCAGCAATCCTTGTGTAGCCATGGAAATAGTAAGATTGCGCCTGTCTTCTGCTAGTATATTATGATATATGCTTCCAATGCAGCAGCCGCGGCTCTCTTTTTTTGAAGTCCCCATAGCCCAAAATGCACATTTTGAGCAGGGAGCGATTGGAACGGCTTGATGTTCGACTCGGGTCGATTTTCAGGCCTATAAATACAGAGTAGACATCAGTTATGTAAACTGTAGTCAAGCAAGTGAAACTTGGAAGATATAGGATATTCTGAACCATCATTTTGTGCAACCTTTTCATCTTCCTGTTCCCTTTTACATTCAGGAATGTATCTGTATCATAGGCGCGTGTATGCACTCGCATTTTCTTTATGCATCAACATGTTGGTGAAATTGGAAGTATCTTGTGAGAATCTTGTCGTATGCTCCGCACCAGTAGTCTGTGGAACCATGCCTCTGCAAGCAAAATCCTCTCGTGACAATGGCGCCATATTTACATTTTAAATCGATCGATTCTATTATAATAGTGTAGACATATTTGTGTTTTTACACAAACAAAACTTTCATTTTTCGTATGTTTTTATTAAAACAATGAAATGATACTTAAAACTACAAATTCAACTTTATATAATTACATACAGGAAATATAAACATATATTAACATCAAGAGGGAATCTTTCTTAACATATTAGATATTTAAAATTTAAATAAAATAAAGATTTTAAGAAATTAGAAATCCCTAAATTAGTATTAGGTCACACCATACATATAAAAGAGTATACAATTATGAAGTATTCAGTTAATCTAATAAACGGTCTTTCTTACTAATTAAATTAGTTAATTATCTTAGTTTAGTTGATTTTTTGAAAGAATATTTTTGAAGGTTTGATTCATTCTATTCCCTACTGCATAGACCTTGTCATTGTGAGAATTCTTAATTCATAAGTTGTAAGGAGTGATTTACGTCATCACAGATGTGTTGGATTCAAAGTTGATGTTAAAAATTACAAATTGACTTTTACTTTGTTTTGATAAAATTCGTATAAGGTTCTTCTTGTTGTGTGTGTTGTTTATGGCATTTTCCAACAACATACACCATTTTATATTTTCCAGGTGTCCAGGAGCCTACTTTCTATACAAATATACTAAAAGCCAAAGAAAATTCTAGATCTTACAACCAACAAGGAAGTCCAAGAAGAGCCTAATAGCGAAGATAATATCACATTCATGACTGAACAGTTAGGTCGCTCCTCAAGAAAAAAGTAAAGGGGAAAAAGGAATCAAATACTTCTAATGCGACAAGGTAGGGTACGTAAAGAAACATTACCCTCAGCTGCAAAAGCAGATCAGATATGTGAAGTAATAGGAGAAAAAATCCAAAAAGAAAGCTATGCAAGCATCATGGAATGAACACCCGAGTAGTAGTGCGAAAAAATTGAAAGCACCTTCTTTGTTGGGATAGCTGAATCGACTCAGATTTCGACACCGAGGTAAGTAAAATTTCTTATACCGAGCTTTACTCTACCTCTCAAGATTTTTTTAGAAAAAATGAAGCTTGAAAAGGTAAAAAGGAGCTCATTAGTTGAAGCTAAAATTATCTGTTTACAGACATATATTACTGAGATAAAAAGAATGCTAATTTTGTACCTGATAAATCCTATATTTATCATCATTAATTATCAATATTATCCTTCTTGCTTAAGTAAATTAACAAAAAATTCAATAATAATTAAAACTAATTATTATTTTATGTGTTATAAATAATTAACCTTAATTATGCTATATTTTATAATCTACTAACGTGTTATTATTTTATGTATTTCTTTATCATTAAAAATCGAATAAAAATTATAATAATATTGTACATTATTTATTTAACTTGAAATATAAAATAAACATCCAAAAAATGAGAAGAAATTAAAAGAAAATTATTTTCAGTTATTTTAATTACTTTTACATTATTAACTATGTATATAAGATCATATTTCTCGTTGACTTCTACATGAAAGTTGTAGATCTCATCGAGATCTAATACTTTTATGTTTTTCATTTTTTTCTAAATCATCTTCTTTTTATTTCTTTTTTATTTTATAAATCTTTATTTGATTTCTAATTATTCTATTGGGCCACGTGGCGCCATTGGAGTGCACCACATGACCGACCCTTCTTTCTCCAGCGCTTTCGTCTCCAGCCGTTGGATCTATGATGAGATCCAATCCTAGTCATTAAGCTTGCGCCCTGTCTGCACTGCCTGATTCGATCTCTGGACGCATCACAGCCATCTTTCCGTGCCCAATTGTTAGCCGTCAGATCGCATGATCAGACGATTGTGGCATATCCTCCAACCTCCAGCCATCCCCCTTTGCATGTAGAAACTTCAACTAACTGCCTAACTTCCCTGTATTTTCCCTCCGTCATCAACAACCCTCTCAGCAAACTTCTGACACCAATCAATAACCCTAACTTCCATTTCTCTCACACAACCTTTCGTTCCCAACTTCCTATAACCTTTGTTTATCAATGAGCGGTTAAACTCCTCGCAAAACCACATGAACCATCTCACCCTTCACCTTCAAATATGCCATCTCCGCCTCTGTTAATGTCCGTCCACCCTTGCATGGGCATTCTCCTAGCGAGCATCTCTTCTCAGTGATAGAGATAGGGAGATTCAAAGGACGAGAACGGAACAATCTCTCTGGTAAAGATCCTTGGCTAGAATGACCTTATTACAACTGCACATCAGTCGTTGGAGCTTCAAGGACCGACTGACCTTGTTAAGAGATGATCAGAGAGTCGCAATGTCTCTCAGAACAAGCCGCAACATCCATCAGCAACTATCTTCAATTTCTAGGTAAGAGTCCCTTCTCCATTTTCTTATTCGTCCTCTTAATTTATTAGGCACATACAAACACACTAGCCCTCTATTCACTATCCATCAACCTATGTTACACCTCAATCACCTTTGCGAATCACTAAAAACACCACCTCCTTTCCTCCACGACCCTTCGGAGATGGAGGAGATCACACTTTCCTCTACAAGCTTCAACTATTTCACTCACGTTGTAGGTACACCTTCCCTTCAATGGCTGGATGTCTTGGAGTGGCCGAGTTCTAGAACCTCATCGCCGACGATGGTGGCTTGATCCGTCATCCTAATCACTTCCAGACTTTCTGCTCTCCTTCATGATATTTGCCACCTACGAAAGAATCTTCCCTGAGTTCGACCATGCGTGCTCTATGCGTGCGATCCTGAAAATTTACAGAGCCACTTCATCTATTATCCATAATTACAAAAATACCCTTGCCAAAGGATTTTCAATAAATCTAACAAGTAGTTTTTTTGTATTTGCACTTTAGTCCTTGTAGAAACATATTTGCAATGATTTATGGTTTAGTTATTTGCACTTATGCCCTTGGATTGCATGTTGAATAACTTGAGCGTCAAAAGTCCAATTCATGTGATTTCAGTTGCATTGCAAAGCTTATTTAATTATATTTCATATGGTTTCATTTGTTCTCTGATTTGACATTTATTTTGGGATTAATTAATTAGATATGTTATAGATCCTCTCAGTCATATGAAATGAAACTTGACTTTTGATTACGCGTCCAATTGGATCCAAATTTTCGTTTTGAGCATAGCCCTAGTTACACGGTCATCTTAGGGCATATTAATGTGCATGTTCCATATCATGCATGCATTCATGATATCATGCATTGTTCATTGTGCATTATTTGACTCTCTATTTTACCCTAGATTGATTATTCATCACTTAACATAGTTATAGAAGCCCGATTAATTATATTATGGCTTGTGTCCTTGTGTTCGACCTTGCACTTCTCAGAAATAAACTAAAGCCGAGAAACTCTTTGTAGAGATACTTCTTTCGATTCTATATGATTTGCTAAGTGCATGCGCTACAATGGATACATATTAACATATGCATTTAGCGATTCGTTAGATGGCGATGTTGCTGGGGACACGACTTCATTAGTATAAATATTTAGTTTTTATATTCTTGTAAAATGATTGATATTTTCACTAGGTCATTATGTGATGTGATGTTTTATGCATTATTTATCTATTTACCTATTTGATTATTTTTAATATCTTACGCATTCTCTTCTGTGTAGGGTCTGTTAATCGAGGATGCTCGTAGAGAGACAGAGGTTTGATGCTCAGAGTGGAGTTCTTGCTAAGAGAAGTCGCGGAATATGTTATTAAGTCTATTCGAAGATTATGTTGTTATGTATATCATGGTCTTGGACATTACTTGTGTGTTGAGTTTGTTTAACCCTCATGTGGGCGGGACTCAACTTGAGTGGCTGATATTAGGGTTTAGGCACACTGCTCCTAGAGCTTCTTTAGATTTGATCTTTTTGTGCTTGATCTGTAATGTAAGATACACTAATGTTATCTTTGAGGATTCAGACATCTCTAAGATTCATGAGATGTACTTAATCTACGTTTATCCTGATCTAAATTAAATTGATTCTTTTCCCGCTAATAGAACACATGATTAGATACAGTTTTCATTGACTTGCATGCATTTGATATATTTATATATTTAATCCTACACGTGCATGAAGAGAGCTAGAATCATTATAGGTTTTCTCTTGAGCATACATCATGAGTTTTACGTTTGCATGACTTTTTCCATAATCCTACTTAATGTTTTATCACTTAGGGTCTAAAGAAAATGGAACTGGACGGTAGACGATGATTTGATGTGCTCAACTTAATTAAAAAGTGATAACCTAATATATAAAAAAAGGATTGTTAAGAAAAGTTGACCTTACTAAAATGTAGTTAAAAATTAACCTTGTTTTGGGAGAGAAAAACCCTCACTATTCGCATGTACATATCCATAGGATAGAGCCCAAACCCTGCTTAAATTTGCTCTTAATGAGCTCAATTTTTTTATTATCATCAATAAAAGAGACAAGATAATTAAACCATATTTTTATTCTTCATTGTGTGTGTTGTTGAAGTAATCAGGTTTGTTTGATCTTGTTTTACTTTTCTTAATCCTCCCGAAAACATAAGCTCCATTTTCATCTCATAAGATTCTTTCATCTACAGATTCAATTATCCTTGCCCCCCTCCCTCCCTCCCTTAGTTTCTTATTCTTTATATTTAGGATTATTTTCGTCCTAAGTATAGAGGGTACCATATCATCTCTAATTGTTTAAACTGAGGTCTCATTCTTTATATTTAATCTCTTTACTTAAGTTATTTCTCAACTTAAGTATACGGACCTAAATCCATGCATTCAACTAACATATTATTTTCATTCATTCATATACTCTCTCTTATTGATTCAGTTTTATATATCTCTTCATGTCTAGTATGAGCTATGGCTTCATATCACATTGTGTTATGAGGACATAACACTAGCTAAGTATAGGAGGGTGTACCGTACTTCATATATACCTTAGACATAACTCGTATTTTAAAACTTTGTCAAACTTTTTGAGATAAGCATATCATATTTATTTTGGAATTGATTTTTGTAAAAATGATTTCAAAATAATTTGGAAAATTTTATGTACCTATTTGACATGATTTTCAAATATTTTACATGGTTTGTGGAAATACGATGTTACATATTTTGTAAAATCACCTGTAAAATATTTGAAAAACCTATATATATGTGACATTATCTGAAAAATGTTTTACTTAGGATTGAAAAAATGGGGTTTTACTTGTTTTGAAAATCTTTGTAAACATTTGAAAAAATCTATAATTATGTGACAAAGTTGTAAAAAGTTTTTCAAATTATTTTCAACTTTAAAGGTGTAATTTGAGATTAATAACAAAAATTGTTTTGTAATTAAAACTATCTTTTTAACTCTATTCAGGCATCAATAAACATAAGAAATGAAAAATTTCTTTAGTATCAATTCTGATTACTAGACTTAAATATGATTAGCTACTTTTCAGTGAGGGAACCGTGGCCTCCATTAGTAGAGTGTGTATTTAAAAGACAACGCATATGGCACCGTCTTTAAGTAATGGGTAACCATTTGACGGTTCGTACTTACACCCATACTGGTTGAAAGTAGATGCAACTAATTATACGAGTTTAGTCCAATCATTATTTTTCTAAAGAAGCTAAAAAATATATAAAATAAAATTCACAACAGAGAAAATCCTTTGTGTAGTCTCTTCAGTTTCTTTTAGGGTTTTAGATTTCTGAGAGGGCGTGACTGGTCAAAGAACCGTCATGTTTTTAACTTATATAAGGTCGTGTAGCCTTAGTCTCTTGCAGAATCAGTCATGGAGGAAAACCTTGATTTCAATTCTATATTTTGGAAGATCAAGTTGATTAGGAGATCTTTGAGAAGAGTGAGTCTGATTGAGGAATATCATATTTTGTTGGAACAATTAGATATGGAGGAGCTTGCCCCTTTACTTGAGGATATTCAGTCACCTGATTATCATCCATCTTGTAAGTTAGGCCATTCTTGTATGTCTAGTTTTTCTCTCTTAAGGAAAACCCAAAAGTTTATTTCAGAATCTAAGGGTTTGATTTGTATTCTCATGATTTTGAAATATTTTGAGGCTTTCCACATAGATATGGATATCACATTTGAGGAAGAGTGGCATCATTCTAAGAGATACAAATTCCAAGATGATGAAGATCTTTATCATTCAAATTTTGAGGTTTTATTTGTGAGGAAAAAGCAATTGAAGAATAAGGCAGCCTGTGATTTCAAACCTCGAAGATTTAACCTTGGTGTTTAAAGAGTTGAAATTTGTAGTATGTGTTGGATATCCTAGTGTTGTTCTCTGTGTTGTTGTTGTTTGTGTTTGTTTGATTCAGTTAAGGGTACATGTTCTCTTGTTCTCGTATTAATAAAAATAAGATCCTTGTGTAAATAATTAAATTGCTAACTCATTGATTGGTGTTGTTCCTTGACACTTACACTTGCACTCAGGGCTTGAGATAATTTTCAATACTTGGTTTATGAGTTCCAAATATTTAGAGTTAACATGTATTAATTATTAGGATCTTAGACTTAAAAGTTCACACTCCCTAGTTAGAAGATATGTGTGCTATATTGCATGCTTAATCTCCCTCAAAAGTATTTTACTTTCACATCACATGCACAACTGCATTCATGATTGAGATGAGTTGAGGTATCACTTGAGGGGTTGGGATTTGGGGCTTGAGTTTGGATCCAATTTTACGATGCTCGAGGATGGGATAAAATTAAGGAAGTTTTCATAAAAATTGAGTGTCAACATCTTAGCCAGTATGAGACTTGGTTCTCATACTAATCTCTTGATCAAAACCTAAGTGCTGGGGTGATGACATTTAATTGAACAGTATGTGCCAATCCTTGGTAAATGCAATGGAGCTAGCCAAAGGAAATTTAAAAACATTGAAGAAAATGATGAAAATATCATTACATTACAAAGTTACATCATTATGAGCTTACATTCAAGGTGAGAGCTCCCAACCTTTTAAGTGTCCACTTGGACCGAGTCTTAGGTGTTGTTCGGTAGGAGGTTTACCCTCAAAACCCTCATTTTCTTTCTCTTGTGGGATCCATTATCTATTCTTTATATAAATATTAAATAAATTAGTGTTCTTTCATCTGTTCCATCAAAAAATAACATATTATACCGTCATATCATCTAAAAATTATATACTACTAAACTTCTACTCACTTTTCCAAACTTCAATACAATCACATCACAATAACTACTCACTTTTCCAAACTTCAATACAATCATATCACAACAAACCCAACCCCAGTTAACACTCTATCCGAACACCAAAACACAAAAATAGGCTACCTTCTACCAGTTTAACCCTCCTTAACTCGCATACCAAACACACTCTTAGGATTTTATGAGTCGGGCTAGTACATCAAAAAGGGCTCTACATCGCTAGCGCTACAAGTCTGGGTGCAAGTATATTCGATATTTAAAAAGACATACCCCGATGTACTCCCAGGAAAACAAGTACAAAAGGCTCAATCTCTCTTGATAGAAAAATTGATTGACACTAAAAAAATACAAATGTGTTGAGTATTGGCACTTGAGTAAAAACCATGTTCCAATGAGAGGAAGAGAAAATAAGTTCACAATCCTATTTTCCTCCATTATCTGGCCGACCATCTACACCTTTTAAGTCTGACAAACTGAAGAGATGGTGGATTGAAATAAGACTAGATTTATTCCCTAGTATTGAGGGATGGGTCCTTAGGAGAGCTTTTGAGATTGGATTTTTAGGTAAAGTCTTGACTTTACTCTTATGAATGTAGTCAACTCTAAGTCATACTTCTTATATATGTATTTATGTATCTTCAGAGTCTGATAAATAGAGGAGTTCAATTCCTTTCGATTAAGATTTGCTTCGGTTTAGAGTTTTAGGATATCTAAAACCAAGTATTCTGGGTCAATCAAGCCTTGTCCTCGCACATGCACATGTCAGGGAACTCACTAAATTAATCCCTCTCTAATTAATTCTTTTTTTATTAGTTCGAGTACGAGCTTAAGGCGATAAATCTCATATTTATTATCATTAATTATCGATAATATCTCTCTTGCTTACGTAAATTAATAAAGATTCAATAAAAATGAACACTATTATTTTATGTATTGTAAATAATTTATCCTGATTATACTATATTTTATAATATATTAATGTGCTATTATTTTATGTATTTCTTTATCATTACTAATCGAATAAAATTAGAATAATATTGTAAATTATTTATTTAACTTGAAACATAAAATAAACATCTAAAAAATGAGAAAAGAAATTAAAATAAAAATGTTTTCATTTGTTTTAATTACTTTTTGATTATTAACTATGTATATATGATCATATTTCTCATTGACTTCTACATGAAAGTTGTAGATCTCATCGAGATCTAGAACTTTCATGTTTTCCATTTCCATTTCTTTTGATTTTATAAATTACTATTTGATTTTTAATTATTCAATTGGGCCATGTGGCGCCATTAGAGTGCACCACATGGCCGACCCTTCTTTCTCCAGTGCTTTCATCTCCAACCGTTAGATCTCTGATGAGATCTAATTCTAGTCGTTAAGCTTACGCCCTGATCTGCACTGCTTGATTCGATCTCTAGCCGCATCACAACCATCCCTCCGTACCCAATTTCTAGCCGTCTGATCGCATGATCAGGCAGTTGTGGCATCTCCTCCAACCTCTAGCCATCCCACTTTGCGCGTAGAAACTTCAACCAACCACCTAACTTCACCGTATTTTCCCTCCATTGTCAACCACCTTCTCAACTAACTTCCGACACCAGTAAATAACCCTAACTTCCATTTCTCTCACGCAACCTTTCGTTCCCAACTTCCTATAACCTATGTTTACCGATGTGTGATTAAACTCCTCGTAAAACCACCTGAACCACCTCTCCCTCTGCCTTCAAATAAGCCATCTCCGCCTCCGTTAATGTCTGTCTACCCTTGCATGAGCGTTCTCCTAGCCATCATCTCCTCTTCATGACAGGGACATGGAGATTCGAAGGACGAGAATGGACCAATCGCACCGGTGATGACCCTTGGCGAGAATGGACTTGTTACGAATGCACAACAACCGTTGGAGCTTCAAGGATCGGATGTCCTTGTTAAGCGACGATCGAAGAGTCATAATGTCTCTCAACACAAGCCGCAACATCTGTCAGTAACGATCATCAATTTCCATATAAGAGTTCCTCTCCATTTTCTTAGTCTTTATCTTAATTTATTAAGCACATACACACATATAGTAGCCCTTGACTCATTGTCCATCAACCTCTGCCTCACCCCAATTACCTTCGCGAATCACTTGAAAAACCACCTCCATTCCTCCATGACCCTTCTCCACGCCAAGCAATCTCCTCCGCCAGAGGTAGAGGAGATCACACTTTAAGGCTTCCTCTTCTTCACTTAGTTGCCCTCTTTTCACTCCACTCCACGCATCCACAAGCTTCGGCTATTTCACTAACATCACAGGTACACCCTCCCTTTTATGGACGGATGTCTCGGAGTGACCCAGTTCTAGAGACTCAATATCGATGATGGTGGCTTGATCCGTCATCCGAATCACTTTCGGACTTTTCGCTCTCCTTCGGAATGTTTGCCATCTACGAAAAATCTTCCTCGAGCTTGGACCTATGTGCTCTACGCATGCGATCCTGGAAATTTGCAGAGCCACCCCGGCTATTATCTATAATTGTAAAAAGGCCCCTGCTAAGGGGGTTTTTAATAAATCTAACAGATGGTTTTTTTTTGTATTTGCACTTTAGTCCATGTAGGGGCATATTTGTAATGATTCATGTAAGTGTCATATGTCCAGTCGATGTGATTTCAGTTACATTGCAAAGCTTATTTAATTATCTTTCATATGGCTTCATTTGTTCTCTGATTTTATGTTCATTTTGTGATCAATTAATTAGAGACATTATAGATTCTCTTAGTCATGTGAAATGAAACTTGGTTTTTGATTAAGTGCCGTATTGGATCCATATTTTTATTTTAAGCATAGACCTAGTTACACGATCATCCTAGGACATATAATGTGTATATTTGCATGTGCTAATATTATATAATTCTATTCATTGTATCATCATTTATTAACATGCATTTCTATGTTTTAACATCACATTATGTTCCATATCATGCATGCATTCAAAATGTACATTATCATGCAATGTTGTTGTGCATTATTTGACTTTCTCTGTTTTGCCCTAGATTGATTATTAATCACTTAACATAGATACAGAACCTGATTAATTATATTATGACTCATGTCCTTGTGTTCGACACTGGACTTTCCGGGTATAAACTAAAGTCGAGAAACTCTTCGCAGATATACTTATCTTGGTTCTGTATGGTTCGCTATGTGTCTGTGCTACAATGGATACATATTAACATATGCATTTAGCAGTTCATCATTGCCTGCTAATGAAAAAGGAAAAGAGAAAGTAGAAAATCATGCTTCTAGCTCTAATTATTTCCATAAAAGAAAATAGATTTTGAAAAATAAGGTTACAGTGATATCTAACCCTGAAGGACCCAATGGTATCAAATAAAAAAATAGGTACTGAAGGTCAAGGAAAAAAGATGAAGGAGGCCACATTAATATCAAAGATGGACCTTGTCAAGGCCAAACAACTTTCACAATCATGAATGGATGCCACCGTCACGGAGAATCTTTTGAAACTAGAGCAATCTACAGTCAAGGACCCTAGGTGGCTTCTTATCTTTTTTATTAAATGGATCATCCATATCAAACATTGGCGATGAGCCCTAGAGTCTCAATCTTTAAGGGAAAGCATTGAAGCAAAGATAACGAGGATCTCCAAGGGGAGTTTAGATTGAAAATAATATTTTCAAAAAGGAAGAAACTTTACCTATTCAAACAACAATTGCTATTAATTAATTTCTGATACCTTTTTAGATCTTTTTAGTTATGTCACAAAAGGGAGAGAAGATTATTTATAAAAAATGTTTGTACACACACATTTATTTCGCTAACATATGACATATTTTGTGATCATAAAAAAGATGAGATTGTTGGTTCATGCATAATTGGTGAGATTGTTAGTGCACGGGCATGCATATTTTGATGATAATAAAACTTATGCAGTTAGCTTGTAGTTATGCCAAGAGTGGGAAAGCTACTGAACCAGGAAGAAGATCAAGATGAGGAACACAAGTCTAAGTGAAGAAACTAAGAAGTTCAAAGGAGTTTAAAGCTAAGGAACTTCAACCGAAGCTCAAGGATCTCAAGCTGAAGAAAAAGACGAAATCTTTCTATTATTGAGCCATACATACTGTAATTGTCTTAGATTGTAAAAGACCTCAAAAATCGTGCATCTTGTATTCTAGCCCTTTGAATTTGACTTTCTGGCCAAAGAGTCAAGCTGATCAATCAACCACTTTATAGTGAACAATCACACCTGATCTATCAACCTTTGATTTCTGATCCATACGTTTTTGAATATAAAGGCTATATTATGACCGATCAATTTTGATCTATGATCGATCATCTTTTGATTTTGAACGATCATCTAAATCCACCCGATGGATCATCGATTAATACAACCATATTCTATTATAAGAAGATATTTGAAGAGAATTTCATTCCAGATTTGTTCACAACAGTTATGAGGACACTAGACCTATAAATAGGACCCCATACCTCATTTGTTCAACACACAACAAGAGCAACAAGTTCTCTTCTCTCTACCTTATACTTTCCACTATATAGTTTGAGAGAAAGATCGAAGAGTTATTTTCTATTCCGTTCACGCCAACAACTCTTGTGTTCTGTTATCAGTTCTTACTAGCATGCTTCGTGCTCTGTAAGATCGTTTTAGTTTTTACCTCATGTTTTTCTTTGCGTATTTTACTATATTATTGCGATTATTAGGATCATTTAATTGTATACAACTGAGTTGATCGTGTAATCAACTCAAGTTGTAATACTGTTGGATTTCTCACATGAGAAACTAAGGTTAGCGAAAACCCGTTTGGTTCATGTTGAAAGTTCGAGTTGGGAGACTTTCTTTGTGGTTTTTTTACCTAGAAGGATTTTCACATTAAATATCTATGCATTTCTGGTTGATTGCTTATCTTGTTGGTTGAATGTGCCACATAATGTTGTGGTTGTTTGAGTTTACTATTCGCAATGATCAAGGCCATAATGTTTGATCCGCTCACATCATCAACTAGTGTCTTAGAAAACCAACAAAGAGGGATCCACTATAGGTTGCATTCTTCTTATTTTTGTTGGACGACAGTACTGTGATCTATGTATAACAAGAAGCATGACATTGTGACCCTTTCAACAAACTACTACGTTAGATGCAGTGACTGCATTAGATGCATCGATTAGCTAAGATGCAACGATTTCATAAGGTGCAACAACTATTTCTAGGAGACATGCATGTTTGTAACAGAGTAACTAATCAACCGACCATGCTTTTGACTACAAGGTCGAAGTGATCGACCATAATAGCATGGATCTAAGAGTGGGTGATAAATCACTTGGTGGGATAGTGGGGGACTGTTGGACATGTGAACTAATGGCGAGAAATATGCAATAAATGTTGTTTCAAAGTTATATCATTACATATCTGAAATAAGATAATCTTATGTTGCATTATTGATAAGAACCTCTATACGAATAAGGATACATACCATGGCCACTTTGGATATCATACAGTTGTTGATCTAAACAATTAGATCATAGATGTTAATGCATAATTGAAAATCTATGGAGATATATTGAGGACACAGCTCACATCTCAAAGTGATATTTAAAGAGGATTTACATTTTGAAAAGAAGTGACCATTTTCTTCAAATACTGACATCTGAATATACTTTTGATGCAGGTTCTCTGCATAGGAGTAGAGACTAGAACGTGTTGAATGAGTCAAGTTAAAAAGTTGACTTGATGAGATCAAGATAACTAAGACATGTATCACAGATTAAATATGCACACATCCCTGGATCATAGACATATATGCATCTATATGTTTAAGTACGTAGATTTTGCATACCAAAATGGTCGATGACCTACAAGTTCTATATATCGACGAGCTGGTATGCATACAATGACATATGAGATGTAAGATTTATCAAAGAGATCATACATGTTTATTCTAAATGCACAAAGAGGCAAAATCTCACTCATGAGATATTAGGGTCAAAATGAATTCCACCGATGGTTAATATATGTTTTAGCAAAGCGTATGATTAATATATGTTTTAATAGGATACAAATTCAAAAATTTTAATATATGTTTTAGCAAAGCGTATGATTAATATTTTTGTCCAATGGTCGATCGAGAAACCTATTTAATAAACCTTGGAAGGATATAACAAAAATATAGATTAGAATTTTGAGCTATTTACAAGTGTTTGCAAGTTAATGTTGTGAATATGATTTACAATAATTGGGAATGATGTGAATGTCATTCTAATTAATGTGAATGCCATTGTCTAATAATGTGAATAAGATTCACACTATGTGTGTTGGGAAAAATATGACTTATATTTATATTTGTGTAAATAAATGTGAATATGATTTGCATTTAATATTAGGAATTTTGTGAATATGATTCATGTATTAATGAATTACAATGTGAATATGATTCACACTCACCAACTCATAAATGTAAATATGATTTATATTTTATTTTTTATTGTATGAATTATAAATACATTTTTTGATAATATGAAAATCTACCATTCAAATACTTTAAAGTAGGGATGAGCATTGGGCTGGGCCGGCCCGGCCCAACCCGAAGCCCAGCCCAAAAAGCCCGACTCGGCCCGAGCCTAAATTAACATTGGGCCGGGCTTGGGCCAAATTTATAGGCCCAAAATTTTTTTGGGCCGGGCTCGGGCTTGGCTCGGCCCAGCCCGCCTAGCCCGAGAGCCCGGCCCGGTATGTGGCCCGCTACTTGGCCCGAGTGCAGTACAAATGTGCCCCAAAAGAGGCCCGAAGGTCCCCTATGGGACCAATCCATCCACGCGAAAAGCCTCCACCCTTTTGTTCCCCAGTCGAACGCCCATGTGTTTATTTGTCAGGCTCCAACCCTACCTCCCCTGCGGCTCCCCGGTGCGGCGCCATCCCCTGCCCGGCTTACCCCCTCTTGACTCCACCAAGTCTCACCATCCGCCGCATTAGCCCCTTGCGAGAGCCGCCGTCCCTTTACAGCTCCTCCTCTGCACCACATCCCCTTCCCTCTCACCGCACCAGCAGTGCAGAACCCATGCTGCTCCAAGGCTTGGCAAGCGACTCCAGCAGCTGCCGATAGCCTCACTTACCGCGTATCTTAGAAAAGATGTTGTCGTTGTCATGGTGCCAGAAATAATGGTTGGAGGTTCACCTCCTGAGAAGACTACTGAGATAGAAAAATCCAACCCATGGAGAAACCACCTGCAGCTCTGGAAATCCCTGTAAGATTACCTTTGTTTAGCAAGTTATCAATTTCTTATAGAGAAATAAATTCCTTATCATGTATTTTCTTATAATAAGGTTCTTTAGATTGATTGTTACAGTTTGAAAATTGAATAGCCAATATTATACTTCATTGCCTATGGCCCCATATATCTTTCTCTTGTGTATTTACCTATTGCTGTGCTCCTTGAATTATGGTCCACCTGAGTAATTTAACTTGTGCAATCGATATAGCAAAGCTAACATGTACATCTAACATTAGAAGATAAGTTTCAATGTAAAGCCTATAATTATTTTGCAACAGCATTGCCTCTTTAAACTTGTTGGTCTCCCCAAAAAGGAAATCATTGGGGAAAAGTGTCTGCATTGTTGCTATAGAATTGTTTTCTTAGTTTGGTTTACGTTTAGTTCTATTTTTTAAGCATAAAGTGGAAAGCTTTTTGAATCTGGTTTTCTGACTCTCGGTATTTTCATTGATAGAAACCTATATCATGGTTTTATATGGGCCGGCCCGGCCCAAGCCCAGCCCATGGAAATTGGGCCGGGCTTGGGCTTGGGCCGCTAGAGAGAAAAAAATGTGGGCTTTGGGCCCGGCCCAAGGCCCGAATTCTTAAATGGGCTTGGGCCTGGGCCCTTCAAAGCCCGGCCCAGCCCGGCCCATGCTCATCCCTACTTTAAAGGTATATTCTGAAAAGGATAAAATTGATGGAAATCAATTATTACACCATCATTCCTTTCTGAAACAGCACATAATCCTCTGCCTGCTGAAGACTTTGCACGTACCATCTGTCAGGACTTGGTAATTACCCTTTAGTCCCTGCATGTACTTGTTTTTGTTATTTCATTTACGTAATTTGAATTTAGACCCATGTATTGATGCATCATTTTGAACCTTCATTTGTCTTCACATTTTTATTCTAAAATTGCATTGCGAACTACAATTAGTTCTCTATTTAGTAAATATTTATTGGTAGTTTTATGAGCTCTTTTTAATTACTAAAATTATTGCAGCGATTAATGATCATATTTTCCTAATCAAGCTTCTGAATTTATATTAAAGTAATCTTTATTTTAAAAATTCCCATAAATTTTATTAGGTAGATATAATTGAACTCCGTAATTTGCCCAAAAAATAATATCATTCTCATGGATGTTTGACCTTAAATAAACTCTTTGGTGATTTCTGTAATCGATTTTAAATTAATACATTACTTTCAGGATTTGGAAGTTATTTTTGAATTTATTTTTATTAGAGCCATTTAGGATAATTTTTATTTTGGAAATACTTCTGTTCGCTATTTATTAAAATTAAATAATTAAAGACAATCTTGTTTGCATTAATAGTCATTAAAAAATTCATCTTGCATATGAAAAGTCTCAAAAAATCAGATTCTCTTAATTTTACATCATTAAACGTTCTAACCAATTTTAAAATTTTGGAACTGGATCGATTGAAAATTTATGAAACTTACCCTGAACTTGGTTGGTTGCATTTGCATGGACTCATTTGATTGCATTTAAAAATCTAAAAAAATCTCGTGCATTTCGTTATTTGAAATTATTCCTAAGTTGATAAGTGCCTCCCTGTGATCAACCTTGGAGATTACCCAAGTTAAACAAATAAATATTCACATTGAAATTAATTGAATATAATTTTGACGTGATTTTTGATCCATCGCTCTCTATCCGACTGCAACATAAGTCTAAATAATTAAATAGGGTAGAGGGCGGTTAATCGTCACCACGTGCCTTGGTGTAAAACCACGTATTTTTGTTTTTCAAAAATCTGAAGTATTTTTGACATCCAAAAAATTCAAATAATCATGCCTTTTCGTAGATTTCGTCGAGACATTTCCAACGAGTCCAAGAACATCCAATTCTGATATTCCTAGCCCAAGATATCAATGTTTTATGTTGGATGATCGAGATCCATATATGGATCCGAACCGGATCCGAAACTTGATCCATTTACACCTCTCCTTCTATAAATACGCTATGATAGGTTTCCCTCTCCAAAGTCCTATCCTCCACCATCATCCCCTCTCATTGGAGCACCACCATCTTGGTCAGTGTAGTCATCGGAGAGCCACTGTCGACATCGGAGAAGGAGCTCCGATCGAAGATCCGCGACCACCATCACGTAGGAAAGCTCGAGATCACCTTCGTACATGTTTTCTCTCTACAATCGAGCGACGAAAATATCATTTCGCGTGAGAAGAGATCCTGAGGAACATCCTCGGAGGTAACGATAAAACCCCCCTCTTGCTGTTGGATTCCACGTATTTTTCCTATATTCTTGAATATCTCTAGAGCCTTATATATTTTTGTAAGGAAGTTCCATCCCTCATGGATGTTGGTTTCATAGGATTCTATTTGTCCTAATCTCAAGTTTATATACGAGTTGAGTGTTACTTCGATCCATATTTTACCTTATTATCGATTGCAAGATATGATGACGATCCTTACTCATGATACTTTGTTTTTCATGGTAGGTCGACTTAACTATTTGAAATACTCATTCTCGAAGAACATCTTAACACCCAAAGCAGATTACTTATGAAATCATGATGTTAGGTCTAATAAGTAAACTATTGCTAGCCTTATGCCATAATATTGAAATATGTTATATCTGTACCGCCAAATATCATTGTCATTTTTTCTTATCAATAACATGGATTCTTGTCAGATAAAACAACAAGAATAATATGTCTATGGCTGCTAACGGGGATAAAATGGGCAGGATATAGTTTAGTTTATGTCCCATAATGATTAGGTCAGATTACTTGGCGCATTGGGGTAACATATGCAATAGCCTTATTTTGAAGTAAGTTTTGATTTACATGACGTGGATTGCAAATAATTTTTATCAAGTTTTAATAGAGTGGGAGTTGCATGATAACCTTATTAAATCATGATTTGCAAGGTTATCATGATATGGGTATTAATCTGAGAGGTTACATGCAACGATGGCAATAAACTTTTGTAACGTCAATAATTAGATCTGGGGTATTAAATATCGGAATTATGGAATAAATTCTAGTAACAACCGTTGACAATGTCAAAGGTTAAAACCTATTTAGTGTATGATAATTTCTTGGGTAATATATATATATATATATATATATATATATATTAGTGTACGTTATATACGCATATAGAAACTTCCATCCACGTACTCTTTAGTAAGTTGTCTTTAAAAGTTAAACTCTTATAATAGGTATGGTAAATACCACATATACTTAGGGATTCATATATTTGGTTTAATGCAAAAAAATTATGAAGGTATTTGAATACTCGTACCTATATCCGGACCAAATAAATCATGAAAGTATAAACTAAATATGCAAATGATTTGGAATTATCATAGTATCACATGTTTGGACAAAAAATGGAGTACTGTAACATGCTACCCGTAAAATCTTAACTTGCCTATTTATGCTTACGTGGCTAACGACTATAAAATTTATGTTGGGAATCGGGGTCAAATTTGGATACATGAAGAAGTGACCTGCATATAATTATTTTTTTAGGTTACAATACTATTCTCGAGTGCATAACAGAGACTTCCTGAGGCAGAAGCACATAAAGTTGGAGAAATGAGGTTTTCGATTGTTTCATGTTCGAGTTGAACAAAGGATCTTGAGAGTTACTCAAGATAAATATCAAGTTCCCGCGTAGCGGAGGCCTGCGAGTCGCGTACTTGCGTGTGCTATATTAATATGAGAAATGACTCACGATTAGATATCGGTATTTTTTTATTATATACCCTTGTGAACTCTATGCAACGGACGGAATCATGAAGGCCAATGTCGTAGTTCGCAAATGATGATTAAATCAATAAATAAAATTTTAGCGATTATGAAATTCCTTGTAGATTAGAATAGTTTGACATATTTTAGTTGCTATGTTTCATTCAAAGATTTTTAGATAGAGTTATGCATACATGCTTGATTACACCTGCATTAGTTATTATAGTGTTGCTTCGTTACTAGGCAATTGCTCATAACGTTACCCTCGTGTGAATCCAACAGGTGTAACTGAGCAGTAATGACAACAGTAGTGGCTTTGAGAAGATCGAACTTTCCACATCATACTTGCACCAGACAGGGTGTGTTTACTTAGAGTATTTTATTTATTCCTGCATTATTTCTTATTTCATTTGAGAGACAATGTAATGAGATATTGGAGAATTTCTTCTGTAAGGTTATAGTCATACGTTGTATCTCATTTTGTGTGGACATGGACAATGATGATTATTATCAATGAGAATGGATGCTGCATTTTACTTTCCATTTCATATTATTCTCCTGTTGTTACTTATATTTCAAATTATAATCTAATGTGCATAAGATGGTTTGCTGAGTATTATAGATCATGGGCATAATTAGACCGTAGGTCCGACGCTCCCATCCTATCGGTTTCGGTAGCCGAAGGGGCGGGGCGTCACAGATGGTATCAGATCCCGATACTCCATTCTATCCTTTGCATATTAGATTACCAATGAGATTTAAAATATAAATATAGCGACAAAGCCTTCTAATTTTGGTATTAGTTAAGGAGAATAATTGCAGTCATGTTTAATGAGTCCATTGTCTCTCCAACCATAGAAATAAATCCTAATATAATGATTCTGCAGGGAATCATGCCGCCTCGTGTTGACCCTGATGTTGCACAACAGTTGGCCTTACTAGTTCAGGCTGTGCATGGTATACAACAGCGTCGGGAGATATTGGAGCAAAGGCTCCTTCAGCAGGATGACTCCTCATATCAGCCTCTCGTGAGGAGGAGGACAGTGTTCATCCTTCGGTGTCTCTGGACCCTAAAGGATCAGAGGACCTAGAGGCGTTACAAAAACATCAGACGACCTACGCAGCATATCAGAGGTCTAAGGTGCCACAATTCTTTGGCACCGGCACGCTAGATGAGGTTGAGCTATGGATGGATCATGTATCTAAAGTGTTGAGGATGATTCATGCTCCTGAAGAGTCTTGGTTTACATTTGTGGAGTTTTCACTAGCAGGATATGTTGAGCGTTGGTGGTTCGCCACCAAAGAATATCTGGAGGATCCCATAACGTGGGAAATTTTTCTTGACGAGTTCCGTAGTCAATTCTATCCTGATCACTGGGTTAAGGATCAGAGGAGGTTGTTTGCTGAGCCGAAGCAGGGGTCAATGACGGCCCAAAAATACCTCATTCGTTACACTGAACTCTCCCGCCACTCACCAGCGACTACTGCTTTTCCTGAGGAGAATTTACAGAAGTTTATCTAGGGACTACGTGATGATGTGCGACACCAGCTATTTGCATTGGATTTCACTTCCATCAAGGAGGTAGCTGCTAAAGCTACCAAGATGGTGACAACTCAGAGTCAGCTTCAGGGGAGTCCATCACATTTCCAACCACCTCAGCCTGGGAGATCGGCTCGTCGAGATCTCTACAGAGCTCGTAGAGAGCGTCGTTTCCACCCAGTGGCTACCACTCCTATCATTAGCAGATTTGCCCCTACACCTACTTTGGGGCAGGGCTTGGCAGGTCGCGGTACTACTTCCTTTCGCTCTTCGACACGCTCGCAGAGTCGCAAGACAGGAGGTGCTAGCTTTGTCTAGGGAGTCTCATTTTCTCAGCCAGAAAATCGTAAGTGTTTCCACTGCCAACAGCCGGGCCATTTCAAGGCCAAGTGTCCCTTACTTGCCGGCAGCTCAGGCAGTCATCAACCAAGTGTACGACGAACTTTCTCACCCGCACAGTCACATGGATCAGCTTCTCGTCATGGAGGTCGAGGCTTTCAACGTCCTCCACCACGACCAACCTTCAGTGCTGCAGAATCTAACGCCCCATCACAACCGCAGGGACAATTGAATGCAATCACATAGGTACAGGCCCGCACCTCGGGAGCTGTAGTGCAAGGTATGATTTCAGTGTATGGTATATCCTTACATGCTTTATTTGATTCGGGAGCTACGCACTCTTTTCTAGCACATCGATTAGTGCCCAAGTTAGATAAAGAGCCAGTCTGTGCTCCATCTCCTTACTACATCAAGGGCCCAGGGGGACAATTATTCATAATACGACAAGCAGTGGAAAATGTAGCAGTGCAGATCGGCGGGTACATATTGCCCGCATATCTTTTACTCATTCCGTGAGAAGATTTTGATGGCATCTTAGGTATGGATTGGCTCGAGCAATATCACGCATGCCTTGATTGTTTCGAGAAGACGATAGTGTTCTGTCTCCCATGCATACCTACCTTTCAGTTTGATGGACGTACCTCAGATAGTGAGGTGTCGATAGAAGTATAATAACTACAATTATATAATGATTGTTTTAATGGATAGCAGTGAAGTTGCATGCAATGTTCATTATTCTTACGGTCACATTCAATATAGATCCAATGTACACGTCGACAAGTAAAATTTAATTTATATTATTACACAATGATACAATTGGTTTTAAGGTTGCATATCTTTGCCCTAGTATTTTACATTGAAGGTATTTTTTATATTTGGGTAAATTACAATTTAGGTCCCCATCTATGGGTTCGATCTTAAAACGGATCTCGATCTTTAAATTGTAACGATTCGTGTCCCAAGACCATTTAGGAAATGAAAATTTTGGGGTTCATGATGAATATGCCCTTGTAGGGAAGGAAATGCACCATGGACAGAGCAGGCGTGCATCGAGGAAGAGGCACCAATCAATACGACCTCGTAGAGCAGCTTTTGCTAAAACGACTCCTCTTCCTTGCTGTATCTCTATTTCTTTCTCAAAGAGCCCCCAAGGGCATGTCCGAGCTTTCCAGTCCACTTGTGCATGAAGGAAGACCCGCAAATCCATGGACTTATAGCACCATTTCGACTAAGCCTTAGGACTTGTGGCCAGAGGCGAAGAATGCTATTAGCATCTCAATCCTTCCGACTTTTTCTCTGGTTGTGCCGCGAGTCACCTGAGAAGTCGTGGTCTGCTATCAGATGTTCCGAAAGAAGGGAGAGAAAGAGGAGAGAATGGGGATGGGGAATGAATGTTAACTATAGGAGATTTCTATTCAAGCTATTTATGTACTTGCAGACGATTTAACCGACCCCGCTCCTGCCACGACATTTGCACAGTTAGATGCTACTACCGTACTATCTCCAGAGGCAGACCTACGTCAAGGTAACCCTTTTTTGAAACACTTTGGTATTGCTCTTGGATCAAAAATGGGGTTGGGTTCCATCTTTTAAATAAGGACATACTCGTCATTAACCCTAAAAAGTTCCTTACATTAATGGTCCTCAGACCCGAATCGTTACAATTTAAAGATCGGGATCTATTTTGGGATCAAACCCATAGATGGGGACCCAAATTGTAATTTACCCTTTATATTTTGCTCGGTGGTGGTCTGAGCCAATAATAAAAAAATGAACGTAGATTGAATAGATTTTATTGAAAAGGAATCTATATCGTGATGAGTCAGTTTTTTGCCACTCTTAAAAAAGACGGACTATTGTAGTATAATACGTATTTTTGTAGTATACAATGAAAAACAATCATTAAAACCACACAAATTCAATCAATTAATAGTGCGACTATTTGTTATTTAAACCTGGACAAGGTCCATGACAACTTAGAAGTTTTCACTTTAGACAACAAACTACTTACGGGCTTTCCATGTAATATTTTTTCTTTGAGAATATGAGATAGATATGCAAGACAGATATGATAATGTCATACAGGACAAAAGAAAAAATATGCAATATTTTACAAAAAAATAGAAATATGCTCATCGTATGTGCAAAATGGACCTGCTCGTTTTTTCCATGATTTTTGAAATTAAAAAGGCCGAGATAAAACCGCAAGAAGCATAAGTCCAGCTCTACAATAGGTTATTTTTTTAAGCCGATTAATTGATCACATCAAATTTCAAGAAAACCAACACTTATAGAGAAAATTCGGGATGAAAACAGGACCATTTTTATTTTCACATAATATTGCAATATGAGCCAAATAAAATTCCAAATTTGTTTTCCACAAAATGATTACTCCTAGGCACCTAGATCAATTAATTTCACTGTACACATACCAAGAGTTTTTAGACATAGAAAGGATCATAACACAAGGAGTATCTTTACATATTTTTCACAAGCTAGAATGAATTTTAATTTAATAACTATGCACAAAATCCCAATCTCACTATGTAACACCTCAATCTTCAGAAATAGTCCCACATTTAAAACTCGTGAAGTATGAGTGGATTATAAGTGATGGAAATCACTACTTAACAACTTGAGCTTAAACATTTTGGATGGTTGTTAACGAATCCATTTGGGCCCAAGCCAACAACTTCTCATGGTCAATTTTCCTCAGTATCGGATTGTGGACCTAAGCTAGTGACGTTATAAATGGTATTAGAGACAATTTCCATCCGATAATGAAAAGGACTATCCAAGAGGTAGAGCTACCCCTAAAAAGAGATGAGGAAAAGCTTCCTGAAGCATGCAGCCGCTACAATCACTAGAAATAAGTTATAATGTCACAGGTTGTTGCGAATATAAGTGGGGATTTGGTAACACTTCAACCCCAAAGATAATCTCATATCTAAAACTCAAGAAATGTGATGTGTATTATAAGCGATGAGGATTGCTACTTAAACATTTTATGGCTGTCAACAGGATCGATCAGGACCGAGTCCAATAAATTTTCAAGGCCAATTTTCCTCGATAGCAGATCGGAGACTCATCACTTATAACCCACACCCACTCTTTGTGAGTTTTAGAAGATGTGTGACTATCTTTGACGATGGGAGCTACGCACTCAATAAATTATAACTAATTACTTTTAATTCCAAATGTTGTCCACAATACATTGCAAGATGGATATTTAAAATAGCTGCAAAAGGAAACCAAAGCAATATATTCTTTTATCAATAGTTTGCAAGTTATTCCAACAATTGAAACAAGGGTATAATCAAGGGTTTAAATATCAATTTCAGATATCATACCGATACCCCATCGATACGAAATTTCAACGACATTTCTCCCATATCGACCACCATTTGTGAAGAAATGACCCGAAACCGCCCTCATATCGCCATTTCGCTCGATATTTCGATGCCTTGTCGAAACCGAAATTTCGTCGAAATTTCACGGAATCTGAAACCATGGGTATAATTACAATAAAACTACACTCCATATCACATTAGTGGGAGAGGATTGTTGGTTGTAGAGGCTGCTACAGCAGAATCTGCAGTAGGCGTGTGAGCCGCTCAATCTTGATAGAAAATGGTTCATTCAATTTCGCACGATAGGATCCCACAAAAAGTACGAAACTGTGAACCGTTCGATCAAGACCGACCGGCCCACACGTCTAATGTAGAGTATGCTGCAGCAGCCTCTGCAACAAACTATCCTCTCTACACATTTGTTGCATCAAACGTCGTGCGTACTGGACTGCCTAAAATGCCCCTTCCGTCCACAGCCGCACAGCGGAAGCATTCCATTACCTTTTTTATTGTTTTTTTACGAGTAATACAAGGAAATTCATGAGCCGTACAAAAGGCACATGATAAGAGCACAATAGAAGCAATGCGAGGCACTTTCTTGGCGCCGCGAGATCGGCCGACCTCAGCCGAGGCAGAGAATCCTCTGGGCACAACCTCTAACGGCTCTACCAGATTTGAAATTTCTTTCTCCTTCAGAAATAGATTTGAAATATATGGTTTACTATAGAATTTGTTTGGTATGAACTCCTTTCTCTTGAAAAGATTCAAAATCTCCGGATTAAGGAGTTCAACGGATGGGGAAGCTGCATCTGAGAGCTGCAACACACCGGAATTTACTCTTCACGAAATAGGTTCAGCTGAGGAAGATGATAAAGTATGAGAATGGCGCTTACGCCCACCTTTTAACGAGTGAAAAGATCGGAAACTCCTTGGAATCGACATCCTTTTATCGAAGATATATTATAAGGTGATCCGAACCAGAAAAAACAGGCTCAAGTGATTACTGGCCAGAAAGTAGGAAAAATCTGCTATAGAGCAAGAAAGCGTACCTTGGATGGCCCAGTATGCGGAGAAAGGAGAGGTTGTGTACCTTCAATTATGCTTGAAATATCGTGGGACAAGGCCTCAAAATCAAACTTGGCAAAGCACGAAATTGTCAGTTCGTATTAGATCTTAGAATCAAATCTGGCAAAGACAAAATAAAGAACAGTGTTAATAGCTTACACATAGAAACGAAGAGATATTCTTCATGGTAATTCTCTTCACCAGTAGTTGTAAATATCGTAAATTTGACCTTCTGGGGCCTGTTTAGTTGCAAGGTTGGGAAGGGTTGGGTTGAACAGGGGTACCCCTGTGAATAGTAAACTGTGAGGAGGATTGGGCTGTTTGGTTGGAGGGTTGGGAAGGGTTCCCAACCCTGCAACCAAACAGGCTCCTCGCGTGCCTACTATCATGTCAATTCCCAACACTCGTTGAGTTGCCACACTCCATCTAGCAACCCAA
This sequence comes from Ottelia alismoides, assembly GCA_037367405.1. Classification (NCBI taxonomy): domain Eukaryota; kingdom Viridiplantae; phylum Streptophyta; class Magnoliopsida; order Alismatales; family Hydrocharitaceae; genus Ottelia; species Ottelia alismoides. The sequence continues at coordinate 207,378 of JAZKJV010000105.1, forward strand.
GCTAAGAGTGCTCGTCTTCTCGCATGAGACAACCTCGAAAGGGAGAACTGCTAAAAAAACAGTGGAACAAGTTTGTGAGGCAATCCTTGCGAAATCGATCGATCCCGATTCCCATTAGCATCTAAAAGTTGGGCACTATGTATAGTTTAAAGCAATCTATGGTAGCATCTAAAATATGGCCATTATGTATGATAACCTGATGGCTAGTTCAGGGCAGGAGGAGACGCGCTTAAATCTAAATTACTTTGCTAAATCACAATAAACATTCTTTAAGCCAACTAGCATTTTATATCTCGATGCAAGGGAAACTAGGATAAATTGATTATGCGAGAAAGAAGAGCACAATAACCAAACCATCAACAGCGTTAAGAACCAACCAAAGGCCAAACCAAAAGCATCACAAGTCTGCCTTGAATATTTTCACCCAGAATTCACTTCCTTCGCTACAGAGATGATGGTGAAACAAATTGCCTCGGCACCCTGAAGATGTCTTTCGCAGCAAAGGGCGATGTCCACTCCCGTGATCCAACATACGATGATGGATCCATTGGAAGAAAGCCAGCACCCTCTAACATCTCCAAAGGCGGGCCACTGGCACTTAAATTAGGTGTTGCCGTCCTCGCATCAATAAATACATTCGACCATGAATCAAATGGCTGGTGACCCCTCTGCGATGAAGACGATAAATCCATACTCCAATCTATGCTAGTATAGTCAAACTCAGGCATAGAGGTGCCGATCATGCTCCAATCCACCGCAGACGATCTGGCTGCACTGGCAGAGTTCCAACCTGTGAATAGACCTAGTGAAGATGCGGCATTTAGCAAGGATGGCCCGTTGGAACTTCTGCCATTGCTCCAGGTGCTGCTGCTGTTGCCCCACCCAAAAGCATCATGAGCTGGGTAAAACTGCTGGGTCCCATGAGTTTGATAAAATGGTTGGCATGAATTGAGGTTGCCAAAATTCCGAAAACTCGGGTTTCCAGCATCTTCTGCAACTTTGAACGTGTCAACACTAGGAATCCCATTAGAGATCCATCCACCTGTCGTGGGCGGGAGTCCAGCGATGGCCATACTGGTGGAGGGCAGGTTTTGGCTCAAATTTACAGATTGTGGTCGTTGCATCACAACCACAGGTTCTTTCAAGGCCCCTGATTGAAAGTTAGACTTGCCCTCATTTCCAACCATAGCATGATAAGCATCCGCCTTTGCAGATGTCACTACCTGTAAAGGTGACGCCAGAGAATAAGTAACCGGCAGGCCTGAACCCATTCCTGGCAACCTCTCTCTCTGAGCATCAACATTTTTCAGCAGTTCCGTCTTAGAATGTATCTTGATCGAGGGCTGCAATGTCCTGCCTTGGGGATCCGGAAGGGAGGGCACACTAGTCAGCATCTTTGGATAGTTCAGATCCCTCTCATCTCTATTTGGCTGCAGGATAGAAACAGAAGCTGATGATTGCCCGGGCACTCTGGACAAAAGGGCCGCTGATAAAACCTTGGTCATCCCATTTACAGGAAACCGTTTCACCAGATTTGACTGCCTTCTGCAAAGTAGCAGCTTGCTCTTGTTTTTGCACATTGAGGATTTGCACTGCTTTCTCCAAGTCACCTTCACAAGAAACAACGGCTCTTTCAACATCCTGCTTTGAACACTTGAACTCGATTTCAAGCTCAGCAATTTTGGCAAGCTCATCTGATATGTCAATTTTCAGATTAGCCCTACACTCTGGTTTTGAAGATTCGACCTCTTCACCCATGCCTCCTTCAAGAAGCCAGGAAACTGAATCCTCAGCTCTCCCTTCATTCAACATGAGGGCCCTAGTGGCAAGTTCAACTGCAAATCCCATCCCAACAAGCTTCTCCGTAAGAAGCTCCAGTTTTCTAGACATGAGAGCTCCAGTACAACGCTCATGCAGTTCTTGCGCCCGCCTCTCCTTCTGTCGCTGATGCTTCTTCTCATTCTTCTGCCGAATTTTGTCCCTCTTGTCAGTATCACACCATGGAATAGCTTCAGATTTTGATGTTGACATAGCAGGTAACAACACCTTTTCTTTCTGATCTTCAGACTCACCAGAGCAGCTATCATTGTTAGACAGAAAGTCAAACTCAGCTGCAGTACGAGGTGAAATGCCAGAGTGGTTTTCTAGCTCATCTATGTGCTGATATCTACCACTACTCTGAGATGAAGATGCGGCAGCTGGTACCATTTCCAGAGTGTGAAACGTACCCGATTGGGAATTGTTAACACTTACAGGAGCATTTCCTGCATTGACACCATCAGCAGACGGCTTTGAAGGAGTCTTCAGCTGCTCCTTAGCTGCAGTGCTTGATGATTTACTCTTTGCCTTGGATTTCAGAGCAGGGGACATCTCTAAAGTAGACAGAAAAAAGTCTGCTGCAAATAGACAATATTTTTTCATGTGTAACCTTGAGATTTTTTAAAAAAAAACATTACAGTATAGAATGCATAAACAGCCCAAGCAATGCGCCTAGATACAATCCAAAAGCGGGCTTCAAATATGGAGCACAAAATGAGGTGACAACCTGGCAAATTAGTGTCATATGTCTCTGATATATAATGGGAAACTATAAATATAACTATAAGCTCCTCTTTTTAAAAATATGTAAAATGTATATCCCATGAAAATTACCAGCAGATCAAACATAACATTATTCATCCTGGAAAAGAGCTTTCCTATTTTAAAAAGATTATGATAACTAAGGTCCTCGTAGATGAGACGGTAATCAAGCCATCATGCTAAGTAGGTATGTTTTGAACTGATTGACGTAATAATTTGGATAGCAAGTAATTATTTATGATCTCACCAATTTCCCAAATGTTTTGATGCTCGTTTCTTCTATAATATGAAAATACTGGTCGATACGGGAACTTGCTTTAGGTTCTAGCTGGGAGGAGTCCTATCGATGACACGAGAAGAAGGCATGGGAAGCACAAGCAAGACAGACATGAGAACAAAAAAGAGCAGACGACAGGGAATTAGTCGATAAGCAGAGGAAAGTGGGCTGACTTTGAGATGGTCCTAGAAGTGAGAAATCAGAGAACATGTTATGTCTTCGAAAGCCTTTTGAGACTAGCCCTAAGGAGGAAAATGGGACTTTTTTGAGATTGGCAGTGGGGTCATTCCTCAATTGCTTAAGGCAGAAGCAGCTAGTCAATGGCAAGCCAAACTCAGCAACAAGATTGAATCGACAGGCACGATAAGTAACAGCAGAAAAGAAACTTATGTGGTCATTCCTCGATGCTTAAGGCAGAAGCAGCTAGTCAATTGCAAGCCAAACTCAACAAGAGTGAATCGACAGGCACAGTAAGGAACAGCAGAAAAGCAAATTACGCCCCAAATTCTCTTTATTAGGATCGCCTTGACAGGGATCTTCACCATATAACCTTTACCTGAAAAACAGGAGCATAGCAAGACTTTCATCACTTTCACTAGAACTGCAGTAATAGGTCACATTTTTGCCTTCCTTAAGTGCAGGACGAAGTAGCTGGAAAAATACAACCACGGACAACCCCTATGTTGTTCATGGAATGCTGAATTTGCCTTAATCGCTGTATACACAATAAAGGTTATTGGCAAGATTTTGACCTAACACAAGGTTTGACGTCCAAAAACATCTCCACAACAGAAAAGCTTCCCCACCAATCTCACGAGGGGCCAAAACTGTATCTGACCTTCTCCACACGAAGACTGGAAATTAATACTCAATCCATATGAAGACTCAAAGGATAACCTCTCAAATAAAAAACCTAGTAAATGGAAAATGCGAATTTGGTTTCATATAAGGATCTTATAAGGGTCATGATGGAGCTGGCTGCTCTCGTGAGACCAGTGCGGTATGATGGGCAATGCTTTCGTTTCTGGGAGGATGATTGGCAGGGGCTGTGTCCTATCTGTGAGAGGTACCCGCATTTGTCTGCCATTGCAGGGGCCAAGTATGCTATGGTGCGGAAGGTCTGGTCAGAGGAGCTTGGTGCCAGCCTTCATTTCCATTGTGTCAGACTAGAGATGTGATGAGGTCGAGGCCCTTTTGGCGGAGCTAGCGGATGTGGATGGCCCTGACGGGGGCAGAGACCATTTTTTTGGAAGGAAGGGGCTTTCTCGGTGAAGAAGGCATATCGCTGCTTTGCCAGGGTGCGTAGGGTTGTACAGGAGGCGAATGCCTGGGATTATGGGCTATTTGGGTTAGCAAGGTTCCAGTGTGGATAAACGTCTTCTGAGTTCCGGAAAGACGTTGTGGGACAGATGTGTCCTGGAGCAGGAAGATTCAGATCATCAATACTTTGGTTGTATTGTGTCGGGTGTTGTATAGGAGCAGGAGATGATGCATTGGCTTCATTTCCACGGACAGTTCGTCGTTCTGAAGATCAGGTAGGGCGGCATGTGGTAACTCGCATGAGGACGCGGTGGGTCCCTTTGCCTTGTTTTTTTTTGAGGCTCTCCCTTTGCCTTGTTGTGGGCTATCTGGTGTGCCAAAAATGAGAATATATTTTGTGGGCTTCTTTTCGGTGTGAGAAGGTGTTGGGACATTACAAGGTGGTGTTGTTGTGGGGTGGCATGTAATTGAGGGGTGTGTTGCGAGGTCTGGTTGGTATGTCCCTGTAATATATCTTTAGTTTAATAAAGTTGAGGTGTGTTCCAAGTTTGGGACTGCACCCTTGTTCTGCTAAAAAAGGATCTTAAAAGGCAAATCATTCATTTACCTCAGCAAACGGCTTCTCTCGCAAAGGAATGTTAAGAACAAAAATCATGAAGGAACCACTAAGTGAAGGGAAAGTCAACACAAGTCAATATGTACTACAGGACAGAAATTGGACTCCTTCAGAGTAGACCCCTCAAAAGTGAGGGGTTGGTCTAGGTAAGTTGTGTTATTGACGGTTACAGTGTTTTTCCTATCCTCGAGGGTGTTACCATTAGGTGTGCATATGCACAAGGTTCAGAAATGCGGTATGCGGTATTCGTTCGGTCATGCGGTCTAAAGCGAGTAAGCGGATATGCGGAGGAGTATACGGAAGTATATGCGGTTCATGCGGTTTATAATATTTTAATTTTAAATATTATAAAATAAACAATAAATTGTGTTTATATATAAATGTTGATGATATAACAAAATCCAAAATCAAAAATTTCAAATAAGATAATATAATCAATAAGATATATAAGCATGATATTATAAATTGATTATTTTTTAATGTGTATTTTGAGTTTAATGCATATATATACATATACAAATTTGGATTCAACGGGGAACACATAAATTCTATAAGAAAACCTTTAATGTATATATACATCCTATAAATAACACAAGATAAAGAATAATCATACGTACATACACCTAAAATTATATACATATCTATATCTCCAAGGGATAAAATATATTGACACAAAATATATGGGAAGATTATTTGCATATAAAATTTATTAGAAACACAAAAATAAAATTGTTCAATCATTTCATATTTTATTTTAAGAATTAGAATGAATTTCATTAGATAGAAAAATAAAAAAGCAGTAAATAATTCATTAATAAGTGTTGAAAACAATGGAAAAATGGATATGAGAAAAAAATCCTAGATTATATTCCCAAATGCAACATATACGAGAATAATGAAAAGATGCATCAATGTAAATGATGATATAAGAGTTGCTCGAAAAAAAATCGAGTTAATGTGTCATCAATATGTCTCGGATTAACATGAATCCTATCGATATGCGGCCGCATATGCCGCATATGCGGACCGCATATGCGTTTTGACCACATATTGCCGCATATGGCATATGCGCTTCGGTCAAGTGACCGAATACGCATATGCGGCCGCATATGCGGCCGCATGGACCGCATTTCCGAACACTGCATATGCAGCAGGAGACTAATGTGATGATTCCTTTGGATGTTATATCACGACAAAAAGGGAGTGGCATTGGAAGATTGGGATGGCGTGATGAGAACAACCAAGTTGGGAGGTCTGGGAGTTCTGTGGATTGAAGCCATGAATAAGTCGTTACTCTCAAAGTGGATCGGCAGAATTTGGATGGGTAAGACATGCTATCTAGATTAAGATCAATCTACTCCACCTCTACAAGTTTATGTGCACATGTCGATGTCATGGTCTCACCCTCCAAGTTTTAGAGGAGTGTATGTTCTATCTTGCCCAAGGTGGCCACTTCACTTTGGTCGATCTTGGGAGATGGTAGCAGGTTCTTACTTTGGCAAGATGATTGGACAGAAGAAGGGGCCTTTGAAAAACATTTCCTAGACACTTCGCCTTGGCATCGGATAAGGAAGCAAGTGTTGCATATGTATAGTCAGACAGGTCATGGATGCCAAATATCATTTCCGAGCTTTTAGATTAGAGAGCAGACAAATTCATGAGGCTAGCAAAAAGCTTGGCCAGGGTGGATGAACCTTCATAGAGCAATCATTCCCAGTGCTAGAGAGATGGGAAGTTCACTGTACATAAGACGTATGAGGTTCTGTCCATGTTGTCAACAATAATGATTAATGAGTCTGTTGTGATTGTACATAACTTTGAGGGTGGAAGATCGGGATCCCCATAACGGTAAAGGACTTCCTGTGGACCTTGAGGAGCGGGTAAATTATGACGGAGACAAGGAGCGCCAAGTCATTTCTTAGATGTGATGAAGTCTGCAAGCAACATGGAAATTATGGCTGGTGTCCAATGGGATTGCATGGATTCATTCTGGATCTTGGTGGACTTGGGCTAGAGGGGGCTTGACGGAAGGATTAGGGTGGTTGCGCTCATTTAGGCCATTTGGTTGGCACGGAAATGTGTCGTGTTTAAGTGAGGTTCAATCAAGAGAATGTAATCGAGTATGCCAAGGCTTTATACGATTCGTGGAGCTTGCAATTTTCTGCCTATAATCTTTAATATGCAATTTTCGGATGGGCCTCTTACGGAGGTCCATCCTATTTTTCCTCGAGAAAATAATGAACGGGAACCTCCTCTTTTTCCTTTCTTCATCATCTCCAAGCTCAATAAATGAAATTATCATTATATTACTTGTCGTTCCTTCAACTTCAATACCCTTCTTGACACTTGTTGGAATTACACGATTATCAAACTCTAGAAACATGTTGAGGATGATGAGTAACCTCCTCTTTTTCCTTTCTTCTTCACCTTCAATCTCGCTTAATTCGAATTAGCATCTTCTTTCATGCGTTGTTCCTTCAACTTCAATACCCTCTCTCCCCGATCTTCCAAATTTAAAGAGAGAGACTTCAAATTCCAACAATGATTTTGCAATTTCTTGAACTTTTATTTACAAATACAAAAACATTAGGACTGAGATGTAGCTTTTAGCCTTTTACTTGTCGTTCCTTCAACTTCAATACCCTTCTTGACACTTGTTGGAATTACACGATTATCAAACTCTAGAAACATGTTGAGGATGATGAGTAACCTCCTCTTTTCCTTTCTACTTCACCTTCAATCTCACTTAACTTGAATTAGCATCTTCTTTCATGTGTTGTTCCTTCAACTTCAATACCCTCTCTCCCCAATCTTCCAAATTTAAAGAGAGAGAGACTTCAAATTCCAACAATGATTTTGCAATTTCTTGAGCTGTTATTTACAAATACAAAAACATTAGGACTGAGATGTAGCTTTTACGCCGTTAAGTAGGGAGCATGGATTCTTTTTTCCACACAGGTCTATTTGGACTGTACCTGAAAATAGACCTCTATACTCCCTTTTTCAACACTCTACAAATTCTACCTTATCTTCCAAATTTCAGAGAGAGATTCCCAAGTCTTCAAATTCCAATATTAATTTTAAAATATGTAAAACTTCTGTTCACAAAAACAAGAATGTTTGCTGTACCTTTCAATAATTCTCAAAAGTTTGGAAGGCGTTTTGAATCTTGGGAAATTTTCTGGGCTTACATTTACATATTTTTTTAAATGACAACCACCACCACCAAACCTTTTCCAACATAAAAAGTGGTACATGGATTCTATCTTCTACGCACATCTAATTGGGCTTTCAGTACAACATTTCTTTAATCTTCCACACTTAACAGTCAACATTTCTTTAGTCTTCCACACTTAACAGTGCTCCTTTAACTTTTCACACTTCTTAAAAATCTTAGAACTCCAAGAGGTGCACTTACAAATTGAGGATCTGCAATTACAGACTGTAGGATAGGATGGAGGATATTGCCAAATTGCTAGTGTTTCCTTTTTCTAGTCAAGATATTGCTAGTGTTCCAAGTGTATGGCAACCGGAGCAGAACTTCCATAAATGAGCTGCGGCGAAGAAGAAAGATGTGAGGACTGCAGCAAGAGGCGGTGAAGGCCTCCAACATATCACCGGAAATCACCACCTTTTGCACAGAGGGAAAATCTCCACAGATTCCTTGGTCATATGCCTCAGGTGCAGAGGTCGGAGTCACCCCATATGCACCTGCAAGAAACCAATTATCTACTTCATTTACAGAAGGTCGAGTCATCACCCAAAAACGTGCTTGGCGACTACCATTTGTCGTTGGTGTACACTGCATAGCGGAGTTGGAAACTCCAATATCCGCTCTATTTTCGTTGGGAGTGCACAGAGCGCTCGGGGACGCTTTTTGATCGCAACAAATGATGTGGGTCTGGTGTTTGGCTCTTAGCCTATGGCTTTGGGAAATCTGCTTTGGCGCATTGAGGCTTATGTTGGACTTGTGAGGCCTTGACGACCCAATAATGCAATAAAAGTTATTGTGTTTCTTTCGTCTAAGTTAAATGTTTGTATTCAAAATTTGCACTTTTAACCTTCGTACAATTAAGGTATGTACAGTGGACATATTGAATATCATGCAGCTGGTGATCTACGGAATTAGACAGAGGACACGACTAATCTTTCATTTATATTTTCAAGATAGATATCCTCGTCTGAGAAAGAATTGACGATCTTTCTCTAAAGACTGATTTCCGACCAACCTCTTAATGCAGGTCATCTGCACAGTAATAGAGATTCAGAGGTGTCAGAATAGTCAAGTCAAAGAGTTGACTTCGAGATGTCAAGATAAACTAAGACATAAATCGTAACTGTCACAATCAAGCACATAACCTTCGACTAGTTATGGATACACATTTATATGTCTAAATATGCACATTAAACCATAACATTAAATTTCGGCGAATTTCGACCGAAATTCGATCAAAAATCGGTTTCGTGGCGATACTGATATCAAAACCATATATATAATCAATTTCCAGTATTTCGACCGAAATTTCGATCGAATTTCGATCATTTCGATCCATTTCAGCCGAAAATGTTCATAGATTTCTCGAATTTCGGTGGAAATGATCAAATATTCAGTTCATTTCAGTCTATTTCGACTGAAATTGTTTTAGACCACTATATGTCATGCTTAGGCCACTAGTTGATATTCATAGGGCACTATTTGACCACTAAATGAAATTTATAGGTCACCATTTCACCAACCATTACAATATAGGCCACTATTCCAATCACCATTGTAATAAAATAAGGCCATTAGGGGTCATCTTTTAACTCTATAAATATAATATATATGTTCTCATTCCATCTCATAAGTCACAAGTTCATAAACCAACTTAAGTCTTGGAGAGCCAAGTTTCCAAATTCCACGCAAGGTGAGTTCTTTACCATCTATTTTTTCATAAGACATCTTTTTTTAACATACTCGGAGATGCCAAATATGTTTTTTTCATCTTTGAATGCTAACTTCAGAACCTTCAGAATTAGAATCTTTATATAACCATCTTGTTATCTTTTCCTAAGCCATCTTGGAGAGCTAAATATGATTTTTACCATTTGACTGCTAACTTCAAATAACCATCCTCTTATCTTTGCATTAAAAAATGTCAATTTGTTATGCATATCATGACTAATATGCTAACAAACCAACTTTATTATAATTGTTTCTTGACCATTGGTGCAAATGCCATGCATGTTGAATAAAAAGCGAAACATGTATTGAGAGTGTTACCGGGGCCATTTATAAGGAAAGAATTATTCTGCCTACTATTTTCCTGGAGGTTATCTAATCAACATAGAAATTCATATTAACGTGGAGTACCTTATCATTTAAGCTGAGGTCATAATCTAGACATAAATTATTACTAATTATCTAGCTGCCCAATGCATTGAGCCAGAATAAATCCATTCAACTAAGGTCTAGCTCTATCCTTTCCACAAAGGAAGGAATCAAAAAGAGTAATCCACCAAGAAATCCGTGGTTTGGTTGAATCTCATTCCCAACCCAAATGACAAAGTAACACTAGCAACTTAGTGGTTAACATTATTAAGCGCAAACATATTATGTGATAGATGTATCATATTATCTTGTAAACTTGTATTATGACATTTAATGTTTCAATTTTAAAATCATCTACGATTTCTCTATAATAAAAGTATTATTATTCTTTTGAGAACTGGCAGAAAAATTGAATGCCAAAAATTAAGTTTATGTACTGAAATTACACTGTGGATGGTCATCGATATGGTGACCGAAATCATTGTTTAAGGCATTGATCATTATAACATCCTATTATCAATAAAAAAATATTGTATTGCTATCTCTTATATTGATTAAACAACATTAGAAATCTTATCTTTGAAAAAAAATCAAGTCATTTCCCCAATTTCGGGTCATTTCACCAAAATTCTACCAAAATTCCTTTTCTGGGCTTACCGAAACAAAACTGAAATCTGACATTTGAGGCCTTGCATTAGACAGATAATTACGTTGAAGACCTCACGCGATTAACATGCTGACACGTTGATGTACATATGACATATGAGGTCATTGAGGTATCTGATCTCTCAAAGGGAACATACAAGTTCATACTTGATGAATTGGGAGACAAAGCTCACTCATGATATACTTGAGGTCAAACAGAATTCCATGCATGGTGCATCTTGCTTGTGAAAAAAGACATGAATTTAAGATATTAATATATACTTTTAGAAAATGTATGATTAATATTGTCAAACAATTAATGACTGAGAATTCTTACAGCATTCCTCGAAAGGAGACAATGAAACAAGGGTTTAAACTTCGACTATATCAAGGTCTTTCACTATGAAGGATGATGGAGTATAGAGAATACTCTAGGTTGAAGCTATCCTAATAGATCAACTACCGTGACAAATCCATTCTGAGAGAGTGATGAAATCGAATGGTAGCTTAATGAGAACTGATTGAATTAAGTCACATTTAGATTCAATTTCAATTCTGATTTCAATGTCCAAATGTTAGAAATAAAAATGGAAATGGAAATTGAGATGGATTCATTTCTAGAGCCCATTTCTAAACTTTAAAAAGATTGGACAATGATTAAAAATGGAGAAGAAAGTTGAGCTCATCACTCTGATCATTTATTGAGCTCATGGAGAGTGTGAGGCATTTCGTTGAGATTACATAGAGTGTAAATGATATCAGCTCAATCTCAAAGATAAAGTGCATTGTGTTTCCCCAAAAGTGGTTTAAACTTTGAAATTGGATAGTTATCAAGGTTTCAAGTCAATATACATGATGAATAATATGATCTTCCCGACATTATTTCCAAGTATCTGCGACAACAGCTCACGAGTCCTAATTGGATTAGAACGCGTACATTGTAATGTCAGACATTACTACATCAATTGTTATTGTCATAATTATTTGCCATTTTTTAATATGATTCACAAAATCATTAATTAATATGAAAAATAATTATAAATAATTACTATTATATGAATATGATTCACATATTAATTTAGAGACATGTGAATATGATTCACATTGGAAAATTAAGTGTCAATTGGATTTATATTTTATTTTGGGTTAATGAATTAGATTCAAAAATAGGGAAGGTGCTCTCACAAATAATCCAATTATAATATTCATTATTTAATTAATCAAAAGATAATTACATTAGAATATCATGGTGATTTTGACATTAAATAATGCAGTGTTATCTCAAGGTGGACGTCTAATATTGAGCCCACCATGGGAGTCATATTTGGTGTACCCTCTCTCTCTCTCTCTTAATTTCTATACTTGATGGTTAAATTGGCTAAATTGTTAGCCAACTAGGATTAGGACTCCTACATGACAATAAGAGAAGAGAAAGTGAGAGAGTTTGTTGTGTATGTGTATAATGAGGTATATGAGTCCTCATTGGGCATACATACATGCTATTTAAGAGAGGGCATGACTCTCTCTTGAATGCAATTGTTCTACAACGACTTCATTATTCATTTCTCCAAAAAGTTGCTTTTGAAACTTAGAGAGAAGAGAGAGACCAAAACTCTTGCATTGGTCCATGTTTCCTCTATCCTCTTCAAGATCCCATTGGCCATCCACCACCATGCCTCTCCATATCTTGATTGGATTGCTATATCGCTAGAGAAGGTCATCATCTTCGTTATTCTATGTGTACGTGAAGAGGGACACGATCTTGTACGACAAGATCAGGAGATTGATCTCAACTTTGCGTGAACAACATCATGAAGAAGTTGGCATCTAAGTTCACGAGATGCTACACGAGTTATCATTACACCCGCAAGAGAAGCATCTGCAGATCTGGACTAGATACAAGAGGTTTCTTGTTGTTAGAAACTCGCATTCAAAGGTAAATCACGATCTCTTGTGATTGTGCGAAATGATTTTGGAAATCATTTCGTTGTCCATATAGTTTCGTTTTACATTTTTTTGTTATGCTTGTATCAAAGTTCATACGATGAACTTTACTTGCTTAGAAATTGTTTGTTATTTTTTTGTGTTTCAGGGAACTCCCTTCAGCATTAGCCTTGATGCAGTTTTGAGGGGATAAAGCATCGAGGCATAGCCTTAGATTGCTTCAACGAGACTACGCCTCAGACGTTGTCTGAGGCAACAGTAAGGCTATGGGGCAAGGTACTAAAGCACGATCTAGAATATTTAGAATACAAAGATATTTACAAAGAATAAACTATGTTCTTATATCTTATCTAATTATATTAGGAGACTTAGATAAATAAGTTTTTTTCAAAATATTTAAACTGTCAAAACAAATATTCATAATACTTGTATCATTTTATAGTCTATTGGATCTTCCTTTGACAATTCATCCGAATTTGACTTGCTGACTTATCAGCATTAGTAAATTTTAAAAACATTTTCATTGGTAAATTCATATAGCTTTTAACTTCTTTCAAATTTACCAAGAACATCATTAATTCGTTAGTTTATCAAGGCAGGGAGAGCTATCATTCCATGCAGAATTGTGCAGATGTCTCCAGCTGTGTATTTCACACAAAGGTTGTTGCAGTGCAACGGAGAGAGCGTAGTTCACTAGTGGATAAGGCGAGAAGCTGCTCTCAGCAATTGAGGGGACATTAAAAGTCGAATCAACAAAGGTGAGCAACAAAAAAGCTTTGGAAGATGAAGGGACATCAACAGCTCAAAGCCAGAGGAAGATTGACAGCACCTGAACTCTACATCGACAGCTCAAAGCCAGTGGAAGATTGACAGATCCCAAACCCTACCCCTCATATGCAACAAGGCAGTGACTAAGATCCCATATAAAGTTGTGCATTTTAAAAAAAAATATACCTCTATTGAAGTCATGGCAAACATTATCTGTGGCAATCTGAGTCTTGCAATTAGAGGATCCGACGACAATTCTAAATACCGACAGAAACAACTCTCATGCCTGAAGGTCTAAATGGGACATTATGGTTCAATTTCAAGTTAGAGTTGAAGTTCTTTCAAGCGAGAACAATCGAAGCCTGTATTCTTCGGAAAATATAAGAACCTGGATGGTTATGCAAAATAATCAAGCAATGGTGCATAGCAGAAAATGACGTGTGACGAGTTGTATCCCATCCTAAATGATGAGATAAAATGTATGCATGAAGAAGACATCGTGTTGGTAATTTGAGAGGGCCTAGTGGGTTTCACCTGGCGTAGGCATGAAAAGAGAAGGGAACTGGCATTTACAAACTTCAGACAAAGTTATTAATATTGAAATTGGATTTTTTTAATCAGGCGTAGATGTCCAAATCCGCTAATTTATGGACTGGATGAGATTTTACCAATCCAATCAAATCCATAATCTGTTAATCTGTATTTGGGTATATATATAACATCCATTATTTTCTCTTAAACATGGTGTGCAACTTAATTAATGATAAATTGCATGCATCACTTGTATACTAGTATAAATACAATGAGGCTCGTGTATAGTTTGTATGTACACCCAGACCCATGGAATATTACTCTGTCTTGTCCTTTAATCTCTTCCATTCATTCACGCCACTGACCTAACCACCCCTTGATTTAATCTAACCAAACATAGATCCAATGGCTATTTTTTATTATTTTATTCTCATCTTCCCTCCTCCCCCCATCCCTTCATTATATCATATTAAAGCTCAACATTGTACAAAGGTGGTGGTTTTCGGCAACAACAACGAGTGTCGCAAGCTACAGCAGTGAGTCAAGTGGGTGACGGGACGCACGGCCTGCTAGAACCGAAAGTCGTAAGTAGGATAATAGGTTTCGCAACCAAGATAATAGCAAGAGAGGAAGGGAGTTTGACATCATCTAGTCACGACATCGCCAACTCCAACCACATTGTGGGTTATGGAAGTGACAGGACGAGGGAGGGGCGACGAGGCAAGAGGAAGTGGCGGCAACTTGGGTTAGGGAAGGTGGCAAGAGGAGAGAGAAGCAGCGAGAGAGGTGGGTGTGCTTGGGTGGTGGTGTTGACATCACAATTGAAGGAGGTGACAAGAGGAGGGAGGGGTGACTAGGGAAGAGAAGGGGCTAGGAAGAAGAGGTGGTGGAGGATGGGGCATGTCAAATTTCATCCGCAAAGAGAAGATCGATGCCCTTAAGGGCTAGTTCTTTATTCCCCAACGACGATCTAGTAGCCGGAGCGAGTAGGTGGTAGGTGTGGGACCCCTAGTAATAGGACCCGAACTTGTTCTGAAAAAAACTGCTCCTATCAAATATCCAAAATTTTTGAATGAACACTTCATCATGTAGTGCTCGTCGATACCTTTCCAACGAGTCCAAGAACGTTAAAATCCAAATTCGAGAGTCCAAGGTACAATCATTTTAGCAAGTCAGGGTCTGGGTCATATTCAGATCCAAACCAAGATCCAGATTTGAATTTTGACTCGCATAAAAACCCCCAAAAGCCATCCCTCTCTTCAAAAAATGCCCCAACTCAAGAGCAGCCCCCTTCCTCCTCCCTCCCCATCGATGGTCTCGTCGGAGAGCGTCGGAATGGCGATCCGAAGCCAACACCACGTAGAAACTGTAGAGGTCACCCTGGTGTGCAGGTTCACGTCGCCAACGTAGCCCTGAACACGTTGTTTCTCCACAGGTGGTGATTCTGAGGTGGCAAGATTTTTGAGGTACGAGGTCCCCTTCCTCTTGATGCGGATTCCACACATTTTTATCGAACTTGTATCCTTTAAACTCCTTAGAGTCATAGGGATTCTCTCTAGCACTTAGGTCGAGATCCCAAAACGTATGGATTTTATTTTTGTAGACTTATATAAGATGTCGGAGATCTTGTGGATGATGATTATTTATTGTTTATGACAGTTGCAGCAGTAAGCCTACAAGTGCAATGCTATGACGGCAGGACTGCATAGTTTATTGCAGTGCATTTTTCTGTCTTTGGGTGGGAAGATATTAATAATAGGCCTCAGCTTAGTTGGGTTATGGATTATTTCATGTTTTTGTACATGCTCAAATTGCATGTGTACAGTAGGCTACCTATTGGTGAGAATGGAAAACTTGAAGCCAAACAGGCGCTGGCTATAGCATGTGTTTGACTTGATGCCACTTGATTAATTGCTTTTATTATGACAATTATTCAGTTGCTTCTGTAGCTCCAGAATAAAAATACTAGCTCAATCATTAAACTTAGCATGTTCCATTACTGATTATGCACTGAAAACACGTAACGTAGTCAATTGGAAGATCAACATAGTTGCATTCCCACATGGAGCCAAAACCATGTATGTTTCTATGGGAAGTCAAAACCATGCACTGCAACTTTCTACTCAATGACAACCTTGTAATCTTATGCACTACTGTAATAAACAATATGCTCTATCACTGAGTTATCTATGGCTCCTTCAGCATCTTTGTTTTATATAACAATTTCTAGTGAAGAATATTGCATTCTTTCACAGACCATGTATGTTTCTATGGGAAGTCAAAACCATGCACTGCAACTTTCTACTCAATGACAATCTTGTAATCTTATGCACTACTGTAATAAACAATATGCTCTATCACTGAGTTATCTATGGCTCCTTCAGCATCTTTGTTTTATATAACAATTTCTAGTGAAGAATATTGCATTCTTTCACAGACCATTGATATTTTTTTTGGAAAAAGACTGACCATATATATGACCTACATAACAGGAGCTTTGCTCACTGAACCACCCCTTTTAAAGTATGGAAGGTGTGCTCACAGTAGGACCCAAGATTGGTTCCTTTTTTCTCCTCTTTATGAAACATCTGGATCTTGATCACAAATTTCTGCAATCTAGAAGTTTGTACTCAGCTCCTACTGATTTATTCCTCCCCTATTCATGGGCAATTGAAAGTCCTTCAGATCCCCCCCGTGGAGCTGAAACAAATATGGTATCATATAGATTGCTTGAATGCTACACCTTTGTACATCCCCCACAAGCATGATAAGTTGTACTTATATAAATATATTCTTTAATTATTTTTCAATGCTTCTTCCATTTTATAAAATGTATGCGTGTCTAGGATCCATTAGATATAATTTTGTTGGATGCCCTTCCCATTGGGTTCAAGTCCATGCCGCGGTGATTATCTAAGTGGCATGTGGGTAGATGGAGTAGGTGTTGCAAGGGATTGAGCATGCACCCTTGCGGCCCTGAGTAGAAACCAAGATGCCCACGATCCCAACTGCTACTATGCAGCTGCGAAAGTTGGAGGACATGTTGCTTGGCACACCAAGTGCAAATCTGATGGTGTCGGTCTTAGTACTTGTGTGGCTTTAGCACAGTGCTTCGAGAGCGTGCAAGTAGTCATAGTTGGTGGTCTAGTATCTGCTTTGAGTCCATTTCTTTTTACTTTGATGATGGACGAGTTGACAAGTCACATTCAAGATGTGTTACCTTGGTGTGTGTTATTTGTTGATGATATTGTATTGATTGACGAGACTAGAGATGGAGTAAATGAGAAGCTTGAGGACTGGAGACATACATTGGAGACTAAAGGATTTCGTATAAGGCTAAGACGGAATATATGGAGTGCACTTTTGATGGAAGCAATGGTGAAGGAATCGAGGTGAAGATTGGTTATGATAACATTCAGAAGAGAAATTCTTTTAGATATCTGGGATATATTTTACAACATGACGGAGAAATTGATGGAGATGTTACTAATAGAATAAATGCAGATTGTTTAAAGTGGAGAGGAGCCTCTGTTGTTCTGTGATAAGAAAATTCCTTTAAAAAATAAAGCAAAGCTTTACAAAGCAGACGCGAGACTTGTTATGCTCTATGGATCAGAATGTTGGCCTGTGAATCATAGACATGTGCAGAGAATGGTTGTAGCAGAAATGAAAATACTACGGTGGATGTGTGGACAAACACGTAAAGATCGGATTCAGAATGATGCAATCAGAAAAAAAGTTGGTGTAGCTCCAATCGAGGATAAGATGCGAGAAAACCGCTTAAAATGGTTTGGTCATTTGCAAAGAATATCAGCTGATGCACCAGTTAGGAGATACGAGTGTTGGGATGTTGAGCCGGCTAAGAGAGGTCGAACAAGTCCCAAAAGTGTTGGAAAGAGACTATACGAAAGGATCTTATTTTTTTTGATATAAGCCCGAGATTGATCCAAGATAGATTTGAATGGAGTCAAAGAATCTGTGTAGCCGACCCTACTTAATTGTGGGAAAAGGCTTTGTTGTTGTTGTACTTATGGTTAACACTCATGTACTGACTGGTATAGTCCACATTAGTTGGTATTCCGAGGAGGAGCACTAAGAGGGGGGTTCCCAGAAATGACGTTAATGAAGTTGGGAAATACAAATCTCATGTGCATAAAGAGGATTGGGATGGTTGTGGTGATTTCAATTATGGTAAGAATGATCTTGGTAATCTATATGTTGACTCGTGCATTATGCCACAGTGGACTCTTATACGTGGGTAGTGGAATTGGGTGATTCGCGATGATTTGCGGGTTGGATTCTAAATTGGAAATCAGAACCACAATTAGTTAAGTGAAGCTAATGGAGGTGTCAGGAACTTAGGTAGGATGCATTTTACCCTACCGCGTGCTTATGAAGACACCAAAGCCCTAAGCCTTCTTTTTGCCTTAGAGTCATAATGTGAGGACTCATACATACCAAGATCACAAACTATCCACGAAGCTCGGGTTACCCATATCCAATAAAAATTACTAGAGTTGTATTTTCTTTGTGAGGACGGTTTCACAGTCGTTTCTTTTGCACATTTCTTTAGTATCTTGTGCAATTTTTATATCGCAATGGGCATCTTTACTCATAACGTACCAATGTAATGGATCCGCAGGTTCGCAGAAGCAGCCGCAGTAGTGAGTAGCTTGGAGCTACTACCTTTTTTGGGTGCAGCTACAGTTCTTCGTGGTGTAGTACATGTTGTAGTTTTTATTGTTCTTTACTTGCAGTTTTGAGAGGCATGCGATGTATAATGTATGGATGGACATACATTTTTATGCATACATGTAATATTTTGTGGACATGAATATATTCAACAAATGATGTACATGTTATAAAGGGGAAAGTAAGAAGATTTTAATTCTGGTCTTTTGTGCAATTTTATCCCGCTTTATATTATTTTGTTTATTTCCAATGTAGAATTGTATGCGTGGAATCGGTTTGCCGAGTGTTCGGATCCTAGGGGTTCGGATAAGAGTTGGCAGAGGTTAGATCGTAGAACTAGAAAATTTTCACAAGACCAAAGTAAGCATTTGCCTTGAGAATTCCAAATACACGATACATATGTTGCGATACTTGGGTTGAACAAGGCCTCAAATGTCGGATTTCGGTTTCGTTTCGGTAAGCCCAGAAAAGGAATTTCGGTGGAATTTCGATGAAATTTCGGTGAAATGGCCGGAAATTGGGAAAACGACTTGAAAACTCATTTTTTCAAAATTTAAGATTTGTAATGTTGTTTAATCAATAAAAGAGGCATAAATACAAGTTTTTTTGCTTATAATAAGATGTTATAATGTTCAGTACCTTAAAATAATGATTTCGATCATCATATCAATGACCGTCCAGAGTGAAATTTCATATTTCAGTACACGGTTAAATTTTGGCATTCAATTTTTCTATCAATTCTCAAAAGAATAATAATACTTTTATTTAAAAATAAAACAAGACACACACAAACACGAATATTTTAACATGTATGCCAAAATAAATGCATAGTAGAGTTTGTGATCGTAAAATGTATGTTATACGAGACTTGGAATTTGGAAACTTGACTCTCCAAGACTTAAGTTAGGTTGTGAATTGTGACTTGTGAAGTTGTGAGATGGAATGAGAACATATACATTATATTTATTGGGTTTAAATAGGACCCTTAATGGCCTTATTTATTACAATGGCGGTTGGAATAGTGGCTTATATTGCAATGGTGGTTGAAATAGTGACCTATAAATTTCATTTAGTGACCAAATAGTACCTATGAATATCGATAAGTGGCCTAGGCATGACATATGGTGACCTAGAACAATTTCAGTTGAAATGGACCGAAATGAACCGAAATTCCACCGAAATTCCACCGAAATCCGAGAAATCTGTGAACAATTTCCACCAAAATGGACCGAAATGGACCGAAATGACCGAAATTCGGTCGAAATTTCGGCCGAAATCCTGGAAACAGATATTATACATGGTTTCGATGTCGGTATCGCCACGAAACCGAATTTCGACCAAATTTCGGTCGAAATTCGGCGAAATTTAAGGCCATGGGGTTGAATACCATTGGACTTCCTAATCGAATTCATTATAGCCATCATAATCAACAACTTTAGGGAGATCTCGTTGTATTCCATAAGTTCATAACATTGGTCCCGACAAAACCTCGATTTATTGCTCCTTCCTTCCCTATTAATAATACATATTCCTCCAACTCGTTCCAAAAAAGACGGGAGTGCGAGTGATAAGTTTTTTATATGCACATGTTGTATTCGATAATGGTAAGAGAAAAACCTGACTTGGTACAAGAACCCGACCTAGTACTGTTAAAAAATGGAGAGGAAGCATAACCAAGTCAATACAGATGACCCCGTTCTTCTTGCAACAAAATCTCACCACTTGTGACGGAATTGGAGTTAAATCTCATTTCAATTTCCATTCAATAAATCTATTCAATGTGTTTACATGCCCCTTTGATAATTCCAAAAATGAAATGTACAAATTTCTTTTTCTTCGGTATGCAAACAAGATTCGACACTATAAAAAAGGGGATAACGGTAACACTGTATTTAGTAATTTAGTAGTAATAGAAATCCATGTCTTGCTGTGACACATTTTAACTCGCTATCAGATTACATGCTTTCAAAAATTCATGGTCAGCAACTTAGGTCTTGAACTAATGAACATAACCCTTACTTTTTACAACCCAAAAGGAATAAAGTTCTGTGTGTAGATGATTTCAGACATACAACTCTTTCAGATGCCATATATCCCACTCTAGTACAGGCTCTTGCAACTAATTTCAAATGTTACAAGGCGACATAATATCCATCAGACACAGGACTTTTGCTCAAGGTCATTATACATTAGCTTGGTTTTGGCAACAAAGATGGCAATATATATGAGGAGCCAGGTCGAAGGCAAGCTATAGAAGGTCAACTTCTCCAAGGCTTATGACAGTATCGACCATCCCTTTATCTGGGATTTACTTCGACAAAAGTTCTACAAAACTTGTGAATTACCTAGATATAAAAGTATGTTACGACAATATCATATTAAACGCTAGCATTTGAACCTCTAGAGGTGGCTTCTTCCAACCATAAAATGGATAAAAAAACTCACATGATTCTCCTATCTGTAGTTGTGGCGACTACTTCGAGACTGATGGTTGTTGCAGTGATATTTCTATCCAATACTTATTATGTATTCGTACGATGCAAACTTAATTGAAAGTGAACGAGGATAAGGTTATGTTGTGATTTTCAAACTCTTTGGTGAGATTTATGACCTCAAGATAAACATGAGCATGCTGACTTTTGTCCCCAGTCGAATACTTCAAGACAAGGTCGTTTATTGTGATGGAGTTCGCTAATCACCACAAGTGATCCATCTGCTCTCTTGCTTGGGGCTACCCCGGACTTGTGGTAAACTTGACCAATTATTAATTCCCACTCATTGAGAAGTTGGATGACAAGATGGTTGGCTGGGAGGCAGCAAGCTTTTCAAAGGGAAGATGCCTCATACTACATAAAATCAATCTTGTTTCCATCAATGTGTTTTCATGTCTACTTAAGCTCATCCCGACAGGGATCCATAATCACACGGCATCATCAATAAGGTGATTCTTTTGGTTTGGAGCGAAACAAGAGACGTGAGGTATGTCCAAGCGGATTAGAGATTGTGATGCGGTTGGCGGGAGATAGTGACTATGATGAACAGACAGTTAAAGAGATAAACAAAGTTTTGTTCACAAAATCAACATTGAGAATCAGTCAGAAAACTGACGACATTTTTGCCATTTGGTACGAACTATTAAAAAGGTAGGCTCGAACTTAAAAAAAAGAGGGGCTAATTTGGGCCCAGATGTGGGCCGAAGTTATAAAAAAAAGAGGAGAAAGAGAGAAGGGCTCGAGGGCATCGTAGAAAAAAAAGAAGACACGTACCAAAAAAAAGTCGTACGCATTTAAAAAAATGTTGAAAAAAAAGAGCCGTATAAAAAAAAGTTGAACGACTTATGTAAAAAAAGTCATGCTGGCCATTAAAAAAATTTGACAAAAGCCGCAAGTTTCATGTTCTTGTTGTTTACCCCTTATTTATCTTGTCTTCTCCCAACTTTGTCGATGTTCATTTTCCGACAAGTATGGGAGAAAGGGGGAGTATATATGTAGAGTCACAGGTCAGATATTCCAGATTCAGGTATTCTTCAGACCAGCAGATTTTCAGACTCTATGGTTCAGATCCAGTTTCAGACTCGACATCAAACATCTCTGAGTCTCTAGTTTCAGACACGCATATGATTGCGGTCATTTTCAGATGAGCATATGTTGCCATCATTTGTTTGTGGTCCCCATCATTCTTCTAGTTGTCAGGCCAGAGTTTTCATGTGAGCCATAGGGACTCCACACTCCAAAGCAGAGGATCATTCCCTATGGCAATGAGGGCAAGGGTTTTCATGTGGTATCATAGGTACACCAGAGCAGTGCACCATTCTCTGAACCAGATGGGAGAGACCCAGTTCTCCGACGAGGAGACTTCAGGCGCAGTTTCAGACTCGATGGTCAGATTCCGAGTCTTCAGTTGACTCACATTCCAGCCCGTTCATCCTCCTCACCTGCACGGCATGAGAAGCAACGTCCTCGACTGCAGCATGTGCGCGTTGGGTTGATAATGTCCGTAGTGTCCTGTAGCGTTGAGTTGAGTTTCTTTCTATTTGTCCAAGCTGAGCATTGCATGCTCCAGCTTGAGGGGGAGTGTTGGAGTATTCGTGTATGCGCCATATTGAGTTGTAGGAGGGTAAATGGATCCTGGAGAAGATCCATTTTCCCCATCCAGTGTTTACTCCCGCATCGTCCAATGGTGGGACTTAGAGGCTCTGGAGAGGCTATATAAGAAGCCCCAGACCTCCTGTACTCATAGAGAAAAGCAATAGAAAAACACACCCCTTAGAGGGCTTCTCCCGTGGTTTCATCCCGCTCCTCACGGAGTAGGGTTCCACGTAAAATCATGGTGTTCCATGTTCTATCTTTCTAGTTTATGCTCTGTTTATCAATCGCTTCCGCATTCTTCATATTTTATAACAGAAACCATTGAGGTCCTATCTTCCATTTCACACTCTCGTTCAAACGCAATGGGCAACATGATCTTGGAATGATCCAGGCAACTGTCCAGAAGTCCACAACATGCATGTCACCCCACATCTCTTTTACGAGAGAAAAACCGAGATAGGATCCGAGCAAGCAAACTGACCAGTTTCCACAACATGCATGCCACCCCACACTCTTTCTCATGTCCCCACAAGATGGCTAGAAACTTCAGACCACCGCTCAAATGGACCATTTTAGATCTAGCAACACACCCCATGATGCACCCCCCCCCCCACCATAAGGGTCAAGACCAAGAAATAGCCCCCCGAAACTATGTAAGCAATGACCTCGTTGGTTATTAAACCAATACTAGAAATCACAGTGCCAAAGGATTCATCATAATCAAGCCCACCACAATCAAGCTTGCCACCACTCCTAGGTACGGGTCTGGAATGATCTACGCAATTGGAACTCAATCCTTCTCGACCTGACGAGTAAGACTTTACATGGACCATGCGTTATTTTAGATATGGGCATCGCACCCCACACTATTTAGGTGTGAATCGACGTTCTCTTTGAGGAATCAGTGAAATCAAAAGGGTGTCATCTAGGGCAATCCCATGCTAGAATCTCACATCTGAGTGATGTAACCATCGTTAAAGATCAAGGAAGTAGATTCTTATCTGCCACAACCAATACCAGATGCCACACTCCGACAAGTACCTTGTCATGCGATAAAAGGGTCGAAACCTAGGGAAAAAGTGAAGCAACCAATTCAACAAACAAGAATTGCGGGAGTCCTGGCCAACCCCTTTGATGCAACCTGATATGAGATAATGACCTAAATGGTGTTCCTAACCGTTGAAAACTACGAACTAGATGACGAACACAAATGAGAAGATATGCGAAGCGCGAAAATCAGCAACAAACGATCGCAACAACTCGAATTTTAGCACCGGTTCCTTCCACAATTTTAGGGCAAATCAATTAGCTAACGACTAATGGAAATAAATAACGATGTTGCAGTCTTAGAACCTCAATAAATCACCAAATTAAACAGCAATGTAACAGCCCACAAATCTAGCTTTATGAAGTGGAATAATATGCGGAAGAAACACTCATACCACAACCCACAAGGGGCTTGTTAAGCGCGCTTCAGATCTGGTCGGGTCGACGGGAAGGCGAACTGGCGGAGCTAGGACCACGGCACTCGCTGACCGGCTCGGGCTGCGGGCGGGGTTGCTGGGGTCGGGCGTTACCGGCGCGGGAACAAGGTTGCTGGGTAGGCGGGGCTAAGGCGGGGTGTCGATGGCGATGTCGGGTTGAGAGGGGGCGGTCCGGCGCTGGAAGGGCTGGGGAGTAGGAAGCGGCGCTGGAATGGGGCCGCTGGCGAGATGGAGGAGGTCGCGAGGTCGGGGAAGGCGGTAGCGTGGGGCGGCGCAGAGGCGGGCTGGCGATCGCGGGATGGTAATGGAGAGCCTCGTGGAGGTGGCGGCGTTGGGAGGAGGCGCAGGCGGAGGGATGGGGTTGGCGGTTGGGCGCTGTTGAGGCGAGGGGTGGGAGGCGGTGAAGCCGGGGCGAGCGGAGAGGCGCAGGGGAAGGCGGCGAGGCTGGGAGGTCGCGGGGAGCACGGGGGCGGAGGGTAGGAGGCGGCGGGAGAGACTAGGGTTTGGGAGAAAAGAAAACACGGGTAAGGAGAGGGAACGGCGGATTTCGAGAGAGAGAGATAAGTGACGGAAAAAAAATAGCTTGTATTCCAACTTCATTAACCCTAATAAAAAGGGGGTTTTTTATAGAGGTTAATTCCCTCAAAATGAGCAACAAATTCTTAAAATTAAGGAAATAAATAAAACAAAAAAAGGAAGGGTAATAAGACCTTGTTTAATGAGCCTTTTTACAAAGGGAAATAAAATAAACAAAATAAATGATAAATAAAATAAACAAAATAAGTGTTCACAAAATTTGATATCATGCTGCATCACCCTTCAACTTCACTGCCATATTTGTTGACCCGCTTGGTCATAGATCATCATGTAGAATTGCAATGACGCCCCTCACTATGGCAGGCACCTCTGCGACCACACACTCAAGTTCCTACGTATAAGGGGAAGACTCATTACTAAGATAAGCCATCCGAGGCATGTGGCATCATCATACAAAGAGTGCTGACACCATTACACCCCACTGGAAAGTTTACTTCACCTCCATTGACGAGGTCACGAACCTTGTGTTCTTCTAGAACTCCAATGCACAAC
Organism: Ottelia alismoides; assembly: GCA_037367405.1. Lineage (NCBI taxonomy): Eukaryota > Viridiplantae > Streptophyta > Magnoliopsida > Alismatales > Hydrocharitaceae > Ottelia > Ottelia alismoides. The sequence continues at coordinate 232,663 of JAZKJV010000105.1, forward strand.
AAGGGGTCGCTCAACCACACCTTATCCTTCGAACACCCATCCTTCTTGACAAGCAAAGTATATACTCTGCCATAAGAATGGTATCTATTAGGTTTTACATAGCATCCACATCCTTCGCTTGTTTTAAAACTTCACCTACGTCGGATGGAGGATGTCACCTCAAGCCCTTCAAGCGACTTCCCTCGAATATGCCCCGGCAAGTGGCAACTAAAGCGAAGAGGTTGCCTCACAACAACCAATAGAAAAATAGTCATAGGGACCACTAGGTTCTTCCTTAAATGTCATAGAAGAAATGACAACATTGAGACAATCTCTCAGGGATGATGGGTCCAAAGAGGCAAGTGTAGCATCTTTAATGTTGGGATCCCATGCCATCAAGGATCGAGGAAAGGAGGCAATGACATGTGAGAGCGAGAGGGCTACCAAATCGAGGAGAGGTTGAGGACGTCCATGTTAGAAGAGGTTTTCCAGGCCTTTGTATATCTTAGATCATCACTACCGCATCCTATTTGATTCTGGTGAACGAGGACATGAAGGCAGTTTCTTCCAATCTTCGAAGGGCATCCAGTAGAGGTGTCCTTTGACATCCCTTCTTTTCATGTTGATTGATGATGTGCTTCCAAGGATGATAAATCAAGTGGTGGCTCAAGAGAACTTGTATGGATTCTCATCGAGGGACATTTCCATTAATGTGCTATAGTATGTTGACGACACTATTTTCTTCATTGAAGGAGGAGCGAAGAAGATAAGAGGCACGGCAGTGGTGGTGGAGATTTTGGAGAACTCTCAAGGTTGCAGATTAACAAAGACAAGTCTAGCATGATCACTTTGGGGAAAATTGAGAAGGAAAGGTATGTTTGTGGTAGAGAGCTGGCATGCCCTTGTGGTACTTTGTTGCTCTGTTATCATAGGTTGCAGCTTGGGAGGGATCATAGTCTATTTTCCCTTCCTCTATATACCCCTAACTTTTTTTCAATACCAACATTCAACATGAATTGATGCATAGCTGAGAAAAACTTTTAAATTATAATGTGTCAATACCTAAATATACCTAAATACAAACGATGGAAAAGAGGCATTTCTTGACAAACAATGTGCACTTCATCAATCTTGAAATCATGGTCGTTCTTATCCAACTATTAAAGTGATATGTAATCATAATGTGATGATAAGCTTGAAAGTACCAAACATAAGATGTGACAAAAACAAGGTAGCCTAATAGAAATGAGGTGACAATTATATAGTTGTAACAAAGACAAGTTATTTAACAACTCTAATTAGACTTCATACAAAATATAAAATATCCCTTTGCAAAGCTTTTTTAGTGAAAATGGGTGCCCACCCAGGTTGGACCACATCCTCCTAAATATATTAGCAGGATTCCATTGCCAAATTACCTCATAAAAAGTTCTAAAATCAACTTACAAGGCAGGAAACATGGTTTCAAAAAAGTTCCTCAAGGCTATAGCCTCAGTCTGGATATATGAGGCGTAAGCCTCAGAGACCCGAGGCAGTACCGAGGCGGTATGGCGGTCCCGAGGCACCACCTTGGTTAGTTATGCATTTTTTGGGTAAATAAATAAAAATCTATATAAATCTACACTTTTGTAATAATATTAAAGTTATAAAGCATATTTTAGTTACAAATGTGCAAATCACAGTCGCAATATTGTATTATAGTATCATTATATGTTACTCCCGAAACATAACATTTCATAAATATAGAATTATACATTTATATTACAATCATCATTGCATCAAAGAAATCATGCAAGTGTACGATAATTGTTTCTAATTATTATAAACAAATTTTATATCAATAAATGATATTCAATTACTTGTAACCGTACAATGAGTATAATATATATATTTAAGAGAATGTATATTTTTGTAAGAATATTAGGAATTCACATATTTACAATATTAATAATACTTAATGACAAACTAAAACTAGCATATATGGTAGATATGGTATACTTTGTACATATATTAGATTAAAATATTCAAATTTAGGATTTATAATCATATATTATATCAATATTTGAAGCTTACGGTTTTATGATAATATAATTATGCTTAATACTAATTGGCATGTGTTTTCTCTATAAGTCGAGGCTTATGTCCCGACCACCTCGAGGCTTACGCCTCGTCTCAACAATGAAAAACCACCTCCATCTACCTCACGTTTTTTAAAACCTTCGCAGGCAATAGTACATCAAACCATAAATAAATATAAAATTATTGCGCTTCTTCTATAATTATTAAACATCACAAAAGAAAAAATATAGCTTGCAAAACAAAAAGTATTAATATTTTTAAAATAAACATAAATTTGATATGTTAAACATATTATTACATTAGCTACAATTGTATTATGAAAAGAGTAATATAAAAATTATTATATGCATCAGTTTATTAGTTATAAATGTCATAATGCATGCTTCTATCAATATCAACATGCACATACCTAAGTTAAACTAAGATATGTGTTACAATAAGTTATGTTTTATAATATTATGTATAACATGTTATATGCAAGTTAGAAAACTAACAAATAAATAATATATAAAGTATAAATGCAATAAGGGAATCGAATAACGTGACAGGGACGTGATGAGCAGTGAGATTGGGTGATGCATCGTGGAATGGAGAAATGGGACAAATTAAAACATTCGTACAAATAAATTGTCTACTTAGGTTTTCCCAAATTAAAACATTCGTACAAATAAATTGTCCACTTAGGTTTTCCCATCTGATTTATTTGAGATAAATTAGGGTCAAGTTAGCTTTATTTACGATTACTTAAGTCCATTGCAATTTTATTTTTTATTTAAACAAGGAGACCATACGTAATCCCCAGATCAATTGGCTAGTCCGCTAGAGCCAATTTAGGATTCAACTCTAATTTCTTTCTCGACCATTCCACACCTCCTATAAAAAGGGGTCGGTATTCCAATGTTTACGATAGTAGAAGTTATATTAAAATTGGGATTTATTTTTCTCCTCTCTCCAACAATCATCTGCCTTTACGTGATCTCCACGAATCTTCCCCAAATCCCCTGCATCCGATGAGCCTTCTCTTCTTCCTCCATTAAATTTCTCCCACCAAACAATTTTCCACTGCCAAAATTATTTTTTCCACCGTCAAAAAATTTCATTCGCATCATTGTGTGTTTAACATAATTGAACACTTATGTTTGAAAATATGCAAGGGAACTCTTAAATATCTCATGGCCTAATAGCTTGACAATTTACATCAATAATATTAACTCCTTATCCCTACCATACTTGTGAAGAAACTTACGATCACGAGAATGTGAAGCACAACAAGCATTCCCTAATATGAAGAGTGTTGTAAAAGCTTTAGTGATGAGAAGCATATTTTTTGGGATTTTATCACTTGTGCCCCTCCGAGATATCGCAATTTCAGTTATGCCCCTATCTTTTTGGTAATATCAGTTGTGCCCCTCACTTCTTGCTAATTTATCACTTGTGCCCTTCCGTTAGATTGACCGTCAATGAATTGACTTAACCATGGTTTTTTCAGACCTTGGTGCAGTTAAGAGGGGTACTATTGTCCAGCCTCCTCTTCTTCCTCCTCTTCCCCCATCCTCTTCTTCCTCCTCCAATCTCCTCCTCCCTCTCTGCCCAGAGTTCGCCGGAGTTCTCCTATGGAACAGAAGGAGACAACGACCGCCTCATATCAAAGAGAAGCAAACGGTACCTCGTCGCAACTGAGAAGTACAGCGGATCAAAATCTGCCCTGCAGAACGCGAGAAAGACATCGTCCTCCATAGAATGCACTACCAAGTAAGTATCTGAGCAATCGATCCTCGCCAGTACGACGGACTCCATGGAATCCCTACACCTAAGGTCCACTACCACCACTCATTTCGAGCCAACGACGATTAAATTCCACGGCCGACCCCCAAACTCGCAAGCTAACGCCACATCAAGCTTCTCGTCCATGGAGACATCCACCATGAAACCGTGCCCTGCGTCCAAATCAACCACAACGACCTTCCCGCTCTCGAGAAGCACCGCGCTCTCCTCATGGAAATGTGGGTTCCAGCAAGCGCAGACAACGGGCTCCGCAAATCCCTGCTTCTTCATCGGCACAAGGATCGGCTGCCGCCCCTTGCTCTCCACACGGAACCAATTGACGTAGTACATTGTGATGGCGAGGAGGTGACCCTCGAGATCACTGTCGGCATCGGTGTCGGGATCCGCTGGGCGGACGACAATGTGAGTTATGCGGTGGGACAGTTGGCGGAAGCCGTGGGGCTGCGGGAGGACGTCGTCGTCGAGATCGCCGATGAATTCGTGCGTGGCAGAGAGGGCAAAGTAGCCGAGGCGGTGGGCGTTGCCACCGAGGGGGAAGAAGTGGAGGAGGAGGGGATGGCGGCGGGAGGGGAGGGCGAGGAGGGAGTTGGGGAGGAAGGGCGGGGCGGGAGAGGGGAGGAGGGATTGGGCGGAGGAGGAGGGGATGAAGTGGAGGGGGAAGCTGCAGAAGAAGGCGAGGAGGTCGGCGTGGGAGTTGGAGGGGGGAGGTCGGGGAAAAGGGACGGGGAGGAGAGGAGGGTGGAGGGTGCGTGGAGAGGGGAGGGGGTGAAGAGGAGGGGCCCGAGGTTGGGGGAGGGGAGGAGGAGGGAGGGGGCAGAGAAGGCAGGGGCCAGGGGGGCGCAGAGGCACCGGGGCGGAGGTGCAAGGGCCGGGGAGAAGCTCGGGGTGGAGGGACGAGTTCGTGCACAGAGGGGGAGGCGTAGGTGCGAGGGGAGGAGATGGGGCGGAGGGATGGGCTGGGGATGGTCGGGAGGAGCCGGTGGAGGAGTAGGAGGCTGTAAGGAGGAAGAGAAGGGGGAGGAAGAGGAAGAGGATGTGAGAGGAGGAAGAAGAAGTGCCTGGACATTTAACTCCAATTTTTAAAAGTAATTCCCATTGTATCCTTAAAGTTAACGTCCGTTTGTGTTGAAGATGGACAGCAACTAACTCTAGGGGCACAAGTGATATATTGACAAGAAGTGAGGGGCACAACTGATATTACCAAAAAGATAGGGGCATAACTGAAATTGCGAGATCTCGGAGGGGCAGAAGTGATAAAATCCCTATTTTTTTAAGCCAAGTGAGCGGCATAGTTGTGGTGAGAGGGGGATGTATATACAATTTAAGTGGAGTTTTCATAAGATCTATATATCAAGATATGTTTATATACTAGTATAGGCCTAGTGGCTATATAAGCTTCAAGGTTATGGTACATAGTCATGTGTAATCCAGCGATATATGTGACCAAGACCATGCACAAACTACATATCTAGAGCTTGGTATATGAGGAAAAGGATTCATCAAGGAAATGATAAACAAATATCTCTTTTAAAAACAATTCAACAAGGATGAACAAATAAAAGACAAATATCAACGAAATCCATGAAATTTTTTTTTGACTTGATGGGATGAACCTCCACTGGAGGCCCATCCATGACTCTTCCCAGATTCGAATCCTTGCCTTCCTTGTGGTAGACACTCATCGCTACCAAAAGACCATACACCACGGAGTGAAATCCATGAAAGTTAATAAGAAAAATTCTTATTTCAATGAAATGAAGAAAACTTTAGGTGAAATATCAACAAGAAGCCATTAATATCTAAGAAAAACACGGCATTAAATATTATGATATATCAGTTGTGTCTTCGATATATCGGTATCGGCAACGAGAGAGTTTCAATATTACATTAGATATTTGTTTACATGATATCAATTGATACCTCTCAAAATATCGATGTTTTGTCTCATATCAGTCAAAATTCAAAATTTTCAATACATATTTTCCCTGATATTTGCCGATAGCGATCGATACCAGCGATATTGGGTTAATATTGCTCAATATCATCCTTTTGTTAACATTCAATCGATTTATTCAGAATTTTGACTTGGTAAATACTCTCGATATTAAAGCCGCATTATGATTTATGTATTTTATTTTGAGACGAGGTACTGCACGCACACCCCTGCAAGAGAAGCATACATGCTCCCCCGAGATCGCCACAATGCAAACTCGCCAACCACGCAGTGAGACCCCCACTTTGAACAAGGGGCTTCGTCCCCTTTTGGCAATGGGCGATCATAAAAGTAATGAACACATGTTAAACATATATTGTACTTATATTTAATAGTTGAAACTTAGATAGTATACAGTAAAAATCACAAATCCTTGACATACTCCAATCAGTGTTTATTTTTCCTTTTTTCTTCAGTTCAGATACAAAGGTGTTTCTAACCTATTTTTACTCTTCTTTCATTCAAAAAATGATTAATGTGATTGATGTTCTTTATAAACTACTTGTTATTATACTCATTTGTTTAAATATTTTTATACATAATATGCAATGTAATATACAACTAATATGCTAATTGCATTCCCTTTATGTTTTTAAGTTGGTATTGTTCAATTTTCATAATTTCTTTCCATTACTTTAGTAGTCAATAGTCAACAATCAAATTTACAGTAAAAATATGTGCGATATAATGTGTGTTGGTTTGTCAAATATATTATATTCTTGCATATACATGTGTATTTGTATGTTATATATTATTTTAAGAACTAAGATAACAATAACTTGCAAGAAAACCACCTTTTTGAGCCATTTTTTAGATTTCCATTGATATTGTTAATATCTCAATATATTCCCAATATGTCCATTTTCAAGCTGACCGATATGATATTGATATCGGTATTTCAAGCCGTGAAAAAAAGAGATAAGGGGGACTTTCAACATCGCCTACTCAGCAATACCAATACATCACCAATTATCATGAATATCTGAGGTCATGGTCGCCGCTAAAAATCTAGTGAACACCCAGTACCTTTAAATGCTACATTGTCTATCACTCCACAAATACTGTGGACAGCCAAAATCTCCAATCTGTCGAATATGCATGTGCATATTCGACGCTTTTTGGGGATCGCTTTGATCAGCTCATCTCCGGACGCGGTTAGATTTGTTGGGCCCGTTGTCTTTGCTTTGGAGTATTTGGCTGGCCAAAAATGCTCTGGTGTTCTCGGGTCAAAGGTTCTATAGAGAGAATGTGTTGTCTCAGTCCAAGGCTTTTGTGGAGGCCTGGTCCTTGTTGTGATTTTTCTTTTCCCTTGTACTCTTTTCTTTTCCTTTACTTTAATTAATATTTTGGGGAGGGCACCATAGCATGCTACCCCCTCTTTTGGTCTTCAAAAAAAAAATATAATGGTCCCAAGTCAACTAGCCAATCTCAAACTCCTGCAAAGAGCATCAAAAAGACATGAAATCAATAATTGAATTTTAAATAGTCCTCTGGTTGGTCAATCGAACTAACCTACCGACGAGCATGTTATACTTTTTTGGCCAAAAAGGGGGGAAACATGCTAGGTGTCCACCCCTAGGTTCATAACTAGTATATGCCATGGAGGGGCCATGGCCCCTCCATGATCAATATATGCCCCCCCCCCCCCCGAATTGTATAATAATACTTTTGTTAGGAAAATATTTTAAATTCATTTAATGGTTTAGAGGTAAAGTACCGTGTTTATTATTTTGAAGAGCGTGGTTCAAATCTTACCTCCTATCATTTTAATTTCTTTTATATAGTTTATCCAATCACTTCCAACGTATCAAAATTATAAGTATAATTTGACATAGAATTGTATTCGAGTTTACTTCTCTCTAATTGTTTCTAGCACTCCATGAAAATAAAAATTATTGCTTCCTTTTTACCATGAACTTTTTTGTTTCAAAATTTCACTTGATAATTTAGCCTTTTATGATGGATTTAGATAGGCTTAAATTATTAGATTTATCAAAATTTCAAAACCACCATTAAAAATAATAATCTATCTGAACATCTGACCTTAATAATAGATTTAAGTTGTAATTTTATCAAAAATGAAAGAGATTCATTTTAAAAATGTTAGCTCTATTTAAAAATATAATTTGAAAATACAATGATTTTTTCATTTTTAAGCATACATAATAATTGTATACTTGACCCCTTCTTGATAAATTTCATGGTTCCGCCCATGTCCACCCCTAAAAAGGAGGAAAACACACTATGCTATATTTCTATGGTAAAGCATGCTTTTCTGAGGACCTTGCAGTTGGCAGAGGACCAGAGGTGTCGTCGCTCAAGGATATTTCTATGTAATATGAGTTGCACAAATAACTATATAATATAACTTCTTTAAAATTACAACTTCTCTAGTATAACTTCTTTAAAACTACAACTTCTCAAATGATATACAGTTAGATTGATAACATACAAAATATATTGCCTTCATAGAGTATAGACTCCCCGCAGAAAGGCAAATTTACACGCTCTTTTGTGAGATTGAGCAACACATCTGCATAAAAGGCAGTATGTGTTATGGTAGGTAAAGAGAAAAACAAGCATTACTGTAACAAGCAGATTATGAATGTGTGTTTCTTGATACACGCTAACGTAAAAACTTACAGCAGAATTCGACAGTAATAAAGATCAACGCAGAAACTTGCTGAAGTGAACTGCCTAAATTCAATAGTGAATAGGGACAAAAACCACAAAACGAGCGCACCGCTTAAAATGCATACACAAGCGCCCCATTGGAGACGTCCATGCAGAGACACAAGTTGCCTGGTTACCCTCCTCATTTTCTGCCCAAAGATGTAACTATGTCGTATACGTATTACATGTGGGGAAAAGGCCAAATTCTCCACAAAGTCAATCCGCAAGGTCCCCAGAAAAGGCTAATGAGTCTCTGATATCTTCCATCCTATTTCGGAACCCTGAATACAAAGGCATTACGTTGACGCAACATACCTTTCTCCCCTCTTCCTCCTTGAAATCCATCTCTCCTCGATCACCCCAGACCCCAGAGAACGATCAAATCAGATCAGGGCAGATCTTCCCCACGCCCCAAAAACACAAAACATCAATTCCCAATCCAAAACCCCGACGGATCCAAATATGTGCCCACAACAAAAACACATTAATAAAAAAAAATACCCCAGGCGGACATATAGGGCACAACAGGCCATTCCAACCCGCGCCAAATCCGCCGCGAAACACGGAAGAACGCAGAAGGCGAGGGATGTAGTGAGATCTGGAGATCGAGAACTGACCTGTTGGCTCGATCGGCGCTGCGGAACCGAGGTTAGGGTTAGGGTTTCGGTAGAATTGCAATGGCGGGGACAATCGATCCTTCTTTCTCGGTCGATGTCTCTGGAGCTTTGTTTCCTTTTCTTTTCCCTCGACCTTGTAGCCTTTATACGCTTGCTTTTCACGGCTTTTTCGCTTCGTCTTTCTACTGCTTTCGTTCGTCTCGGAATCGTCTCGTTCTCGCTCCCAATACTGTGGTGTGATGTCGTGCGGGAGTCTGCAAATTAATGCCGATTTAGGTGGCTGCCTTCAGATCCGCCATTTGATTGATGACGACGTAACCTGGTCATCGGGTCGAGCGAAGTACTCCACGAAGTTCGATCACAAAGAAAATGCTTGCGTGGAAGTCTCAAAAAAATTGGAATGGCTATTTTGATTTAAATGTTGCATCAACCAGGTTTTTCGTATTGAGGATCTATATACCTTCTTCAAAATTGAGTTTTTCAGTTATTGGTCAACACGTAGCCTCATGAGATCCCTTCTTGTGATGTTGTTTTCTCCCCTCCCTGCTCTTGGTGAATTACTGCCACGTTCTCTCTTCTTGGATTTTACTAATTTTTTCCCGTACCCACGCTTCTATCTCGGCGATTTTCTAGCGACTACCACGTGTTATCATGGTTGTCCTAGCTTTACTGCAACCGCACGTTTCGATTTTTCCATTTTTTTTGCGCTGGCGCTTCGCTGTCTGTCATTTTTTCTTCTTCCCTTACACAGTCTTGACGCGTATTCCCCTCCTTTTCCTCGGCGTGTAACCCAGTATTCCACTCTTTCTATATTTCGCTTTTTGCCCTTTTACTGTAACGCCTCTCTCCCTTCTAAGTCGGTTACTCTTCCCTTTTCCCCCCGCCCTTCTCTCTGGCGATTGGGTTTTCTCCACTTCCCGATCACTTCACTGTTCTCAAATCATTTATCTTCCCGCATCCATCTTCCCATTTTTTTCTTTCTTTTCAAGTTGCTTCTTCTCCTTTCGCTGCAGGTGTGATTTTTTTTCTTCTTGTCTGCATATAGGGTTTGTTTAAGTGTTCTTTAGATTTGTCATAACTTTTATATTTCTCGCAGTTGTTTTCCTTACGTAATGCTCTGTTCTTCGATTGTCCGCTTCGTCGCTCTGAAGGTATGAAGAATATTTTCCATATTATGAGACTATACGTTTTGTTTATATTTTCTTCCTTTGAATTTATATAACAGGTGCGTGTATGTATTTTTTATGCTGATTTTTTCCTTCCTCTTTTTTTTCATTTTCTATCGGTTTTTTCCTTCTTCTTTTTGTCCCGTCTTATGAACAGATGCACATATGGCTTTCTTTTTGCATATAGGGGGTTTTCATCCTTTTTCCATATTTGATATATTTGCATATAAGTTTTTTAAATGCAGATTTTCTCTTCTTCCTTTTCTTCCGTTTTCTGAACATCTGCAGTATGGAATATTTTTATGTCGATGGTGATTTCTCATTTTTCTTCTAGATTCAACATGTTCTTTGATTTTTTTCAAGTTACTTTTGTTCCATATTTTGGTGCATGTAACTGTACCTGATGGTTTAGTTTTGCTCTATGTTATTATGATCTGTTTTCTGAACGTGGATCCTTTTCTTTTGAAGGGATATAGATGTATAATATTTGGTTGTTATTATATGTATTGATATACTTTCTTTATCTTCTTCGATTTCCTTTTGTTTTGTATAATATGAATCCACAAATACTCGCGAGTGTTTAATTGTGATTCGTTTTTTCCATGTCTGGATGTTCCTCGGGTTGTATTTTTCTGTCATTTGTTTCGATTTTTTTTCGAGGATACAATATGCTTTTTTTACATATTTTACAGTTTTCCATGATGCGTGCATATTATGAATCGACATATACTTGCGAGAGTTTAATTCTGAATCGTTACCGAGTAATCTTTTCTTGTGTTATGTTCACATGAATTGTGTTGTGATCTTAAGTTCGTATTGTGGATGTCAAGGATAATTGTCATAGTTATCTAATTGAAATGTCCTGTAAATAATCTCTATAATAATGCAGTGTTCCTTTTGAAATATTGTGTAATTAATCTTTATATTATTCCTATGTTTCTCTTTGTTATTGATATGAAATTTTTTTACATGTTATTATATGTGCATAAATTTACCTTGTTTATAACACAACTGAACGTGTAGCTGCTTATTTTTCCCATTTGTATATAAAAAAATTTTGGCTGTTAATATTTTCCTTATATTATTATACATATATAAGTATTTGGTTAAACAATTACACTATATGTCCAGATATTTAAAGTCCATATCGAGCATAACTTAACCCGTATTTGGTGATATATTTATTGTTATCATGGCTACATTTCATCTATTATGCCTTTAGATTAGAACATGCGACACCGTGGGTATATATATTATAAGTTAAATATAGCACCGATCTTCTTCCTTCTTTTAAGAAGTATAGCCCATCTTCTGTCTGTTAACACAACTCTCCTTTTATTGTTCCGCCGCGAAGCGCGGGTAACATCCTAGTCTATGTGACTACGAGAATTGCTACACGCCAATGCATCTAAGATATACGTGCATTAATTAGTTAAGGCATAATTGTTCATCATCAACTACGAGTTGCTCCTCTTCTTGATTGAAATTAAATATCGCACTCAATGCAACATTGATATATCTACGTCAATCGATAGGCCCAAGTAACCAATAATATAATATACAAGAGAGTCGCATACTAACAAGTTAGATTGTGTCTTGTAGAGACAAATGATGATTCAATGTACAGCTACATGCTAAGCTCCCTTCTAATAGGCACATAGCTCTGAAGTTCATTTTTTGGGAAACAATGTATCAAAAATGAAAATAAAATAAATAAGAGAGAGAACTTCCATAACCTTAACCTATAAGCCTTCTTCTCACCATATCTACTTAAGATTAGAGTTATGGAGAATTTTCTCTTCTTGCACTTTCCCGTTGATGATTGGCAATTGAGGGTGTATGGCTGAGACATGAGGTTATAGTGGCAAAATTACATATACAAACTGTAATAATGATAAATAAGATTGCACTATTTTTATAATTAGTGTAAAATTTCAAAAAAATACACACACGTAATTAAAGTTTAACGCATCAAGTTTTTGTATCTCGAAAATAATTCATAATATCATTATTAGTAATAGAACCGAATATCTCTCTATCAACGTATGCAAGTAAAGCATCAATAATCATCTCCCAGTTGATAGCACATACGAGTGCTGACAATAATATGTGTTGAAAATGTTCTTTCAATATTTGTCACTGCAATTTGTAGAGTCAAAACCAATTTAATCAATAAAATAAACCAATGGATAAGCATCACCTTTCAATTTTCACCATTTTTTCAACAACTTTTGTCAAAAGATTTAACATTTAGAACTATGAATTCTTCTTTACTTTCGTTATATATGCCGACATTCCATTTTGAAGAAGCAATAAATCATTTGAGGAGATAGCCATTTGGTATAAATGGGCAAGATCGATAAGCTTATCAACATCAATTGTTGCAAATGAGTCTTTAGGACTTATGCATGCCACACAAAGAAGAAGTTATGTATAATCTTCAACGAAGCAATCATTCAACTCTTGGATGTTCATATTAATGACCTTATAAAAACATAAGCATGGTAATTATGCAAAACTGTAATTTTATCATATTTACGCATTGTAGTTGTATACAAGTCATCTCCATTTAGAAAATCAATATTGTTTTTCTTGTAAAATGAAAAACTCTTTCTATTAATGATCTCCACCCATCATATGTCATCTCTTACAAACAGTGTTTTACTAGAGACACTAATGATATTGCATTAAGAATATCTTAATCTTCCCTCTGGAGTGATTGTGAAAGTACATATGTGACAAATATCCATTTATCTACCTTTATTCTCCTACTTTGACTTTAAATCCCCAATAAAATACATGTAAATATAAGTAACTTGCACAAATTAACAACTAATAATGAAAAATATAATTAGCATGTAAATACATGTGTCTAAACCCAAGATAAAAGAATAAAGAAAGGAAAAGAAAATTACAAGAAGTATCAAGATACTGACTTATTCTGAATCCCGAGACCAAGTCAAATATTGATTAAGTTGATTAGGAATAAAGTAAAGGGAGATAAGTGCCAAATACTGTACAAAATCCACATAAATCCTAAGTCATCTATGCACAATATATTGTATAAATCGCCAAATTTATTCTTCATTATACATACCTACAATAACAAAGTGTTCTACACAAAACTTGTACATAATAATATATTATAAAAATAATAAACACAAAAATCATGCACAATGCGCATGGTACACACAAATAAAAAACTGCAAATAGAACTTCATTGATCAATATATACTACATATGAACTCAACTGAACCAAACTCACCTCCATTATATTTAAAATTAGTTTATCTATTAAATAAAGGTGGTTTCACTAAAACTGAAGCTAAGATACAAAAGCCGATTTTTTGTGATATTACTATATTAGAGCATATGTATATAAAATTAATACATTTTATTCTCTATATTTTTACTCTTCTTGTAATTTTGAATTAATGTATATATTATACATACATATTAAAATATAAGTAAAAATAAAATTATTTAAAATACATTTAAGATAATTAATACACTTGAATACATATGTATATTGTACATATAATGTACACTCATCTATTTATTTTTACATATAATCAAAATAGTAAAAATATCATAAAACATGTAAATATGTATTAAATAATGCTATAAATATATAAAATATATTAATATAATATCATGTATAAGAATAAACATAGAATACATGTATATATACCTATATAACATGTAAATATTAATACTTAATAGATAGGGTTGTAAAATAAATAAAGATTATCATAAAATAGTTTATAAAATTCAAAACTTTATTTATATAAAACAAGCACCTTCACCTTCCTTTGATTTTTGATCCTCTTTTCGACCACTTGTAACCCCAAGAATCATTCTACAGTGTGTCCCTTAGTGACAGGAAGGATGGCCCTTTGATTTGCGGTGAGGATAAATGTGTCAGAGTTAGTTCTCGCTCGTCGGAGTTCGCTTCAGGAGGCGAGTCCGCTCCTTGGTCTCGGGCTAGCTATGAGTTGCTAGAATTAGATTTTTGCATTCACTTTTTTCATTCTTAGTGTAATTTAGCATTTTATTTTAGTCATTTCCATTTCATTTCACATTAAAATTCAAGATCATAGTTCGCTAAAGCTTGGAGCTCTGGCCACTGTTTCCTAATGATTTGCCCTTTGTTTCGAACACCCAATATCTTCATCTCCTTCATCATCACATTTGCATAAATCATCTTCACTCAGATCATCTCGTTCATCCAAGAATCAACCAATCAAGTATCCATTCACCACCCTTCACCGCATACACGCCATCCATCCCATTCTATGTGATTCGGATTTAAATCAATTCGAGGATATTCCTCATCGAGTCCTTTTAGTTTTTGTGCAAGATAGGGCTCAAGAGGACTCGATTGGATGTGGAATTGAGAGAAGAACAATAGTCCAGGTCGCTAGAGAAATCTTGACCTTTAGGTCTCCTCCGAGGAGGCTTGGACCTAGCTGAGTCCTCGGTTGCGAAGGAGCCTCATGAGCAAGTCGAGCTAATCAACATCATCGGATATGGTCGGATTACAGAGGAATCAAGGATCGAAGCAAGGATATGGGAAGTGTTCTTCCATGTTATTCCAATGGCATCCTGTACCGTTTGATTGGGAAGTCGGTCCAAATCTAATCTAGACCCTTGATTCAAGTCGAAACGATGTGTGTCCCTGACTGCCAAATCATAAGTGACTCTACATGAAGCGCTTCCACCCGTTGATCCAAATCCGTGTGCCCTGACACACGCCTAATGGGTATATTTCAAACATACCCTCCCCCTTTTGTATTTCTATCCTAGTATCGTAAATATAATATACAATGTAAAATAAATAAGATTATTTGCAAGTTGGACCTCACATTTATTTGTAATTACTATTAGGTCCCTACTAGCCCACACATGCTTGGATATTTTACACATTTAACACTCTATGGACCTATTATGAAATGGATGCTTAGTTTTTAAATATTGCAATCACGTCCCTCTACTATAATACATTTTATTTTTGTGTATATTAATTTTATTAAATAATTTATTTATACCAAAAACGGAAGGAAAAGTAGGACATGTGCTTGGAACCATGCTCCTTCGTGCATAATTTTTATTGGGCATTTAACTTTATTTTCCAATTTTTAAAAATACAAAACATGCATCTTTCTCCTGTTTAGATATTAAGAACTCAAAAAATCAAAAATACCACCAAAATTCAAAAAAATGTACTTTATATATTACATTTTATTCCACCACATATCCAAAAATCATTAAAAATACAAAATATAAAACATAAAAAATAAAAAACATAAAAATATTATAAAAAGTAGTAAGAAACCTATAAAAAATAAAAATATTTCTTTATGTCTGTGAAATTTCTTTATTGTATGTGGTATATTAAAAATAGTTTGGTATAATTTTAGACTTATAAATATTTATTAATCCCCAAACAAGATAAGAGATTTAATATATTCATTGTTTTGACTTATTTCATTAGTTTAAAAATCCATAAAAATTAAAAAATAATATACAAATTACAAAAATAGAGAAAATATAAAAAATACAAAACATTTTATTTTCTTTATTTTGACCATATTTTGACTTAAATAAAAATATAAATTTCTATAATATATATACTATATATTACATATATAAAATATAATATCTATTATTATATATATTATGTATCTAATTTTAAAATAAAAAGGAAATTATAATTTGCAAAATTAAAAATAAAAAATAAAAATTAAATAATTAAATAAAACATTTAAAACTACATAAAACTTAAATATAATTTGAAATCCACATTAAAAATAAGTAAAAATAAAAATAAAAATAATCATTATTATTAACTATAATTATTAATAATTCACTACCCACCCTTTGTGTCCCAATGTTCGACACTCAATCTACTTACACCTTTACACATTCATGTAGAGTTATAATAAATTTTGACACGCAAACATATTATCACTTTATCTAATTGTGGGTTTACCGTTTCTTATTCGAGGATCGTTCATAGCAACTATTGCTCGACTAACTTGTTAGTCGTAGAATAACAATCTCTCGATTAAACAATCTGTAACATCCAAAACATCAACCATTAAGTGTAGGTTGAAAATATATTCAAAATCTTATCACATGCGTAAATATTCAAGTGCTTCTCCATGTTTACCCAAACTCCTATATCAATAACTCTAATATTGTAATCATGGATGTGTATAAATCAATCAATTTTAGTAAACACTTTGTAATGGGAACCCTAATGTGTATCACCATGGTGTAAGAATTTCTTTTCTTGATTTACTCATGTTGATGTTTCAATTCACCCAAATCAAAGGCTCTGATGACACTGATAGTTTCCGCTTCTCAGAGTTCAGTCTTCTTACATGAAGTAACAAAAACTAAATTATCTTGACATCTTGATAAAAGAACATATCAAGAAGATCACGATTCTCTAGTAACTACAATAATTTACAACTGAAGTTGATGAGAAAAACAATGAATACAATAAGCATAAAATTTTTCCTTTTAAACAAACCATTGAATTTACCTCGCATGTTACTGAAAAATCCCAGATTTATCAGCTTGATTGATTATATTTATCTATCTTGCTTAGGTTAATCATAAGATTCATTGACTAATTAACACTAATTACTAATTTGTGTGTTGTAAATAATTAACAATATGTATTATATATTAATAAAGTGTAATATTTTATGTAATTATTTCTTATTAAAACTCGAATGAAAGTTAGAATAAATTTATGTATAAATAATTTAACATAAAATAAAATATAAATATAAAAAATAAGAGAAAGAAAATTTAAAGAAAATGATTCTATACGGTTTTTATTAGTATCTAAATTTTAACTATGTACAAATTCTTTTGCAATTATCTATGTTTAATCTAATTTCTCTAATTCTGATTGGGCCACGTGGTACTCTCAGAGCGCTCCACGTGGCCCGCTTTTGTGTTGCCACCTTCTCCTTCTAAGATGTCCGATCTTTTCCTAATCAGACACATCTCGCCCGCTGGTATGCACCTTCATCACAGTCGTTAGATCAAAAGATCCAACGGTGCATGCATTCTCGTCGACCTCTAGCCAGTTGCCTCTGTGTCCAAGCCACCTAACTTCTCATTTCTCCAACTCCTCCAGCCAACTTCTCCGCAAAACGTCTTCACTAACTTCTTCATATACCATCCTTCCTTCACGCCAACCCCCCTAATCTCTTCAAACCTAACGTAATCATCAGATTTAGGGGGATGAAACCTCCATCAAAGCCTCTTGTAACCTCCACCAACTCTTCTTCAAATACCCCTCTACCAGCCATCTTCGTTGGTTATCCACCATTCCAGGACATGCACCCTAGCCTCTTTAACCTCTAGTGACACTACGAGGGCAAGATCGAGTGCAACAATGGTCGTGCACCTTCGACGAGATACTTGGTTTTGTTACCAAGTTACAACCCAATTTAAGGCTATTCGAGCTTAGTTCCTTACCCATAAGCTTCAAACGAAGACGACAAAGCTTCGAGCTTTATTATTCGGCTTAAGATTCAATCTAAATCAATTCATTTTCAACTTCCAAATCCAAATGAATTTCCTTAATTACATTTTGTCAATTTTTCACAAGTTTTATTTCACCTAATCATTACCGCTTATCTCCTAATCTGAGTATCTGGACACTTCCATCTTTGATCCATGATTCACGCGTGCTCTTCCGGTTAGTCCTTCCATTCATCCATCTTTATGATCACCTACGCAATTGTCTTCTTCTGCATGAAGAAGACAATTCACTAGGGCTTGATCCAACACCTTTGCATAGACCTCCATTTCGTCCATATTACCATTCAAAATGCTTGCAAGTGTTTGTTCTCTCGTTGCTAACCTTGTAAGTTCTCAATGGACTTCAATGATTATAGTATGAAGTTTAGCTCCAGTTTCCCATTTTCTCTCTGGTGAAGCTTCATCAACAGAGCCATCCAGAAAGCTTCGTGTCTTTTTCAAACCTCAATCATCATCGTCGAGCCTCAACGAAGGTCTTTGGACCTTTGCATAGGGAAGAGGAACACAGAGGAGCGGGACCAGCTTCATCGGAGCATAGCCCATATTGTCGCCGTCTGCAGCGGATCAGAAAAACAAACAAAGAGTAGGTACAATTGGATGCCCTCTATTGGGTTTAATCCAACGGTTGTATTCAAACCATGTTGCTTTCTAAAGCAACGCTTCAAACCTCAGGCTGGGAGCCGAGCCTCAGTCCGAACCTCATCCCAATCCATCATAGAAGCACCATAAGCTGACACGTGGACCAAGCCTCCATAACCAAACCTAGAGAGTCATGTGTTCCGCACACGTGGTTGGAGAAATTGTAGCAGCGATCCTCCCATTTCCCGATATTACGAATAAGTCCTCTCATACAGTAAAGATTGCATTAAAACCCTTGTGTGTTATTTTATTTACTTTTTAATCCCTATTTGTCTTGATTTGTAATAAAACTTAGAAGTTTTTCTTGTAAAAAGACCCTTGAAGTTATTGTTGAATATCTTTTTATCCTTAAATCCAATCAATGTGATTTTGGTCTCGTTCGAAGGCTTGTTTGATGTTCTATTTCTTGGCATGCTTGATTGATAATTTGCGTTTAAAAATTACGCACTAATTATTGTTGTTTTTAAGTGCTCATTTGCATCTCTTATCCTTAATGAAAATACACTTCGAATAATCAATTGAACATGTTACATTCATTAATTTTCAATGATATACTGTTATTTTCAATAATTATTAGGACATTAAATGATTTAAATTGCTTGTTGCCTCTATTAAGCGTCAAAATGAAAGTTTAACTCATGTAGAGAAAGTTTTTAGACTTATACCACACTTTGCCTAATCAATCCTTTAATTAATAATCAATCAATCTAGGGTATTGTCATGATTGATCCAAGTTATTTGTTGTGTGCTTTTAAGTGTAGTTGTTCTATTCAGGTTGATTATGCATCATTATTGCATTTAATTTAATTGCATAAAAATATGTTAAAAATATATCTTGTTGTGTTTTGTGCATCATCTCAATGTAATAAATTCAAGAATTGCTATTTAAAATATTTGAGATCTTAATTTAGTCAATAAATTTCTCGCATCCTAGAGTCCGACCATGGGCTTACCTATGTTATAAATTAAAGTCGAGAACCTCATCACTGATTTTTCTCAATTCTGTATGAGAAGCTAAGTGCACGTGCTACAACAGATCGATTTTAAGATATGTATCTAGCGCTTAATCAGATGGTGACGGTTCCGGGGTGATTGATTTTACGAGCAAATATTTATTTAGTAAATTTTGGGCTTAATTATTTTTTGAGCTTGTTTCCTTTGTTGTTGTTTTGTATTGGCGATGTCTTTTCAACAAAATGTTTTAATCTCTCTAGAATTTCTTAATAAATTTATTATTTTGTGGTAGGACCATGGTACCAACTATTTTTGAAGGACGGCGGAGGCAAGAAGCTTGGAGCAACTTGCTGGAGAGCCCATGAGATAATTAATTCAGTAGAGATTAACTAACTTAATTAAAATTATTCTATTGTGTTGTAATTAATTTGTCTATTTACAGTGGTTCTCGATTGAGATCTTGTGCATGTAAACAAAGTCCTTTTAAACTTTATTTATTTTTGTGTGTGGTTGCGTTGAGAGTAGTTCTCGACTTGAGTGACGGTTTAGATTCAAGCACTACGCTAAATAGAAAGATCATGTGTCATTCTTGCTTGATCTATTTCGTAATTTAGGACACACTACACGAATCTCATAAGATTCACAATTGCAAAAATCTTAGGAATAATTAAGCCCAAAATTTAGAGGACGTCCTTTTATTTTCCAAGGGATCTTTATTTTGAGGACATCCAATATTAATGTAAAATAACATTTATATTTAATTGTGCAATGTGAATCCAATTCACAATTGTTTGTATAATGTGAATCTAATTTACATTAACTTAATAATATTTACAATTTTACTCTTCACGATATTATGAATCATATTCACAATACAATATAATTATTGTAGATAGTGCTAACCATAATAATCACATCTTTGATAATTAAATCTAATTTAATTATCCTACATATCTGTCTACATGTGTTAAATTATGTGATTCGTATCCACATTATTAATGACTATAATTATTCCAATATTCAGATATTATCAACAATAGAACTATTCTTGAATTCTTTCAAAAACAATATGCTTTCTCCACAGATACTTGGAGATAATGACATTGCGAATGTATATTCAGCGTACATTGACTTGGATAGTGAGATCTAATCTCATATACAGATCTAGAAGATCGCTCATAGATGTTTGATCAAGTCAGACATAACATCTAATCTTCTCATTGCATATGAATCATATTCAGTTCAATGTCCAACATGTGGACTAAGATTGGACAATCTATCTTCTCAGCTGAGTCACTAAAATTCAAACGTGTTTCATCACTCACTCGGAATGAAAATGTCACAGTTATATAATCATTTAAGATCGCATCCCCCTTGAGTATTCCTAACAAACGTATATCCTGCATATCGGAAGATCTATAATAAATCCAAAGTTTTTATCACTTTCGAACCGTCTTCTTCATGGTTTTATCATTATGTTTCTCATTTGATCATTGGGAATTGGTTTTGATCATATACTTTTCAAAAGCATATATCATACCTATAAATCATATCATGCTTCCAAAGCAAGACGACCAATGATGGAATTTGATAGGTCCCAATATCTCATGAGTGATATCATGTCTTCCGATTTAGTAGTAACCTCGTATGATCCCTTTGAGACATCATATTACTCATTCCTTCATATGTACATCAGCTCGTCGATGTATAGACCTTGATTATATTATCAACCTAATAACTTTTCTAATATACATACTTAGATATATAGTAACATATCTATCTCTAGTTAGAGGATGCATGCATGTATCATGACAACATGTGATATAGGCCTTGATTATTTTGATCTTATTAAGTCAACTCTTTGACCTAACTTATCCGATACATCTGAATCTCTATTCCTATGCAGAGGACCTGCATCAAAAGGTCAACCGAATATTAACCGCTGGAGTAACGATTTCCATCTCCTACTCATGTTGGAGATCCTTTCTCAACAATCATTTGACTGTGCTAGATGAGTCATTAATCCAACTCTTTAGATATCATCCAAGCATCAGACTCTATGATTCAACCCATTGAATCAACAGTTGTATGATTATCAAGTCAGTCATGGTACATAACCCTAATTGTACTAAGGGACATTAAAAGTGCAGTCATTCATTAATCTGGATAGGGAGTGGACATCAATAACTTTTATTAATATATAAAAAAGGATTATGATAACATTTATTGTAGAAATAGTGTGTCCAGGGCTTACATGTCCAACAAGAGGGTGATGGAGGCGACAAGGAGGAGGTTGGGCCAGACTTGTCTGGGGGTAGCGAGGAGGACAAGAGATACGGTGAAGGTGGACGGCATGGAGGACTAGGTCGAGGTAGGGAGGAAGAAGATGATGATGGAGGAAGAAGAAAACATTTACACTTGTACCCCACACTAATCTTTCCAATTCTGTGTGCGTTGTACATAAGTCAACTTCCAATTGGGAGGGGAATGCACGTCAATTAGGCTGGGGCATAGCTGTCAATGGTTCAAGAAGGTAAGGGAAAATACATTATTACAAAAGAGGAAAGGGTATAAGCTTATTAATTTGTAGAAACTTGGAAAGTGTAAAATCCATTTATTTTATGCACATAGACTATGTACTAAAATAGAATAAAAGTTCACTTTTATCATATATAAACACTACGCAACTTAAAACAAAATAAAGGTTTTTCAAAAACCAAAAGCTATCTCATAATCAAAGAAAGATGGCTTCCCATCGTTCCAACCACTACACATATAATTACACTACACAAATACACGCAACCGCTTCTTTCTCTGACATCTATGCACACGATTGTGGAGACTACACATATAATTACACTACGGCACATGCTTGCGGTGTGGAGACGAGATGGAGGATGTTAATCATTTGTTTTTCCTTTGTTCTTCTTCGAGACAGATTTGGGCAGGGACCAATCTACCTACAGTTGCATCCTCGGGAGTTAGAGAGTTCTTGGAGTCCATTGGTTTATCTGAAACCTGCACCATAGTGGAGAAACATCAAGCGGCATCTATTTTATGGGCGATTTGGTTGGCAAGGAATGGAACTATTTTCTGTGGGGAGAGATTTTATGTAGAAAATGTACTAGTTCATTCCAGACTCCTCTATGAGTCTTGGTCATTGTAATCTCTGTACTTAACTTGTGAATATAAGTTTTTGGATGTCCACCTTTACCGTTCGACACCCTTTTTCCTTAAAAAAAAATCTATGCACTCGAATCCCTTATACAATCCATGTAGAGCATCATATGAGTTTATATATAATGCCATATGATATTCAATGATACAAGATCTACACCAAAAGTAGCGCACCAGTATCTAACTCTCCCTGTGGAAAGGTAATAGTAAAAGCACAATCCAAGTTTATTGATATACAGAGTAACATACATATATAACGAATGCAGATGCTTTCTGCAAAACCAACCGCATTCGATCACACGAAATCCAAACTTTTTTTCAGTCCTTGCGGGTTTTACAGCAGATCTAGTGCAGAGGATCCGCAGTCGGAGGGGGAGGAAGACTATCCTTCCAGTAAGATAGCATGGTAAATGCCGTTTGCAAGATGGTAACGACGAGGAGGATCATGGCGGCGAAGACGGAGACCCTCGCCCAGGGGTTGTGGAAGTAGCGTTGCATGAGCTCGGCTCTCCACCTGTTCTTGTCGGACGCGCAGTGCCTGTTCAGCTGCTTGAACAAATCCACAAGGTAATGCTTGTCGTAATCCAAGGAGGCTCCCTTGCATATGCCGTTGAAGAGGCGCGTCACCTCCTCGTTACTTCCCAGCTTGCTCTCCACGATCTTGTGGTTCTCCAGTATCCCCACGTCCTCGGCCGTGTCGATGAGCTGATCCATGAACACGGCGTACGCGGTGAACTGGCTTCCGACGCTCGGGCAGCACTGCTCGAAAGCGATCAGGTTGCGGAACTGAGCGATTGTGTTCTGCTGTATAGGTAGTAACGGCATCTCGAGCGTCCCGTCCACGAAGGACACGTTCAAGTAGCACGGATCGACCTTCCTCCTGAACTTGACACCGGCTTGCCGGAGATTTTTCGCGCAGGGGAACACCCTCGGTGCTTTCTCGCCGCTCTCGGAGGAACGGTGACGCGGGAGCTTGCACATGAACAGCAAGGACAGGAGATAGTAGAAGACGGTAGCCACAGGCTCGGAAAGACGCCTCAACGTACCGTTCTTGCAGCTGGAGCGAACTTGATCCTGCCTGTCGCGTTGGAAGAACCTCAGTTGGCACGAGTGATTCAAGTGGAGTAGATGGTGTATCGGGGTGGGAATGTCGGAGCGCGACCAGTCCTTCACCTTGTCCTTGCCGATGTAATGGAGCGCTAGATCCAACAGACTGATGTCGATGTCGTCCGGGAAAGGGATGCGCGAGTTGTTGTAGAGGATCTCCAGGACGAAGAAAGGGATCTGGTTCTCGAGCAGAAGCAGATCGTTCCTCAGCAGCGGCAGGTACCACTTGACGTCCTTCCACGGGGAGCCGACGCTTCCCACGGCGCGTTTGACCAGAAATTCGAGGATGAAGCAGCCGTCGAGGACGAGCATCTCCACGAGCTCCTCCCATGTCAGGTTTATGGTGACGGAGTAGCGACTGCGCACTTCCGTCTCCATGTTCCAGAGCGCCTGTGTGTACCTGCTGACGGTGTTGGTCTCGGGGCTCCTGGAGATGAGAGCGTCGAGGTACTTCCATTTGAGGGGCTGCATGTGCATGAGCTCCGGCCTCCGGTGGTGCAGGGGGCCTATGGACAGCAGCTTGGGGTCGTAGGAGTCCTGGCCTTCCTGGCGGAGGTTCTTGTGAACCTTGTAGATGGTTGGCGGCTCGTTCTTGGGCAGCTCGCTCATGGCGTACAGCCTGCGCTTCTGCTCCATGGAGTCCGCGATCGTGGATGCCGAGATCACCACATGTTTGTCCTTGAGCTCCTCCGCCATCTTCAAGTCTTAGTTGGGTGGGTTCTTGGATCTTCTAAGGTATCAACTAAGGTACATAGATGGGATGTCGGAGCCTAGACATGAGAGCAGATCTTACATAAGACGCACCTGCTTGAGGGGAAAGGAAAGGAAGCAGCTCAACTCCGTCGCGAACCCATCTTTATTCTGTGTCGCTGACGAGCATTCGGGGACATTGCAGAGAAGAAGGGGGGGAGGGGGGGTGGATAACGTGTACGTTGACTCGTCTCTCTCCATCTTCCACCCATTCTGATCCTCAGATTCCACGCGAAAGCCACCGGAAAGCCACCGGAAATTTCATTCCTAATATTTAAAGGCGTATTTTATCAAAAAAATAATAATTGCCGGGTCCCCTTTTTGGGGTAGAGACGAATAACGTGTACCGATCATTAAAATTGCCGGGTCCCCTTTTAGGGGAGGAGGACTCTCCTGCAGAGGGATTTTGGTAGAGTTGCTGTAATCTTCAATATTTTTTTTATGATTTAGATTCTAAAATCGAACTTTATAGATTGAATTTTAGACTAATGCTTTATATATCTTCCAAATTTTGCTTAAATTCGAGATTATTTGCTATTTTATCTTAATGATCAAACAATCGGTCAAGATCAAAGCAACTTAAACTCCATTTAAAAAAGATCCGAATCTTTAACCGTTAAGATAAAATAGCAAATAATCTCGGATTTAAGCGAAATTTGGAGGATGCATGGAGCATTAATTTAAGATTCAATCTATAAGGTTGGATTTTAGAATATAAATCACAAAAAAAATAATTGAAGATTACAACACCTCTGCTGCAATCCCCTTTAGAGCAGAGGATCCTCTTCGTCATTAAGGACTCGGTTCCGATGGAAAATAAAGGATAAGGGAAGGCTGGTGATGGAAGGATAGAGGGTCAAATTGGATCTCTCATGTTTACATCCACATCATCAATTAAATTAACATTGACAATTTATCGATGGACAACAAATTTGAGGAATAAGGAGGGTTAATGACCTCATCACTCTCACTATCCTCGGAATGAACAAGCCCCTAAGGGGCTTTGTTTCATGATAATATCCACTAGTTAGGGATGAAAACGAATCTGATATGGATCGAATATGCTTATTTTCGTATACATATTCGCTTCATCTCTATCGAATACAAATACAGATATGATTCGGATATGCTTTATGGAAATCATGTCTTTAAAAATATAAATATGAATTTGAATTGGATATTTATCAGATCCGAATATAGTCGAATAAAGAGCGGACCCGAATACGGATTGAATAAAAAGCTAATCCACATATGAATCGAATAAAGAGTGAAATTCAAATATAGATCTAATAAATATGGGATCTGAATACGGATCGAATAAAGACTGCATATGAATACAAATTGAATTTTTTTTATCAAAGTTCATAATAATTTTAAAAATAACAATGAAATATAAATAAGTTGCATCATGACAAAAGGGAGTGTCGAGGTGACCTGCATTCTTGATTGGAAATAAAAAGGAGGGCATGATTTCGTAAGTTTTGTCCGTGGCCATCCCCAAAGAAATAGAAATTTATTAATATCATTAATATATTGTATTATATAATGTATAATATTAATATAATAACATAGAGTTGTGGCTTACATTATACTAGCTAAAATATAAAATAATATTAAGTATTATATTCGAATAACTGAATCCAAATCTGAATATTCAAGCCATTACCATATCCATATCCGTAATCAGAAAATTTTTACAACCTATATTCATATTCGATCCGTATTCGATTAACATTCGAATGCAGATATCTATATCCGGTAATTTTTTTCGAATACGACAATCGGATATTCGAATATATCCATATCCATTTTCATCCCTACCGCTACTATATACGGGAATAAGAGGATTTTATCTCCAAATAAACTACCTCAAGATAAATATTGGTCAAATTGTGATCCCATTATCAATTACATCCTGTCTACAATATTTAATTCTTCGTTATTCCTCAAATCAAATGAACAAGAACGAAGATTGAACTCCATTTTATCCCTCTATAGGAGGATTTGATCTCATTCAGTAAAGGAATGGAGCACAATGGATGCAACTAAGGTTTCAAATTATTACACGACCATCCAAACGCTAAATATTGCGACCAATTTCTACATATATTAGTGTGATACTAGCAAATTATCTAGATTATACTTAGATAATTATGATTGATGTCACATATAAGAAGTAAGCATCATGGTGAAACGTATTACCTTTTATTTAACCGCTTTACATTCAACATGAGTCACTTATATATGCATGATATTTAGGGTTCGTTTGGTTGCAGGGTTGGGCAGGGTTGGGTTGGGATGGATTGGGTTGGGCTGGGTGAATAGTAAACTAGGGGTACCCCTGTGAATAGTACCCCAACCCAACCCAATCCTGCCCAACCCTGCAACCAAACGAACCCTTAAGCCCTGTTTGGTTGGAGAATAGGCCCTGGAATAAGGGGTCAATTCTCCTCCCGACACGGTTCCCAATGGTACGACTATTCCACATTATTCTCTCTTATTTCACTCGTATTCATATCTTTATCCCACCTTACCTACATTTATTTCACCTTATTCTCCTTATTCTTATCCTCCAGCCGAAGGGAGAATAGATTCTTATTCTCCATCCGTATTCCTGCTTATTCTCCTACTGAACGAGCCCTTAGGAAAAGAGGTAAATGGGGCTGCCCAATGGGGGAGCTAGCATGGCTCTCTCGCATCATTTCGCTTATTTTTTTATTTTTTTGAAAATTTCTTCCATGAATATTCATCACTATATCCTTATGTTACCATTTATCGTATATGTTTTTATTTCGAAAATGGTAATGACTATCCTTAGCATGTTTTTCATCGAGTACTTAAACACAACTTTACTGGACGTCATATAGTTATAATCATCTGCATGTCATTGTAAAAAAATTAGTAAGAAAGACACTCATTAGCTGCAACTAAATAGGTATATGCTGACCAATAACTTGAAGATGGTTGTTATGTCATTTGATATTAAATAATATAAAGCAATACTGTTCATTGCAAAAAATGGGCATCATACTTTTAAATTCCCAAGCGATCTTATCTGCCCATGAATCATACAACAATGGTTACGTATCTTTCTGTGGATTTTTCTAAAGATAGAGGATATGTATTTTGAAGAGAATAGAAAATACAACTATTCTTTTATGTTGTTAGTCACAATATATCAACATATATGTAATTATTGCAAATTTTATGTTAGTATTATGTATAGAATGTTAGGATTGGGAATCATAATGAAATTGAATTCCTAATTATAATAATGATAGAACTGTATATGATGGTCGATATTTAGAGGATTGGAGGTATTACCTCCACACCACATTAAAAAAACAAATAAAGAGAGAAGAAAGAGAGCAAGGGAATAGGAAAAGGTGTTCTCGTTTCTTTTTAGGGATTTTTCTTCTTTGACGATAATGAGAGGTGATTGATCAAAATTTATTTTTCACAGTGGTGAATGCTTGCGGATCTATTTTCCCCAACAACCGGTATTTGAGTCAGGTTCGACAATGACAAAAGAACACAATGCAATGTATGTGTTCATGAAGAATTCTGCTTGCAACGATTGGAGGCAAAATCTCGCAAGAGGGCATGACAACATATAGTAAAATTCACATCAAAGTATCAATGATGAATCATTCACTTTATATAGAACCTTTCAACAGAAAAACCAAATTCACCTTGTGGTAGTAGTGAGTGAAGAATGTATTCACGTGAGAAGGGCTTGTGAATTTCTCTCCAACTAGTCTAGAAGAAGCCAGAAAAGATGAAAGAGGAATAGTGAGATAAGGGGGATCTCACAAAAAGAAAGAATATAATTATTCTTCTTAGCCAACACTCTTCACAAATTCATTGACTTGGGTGATCAAGTTAAAGTCTGGAAGAATCTCGAGGAACGACACAAATGCAATTCTCTAACAAATAGGATATTGTTAATGAAGAAGCTTTATCATCTAAAGATAGGAGACGCAACTAGATGAGCACTTGAATGAGTTCAACAATATTTTAATTGGCGAGCTCATACTAGAAAAGAAAGAGAAAAGAAGAGTCTCTCTCAAAGGAGGACAATATGCTAATTTTATTGAATATAGTTCCATCTTCCTACTGACATATTGCAACAATGTTGCTCTATGGCAAGGAGACCATCACATCAGATGCGACGGTTGCTTCATTGTTTATGAATAAACCTCGATGTTGCGCATTTATTCTTCTTGTAACCCACCACTCCCTCATTTCTCACATTTCTTCTTCTCGGTAAATCCAAAAAAACTACAACCTCCATTAGAGATGACAAAGGTTGTAAAGCTTTTCAACATATAAAAGAAGAGAAAGAGAAATGGTGCAAGACAAATAATCTCTCTACTTGGACCCCCGGTCAGCTTGCTTGTGCATGTAGAAGAGGGAGTATGTGGATCAAAGGGACTTATAATTTTTTGGCATGTTAGACAATGGAATTTTCAACATTCTTCTTAGTGCATGCATGCCTTGCTATATTGGAGATTGTCATATTTTGGGGATGAATGTTTGACGTTGGTCCTCTCCCTCGGATTTCCTCCAAACATCGGTACATCGTGGTTCTAATCCTCAAATCATTTCCATGCAATTTTTCTATGTTGGAGATACGTCGAGGTAGATTGAGGCCATAAACGATTCATGATTATTGCTTAGGGAACATATTGTGTTGGTATACGCCCATATAAACCAGTAGAAACCCCTTCCACTGAAGTAGAGTTTGAGAAGTCTTAAAATTCATGACAAGTTCTAGATGTACTTTATAGCAGTACAAATAACCCAGTAATGGTGCACCATAAGAGGGATGTTCCCATGGGATCATCAGAAATATCGATGTTATGCTTATTATAGAGTAAATGGATGGATATTGAGATGCGCTCTCGAGGATGTGGGTGCTAAATAGGATTTAGTCTCTAACCACACATACCAGTGTGCGTAATTACAAATGCAGCTTTAAGTGACAACCATACGACAAATAGGTTGAGTTTGAGAAAGTACCGAACTGAATTAATTATGAAAGTACCCGCGACATCATAACATCCTTGTAAAAGAATGAATGGGAAGCAGGCAGATTCTCTTCCCCTGGTAGCTGATATGTAAGCAGGATCTTTATCTGATTTGATTGAATAACATTTCAACAAGTCCCTACTTTTTAAAGATAGATCCATTACTGGATTGAAGCCATAGTTAGGAACCTCAGATGGAAAATTATCCTATTTTATACAACAAAATTTTGAAAAGCTAAAAGGATGCAAGTGTGTGTGTTTTTTCAAAGGAAAAAATGGCAAACACTGCTTTAAGAAAAGTCCACTTAACAAAAGAAGACTTACTGGAAAAGAAAAAAACAAGGATTCAACTAAGTGAATGCTATCATATTGACATGGAGTCCATTTACCAGTAAAGCTCCATTAGGTAACGAAAGAATATGCGTAAACATCAGGCGAGCGTTAACTTTTGACATTCTCAGTAGATAAAAATGGATAAGGGATGCATTTAAATCAGTATCATGGATGTAATCTGCATAGCTAGGTGCCAGAACAACAGATAACACAAACTTCTCAAACCTAGTTTAACAATTATCAGTTTCCTTGATATCATCTTCATCCAAACAAATTTGCCCGATATGATTGGTGTTCACAGCAAACAGTTATCTTGTGCCCAAGAATTAAATAAATTTTATGGTCTGCAATTGCATTGGGTAGCATGTCCACGGGTCTATATCTAGACTAAAAAACAGCACCTTTCATTTGAAAAACAAAAGCCATCTAAAAAATCCACAAGGCAATACGCATATTAGATGTAAACAGTAACAAAGTATGTGCAGTTCTGAGACTTCAATCCTGATCCTCAAGATGGGAGCCCACATCTCCACCACAAGACTATTTAAGTGGGTTCAACAAAATGCGTGGTATAGAGACTTAATAGGGTACGATTACTACATTGCATCCAATCATACAACAGCCTATTAAACAAACTGAAAGCATTTCTATTCAAACCGGGATGATTACCCGAACAGTATTCCTTGACGACGGCAATCTTGAGGATCTCCTGAGTGTTTCCATCATCAGTGGCCTAAGAAAAAAATATCACAGCCATTACTGCAATGAGAAAAAAGGAACAATGAAATAAATATTAACCCACCAAGTGTTCTTCAGTATTAAAACGGTTGCCTCAACCGTCATATTGTAGCGAACTTATTTTTTTCAGATGCATTTTCACTTTAAAAGTATGCCCATGATCAATTATTTTAATTCTAAAGCAGCTAGGACCTAATGAAAGTCTCCTGGAAGAAACAAAACAAACCAAAACTCAAGAGAGCATTGGAGCGAAATATGTAGCATATATGAACTGTGATAAGGGTAGGCTGAGATAACTAATAACTAATCTTACCATGCAACTACCGAATCCACTGATTTGGTGTACGGTGGTTGAGCAAGGTGCCCAGTACATTGCTAATATAGATGTGGTGATTCTAAATTTGAAATGAAATGAGCATGTCCAGGCAGACCAAACTTCTCATTGAAAACAAAAGTATCTTACGATGATTTAACACATTCAGCTGCATCCCGAAAAGTAAGTAAGAGATGGTACTCGCCGTGTGTGGGATAGTTAGGTGACAATTACTTTAGCTTTGTCTAACCATGACATGGAGCTTTTTTATATGCAAACAAAAACAAGTAACCAGGAGCAAGCCCAAAAGTTTGACATTATTTTGCGTATAAAAAAACCTCAAGCTCGGTGGGAATTGTTATTCGATTCAGGGATAGGAAATATAGGAAAGACCTACTCATTTCTGCTTTTTCAAGAAAGAACTACTTGTTTGTAAGAAGGAACACATCCTAATTTGACGATCCAAGACAGCCAAATGAAGACCTAACAGCCAAAAAAATGAATAGAAATTTGTAGACATACATAAAATAAGAGTTTTTTTATCAGTTGTACCCTCCTTAGATATTGCAATATCAATTATGTCCCTCCCTTTTTTTTGGAATATCAGTTGTGCCCCTAACTTCTTACACCATTTTTACTTGTGCCCTTCCATTAGTTTGGCCGTCAATGAACTGAACTAAACCACACCATGGTGTGGTTAGGAGGGGCATAACTGTCCAAATAAACTCTCCCCTCCTCCCCCAACCCCTTCGTCTGAACCTCCTCCGTCCAATACCTCTGCCCCCGACCTCTTTCTCCCCCAGCCCCTCCGCCCGACCTCCTCCTCTGCCCAGCCCCGCCCCACCCCGACCTCTGCCCACATCTTGCACAGATTTGAACATCATTAGTTGCGAACAACACCTTTGATCACGCATGATGGTCGGAGATCTAGAGCCGGCACCATCATTGACTCAACATTTATCGTTTCTATAACCTTCGGCCAAGGCTAGATTACTCGAGCCTCGTCTGAGCTTACAGGTCATCAGTCCTGGAGACATGAGCAATCACCTTCATCGCATTAAGCATTTGGAAGCCTGGAGCAAAGCATCATCGTCGACTACCAAGCATCTTTTTCGATTAGAATCACCAAGCGACGAGTCCATCTGGAGCATCAACACCTGCTCTGTAAGAGAACCCGAAGGCAAACCATCAGCTAAACTGAGATCAAACTCATCCAAACCTCAAGCAAGCCATTAAGAATCATAGATCCCACGCATGCTTTGAGAGGTCCGAGCACCATTGTAAAGAAGTTGATCTGATCGTTTATCCATCAAACAAGCTTCACATGAAAACCCAACATCTGAACAATGTTAAGTCATCATCAGCTATGAACAACACCACGACATCGAGATCTCGTATAGCATAGAGGAAATCAAACCATCACCTAGAGATCGAGCCGAACAACATCGCATGAACGAAGTTGCATCTAGAGCTTTTAAGAATTGGGGAATAATATGACCAAATTTGGAATGATTCTCCACTTGCCCGGAACAGTTTTAGTTACCTTCCTCATTGAGGTTAAATACATATGCATCCTCATATGGGTGTACCTAATGAGCCAAGAGTAATAGCGTGGCACTTGTCGAGCCATTCTATTAACGATTAGCTCCAGATATAGATGTGTAGAGATATTTATATGTTCTATGTACCTTTTCTATTGTTTTACTTTCTTGTTCCCATCTTACGTAATTTACCCATAGACCTCTCTATTGTTTCCATCTTATGTAATTTACCCATAGGCCTTCTCTATATAAGAGAACCTAGGGTTTTCTGGAATAAACAATTCATTCTCTCCAACATGGTATCAGAACCAACCTAAAACCCCTCCCCAAAACCCTAGCCGCTACCCACCACCCTTCCCTCTCTCGCCGTCGCCCCCCTCCCTCTCTCGCCGACGCCGCCCTTTCTCTCTCTCGTTGACGCCCCCCCTCTCCTCCCCTCACCGTCTATGGGTTTGAGTGCATAGGTCTACATATGCACTCAAATCCTCAGATGTTTGTGTAGACATTCATTTTGATGCAAAATTGAATTTCGCGACGGAAAAATAAATTTGGTCGGTGGATTTTTTGGTAGAGAAGAAAATAATGGAGGGGTTGAGAAGAGAAAACGTGCCAGTTGCGCGAGATTAGAGGAGGAAGAACGCGTAGATCGCGTGGGAGAAAGAGAAAGAGAGAGGGAGATAGAGAATAAATCTCAATTTTCGTATCAATTGAACTGTCTAACATAATAGCCTGCCATCCCTTTATATAGGAGGGATGAGGTTACAAAAATAGAAACTCGAATTCAAACTGAAACTAATTATCCTAATTTGACTCTAACCGACTAACCGACTAATTTGAAATTCAAATCTTTAACTAATTTAATTGAGATCACAGGCGATCTCGTCAAATAAAAGTAAATAAAATTTAACGGATAAAAGTAGAGAGAAATGCGGCCCTATTTATCCAGTTCATGCTGCATCAACTCTCCTCCGCTTGAAAAATTCATCTCCCAACGAATTGATGGATCTGCAGACTTGGAGGTTGCTAAATTCGAATCAGCGTCCTTGGTCATCCCGTGAAAGAACTGGTGTGGAGCAAATGGCGGGATCCACGCGTGTGGGATGCGAGTGTTGGCGACGTGGGCTTCGTGATGGAAGAGAAGGAGTGGCGCATATGCGGGCGCCCATCCGGGATTCATCCCTTTGACATGGTGCTCGAAGAACTGATGAGGCATCCTCATGATGATAAAGTCGACCTTTGGAGAGTCCATAGTAAAGCAATAGCACAAGGAGAGTAGAAGAGGGGATGTGTCCAGGGAATTAAGCCACGGGGCCTTTAAATAGGTGAAACCCAGGATCCTAATCCTAATTGGATAAGAAGGCCTTCCAAATTTCCCTCTTTCAGCACTTCTTCTAAAATAATTTTGCTCCAGGGGCTGGAATGCAAATTTCGTACCCCTTTGACCCCTTCACTTGAACAATTGTTGTAAGGGGGTCCCTTTATTATGACCTTTAAATAAAAACTTTCATGAGAATGGATTTGACCGCAATTTATCCAATTGATATCCCTTATTCCGGATCCAATTGAGGAAACCATCACTAGGTTTTCTCCCGAGGGATGGCGGCGGTGTATGGGGGGAGGACCGCGGAGGGGGTGCACTGATAGGGCCACGCGGTCGGGGCTCGCGATCAACGTGCAGGCACGAGGGAGCGTTGACGAGATTGGGAGTCGCGGTGATGAGATTGGGGTTTGTACCGCAAGGGGTGTGCGGGTGGCGGGAGGGGGTATGGGGGCAGGGGTTTGCATCGCGCAAGGTTCAGGAGCGGCGGAAGGGGGCGTTGTGGCTGGGGAATGCGTTGTGAGAGTGGTGGAGGGTGAGGGTCTTGGCGGTGGTGCGAGGGTGGCGATGAGAGGTGGTAGCGGTAGTGGTGGGGCAGGGGGAATCGTTGAGGAGGTGCGGTTGGTGGCGGACTGGGGCGATGGAATAAGAGTCGGGGAGGCCGGGGTAGGTCCCAGCGGGGTTGGGGGTGCGGGTGTGGCAGGAGGTTTTGGTGGCGGTTTCGTGGGTGCGAGGGTAGGAGGGGAAGGAGGCGACGGCAACAGGGGGTCTGCATTTGCGGATGGGGAAGAAACTATGGAGGGCGGGGTCGTGATCGTCGAGGAAGGCAGGGGAAGTACCTGGGATAGTTTGGGCAGTGCCGGGACGGCCGGAGGGGGTGATGGAATCGATTCCGGTAGCGGAATAAGATCTGAGACGGGCTGGACAGCGGGCGTTTCGTTATCTACGCTCTCTTTTTCTTGTTTTTCTTCATCAAAATCGGCTTCGGTGGTTGGAGACTTTGATTTAGCGGTGCACATAGCCTCAAAATTAGCCATCATTTCTCGACATTTGGACTGGCAAATTTGACATTTGGACTGGAGATCACGCAGTGCGTCCATCATCTCCTTGTTGTAAGCTTCTTCGGCTCTTCGTTTCCGCTCCGACGAATGATGGAGTTTTGTCGCATGTCGACGTGAATATCTGAACGGATTGTCAGATCGTGAGGATGATCTGTAGGCCACGCTCTGATACCAATTGATGCAAAATTGAATTTTCGCGACGGAAAAATAAATTTGGTCAGTGGATTTTTTTGGTAGAGAAGAAAATAATGGAGGGGTTGAGAAGAGAAAGCACGCCGGTTGCGCGAGATAAGAGGAGGAAGAACGCGTAGATCGCGTGGGAGAAAGAGAAAGAGAGAGGGAGATAGAGAATAAATCTCAATTTTTGTATCAACTGAACTGTCTAACACAATAGGCTGCCATCCCTTTATATAGGAGGGATGAGGTTACAAAAATAGAAACTCGAATTCAAATTGAAACTAATTATCCTAATTTGACTCTAACCGACTAACCGACTAATTTGAAATTCAAAGCTTTAACTAATTTAATTGAGATCACATGCGATCTCGTTTATTTAATACGACAACTCAAATAAACGTAAATAAAATTTAACGGATAAAAGTAGAGAGAAATGCGGCCCTATTTATCCAGTTCATGCTGCATCACATTTCTTGGTCTACAAAATCCAAGTTCTATATCTTCGGTAAGATGTCAGACAACAAGGTCGACATGCCCTCCATAGGCGCTTTCAAAGGTCCAACGCCCATTGTCAAGATGGATGGGACGAAGTATGAGCTCTGGGCTATGCGGTTCATGAGTCTCATGAAGTCAAATGGTAAGAAGCACATTCTTACAGAGGAAGAGCCGGCAGAGAAAACCAAGGTTTATGACTCATGGGAGGTTGATGATTTGTATGTCAAAGTCTGGCTTTCAGGTACAATGACGATGGATATTGCTACTGATGTACTCCATCAGCCCACTGCTAAGGCGATGTGGAACATCCTTGCTGCAACATACTCGCAGGTGCGGAACGAAACCAAGATCCTTCAACTCCAGCATGACATA
The DNA here is from genome assembly GCA_037367405.1 of Ottelia alismoides. Lineage (NCBI taxonomy): Eukaryota > Viridiplantae > Streptophyta > Magnoliopsida > Alismatales > Hydrocharitaceae > Ottelia > Ottelia alismoides. Next base: position 268,526 of record JAZKJV010000105.1, read on the forward strand.
TTTACAATCAAGCATAACGGACGGCCTCTTCATTCCTTGTATACATCTTTGCGGGGGATGTTTGAGAAGCTCTACAGAATCATTTCCCTTACCGCAACTCCCGAGCAGCGGAATACTTTTCGGAATGCTACCATGGTAGGTGTAACACCCCCAACTCCCGAGGTACGGGAGTAGCGTGCAATATCGGTATTGCACGCTCGTGTGGTTCGGTGGCCACACTATGGGTCCGTTTGGATGCAGGGTTGGACAGGGTTGGGTTGGGCAGGGGTACCCCTGTGAATAGTAAACTGTGAGGAGGAGAACCCTGTTTGGTTGCAGGGCCAACCCGGGTTGGGCCAAGCCAACCCTGCCCAACCCTGCAACCAAACGAGCCCTATAAAGTTCTGTAGGACTTCACCTTAGCTTGCGGACGGTTAAGGATGGGGTTTACCGCAGGAGTGCGGGTTCCCCTGGCACAGTACAAGTGTTCGGCGACACTTGATGGAGCTCGAGATGCAACATCCTACGTAGGAGCGTGGGGCCCACTGATGACGTAGCATGATGACATGACGTGCTGATGAGGCAGACGACATGGCATGCTGACGGAGCGGGTGACATGGCGTCGGTTGCAAAAGACGAAGGGATGCAAGATGAAGAGTCATGTACACGAAGAGTCACCTCGGAAGATGAAGGGTCTCCGTAGAAGACGAAGAGTCATGACTATTCATTGTACACGTAATAATGGTGTCCTTTCATATACCCCCGGCTTGTCTATATAAGGAGGGGTAGAGCTCATTTGTAGATATCACACTCAGAGTGAGTCTCTTGCAATACAAAAGGGTTTTGTGCCAATAGCTCTTGTGTCCTTGTGCTTGAGTGCTTGTGTTCGAGTATTCTAGCGGCGTGGTTGCTCGGTGTGCTGGTGTACATCCTACACGCAAAAGGGAAGGCTGGTTAGCTTGCGTGAAGCTAACGCCGCACAGGTTAGTCTCAAAAATCAAAGTTGAGATTTACCCTTGTGACAGTAGGGTCTTACTAGCAGCACTTGAACTTGAATATGATGTTGCTCATTCGCAGAATACTTTTCGAAATGCTACCATGGTAGTGTACCGCAGGCTCAACCAGATCATAGTCCCGTCTACTACTACTGCTTAGCCTCCATCGGAGATGGCGACCTCCCGAGGCAGAGGATCCTCTTCTTCGTTTCATGGCCGTGAACCTCGTGGTAGAGGTGGCCGCATCCGTCAGCCCTACATATTCTGTCATCACCCAGGTCACGTGGAGGATACATGCTACTCTAAGCATGATTTTCTGACATTAGTGCATATAGCCGAGCACACTGCATCTCTACCGCACCTGCTTCAGACCAGATATTTGAGGAACTTGTTGCCAGATTACGAGATATCATGCCTTCCGTCTCTACAGCATCTCTGAGAGGCAACTATGATATAGCTGCTTCAGCCTCTGCCAATACGTCGGCCACTACTAACACCTTAGGTAGTGCTTATGCTTTTACTTCCTGTTATGGATCTGACATTTCAGAATGGATTATGGACTCCGGCACGACACATCATCTTTGCAGGGACAAAGGTAGACTTCATTCCTATAGAACGGTTCCACCACGGAGAATTGTAGTGATAGCAGATGGGACCCATTCCCCCATCATCGAACAGGGGGAGTATTTGATGCCTTCAATGCACCAACAGAATGTGTTGCATGCTCCAGATTTTTCGATGAATTTATTATCTACCAGTCAGATTACGAAGGAGTTGCACTGTTACGCTATTTTTTTATCCATCGTCTCTTGTTTTTCAGGACATTCTTACGGGCAAGGTGATTGGTTATGGTCGTGAGCATGATGGTCTTTATCGTTTGGTCCGAACTCCCTATGCTGGTGTCTCCTCTCAGTCAAGTGGACCAATCTCTCCCTTTACATGGCACCTACGCTTTGGCCACCTTCCTCTTCAGAAGATGTGTCACATATATTGCCGCAGATTTCATCAAGTTCTTCCTTTCAGTGCGAAGCGTGTCAGTTGAGAAAGCATCACATGTCTGCTTTTCCTAGTCGTCACTGTTGGAGCAGTAGCTCCCCTTTTGAATTATTTCATGTTGACATTTAGGGTCCGAGTCATGTCCCTGATCACCAGGGAAACCGATTTTACCTTGTTGTTGTTGATGACTTTTCTCAATTGTCATGGGTGTTTTTGTTGAAGAATAAATCTGAAGTAGGGGATGTGATCAAAAATCTTATAAATGACGTGCAGAATGTTTTTTCGTCTACTGTTAAATTTGTAAGAACGGATAATGCTTTGGAATTTTGTACTCGTGATCTTTCACATTTCTTCTCATCTCAAGGCATTATCCATCAAACAACTTGTGCTTACACGTCTTAATAGAATGGTGTTGCAGAGAGAAAGCATAGTCATCTTCTTGATATCACTCAGACTCTACTTATTCAGAGTCGTGCTCCACATTCCTTTTGGGTGATGCAGTCCTTACAACATGTTATCTGGTGAATCGTATGCCATCCTCTGTCTTAGGTGAGAAAGTTCCTCTTTCCATTGTTTTTCCGGACAAGGAGTTGTTCTTGCTCGCTCCTCGTGTCTTTGGCTATGTTGCTTTCATCCACCACCTGATTCTGAGACTGAACGAGCTCTCTCACCTAGGGCTGTCAAATGTGTGTTCATTGGGTAGTCTCGAACTCAAAAGGGTAACCGATGCTATGATCCTTTGACATGTTGGATTCATCTACATCTGATGATGAGGTATATGTGCCACCTCCTCCTCTACGTTTGTCTTCTACCATACTAGTTCTTGTTGTTTCACCACCACCATCACTACCACCACCACCATCACCAACCGAAATTCTATACATGTCGGCCTGTCCCTGCTCATGCTACTCGTCCATCATCCAACACGCCTCAGATTTGTCCGGATAATATTACTAATGATAGATCCGACGATGTGCCAATGCAGGGATCTTTGCAGAAGATTAATATACCGACGAGTATTGTTTTTGATGATCTGAATGTACCTATTGCCTTACGGAAGCAGAAGCGTACACGTACTTCATATCCGCTTGCTTCACAGGTTTCCTTTCACCGTCTCACAAGGGAGTTTCAGAGGTTTGTTGTTGCCCTGTCTACCATGGACATACCACGGAATTATCATGACGCCTTGAAGGATAGTTTCTGGCACTCAACTATAGAGGAGGAAATGGTTGCTCTCGCAGCATACCTGGAACTTGGTCTCTGCTCCCCCAGATGCATCTGTTGTCAGTTGCAAGTGGTTATTTACTGTCAAATATCATGCATATGGCAACCTTGACCATTACAAGGCAAGGCTGGTGGCACAAGGGTTCACTCAAACATACAAGTGGATTATATGGACACATTCTCTCCATTCGCGCGTCACTTGACTCTGCGTGTCCTCCTTTCAGTTGTTGTGGTACGTGATTGGCCCTTGTTTCAGTTTGATGTTAAGAATGCCTTTTTGTATGAGGATCTGCAGGAAGAAGTCTACATGCAACAGCCTCTGGGGTTTGCTGCTGAGGAAGAGAGTCAGATGGTGTGTAGACTTCATAAGGCAATATATGGCCTTAAGCAAAGCCCGCATGCATGGTTTTAGAAGCTTTCAAACTTAATTGAAAAGAAAGGATTCAAAAGATCAAATGTAGATCATTCTTTGTTTGTGCAAAAGACTCCCAAAGGTATTGTTGTTATCGTGATTTATGTTGATGACATACTTGTTACGAGAGATGATATGCAGGGGATAAAGATAACAAAAGCATTTATGGGCCATCAGTTTGTTACTAAATATCTTGTCATCATACGATATTTTCTAGGGTTGGAGTTTGCTTGCGCAGGGTCTTGTGATGACCAAAAGAGCATATTACAGACATGCTTGTTGAGACAGGCATGATCAGGTGTCGACCCTCGACTACTCCTATGGATCCCAACATGAAGTTATATGATGATGATACATATGAGGTTGACATGAGAGGATATAGATAGATGGTGGAAAAGCTTCTCTATATTACTATCACTAGACCTGATATCGCTTTTGCAGTAAGTTGGGTGAGTCAGTTCATGGAGCAACCCAGACAAGCACATATGGATGCCGTATACATGATATTGAGATATCTAAAGTCTTCTCCAAGTGCAGGACTACTATTCAGGAAAGATACAAACATTTCGGTTTCCATAAGATACAAACATTTCGGTTTCCGCATGTGCTGATGCTGACTATGCAGGATGCCCTAAGGATCGGAAGTCTACTTCAGGTTTTGCAATGTTTGTTGGTAATTCTTTAGTTTCTTGGAAAAGCAGGAAACAAACAGTAGTGGCTAGAACTAGTGCAGAATATGAGTATAAGGTCATGGCGCAAGCAAGTACGGAGATGATGTGGGTTCGAGCTGTGTTAGAAGATTTGCATATAGATGTACATCTACCCATGCAGTTACAATGTGAAAATCAAGCAACGCTATTCATTGCTAATAATCCTGCATTCCATGAAAGAACAAAGCATATTGAGGTAGACTGTCACTATACTAGAGATATGATTCAAAAGGGCTTGATCTTTACTTCTCATGTCAGTTCAACAGGACGGGTTGTCGACATTTTTACCAAGCTATTGCTCAGAGGGTCATTCCAGAAGTGTTCTTCCAAGTTGAGCATGATTGGCATCTATACTCCATCTTGAGGGGAAGTGTAGAGATATTTTTTATATGTTTTATGTACCTTTTCTGCTTATTTTACTTTCTTGTTTCCATCTTATGTAATTTACCCATAGGCCTTCTCTATATAAGAGAGCCTAGGGTTCTCTGGAATAACCAATTCATTCTCTTCTCCCAACAAGGTGCTTTATCATGGTTTCGGCAGGAATCTTCAGATGGAGAGGTTGGTGATCCCATTTTTTCTTCCCCTTTTGTCCAACATGTAATAGCCGAGGAAGTGTAGGTAATCCTCCACAGCATTCCACCATGGAAATCTGAAATACAAAATCACCGCTCTACCAACCAATCTCGCCCCAGCGACGTCCGACATCGTGCTTCCATTGTTGCGCACACTGCAGTCATCGAGAGATCGAGCCTCGTCTTCTCATTCCAATAGAGATAAATGCCACAATCCTTGTTGGTCGTGGGGGAGAACGCGTAACTCCTCGATGAATGGGTATGGACGATGACACATGCGTTCTTCTTGATGGGGCGGTCGAAGAGGCAGAGATCCTCTACATAGAGGATGGTTACGTCGAACAAGAGGGCCATCGTGTGTCGAACCACCTTCAAGCCACCTCACCAAGCAGTGCTCCATGGCATTTTTTGGGCGGAGAAGAAAGGGTTGGAGTGAGAGGGGTGAAGGAGGATGTTGTCAGAGGAGGGGCTGGAATGGAAGGGAGGAGGAGGTGGTGGTTGAAGAAGGAGGATGAGGGGTTGAAGGGAGAGGGCAGATGAGTGGTGGTCAGAGGATGAGGAAGGGTTGTAGGGGGAGGAGTGAGGAAGAGGGAAAGGAAGAAGCAAAAAAAGAAAAGAAGAAGACATTTCTACCATCGATTTTCTATCTAATTATCCTTGTGTCCCCAAAGTTAACGTCTGTTTGGGATACGGATGAACAACTAACTAGAGGGGCACAAGTGATTATTGTGGAAGAAGTCAGGGGCACAACTGATATTTCAAAATAGGAAGAGCATAACTGATATTGCAATATCTAAGGAGGGTACAACTAATAAAAATCTTAAAATAAATTATCATCAAGAAAAAAGTATGATATGTAGGGTTCTAGAGTGTCCTAAAGGCATGCCATACTCTAAGGGGAGAAGAGACCCATTTAATTCAAATCTTGGTATGATACTTCTCATAGAATATAAGAGGTATAAGACTCTTTATAATAACCCCACAAATACACCCAAAACTCCACCACTAGACGATGTGGGGATAAACAAGGGTCCACATAACTTATTCTGATTGCCCTGACAAGATCCAATAAAGCCAACTATGCATTTCTCTAGACACTCCTATTTAAGCAAGAGCACAACTTGTAATAGAAGACTACTCATTCATACACATAATACATGACAATATAGATCATCTCAACATACACATCTCTTAGTTGATGACGACAATAATGCGCCTTGGATCATGCTGGTAAGATGGTTGATTTGGAGGATTGGAGTTTGGATTAATGATTTAAACAATCTGGATGATCATGAAAGAAGGTGCATGCGCTCTACATTTTTGTCGATCACAGTGACTGACGCTACAATGAGTAAGAGTTTAAGAGTGTCCATATAAAGATGGAAACAACTCCAACTCTCTCACGGACCAAACGATTTCAAAAATAAGACCCTCTCATAGGGGGCCTTGGAATGAGCTTCTCCTATATGGAAACTCATACATGAAAATTAAAAAAACACGTTTCTCTCTTAAAAAATATGAAAGGATCTTGTGTTGGGGGCCATGAACAAAGTAGGACAAAACCTACAACCCGTCTCTCTATAAAGATCTTTGAGAAAAGGGCTACTCCTAAAAGGAGTTGATCTCATATAAATGCTCAAAAACCTATTGGACAGAGGTCGTGCTTTTTGATAGTGCTCAGGCACTACCTAATACTTTATCGGCAAACAACCTTGTATAGGAGACCCCAAATCAAGGTTTGAAATATCAATATTGTATCACTCGGCCCGAAAAAGGATATATCGATGATATACTGGGATATATCGATGATATTGGTAGAAATCTTAAATATTGAACCCCAAAAAATGTAAATTAAGATCATCTAAGTTATTAAAATAATAAATAACATACAAATACACGCCCTTCTAAAAAAACATACAAAACACCTATATGCAAGAATAAGGTGTATTTAGCATATCAATACACTTTATATCGCACATATCGCTACTACCGATGCTCATTGTTGACTGCTGAGAGGCATTGGAAAGGAAATGATGAAATTTGAAATATAACAACTTAGAAACATAAAGGACATGCATTTAGCATTATTTAATCTATATCACATTACATATTATGTATAAATAAAATGCTGATCTATATCAATTATCAAACAAATAAGTGAATGAGCATAATAACATATAGTTTTTAAAGAACATCATTCATAATTTTGAATGGAAGAACATGGATTAATATTTAGAAACAAAACTTCCTAACTGAACTATAAATATCAATACATATATCATATCAATAGGTCTGGAAATGGATATACCGGGACATATCACATATATCGATGGAAACCAAAAAAAATGATCAAGAGCTCGTGCATTAAAATCATCTTAGTTCTTAAAACAGTAAGTAATGTACAAGTACACTGTTATAGACATGAAGGAGATGTATTTAGCATATATCAATATTTTACATATTTACTATGTATAAACAAAGTCTTGGTAATATCTGCAATGAAATAAACAAACGTCGTACAATAGCATGTATAATATATAGTACATCATTCATGATAACCAGAATTTTGAAAGAAGATGATCTAGTATAGATTAAAATCTAACATTTCTCATGAACTAAGATAATCAATACCAAGGGCTTGTCTTGGATCCATATTGATATATTACCAATACTTACTATTAAAATATGTGTCTATAGATGGGTCATTGGATCCCTCATGGTTCAATTACCACATCCAAAGGTTTAGTCCCACATCATCAATGAGTGGGACTTGGTCATTCTAGTGGGGCTATATAAGAAGCCCCACACCGATTCTAATAGTGCTGAGAGAGAATTCAATATAGAATATCAACCCACTAAGGTTGTTCTCTCGTGATTTCATCCCGCTCCTTATAGAGTAGGGTTTCACGTTAAATCCCAGTGTTCCTTATCATTCCAATTATATTTCTTTATCTCTGATACAGTTCCACATTCTCGTTTTTTACATGGCATCAGAGCGGGTTTGATTCTGGATTTGATCTTGAAGTATTATTATGTTTATGTTCGTTGATTATTAAGATCTGTCAAGAAGAATGAGCTTTCCCACATACTTTGTTCTAGGGTTTCTTGATTAGCAGCAACAGTCACAGCCGTAGCTGAAAGGATTTGTATGATTTGTTCTCCAGTAACCCTAACAGAAGAAGCATGTCGTTACACTTCATCTTTCGCGTGCACTCTTCTCGATGTCGTGGTAGCGCAGATGAGCAACTACCAGCCCCCGCACACATTCCTCAAGGCGCGAGGGCTTCCACAATGACTCTGGGTGCCCACACTCCCCTGTGCACGAACTCAGGCCATCTCCAGATTGGCCACTACATGCGTACCTCCAAGCCACCTCCAAGCAACGCTGGCGGCGCCCTCCGTCGACCACTGACGATGCCCTTCTCACACACAACAGTGACAACATAGTGATGTATGAATGGGTTCATAACCCAATCAGGAGCTCTACATAAAAGAAGAGAAAAAAGGGAGCCGCTATCCCCTTTTGGGCCTAGCACCACTCTCGCGCATACCTAGGTCGATCAGCACCTCCTCCCCGACGATTATTAGATTAGAGGGTGAAAGTAATTATTCTGAATTCTAAAATCCTGGTCTTGTTGTAGTGTACTTTTAGACTCTCCTTAAATAAAGGGGCCAAGGTACTCTCTAGATTGCATAGAAAATAACTCTTCTACTTAACAGATACAAATATCTCCCAAAGGAATGCGGAATGTCTTTCAACTTGGTTTACAATCATCCAGAGGTTTCCTCCTCGAATATAATAAAATCAAGAGCTTTCTTTCAGCTATGAAACCTAAGAACAAGAATCAGAGAAAGAAACAGAAGACATATAATGTATACCATCAAACAGAGGGCGGTGCATCATGCTTCCACGGGCTTAAATTCTTGCAGCTCCTTGAAATTTAGCCATGGCTTTTCCCAGATCTTTGCCTCGTAAAGTTTCTTATGTCCACCCTCATTAACTTCGACAGTAAGAAAGTACAGTGTACCAGCTACCACCTGCTTCTTCACATTCACAACTCGAGAAAACTCCAAGAGAGCATTCTACGAAGATGAACAATAACTCATGAAATTAGAATTGTTTATTGAAATTAGAATTACAACAATTTAAAAGATTTCGAAAAAACAGTATCCCTTTTTCCACTTAGACGAGAATTACTAACAAGTAGTGCAAACACCGAAAAAAATATGCATAAACATTTCTTTTCTTCTCTTTTTCGTATAGGAGGAGGAGCAGGTGATAGGCTCATCAAATATAGGAAATTACAAGCAAACGGTAATTGATTTCAAACTTACATAATACCAGTCAGCATATTATCTAGTATTAATCTAAAACTTAAAGCTATCACCGTCTTTCTGAAATTAATGTCGGTCATTAACCGTTAGAGAAAAAAGTGTTGCAGTTGCCAAATAAAGTATCTTAAATTGAACGGCACCGATGAGAATTTGGGTTATGAGGTACACGAGAGATATTCTTCGTTTTTTATTATATATTATTTCACTTTTATTTAGTACTTCTCATATTTTGTATGTTGTTTAGATGCTTCTTGTAATTTACCCAGCATCCGGTCTAATATTCCATTATCAAATAACAAAGTGTTATTGTTGACACGTGTTGAAGGAATTATTGTGTACTGTAAGTGGTGGAAATTGGGAACTGATGTTTGGAGTATTCTGTGGCACACAAAATTAGTGGAATAAGATATATATATATATATATATATATATAGGTATATATATGTGTGTGTGCAGATATCCATGAATGTTTTGGATGATTACTTTGAAAGGAATTGACATGTAATTCTCGATCTCTCATATTAGACTAAGTGTATTTTTTGTAGTTGTGGATAAAGAGAAAGAGAATGAATGACTTGTTTATTCCATAGGTCTAGGATTTTTTATATAGCGTGAAACCTTAGAGATTACATGAATACCCCATAGAGATTACAACTCTCAATAAAATACGAACACCAAAATAATATTATTTCTAACACTCCCCATCTAGTTGGAGCATATCGGCCGATCATGCCCAACTTAGAGATAAGCCACGAGATACATCTTTTGAAAGTGTGTTTATAAATATGTCCGCAAGTTGAAAACCATAAGAAATATGTGGGGTGAAAATCTTTCCTTCTCATACCGCATCGCGTATGAAGTTTGGCAATCAACTTCAATATGCTTGGCTCTTTCATGAAAGACCGGATTAGTAGCTATACAAGCGGTGGATTTGTTATTACAATATAATAGAACAAGAGTAGTTGCGGGAAGGCCGATTTCCGCCAAAAAAAATACCAACCATGTGATCTCGCATGTGGCTTGGGCCATCGCCCTATATTCCGCTTCAACACTGGATCTACACACCATGATCTGTTTCTTGCTTCACCAGGTTACAAGGTTTCCACCAATGAACATAGTATATCCTGTGGGGGACCGTCTGTCTTCAGGAGAGCTTGCATAATCTACATCTGCATAAGTGACGATATTGGTGAGACCATTGGATTTGTGGAACAGACCACACCCTAGAGATCCCTTTAGACTACGGAGAATTAAGAGGACCTCCTTAGCAGGACTATAGCATGGTTTCTCCATATGTTGGCTAGCCCAACTGATAGCATAAGATATATCAGGCCTAGTAACAGTAAGATAAAGAAGCTTACCTACTAGACTTCTATATCAAGTAAGATCCTCAAAATTAGGATCGGGAGAGGTAGTGTGCTTTCGTGCTTCTAATGGGACATCAGAAGGTTTGCATCCAAGCAATCCTGCCTCTGTAAGAATGTCCATGCAATATTTCTGATGCGACAAGTGTAGACTCTTTGTAGTGCAGATTGCTTCTATGCCCAAGAAATAACGTATCTGACCAAGGTTCTTGGTGACAAACACCTTCTGTATAAAGGCCTTGGTCTCTGCAATTCTTGTTTCATCATCACTAATATAATCATATCATCAACATAAATCGCTAGGATCACAACTCCGGTATGTTCTCGTTTTACAAACACAGAGTAATCATATGTCATACTCTAGAAGTCAATGGATCCAATCTCAGTGGTGAGTATGTCAAACCAAGCACGTGGACTCTGCTTCAGGCCATAGATTGCCTTTCAAAGTAGACATACACACTCCCCCTCAATAAAGTACCCAATGAAGGATATGGGGAAATCCTCAAGCGCATCACGGAAGCGTGATCGTCGTATCGAATACGACGAAGAACGACTAGACGTACTAGTTGTTCGGTGCAGCGGAATTTAAAAATTTTTAAACCGATGAAACCACATGATCCGAGAACCGTTCTCAAATCGTTTCATCTATAACCACAGCAAGTATAATGCAATACCTCTTGAAGCGTGGTTGACCAAGTCTCTACGAAAAGAGACCTCCTGTCTCAAGTCCGATCGTTGGAGTAACGGCTTGCGAGCGCGGAGATGAGTCGCGGTGTCCTCGCAATCCAAGATGATCCAAGCGCGGTTGCTCCTGATCTCGTCACACGAGATCAAACGTCTCCTTCGTGAGTGAAGCACTCCAAGAAGACAAAGAACCGCAGAGAGTCGAAACGGCAGCACGATGGCGCGGGCGACGACTTTTCTCTCCACCAAGGTGGACGGCCACCAAGAAGAGTGGGAGAGAGAGGGCTGTCGTGTATATGAGAAAGAGAGAGAGAGTTTGTGCTACAATAGCATGTGTAAAGAGAGAGCCAAGCATGCCTCTCTATTTATAGGGTTTTGGGATCCATGGATCTCAATCCATGGGACACATAGAATCAATGGATGAGATTGATTTATGTTCATCCAATGGCTAAGATTGTTGTTGTCAAAAGCAACAAATTTAGGTTAAAATATATTTGACAAAATCAAATATAATTCATTCCTAAATCAACCCAACAAATAAGGAGAGAAGACACATGGAGATTTCATCTCCATGTGCCTTCCAAGTGGGCGCACACCCTTTCCATATAGGAAAGGTGTGCCGCCCATGAGATTGCAATCTCATGGAAATCCATGAGATTGCATATCTCCATGAAATCTCTCTTATTTATTTGCACCAAATTTATTTGGGTTTTGTTCTTCAAAAATAATTCATAATTATCTTTGAGAATATTGCAATCTTGCCATGGAAAAAATTGTGAATCATATTCACAACCCAAAACAACATGTAATTCATATTGTTAATTAATTACACAATGTGTATCCAATACACATCATAATTAATCAACACATATAAATTATAATTAACTCTCTCTAATACATTATAAATCACATTTATAATATATTATGAATAATTGGATATTTCTATCCACATTATTCTTATCCAAAATAATTAAATCACATTTAATCACATTGGACAACTTCTCATACATCATGATAATTAAATCACATTTAATTATCAAATTCTCTTTGCTTAGATCTTATGGAATTGTTCTTAAACCATTTAAGAACAATGCTATTTCTCCTCAGATACTTGGAGATAAGGACAGGGCGATTGTATTGTTCCACGTATAGTGACTTGGATGTTGAGATCATATCTCAAATCCAGATCCTATGGACCTCCCACTGATGCTTGATCAAATCAAGACCGAGACTTAATCTTCTCATTGCATCTGAATCTTATTCAGACCAATGTCCAGTTCATGGACTAAGATTAGGTCACTTCTCTAATGAGAGGAGTCACTAAAATCCAAACCTGTTTCATCACTCCCTCGGAATGGAAGCGTCATGGTTATACAATCGTATATGATCAAATCACCCTTCAGGTATTCCTAATACCTGCACATCCTACATACTGGAAGACTCATGATCATCCTGAAGATAAAGATCACTTTTACACTGTCATCTTCAGGGTTAGATCATTAAGTTTCTCAATCTTGGTCATCGGGATTTGGTATAGATCATATGCTTTCACAAAGCATATATCTTACCTTCAAATTCATGTCATGCTTCCAAAGCACGACGACCATGCATAGAATTTGTTCAGTCCCAATACCTCATGAGTGAGCTCATGTCTCCCGGTTCACAGGTGAACCTGTATGATCCCTTTGAGAGATCGCATTACTCATATGTCCTTACATGCACACCAGCTCGCCGGTATATAGACCTTGATTAGGTCATCAACCTATTGGTCTGCCAAATGTACATACTCAGACATATAGCAATACATCTGTCTCTAGTCAGAGGATGCATGCCTATGTTGTGACAGTATTCAACGTAGGTCTTTGGTTATCTCGATCTCGTCAAGTCAACCCATTGACTTAACTAACCTGACACCTCTGAATCTCTATTCCCATGCAGAGGACCTGCATCAAGAGGTCAGTCAGATATCAGTCATATGAGATAGGATTGCCATCTCCTACTCAGACTGGAGATCATCACTTAATGATCATTTGATGATGCTTGATGAGTCCTCTATCTAACTCCTTAGATATCCATCCAAGCATCAACCTCTATGATCCATCCAATGAATCAACAGCTGTATGATCATCAAGTTGGCCATGGTACATAACCCTTATTGTACAGAGGGACCCTATAGTGCATTCATTCATTAATCTCAGAAAGGGGAGTGAAAAATAATCAATAATTTTCATTGATAATTTTATTCATTACAATAACATTTATTGTAGAAATGGTTCGCACGGGGCTCACATTGCTAACAATCTCCCACTAGCCCTCAGAACCATTCAGGTACAATCTTTAAACCCATACTCATTACATGCTGGTCGAAAACCTTCTGTGTCAGAGGTTTGGTAAGAGGATCAGCAACGTTGTCGGCAGAGGCCACCTTGGTGATGATGATGTCACCACGCTTTTGTATCTCCCGAATGATGTGGTATTTCCTTTCCACGTGCTTGCTCTTTTGATGCCATCTGGGTTCCTTTGCCTGGGCAATGGCTCCCGTGTTATCGCAGAGTAATGGGATGGGAGTATCAGAGGAAACTACGCCAAGCTCCAGCACGAACTTGCGCAACCACACCGCCTCCTTTGCAGCATCCGATGCGGCAATGTATTCGGCTTCCGTTGTTGAATCTGCAGTAGTGTCCTGCTTCTTGCTTCTCCAGCTCACAGCACCACCATTCAACAAGAACACGAACCCCGATGTCGACTTTCGATCATCTACATCCGATTGGAAGTCAGAATCTGTATATCCCAAGACTTGGAGATCACCATCTCCATAGACCAAGATGTAATCTTGCGTCCGTCTTAGATATTTGAATATGTTCTTTACTGCATTCCAGTGTTGTTCTCCATAGCAGGATTGGTAACGACTTACCACTCCCACTGCATGGCAGATATCTGGCCTAGTACACATCATGGCATACATTAAGCTTCCTACGGCTGATGCATAAGGACATCCAGCCATGGCCTTCTTTTCCTCAACAGTTTGAGGAGCCATTCCTTTAGACAGGTGGATACCATGTCTTAAGGGTAGAAATCCTTTCTTAGAACTATCCATACGGAATCGTTCAAGAATCTTCTTAATGTATCCATGTTGTGACAATCCCAAAATCCTCTTTTCTCGGTTTCTGAACAGCTTCAGGCCTAAGATATAAGAGGCTTCTCCAAGATCTTTCATCTCAAAGGTATGGGACAGCCAAATCTTTACACTGGTCATCATCCCTGTATCATTCCCAATGATAAGGATGTCATCTACATAAAGCACAATGAACACAACGGCGCTCCCACTAAGCTTCTTGTACACACAAGGTTCATCAGGATTCTGCACAAAATCATAACTCTTTATGGTTTCGTCAAATCTGATGTTCCAACTACGAGAAGTTTGCTTGAGCCCATAGATGGATTTCTTCAGCTTGCATACTTTACCATCCTCAGTCATGAAGCCCTGGGGCTGCTCCATGTAGATATCCTCCTCGAGGTATCCATTGAGGAAAGCCGTCTTGACGTCCATCTGCCAGATGTCGTAGTCAAGATATGCAACTATAGCTAGCAATGTCCGGATGGATTTAAGCATAGCCACAGGAGAGAATGTCTCATCGTAGTCGATTCCTTCTCTCTGTGTGTAGCCCTTGGCTACGAGCCGTGCCTTGAAAGTCTCTACTTTCCCATCAGGTCCCCTCTTTCTCTTGAAGATCCATTTACACCCAATGGGTTTTACCCCTTTAGGTGGATCCTCTAGGGTCCATACACCATTCTTATGCATGGAGTCAATTTCTGACTTCATTGCTAGCATCCATCTATCCATGTCTTGATCCGCGAGTGCTTCATCAAATGAAGTAGGATCAATGTCAGTTTCACCTGACACATGGAATCCATACCTTTCAGGTGGTGCAACCACCCTCGAACTCCTTCGAAGAGGTATGGGTGTTTCATCTTTATTTACTTCTTCAGTTTCTGGTCTGGGGAGCTCAGAATCCTCTTGGGATTCAATGAGTTCCTCTACTTCACTTTTATCTTGACCTTTAAGGAAATCATCCTCCAGAAACTTCACATCTCTAGAGACAAAAACCTTTTGGGTCTCAGGGTCATAAAGCTGGTATCCAATACCATCTTTAACATACCCAATGAAGTAACACTCACGAGTGCGAGATTCCAGCTTACTTGCGTCCACGTTCTTCGCATGGACCAAGCAACCCCAAACCCTTAAGTGATTGACACTAGGTTTGGTTCCATACCATAGCTCATGAGGAGTCTTAGGTACAGATTTGCTAGGAATCTTATTCAGGATATATATTGCAGTCTCTACTGCATATCCCCAGAAACTAAGAGGTAAATGTGCTTTGCTCATCATTGAACGGACCATGTCCATGATGGTCTTGTTGCGTCTTTCAGCAACACCATTAAGTTGGGGAGTTCCAGGAGGAGTGAGATTTGAAACAATTCCATTCTCCTTAAGGTATTCCTTGAATTCATCTGATAGGTACTCGCCACCTCGATCAGATCGAATCCGTTTAATCTTCCTATCGGTTTGGTTCTCAACCAAAGCCTTGAATTCTTTGAACTTTTCAAAGGTTTCAGACTTATGACGTAACAGGAAGATAAACCCGTATCGCGAATGGTCATCGATAAATGTTAAATAATATCGGTATCCATTTCGAGTCGCGGTACTGAAGGGACCACATACATCGGTATGTATTAGGTCAATAATACCTTCGCATCTTGTAACCTTGTTACGGAAAGGCATCCTAGTCATTTTACCTCGAATGCAATGTTCGCAGG
Source organism: Ottelia alismoides (assembly GCA_037367405.1). Lineage (NCBI taxonomy): Eukaryota > Viridiplantae > Streptophyta > Magnoliopsida > Alismatales > Hydrocharitaceae > Ottelia > Ottelia alismoides. Next base: position 284,618 of record JAZKJV010000105.1, read on the forward strand.
TAGGCAAAGATTGAACCTGTAGGAAATCTAAAGGTCCATCCTTTATCAATCTGTTGATCCTATCAACAGACAAATGACCAAGCCTTTGATGCCAAATCATATTTGAATGATTTTTATTCTCCCTGGATCTCTTAGGGTTTTTATTAGTGGTTGTAACATTCATGACATTCTCATTAATGCACAATTCATAGAGTCCTCCAGAAGTTAAAACACCTTCTGCAATATATTTATCATAATGATTTATGACTAATTTATTACAGAACAGGAACGAATATCCACTTCTAACTAGCTTAGATACAGATATCAGATTCCTTCTAACTTCAGGTACATAAAGACACTCTTTAAGTACTAGGACTCTTCCACTAGATAATGATAGTCTGCATGTCCCGACGGCGACTGCTGCAACACTTGCATCAGATCCCATCTGGATGACTATCTCCCCTTCCTCAAGACTTCTAGTTTCCTGAAACAAATGCAACAAATTGCATACATGAACAGAAGCACCAGAATCTACAACCCAACTTCCTTCTCGTCCGACGAGAAAGCTAGTTTCAATGATGAAAGTAGATTTTATACCTGCTGGAGCTTTACCTTTGTCTGAGGACTTCAGGTAATCTGGGCAGTTACGCTTCCAGTGCCCCGGCTTCTTGCAGTGGTGACAGACGTCGGTTTTCTTCGACGCCATGAGAGTGGATGCATTAGAAGAAGAGGCAACACTTTGTCCCTTCTTCTTTCTCTTCTGGGCCGGGCCCTTCCGAGAACCATGCTTCCGACCGCGCTTCCCTTTGACCTGTGCAACCATTGCACTGCCACTGGGACCATCCTTCTTCATCACGTCCTCTGCGGACTTTAATGCAGCAAGGAGAGCAGCACTTGTCAATTCCAATTTATTCATGTGGAATGACACCACAAAGTTATTGAAAGACTTGGGCAATGACAGCAGAATGAAGTCAGCTTGCATGTCTGCATCTATCGTTGCCCCAAGAGTCTCCAGCTCCGACAAGTACCCAAACATTTTGAGTACATGTTCACGGACCGAAGTCCCTTCCTGCATTCTACAACGAATGAGGTCTTTCATAACATTGTACCGCTGAGTGCGGTTAATGTCACCAAACATATCATTAAGATTCTGCATTATTTCCTGACAGGTATTCATCTCCACATGTTGCTTCTGCAGAACATTGGAGAGAGAACCTAGGATATAGCACCTAGCCAAGACATGATCTTCATCATACTTGTCATTAAATGCTTTTTCTTCCTTGGACTTAGGGTTCTCATGCTTGTCCTCAGATAGCACATAATTTATGCGCTCAGCAGAGAGAACAAGCTCCAAATTTCGGATCCAATCCGAGTAATTTGGGCCGGTCAATTGGTTGACCTCTAGAAGCCTACTAAGTGGGTTCAAAGACTTCATTTTCTGAAATTAAGAATGCACTATATTAGAATATAGAAATATATATTCAAATTTATGATATTTGATTAAGGCATTTTAAATCAAATTGTTCTTACTATGTCAACCTTGAAAGTTTATTCCCTTATTCACTTTCAAAGTAAGAGATATACTTACCAATATATCTCAAGCAAGAACTGGGATCTCCTCCTTATCTTTGTCATATCCCAATAATATGAGAACCTATGACTCCAATAAAGAGAAGCGGGAACACATTCCGCATTGCAAGTCCAACTTGCATTTCCCAATTCGGTCTTTAATACCCGGGCCCACCACCCCTAAGGTGATGTTGACCCGTTATTAATTGAACCAACCGTCAACAGGAATACAACTCGCTATGCGCAATCCAATATCGCCCCAATAATATGAGGACCCGATATTGGGGTCACTACGCATACGTCCTTACTCTTTCGAGAAGCGACGAGCCCGATCCAAACGGATCGTATGCAGGAGCTGTCACTTCGTACAGGCGTCTCCTTCATACGATGTCTGGCGACGGAACTCTTCGCCTTGACTACCATGGATGTCACTTATGTGATCCTCCATATCATATTCAAATTTTAATTAATTATTATGAATCACATTCACATAATTAATTCTTCCAAGGGAATTAATAACTCTAATCATATTAGAGTATTTCAATTGAACATAATCAATTTAATCATATTAAATTAATTATCAATCCAATTCAATCAATCAAACTTGATTATTTTACTTGAATACATATGGTAATATCTCAAAATACGTATTAATTCGAATTTTAATAATTAGAAAAATACATCTTAATCCCTCGGACATTATCCCGGCCCAACCCGCTGTCATGGCCAGTACCGACGAGAATGGGACGAACCACATACGTTGCAACCCGCAACCCCAATGCTCTCCGACTAGGCACCACATCCGCCTCGGGAAAGGATAATGTCAAATTGATTAATTTGTACTTGAGATGATCATCGGTTTTTCAACCGAAATTGTACCATATAGTAATAATCAAAACATTTTTGATTATAAGGAAATTTGCTAGACAAATTCCCAAATCCTATTCAAGCATCAAGTTTAAAGATTGTTGTTTCCAATTTATGATTTAGATCATATCTCAATCAATTAATTGGTTGGGGCCATGTCAATTAGGCAAATAATCATGTCTCAATATTTCACAAACATTATTCAAGATTATTTCACGAAATTAACAATTTAATTTCTCTAATTGACAACCACTTGGTTCTAGATTAGGAATGCAATTTCAGTAATGACCCCTATTCACTAAAATTGGCATATCTCAATCAATTTAAATCCAAATTAAGCAAACTCAATTTTCATAAATTGCTATCTTGATTTAGAACAGAACCTAAGTGGATTTGCACGCATTTCGAGGCAGATGATAACAGTAATTAACTCTTTAATCATGTTAAAATCTACTGTTCCCGCAACAGTGCATACATGTCCATTAAAACAACCATAACTAGAGCATACGAAATCCGATTTACGCAAACTCAGTTCCTATGGTTTCCTTATTTAATGGGGAACAAAATCCAAGTATTAAATTCGTGTTTAAACAATTTAAACAGTGCCGAATTTATTTACTAAACAGATCTGCGAAATCAAATGCGATGAAAAACTTTCGCGACCTAAACGAACCCAAGTCGTCCTCGGTTTTTCGAATCATATTCGAAACCGTCGACCTAAGGCTCTGATACCACTTGAAGGATATGGGGAAATCCTCAAGCGCATCACGGAAGCGTGATCGTCGTATCGAATACGACGAAGAACGACTAGTCGTACTAGTTGTTCGGTGCAGCGGAATTTAAAAATTTTTAAACCGATGAAACCACATGATCCGAGAACCATTCTCGAATCGTTTCATCTATAACCACAGCAAGTATAATGCAATACCTCTTGAAGCGTGGTTGACCAAGTCTCTACGAAAAGAGACCTCCTGTCTCAAGTCCGATCGTCGGAGTAACGGCTTGCGAGCGCGGAGATGAGTCGCGGTGTCCTCGCAATCCAAGATGATCCAAGCGCGGTTGCTCCTGATCTCGTCACACGAGATCAAACGTCTCCTTCGTGAGTGAAGCACTCCAAGAAGACAAAGAACCGCAGAGAGTCGAAGCGGCAGCACGATGGCGCGGGCGACGACTTTTCTCTCCACCAAGGTGGACGGCCACCAAGAAGAGAGGGAGAGAGAGGGCTGTCGTGTATATGAGAAAGAGAGAGAGAGTTTGTGCTACAATAGCATGTGTAAAGAGAGAGCCAAGCATGCCTCTCTATTTATAGGGTTTTGGGATCCATGGATCTCAATCCATGGGACACATAGAATCAATGGATGAGATTGATTTATGTTCATCCAATGGCTAAGATTGTTGTTGTCAAAAGCAACAAATTTAGGTTAAAATATATTTGACAAAATCAAATATAATTCATTCCTAAATCAACCCAACAAATAAGGAGAGAAGACACATGGAGATTTCATCTCCATGTGCCTTCCAAGTGGGCGCACACCCTTTCCATATAGGAAAGGTGTGCCGCCCATGAGATTGCATGGAGATTGCAATCTCATGGAAATCCATGAGATTGCATATCTCCATGAAATCTCTCTTATTTATTTGCACCAAATTTATTTGGGTTTTATTCTTCAAAAATAATTCACAATTATCTTTGAGAATATTGCAATCTTGCCATGGAAAAAATTGTGAATCATATTCACAACCCAAAACAACATGTAATTCATATTGTTAATTAATTACACAATGTGTATCCAATACACATCATAATTAATCAACACATATAAATTATAATTAACTCTCTCTAATACATTATAAATCACATTTATAATATATTATGAATAATCGGATATTTCTATCCACATTATTCTTATCCAAAATAATTAAATCACATTTAATCACATTGGACAACTTCTCATACATCATGATAATTAAATCACATTTAATTATCAAATTCTCTTTGCTTAGATCTTATGGAATTGTTCTTAAACCATTTAAGAACAATGCTATTTCTCCTCAGATACTTGGAGATAAGGACAGGGCGATTGTATTGTTCCACGTATAGTGACTTGGATGTTGAGATCATATCTCAAATCCAGATCCTATGGACCTCCCACTGATGCTTGATCAAATCAAGACCGTAGACTTAATCTTCTCATTGCATCTGAATCTTATTCAGACCAATGTCCAGTTCATGGACTAAGATTAGGTCACTTCTCTAATGAGAGGAGTCACTAAAATCCAAACCTGTTTCATCACTCCCTCGGAATGGAAGCGTCATGGTTATACAATCGTATATGATCAAATCACCCTTCAGGTATTCCTAATACCTGCACATCCTACATACTGGAAGACTCATGATCATCCTGAAGATAAAGATCACTTTTACACTGTCATCTTCAGGGTTAGATCATTAAGTTTCTCAATCTTGGTCATCGGGATTTGGTATAGATCATATGCTTTCACAAAGCATATATCTTACCTTCAAATTCATGTCATGCTTCCAAAGCACGACGACCATGCATGGAATTTGTTCAGTCCCAATACCTCATGAGTGAGCTCATGTCTCCCGGTTCACAGGTGAACCTGTATGATCCCTTTGAGAGATCGCATTACTCATATGTCCTTACATGCACACCAGCTCGCCGGTATATAGACCTTGATTAGGTCATCAACCTATTGGTCTGCCAAATGTACATACTCAGACATATAGCAATACATCTGTCTCTAGTCAGAGGATGCATGCCTTTGTTGTGACAGTATTCAACGTAGGTCTTTGGTTATCTCGATCTCGTCAAGTCAACCCATTGACTTAACTAACCTAACACCTCTGAATCTCTATTCCCATGCAGAGGACCTGCATCAAGAGGTCAGTCAGATATCAGTCATATGAGATAGGATTGCCATCTCCTACTCAGACTGGAGATCATCACTTAATGATCATTTGATGATGCTTGATGAGTCCTCTATCTAACTCCTTAGATATCCATCCAAGCATCAGCCTCTATGATCCATCCAATGAATCAACAACTGTATGATCATCAAGTTGGCCATGGTACATAACCCTTATTGTACAGAGGGACCCTATAGTGCATTCATTCATTAATCTCAGAAAGGGGAGTGAAAAATAATCAATAATTTTCATTGATAATTTTATTCATTACAATAACATTTATTGTAGAAATGGTTCGCCCGGGGCTCACATTGCTAACACCCAACTGGTTGCATCATATAAATCTCTTACTCAAGATCTCCATAGATGAAAACATTCTTCGCATCAAGCTGAAATATAGGCCAGTCGTAGTTCACGACAACAGACAAAATAGTACGAATTGAGCCTAACTAGGCCACCGGTGAGAAAGTCTCGAAATAATCCACACTAAAGACCATAACACATAATTGTATGTGCCTTTTAACATGATAGAAGTACCTTGCATCATCACTGTGGATGTCAAGAGGAGGGATTTAGTCTCAGTAGAGGATGTAGCCATCGTGGTCAAAGGGAAAAAAGACCAAAATATGGTCCGAAAGCCTTTACTCACACATAAAAAACCTTAGAAGAGCAAACAGAGGTGCCTAAGAATGTAGTCGGCACCTGAGGTGACCAAGAAGGTCAATTGATATCTGATTTTCAGGAAGCAGTGAGCAGACAGAGCCCTTATGGGTTGTACAAGACTCCTGGCAGAGCACTAGGGTTCTATTGAAGTCATTGGTTGAACCCAAGATGCCAAAACCAGAGCTTAGGTGGAGTCGAGGTGGCTGTCGACACCGCCAAGTTGGCTGGAATCACGGTGGCGAAGCCTTATGAGGCTTCTGACAAGTCTGGAGCCTTTTCTGAAGTTCCTGGCGGAACCCTGGAGAGGAGATGCCACGCCCACACGGAATCTGGATGACAGTTGGCACCGCCTAAGTGGTGGGAGACAGCAGCAGTGCCTTTCGAGGCTTTTGACGGTACCCTAGCCACTGAAGAGGGGAATCTCCTAGAACTACTAGAACTAGGGTGTCGCCAATGGGAAGAAGCCCTATGCAGGACCTGTTACGATGAAGTAGAGGGGCCACGCAAAGTCGGAGAGACCTCGAGAAGGTCTCGAGCGGCCTCGATAAGGTCTAAGGCTATTGTTGTAGGGTATTTGGGTACGAACTCGGGTCCAGGATAGTTGCTCTAATACCATGTGGAGAATAGAATAAGTGACTTGTTTATTGCATAGGTCTAAGGTTTCTTATATAGCGTGAAACCTTAGAGAGCCGAAAAATAAGAAATTATATAAATACCCCCAGAGGGATTACAACTTTCCATAAAATACGAACACCAAAATAATATTAATTCCAACAATAGTGATATTGCATGGGTATCCACAGGTACTCATGACCCATTCACATAATCCGGATACTCATTAAAATCCGGTACCTGCACTGTGTACACCCCTGATCAACATATAGGGTAAATAGGGAAGCTATAATATCAATGGCACTACTCCAAAGATTGTCTGGAGAGTGAGGAAAGTTAATTAATATATAGGCAAGTGTAAGAAGATGCAATGGGTTGCAGTAATGATGATATCCATGTACATGGAAGCGTACCAATGACGGGGTTTCTTTTTCGCAATTAGAAGTCCCTTGATGTCACAGTGTACTTAGATACAACGTATGCAAGTAGTAGTCCTAAGGACAGAAAGTCCATCAGCTTTATGAGTTTTTTTTTAAAGAGATGGGGGCATGGATCCTAGATAGCGCACATCCAAGTACATATATTAATTAATAATTACAAAAGCAATTACAATGACCAAAGCTCCTCAAGAGCCTTAGCATCTTCAAATACATTATGTACATAGAATCTCTCTCAGTGAAAGATCACCTCATTATGTGCCATCCAAATAGCCCATAAAAGAGAAAAAGGTTGCACACACTACATATCTAACAGAAGCCCAAAAACCCTTCACACTTTTCACATTCAACCAATCAAACAACGAACCAAGCTAGACTTCCATGAATCGAGGACATGCAAAGAAGAGGTGGTCCACATCCTCAAGAGTCTCCATACATCTAGGGCATACATCATTCCCTTGCATAATATTAGTTCTAGAGAAATAACCTGTGTCATCACACAACCATGCTTCAAAAGCAAAAAAATAGTTTCAGAGGAAGTAGCATTTTGGATTTCCATGTCAGCTCACAGTCCCTAGCCAAGTTACCCAGGTCAAAGATCATTAAAGAAAAGAGTGTCCTGCAGACCACCTCTGGAGTCTCCATACATCTAGGACGTACATCACTCCCTTGCATAATATTGGTTCTAGCAAAATAACCTTCTTCATCACCCAACCATGCTTCAAAAGCCAAAAAAATAGTTTCACAGGAAAGCATTTTGGATTTCCATATCAGCTCACAGCCCCTAGCCAAGTCACCCAGGTAAAAGATCATCAGAGAAAAGAGTGCCCTGCAAATCTTCTTAATAAAAAAAGTGACATACATCTAAATCCAGTAGTCTCACCCCTTTGACGGGTTGTCTACACCCGAGCTCAATCATCTCCAAGAAGTCACTTATCCTTTCCTCTGAAAAGGCAACAGTAAAAATAGAAATCTAAGTACCCTCGACCCAAATCTTTACAACAAAAATGTCATGATACATGACTAACGCAAACAGTCTCAGGAAGCAAACACAAAGATCCCCCCGTCACTCCAATCATCCATCTAACATTTAAAGGATCTCCATTGCTTAAAAATAGGGATGTGCATGGGGCGGTTACCCGATCCGTTCAATCATGATCCGCTCCGACCAGTTATTATCGGGTTGACGGATCGACCCTACCCACTCCAACGGGTAATAGTACTAATGGATACCTGAACTATATGAACGAGTCTCGGTTACCCGCGGATACCACTGATCATTAAAACACATCAATCCGTGATATGATTAAGATGCGAAAGAGTCTAACGTAGGAACTTTTAAGCTCAAATCAATGCTCATAAATCCATGATAAATGTATCGTGTACTGACAATGCTTATATATTCACACATCTTTTGGTTCAAAAAATCACGACGGGTAGAAAATTAAAAAAGAGAGGAAACCGACTATGCTTTTGCTTTTTCAAAGCAATTATAATACATTTATCTTTGTATTTTAAATGATCGGTACTCGATAAATAGATACTCGTTGCTCTGCTGATGGACTGAATCAAAGTCCAGTCTATTTGGAATACCACATGACCCAAATTATCAATTTAAATCACAATAGAAAAGCCCAGCCCAAACGAAATTTCCACCGGAATTTGACCAAAAATTTTGTCATTTTTGTGAGCATTTCTTTTATCGACCACCCATCTAGTTAACATATACATCATTTCGATAAAATTTTAGCACTTGTCGAAATCAAAATTCTGCCGAATTTTGATGAAATTTGAGGCCATGGTCTAATTGCTAAACTTTGCAAACTTGATGTTGATTCAAATTATGTTGGAGATTTTTTTCAATTCATCTCATTGATGACATACATCTAGAAGGTTTAAATGGATGTATGTTTCATCATACGACATTCAATATAGTTTTTAAATTTCCTCATTCATTATTTTTTCGCATAAAAAATAATAGATCTTTTATTTTGGTTAAAAATCCAAACATCTAGAAGCCTCTTCTCTTGAAGTCATCCAACGATCTCAATCTCGATTCATACATTTTTTATCTCGAATCCAAGTAACGATCTCAATCACAAGCAATTTCAAAGTCAGTAGGGCCCACCCCGAACCCAACCTTGATCCGGCCCGTAGAAACCCAGACCCGACCCGAACCCAATTTCTATTTGGACCGGGCCCGACCCTCATTTATTTTAAATAAGACATTTGGCCGAGGCACAACTCGAACCCACAGAAACCTCGAGTTGGCCCGACCCAACCTGTGCCCCCACACCTTAATATAATAATAATGTAGTAGTAGTATCTTTACATATTGCAATTCGCATAAAATGATGTGGAGAAAAGAAAATATAACAAAAAGGTCGAAGGAATTTGTGTCGATATTTTAAAAAGAATAAGCTTCAGATAGATGAAATTATCTTCCTACAGATTACATGATCAAAATGGAAGAATTTTAATTCAAGCAAGTACTGCGATCTAATTCATGCAACTTGCAAATGATTAGCATGCTTGGAGACGGGTCGAGACCGGTCCAAGCCCGGGTCCGAACCTATGGGCCTTGGGCTGGATCCGAACTCTCAAATTTCAAAATTATGTGTGCCTCAACCTGGACCACAACTCGAAAAAAAATGATGGGCCGAGGTTGGACTTTATCGATTTGGGTCAGGTTGAGCCAAATGCTCCACCCTTGAAGTCAGCGAAACGAGATTGCCAAACCCATGGATAACGACCATGTTGGAGGAGCAATGAGATTCATCAACCCATGGACATTGTCCGAGTTGGAGGGGTAATGAAATGGATCGACCCGCGGGTATCCATGGATTATAGGGTTGGAACTCCGTATGTCCTGGATCAAATAGGGTTGGGTACCCGATCTAGAATGGTTTGTAAGATATCCATGGGTTTAGGGTCGATCCGTACGGATCGGATCGGGTACCCATCTATAACCCATAAACCGTGCACAACCCTACTTAAAATAGGGCCTAAAAAATCATGTGATCTTTCATAGAATAAAGCCGTATAAATGCTCCACCAAAAGATGAAGGGCAAGTGTATGATGCTCAGCTCACCTAAAATAGCAACTTTAACACCATAAATAGTACGTATCAATTGACTGAGAAAATCATTGTCATTCCCCGTATCAACATAACCCACTTTTTACTAAGATCATTCATATCTTAGCCTTTAACACAACCAAGCCACCATCTCTCTTAGGCAAGGTTACAGTCTCCCAACACAACAAGTGGATGGCCCCATTATTATGCTTAGACTCAAACTAAAAGATGCGTCACATTAGAAATTCTAACCACTCACACATCCCATTCTAAATCAAATGGTATATAAGAAGTGTGGAGAAGAGAATGGATCATTGTCTTATTCTATAGGTCTAGGATATCTTATACAAAGTGAAACCCTAAAGAGCAAAAAAGGAGAATTACGTATAAGTCCCCAAAAGGTTACATTACTCGAATAAAATTGAACATACAATAACTCTAATAACTCTGACGCACCTCCTCAAGTTGGAGCATATATGTCGATCATGCCCAACGTGGAAATCAACCAGGAGAGACGTTTATTCAGTAGTACCTTCGTGAATATGTCTGCAAGCTAAAGCTCTGTGGATATGTATGGAGTAATGATCCTTCCTCCTCATACTAAATCACGAATGAAGTGATAGTCGACCTCAATGTGCTTGGTCTGCTCATGGAATACAGGATTGGTGGCAATTTACATAGGAGACTTGTTGTCACATTATAAACGTACAAGAGTAGCAACTAGAAGTCAAATTTCTTGTAAAAAGGAGACAAGTCATGTGATCTCATAGTTGTCTTGTTCCATTACTGTATTTTGTCTTTGCACTCGATTTAGAGACCAATATATGCATCTTGCTTCGTCAAGTAACCCAGTTATTCCCAATGAGCACAACGTAGCCTGTAGTGGATCGGTGATTCTCAGGAGAACTGGCATAGTCAGCATCTGCATAGGCGGACACATCAATGTGACCATTGACCCCATAGAAAGTCCACAACCTAGAGATTCCATCAAATATCAAAGGATCATAAGAACATCTTGCCAATGATTGTAAAGAGATCTCTTCATGTATGGCCTAGAAACAGTGAGAAAGAGTAGTTTATCCACTAGGCTTCTATATTGTGTAATATCCTCAAACTCGAGATCAGTAGATGTAGAATGCTTCCTCACTTCTGTAGGGATGCCAAATAGTTGCATCCAAGTATCAAACATCAGTGATATATCTAAGCAATACTACCTTTGTGAGAGCTGTAGTCCCTCTGAAATGCATATAACCTCACTACCAAGGAAGTAGCGGAGTTTTCCAAAATCCTTCGTGACAAAGACCTTCTGGAGAAAGGCTTGGTCTCTAAAATGCCAGCATTGTCGTCTCCGGTGACAACCATATCAGACAAGTATAAAGATGCCAGTTAACCGTTGTCTGACGAAGACAGAGTAGTCAGATGTCGTCCTCTGAAAGCCAAGAGTATTGATCTCAGTGGTAACTCTGTCAAACCATACCCAAGGGCTCTACTTTATGCCTTATATGGGCTTACATAGTTTGTATACACACTCCCCCTCGACCATGTAACCCGACGGTTGCATCATATAAACCTCCTCCTCGAGGTCACCATAGAGAAAGGTGTTCTTCACGTCAAGCTGAAATACAGGCCAAGCTTTATTAGCAGCAACAAAAAGATGGTGCGTATGGACCTTATTCTGACAACTAAACATGTCTCAAAGTGTAGGGAAAAATGAATGAGATTGTTTATTCCATGAACCCTAGGCTCTCTTATATAGGAGAGTAGCCTATGGGTAAATTACACAAAGCATACTATGAAGAAAAACAAAACAGAGAAAGGTACAGATACTCCTATTATTGTATACGTTAACACTCCCCCTCAAGATGGAGCATAGATATCAATCATGCTCAGCTTGGAAGCACACTTCTGGAATGGACCCTCGTAGCAATGCCTTGGTGAATATGTCTGCAATCTGATTCTCTGAAGTAACATGAGATGTAGCAATGAAACCTTTCTGAATCATATCACGTATGAAGTGACAATCCACCTCAATATGCTTGGTCCGCTCATGGAATGCAGGATTGTTTGCAATAAACAAAGCAGCCTGATTATCACATTCCAAGTTCATAGGAAGTGGTACGTCTAAACATAGATCTGTAAGCACAGCTTTCACCCACATCATCTCTGTAGTAGCCTGGGCCATAGCCCTATATTCAGATTCAACACTAGATCTAGCTACCACAGTTTGTTTCTTACTCCTCCATGAGACTAGGGCATCTCCAACATAGACAGCATACCCTGAGGTGGACTTCCTATCCTTGGGACATCCTGCATAGTCTGCATCTGCACATGCTGAGATGGAAATCCCCTTTCCTTTCTTGAATAGCAGACCTGCACCTGGAGAAGATTTGAGATATCTGAGTATCATATGTATTGCATCCATATGCACCTGGCGTGGTTGCTCCATGAACTGGCTCACACGGCTCACTGCAAATAAAATATCTGGTCTGGTGATCGTGACATACAACAGTTTTCCTACCAGTTCTCTGTATCTTCTCCTGTCCACCTCCTCTGTGTTATCTTCATAAAGCTTCATGCTGGGGTCCATTGGTGTCGTAGCAGGTCGACACTCAAGCATACCTGTTTCACTCAACAGGTCTGTAACATATTTCCTTTGTGACATAACTAGTCCATAGGAATTTCTGGCAAATTCAAGCCCCAGAAAGTATCTAAGTACCCCAAGATCCTTAGTGACAAACTCACTACCCAGCATTTCTTTCGCCTGCCTTATGCCCTGCTCATCATCTCCTGTAATCAAGATATCATCAACATAAACCATAATGACAATGGTACCTCTCGCTGTTTTCTGTACAAACAAGGAATGATCAGCATTGGAGCGTTTGTATCCTTGTTTCTCGAAGAGATCCGAGAGCTTCTGAAACCATGCTCTGGGGCTCTGCTTAAGGCCATAGATAGCCTTATGCAACCTGCATACCTTGGAGCACTCCCCCTCAACAGCAAAACCAGGTGGTTGTTGCATATACACCTCTTCCTGCAAATCTCCATATAGAAATGCATTCTTCACGTCCAACTGATGGAGCAGCCAGTCTCGAGCAACTGCAACTGACAACAAGATCCTTAGGGTGGAATAATGTGCCACAGGCGAGAATGTGTCAAGATAATCCACCCCATATGTTTGTGTGAAGCTACGTGCCACCAGACGTGCCTTGTACCTGTCAATAGAGCCATCTGCATTTTGCTTCACTGTGAACACCCACTTGCAGCTCACTGGGTTCACATCTGGAGGTATAGAAACCAAAGTCCAAGTTCCTCTGGACTGAAGTGCGGCCATTTCCTCTTCCATTGCAAGCCGCCATCTACTATCCTGCAGGGCCTCGTGATGATTTCGTGGAATATCTATGGCTGAAAGTGCCATAGCAAACGTCCTGAAATCTCCAGAGAGCCGCTCAAAAGATACATAAGCTGATAATGGATATTTGGCACAACTCCTCTTCGACTTCCGTAAAGCAATTGGAATATCCAAATAAGTTGTAGGCTCATCTGGCACCTGCAACACATCCTGCTCAGAAATGTCGTCAGATCCATCAACATTAATATTCTCATTACATACCATAGGCAAGCTAGTGGACGAGTCATGACCATGAGCTGGTGGAGGAAGCCTGCGGGCATAATGGAACGGGAACGGTGATATAGGCTGTTGTGGTGGTGGTGGTGGTGGTGTTGATGATGGCATCTGAGGTGGTAGTGGTGTCATGTATATGGCATCAGGTGGTATAGGTGGAAGCTGGTTGTCTCCAGATGCTGAAAAATACATAATGGATTCAAAAAATGTAACATCTGCACTGATCATATACCGCTGACGCAAAGGATCAAAACACTTGTACCCCTTTTGAGTTCTGGAGTACCCAACAAAGACACACTTGACAGCCCTAGGAGAGAGCTTGTCAGTACCTGGTGACAACTGATGGACAAATGCAACCGACCCAAATACACGAGGAGTGAGCGTGAACAGATCCTTGTCAGGATAAATAAGTGAGAACGGAATATGTTCATTCAAGGCAGACGAAGGCATACGATTAATTAGGTAGCATGCAGTAAGAACTGCATCACCCCAGTAGGAATATGGAACATGACTCTGTATAAGTAGAGATCTAGTAACATCAAGAAGGTGACGGTGTTTTCTTTCTGCAATCCCATTCTGTGGAGATGTATGAGCACAAGATGTTTGGTGAATAATTCCTTTTGATGAGTAGTAATTGGCAAGAAAGTTAGTGCACAATTCTAAAGCATTGTCACTTCTCACAATTTTCACAGATGTAGAAAAAACATTTTGTATTTCATTCAGAAAATGGATAATTATATTTCCAGCTTCAGATTTATTTTTCATCAGAAACACCCATGACACTCTAGAAAAATCATCCACAAATACAATATAAAATCTATGTCCCTGATGATCAGGTACACGACTCGGACCCCAGACATCAACATGAAATAACTCAAACTTGGAGGTACTACTCCGACCAGGACGACTGGGAAAGGACGACATGTGATGCTTTCCCAACTGACATGCCTAATACTGAACAGATGTGTGAGGAAGACTATAAGGCAATACTCGACGCAACTTCTGAAGCGGTAAATGACCAAAACGCAGATGCCACAGTAAAGGAGATACTTGGCCAGAACGAGAGGATGTGGTTCCAGCAAATGGGATCTGATTCAGGCGGTAGAGGCCTCCTTGCTCATAGCCACGACCAATCACGTTGCCCGTATGGATGTCCTGAAAAATCAAAGAAGATGAATCAAAAATTGCTCGACAATGGAGATCCTTCGTAATCTGACTAATTGACAATAGATTCATTGAAAAATCAGGTGCATGTAGCACATTCTTGAGCTGCATAGACGATGTCAGTCTAATCTCCCCCTGACCAGTGATGGGGAATGTGTGCCATTTGCAATGACCACTGTCCATCCTGGAGGGATCTGAGTGTATCCTGTAAGTAGACTCTGGTCGCCACATAGGTGATGTATAGCGCCTGAGTCCATAATCTATGATAATGTATCAGAACTACAACTGTGAAGTGCAAGTATACTACCTGAAGCACTGGTAGACGTGGAGGCAGAAGCAGCAGCATCAGAATGACTCTCTTTAATCGGTGCTGGACCAGATGGTGGGATAATGCCCCTCAGACGGGCAACTAGATCATCAAATCGTTGATCCAAGGTAGCAGCAGATGGGGGCTCTATCTGCTCAGCAGCTCGTGCGGATGCAGGAAATCCATGCTTTAAATAGCATGTATCTTCATTATGTCCAACTCGGTGGCAGTAGGTGCATGTTGGCCTAGTGCGGCCACTCCTCCCACGGGGTCCACGTCCACGTCCCTGGTAATGAGAACCACAACCTCTGGTTGCTGCCATGGCTGATGAATTCTGACTTGCAGCAGTTGAGGGAACTGTAATCCGACTCAATCTATGAAAGGCTTCCTCCATGGGAGGAATAGTCGAGTCCGCCAAAATCTGAGATCGTGCTGCCTCGTATTCAGGATCAAGTGCAGCTAGGAACACGCCCACCATAGTAGCGTTCCTGTATGTCTTCTGCTGCTCTGGCGTGGCTGTCAAGGGCATGAAGCTATATAGCTTCTCAAACATCCCTCTCAATGATGTATAGAGAGAATGTAAGGGGCGACCATTCTGCTTGATGGTGAAGATATCATGCTGAAGTTGCAGAATCTTTGTCTCGTTCTTCGCCTGGGAATATGTGGCCGCCAGAATGTCCCACATATCCTTCGTTGTGGGTAGATGGAGGATATCATTGGCAATCTCAATTGCCAACGTGCCAGATAGCCAAACTTTGGCGTATGCGTCATCAGCCTCCTAGGAGGCATAGGTTCCAGTCTTCTCAGCAGGCTCTGGTTCGGTAAGAATGTGCTTCTTACCCGTAGACTTCATCATGCTCATGAACTGCATTGCCCACAGTTCATAGTTGGTACCGTCCATCTTGACAATAGGCGCTGGACCACGGAATGCGCCAATAGATGGGATATCTGCCTTGCTCTCCGACATATTGAAAAATGAAGACTGGAACGATTGACAAACAATGTGTTTTGTCTACAATACCATAAATGGGATTAGTTGCATGTGTAGACCTCAAGCAACTATCCCCATGAATATGCGCGTGCTACGGTCTGTACACGGGCAAGAATGACGAAGATGCACGCGGAGATGCACGCGTGCAGTAGGCTGGCGCACAAATGATCACACGCAGGAGCGCACTGTTACACGCAGTTGACCGTGCACAGGATCGCTATGCGCACAGGCGCTATGTGTTGCACGGCGTACACCCGCACCAGCCCTGTATGATGCGCGCAGGCGCTAAGTGCTGCAAGGCGCTGTATGATGCGCGCAGGTGTCCTTCACGCGCAGGCGCGCAATCGTGCGCAGGAGAAGATGGCGCAGGCGCAAGAAGATGCGCAGTCGTGCGCTGGAGAGAGTGCACGCAGGCTTGCTACGCGCTCAGGAAGATGCGCAACGGGATCGCGTGACGCACTGGAGAAGGTACGCGAGCAGCGCCGCGCGAAGGAGGAGAGGCGGCGTGGAGGCGGCGCCGATCGAGAGAGAGAAGGAGAGGGAGAGGCCGGCGGGTGGGGTGGGTTAGGTTTAGGGTTTCGAGAACTCCAGTCTAGGACCGTCGCTCTGATACCATGTTGGGAAAAATGAATGAGATTGTTTATTCCATGAACCCTAGGCTCTCTTATATAGGAGAGTAGCCTATGGGTAAATTACACAAAGCATACTATGAAGAAAAACAAAACAGAGAAAGGTACAGATACTCCTATTATTGTATACGTTAACACAAAGTAATCAACTCCAAAAGTCTACGTGAAGCCTTTTGCAACTAATCTGTTTTCAATCTTCCAATGGACCCAACAAGCGATTGTTTGGTCATGAAGACCCATATGCATGCCATAGGACAAACTACCGGAGGGCACAACAAAAGATCTCACGTGCCTCGTATAAATCAAGGGCGCCCATTTCCTCATCTATGGCGTACCGTCGGCCATGATCTTACAATATACTGAGATGATATATGGGAATAAAAGTGACCATAAGGGAATCTGCAAACCGGTTCTCACAACTATATAACCATCATTAGAGATAAAATATGACATATGGTGAAAAGTACATTGCCTTTTCTGTTTTTGAAGAGCTATAGGAAGCTCGTTAGGCACATCCGAGGCAGCAGCAGTGGGGGCATTGGAAGAAGACATATCATCCTACAACAAAAGAACATGCAAAGGTACAAAAGCATGTGCAGAGGTGGTAGATCCAAAAGGATAACACTAACATTCTGTGTATAGAAGCTAGTCTGCTCAGAGTAAGTGGCATCCATTGAAATATAGTAAGGACGTCCAACATGATCATAGAACCCGTAGCCCTTTTAAGTGCAAGAGTACCCAAGAAAGACACACTTGATAGCCCTAGATAACGATTACTTTTAAACATGGAAGTTGTGAACATTGAACAAACACACACCCAAAACTCCACACTTATAAAGGAAAAAGGAGACTCGATGGGGTAAAATAGAGAGAAAGGAGTATCTCCCTTCAGGACAAAAGATTGGACTCTGTTTGTGAGACGTACAACAATAAGGATGGCATCCCCCAATAGTACTTCGGAACATTCATTTAAGTAAGGAGACCTAGCAATATCAAGAAGAAGTCTGAATTTCCTTTCCACTACCCCATTTTGTTGAGAGGTATATGAACGAGATGTCTAATGAACAATCCCATGTGAGGCAAAGAAAGATATCAAGTCCTCTTGGGTGGACTCAAGAGCGTTGTCAATTCGAATAATTTGTACGCAAACAGAGAAGGAAGTTTTGACATATAGAGAGAAATTCTTGACAATCTTATTAATCTCTGAATGTTCCTTTATTAGATAAACCCAAGAGGATCCATTATAATCATCCACAAATATAATAAAATATATGACCACTCAAAGTTTGGATCGGGCAAGGTTCCCAAACATCAGAATGAACTATTCCACAAAGAGTGGTACGGAGTGACTCTCACGAGATGATGTTTTTGAACTCACATGCCTCGTATTGAAAGGGCTTCAGAGTAGAGAGTTCGGGGAACATTATAGCGAGAGCCGTGGCAGAAGGATGCCCAAGTGCATATGTCATAGGAACGAATCTTCGGAGATGGACGCAACACTATTAAAATTAGAATTCAAGGGGATGCCAGCATAATAGAGGCCATTCTTCTCATGCCCCTACAAAAAATCTACCTCATTTGGATATCCAGAAAATAGCAACAGAATTTATCAAATATCACTCAATAATTAAGCTCGCTACAAAGTTTATGAAGAGACAATGAGCTGAGAGGAAAATCAGGAGCACAATGAACCCCAAACAATCGGAGCTTGGAGGAGAATTTCATAGTTTCGACAGTAGTAACATGTGAGTGAGCTCCGTCAGCAAGTCAAACCAACTTCACTGACGAAGAGAGTTTGTAAAAGGTTAGTAGACTACCTTCTCCAATCATATGAGTAGAGGCTCCAGTCAATGATCCAAGTAGGGGTAGTGGTAGTTGTAGAGTTGGCAATTGTACCTAAATTTTCATATGAAAGAAAATGAATTAAAATTAACAGGACACTCCCAAGCTAAAGAACCCTCGTATGCAACCCCCATGTCGTACCATACCCTACCAGACATGGGTCTTGCTAGATAAGTAGTGAAATTAAGCTTACATGAGTAATAGCATTGATATACATAGATATCTGCAAAATACCTGCAATATCGGTCGATATCCGAGAAATTTTTGCACTGAAACCCATCATTTTTTAGCAATATGGCATGATATGGAGATATATCACTGATTCTCACGAGATATCAATCGATCTCCTGGAAAAGAATATATATTGATACCTTCATCTCATCAATACCGATATATTGGTGATATATCACGATATCTTAAACCGTGGCATCTGCATATGCATATATGCCAATATTGTACACAAATATCTCAATGTTCTATTCTATGCTAAGAATATGTTTGTGCCAGGTGAATTCTTTAGATACCTTAGTATCATAATGACTGCATCCATGTGTACCTGTTGAGGTCGTTCCATAACTTGCTAACCTTGTTTACAACAAATAAGATGTCAAGTATCGTAATTGTCACATATAACAGTTTACCAACAAGCTCTTTGTAACTTCTTTTATCTACTAATATGTATCAGCGTCATGAATTTTAATACTTTGGATCCATAGGAGTTGTCGTAGGCTTCCATCAGGTCATCCATGTTTCTAATAGAAGATCAGTCTCATATTTTCATTGATTCATCACAAACCCCTTGTGCTTTCTTGCAAACTCAAGCCTAAGAAAGTATCGCAATTCCCTTGGATCCTTGGCGACAACTTGTCAGATGGAAAGTGTCTTTACCGCAGTAATCCCCTGCAGATCATTGCCCATAACAATAATTTCATCCACATAAATTAGAAAAACTACAATACCTCTTACAATTCTATGCACAAACAAGGAGTGGTCTGCATTAGACCTCTGAAAACCATGCTTCTATATTACCTTGGAGAACTTCTGAAAACATGTCCTTGGGCTTTGCTTAAGATCATAGATCCCCTTGTGCCCCTAAATGTCGGTTTCGGTCACCATTTCGGTGACCGACTAAAACGGAATTTAGGTCGAATTTCGATCGAAATTTCAGTCATTTTTTGTACTAGGACCCCCATATTCGGTCATTTCAGTCATTTTGGTCGAATTTCGATTTCGACAGGATATTGATATTCGACTGAAATTCGATCGAATTTCGCTAAAATTTGTAGCCATACTGCAATCTACATAACATGTGACACTTCCATTCAGTAGCAAACCTTAGTGGTTGTTGCATATAGACCTCCTCCTTCAGATCTCCGTAGAGGAATGCATTTTTTACATTAAGTTGAGAGTGTCCAATATTTTGCCACTAGAAATGAGAGAAGAATCCGAAATGCATAATGTCAAGCTACAATGGAAAATGTCTCCACGTAATCAAGGTCATCGTTTTGCGTAAACTGGTGTGCCATTAGCCTCACCTTGTGCTGTTGCAACCAACAATAGAAGCTCCCGTGAGGGGTGTTAGCAATGTCCAAGTACTTCTGGACAACAAGGAGGTCATTTCCTCATCCATGATTAAGTGTCATATGATGTCTTGTAGTGCTTCGATATTATTACAAAGAATGGTAACTGTAGACAAACCCAGCATGAATTTCCCATAGTCGTCAAAAAGGCACGTCAGAGAAACATGCGGAAATTGCAGCACAACCGAAATAAACAAGAAACATTGGATAAGACATTGCAGCACGCCATAGAAACATGAACAAGACATTGGATAAATGCAACACAACCGAAGACAAGAGGTTAGAAAAAGAACAAGTCCTTGTCAGGGAACAATATGGACTACAGAAATTGCTCACTTAAAATAGTGGAAGGCATGCAGTTGATAAAGTAGCACGGGGTGAGAATGGCATCACCCCAATAAGAATGAGGGGCATGGTTCTGTATAAGAAATATCCTTGTGACTAGAAGAATATAGCGATTTTATCTCTCATGCAGCGAACACTGAAGAATTTCGTATAAGTAGGACTAAGAGTGAATATATTGAGTGTACTTTTGATGGATGCAATGGTGAAGGAATCGAGGTTATGATTGGTGATGATAACATTCAGAAGAGAGATTCTTTTAGATACTTGGGATCTATTTTACAACATGATGGGGAAATTAATGGAGATGATACAAATAGAATAAATGCAGGTCAGTTAAAGTGAAGAGGAGCATCTATTGTTCATCGTGATAAGAAAATTCCTTTGAAAATCAAAGGAAAGTTTTACAAAGCAGCTGTGAGACCTTCTATGCTCTATGAATCTGAATGTTGGTCGGTGAACCATAGACGTGTGCAGAGAATGGTAGTAGCATAAATGAAAATGCTAAGGTGGATGTGTGGATACACACGTAAAGATCGTATTCGTAATGATGACATTAGAAGAAAAGTTGGTGTAGCTCCGATCGAGGATAAGATACGAGAAAATCACTTATGGTGATTTGACCATCTACAAATGAGGTCAACTGATGCACCGGTGAGGAGATGTGAGTTTTGGAATGTTGACCTGGCTAAAAGATGGTGAGGAAGGCCCATGAAGTGTTGGAATGAGTACGAAGTGATCTTGGTTTTTTAGGTCTGAGCCCGAGAATGACCCAAGATAGATCTGAATGGCTTTGTTATTGTTGTTGTATCTCTCAGCAACTCCATTCTGTTTGTTAATGTGGGAAAGGCTTTGTTATTCTTGTTGTATCTCTCAGCAACTCCATTTTGTTGGGAGGTATGAGCACAATAAGTTTGGTGAAGGACTCCAAGACATTTGAGAAATTGAGACACTTGTATTGTGCAAAATTACAATGCACTGTCAGTGTCCTGGAGAATAAATTCCTTGCTTTAATAAGAAAATATTTTATTATATCTCCCACTTCAGGTTTTTGCTTCATCAAAAATATCCAGGACAGTCTTGAAAAATCGACTGCTACAAGATAATACATGTTCCCATGGTGATCTGGGAAATGGTTAGTACCCCAAAAATCGAAATGAAACTCGACCAACCAGAATAACTAGCTCTATGATGTTTCCCAAGTTGGCATACCTCACATTGAAATGATGACTTGGGAGAGATATGAAGAAGAATGTGGCATAACGTTTGCATAGGAAGATGGTCAAAATGAAGATGCATAGATATGGATCTATTTCTATTATTCTTTTGATTTTTTATTGGAGGAAAACACATTGATGTAGCTATTATTTGTCCTGTAGGCCTAATGTTTTGTACTAAATTTAATCAGTGAAGTGTTTTTTTATTAATATGACTTGCTTCTTTGTCTTGGTTGAACGTGATACTGTATGCTTGTTGGTTAAATTACATATTACCCATAATACTATGCGATTTTGCATGTCTTGGTTGAACATGATATGTATTGCAGCAACAGCGGTTATAAAAAATTCAGTTGTGGATTTTGCAATATAGTTGGCACTCAAGTTTTCTTCTTGTTTAATTAGTCAGCAAATATGGTCTCTAGGTGCTTAAATGAATCGTGTGTGGTTGGGGGTTTTAATACCTTCTTTGGTATGGGCTAAAAGAGCTGTTGTTTATGATAAAACATGAAGACCCTGTCATCCAAGGGTTCTTCTGATCGGTGTAGGATCATATGTGGGAGAAGCATCCACCCATATTGAAATGGGGACTCTATTGCAAGCAGATCAGATGTGAGAAGAATCCAACCCCCAGCCATTGCCTCATGTTACCGGGGGTAGTGGCTGCAATATAATTTCGTGATGGAGTCGTTGCCATCAGCGATGGCTCCCTTCTAAAGGTAGCCATTGCCAGAGGCCACGGTTCCCTTATAGCATTATACAAAATATAACTTTGCCAATCGCATACGGGGAATTACACTCCCCATATACGTGTCAGGCGAATTTTCCTCATCCGATCTATTTCACCTTATTGTGGGGTGATACAAGGCTGGATTTCTCTGTTAACTTTGGGAATACACAACAATATCTGAATGACCAATAGCCTCTAAATGGCCATCGTCGACCGTTAATCGATCATTCTTTAGCTTTTTAAAAGAAAAAGGAAAGAAAACGAGAATCTTTCCTAAAGAGAAAAAAAACAAAAATATATTCTTTTTAAGTGGAATTAAAATTGCAGAAAATCAGCATACTATGAACAATAGTTACCATCGATCTATATGAAAACAACAAACGACCTCGACCAGTTTTAGAGAGAAATAAAATTAATTTCACGATGTTTGAATCAGTTGCAGATCATTGCTGGATTTGAGCTTCAAAAAAAGTACATATCAGAGATTGCTGCTTCTTTAACACGGGCAAAGGCGGGGATTAGGGAAGCATCTTTCTAATCACCACAATTAATGCTCTAAAAAAGGATAGATATTGAGTTCGTTATATTACAGCCTTCCTGTTGTGCTCTTCAACGGCGAAGCGCGCGAGTTCATCGATCTCGACGCTGTTCTGGGCAGATCCGGTGACGTCTTGGATACCACCGCTCAACCCCGACATGACGATCCGATCTCCTACGCTCGCACAAAGAGTGAGACGAAGAGGAAGAGGTGGTGAGGAAGAACTTTCACCTCGATCCCTCTTTTTTAAAGGCGCGTCGATGAGAAGGCTTTGTGATCAAATCGGTGGGTCCAATACGGTATTGCCGATTTTTGTTACGTCTCGGAAAAGAAAACGATTTTAAAATTATTATTTTTAGATATTATTGAACGGAAATTTTGCTAGTCCAACATATTGAGCACTCTCTTTGAAAAAGACAATTACTTGGAAGTACATAAGATGTGTTTCAGACGCAAGGATAAGGCCCTCTCATGTTTCTGCAAACCCGAAGAGATATCGATAATTTCCTATACTTTTTTGCTTGATCTAATAGAGATTATGGGACACAAATTTCTGCACCTCGTGTCGTTCCTGTTATTAGCAGTAGAGACGGTCTCCAGAGGAAAATTCTTTCAGGTCGTATACGGGAAATGTTATTCATTGTGTGTAGTGAAAATCGATTTTTTTTTGTTAAGTACCGTAATGAAGTTGCCTTGAGTGGAGGCAGCTCTCGTACACAAGCAACCTCTGGTAAAGGAAACCCTTGTACTTATGCAGGCTGCCTCCAATGGAGGTGGCTACAATCCAATATAATCATCCTCAATAGCCTCCTTCCCATTCCTCTCACTTTTTTCTGTTATGAGAATCTAATGACAATGATGTTCCTGACATTTTGTGAAACCTATGCAAAGAAAAAAATAGGTCCTTATAAGAATTATGATATATTTTAAAATCTTACAAAGACCTATGAATGTTTGTGATCGAGGAGCAACAAACATCAATTCATGATCTACAAATCATAAAAAACGATTTCTACGAGCATTTGGAGATGCAAAATTGCTAATAATAACATCCATGTCAATGTTTTCTAATAAATCTTTCCCAATTGATAATGTTGCCAAACCATTAAGTATTTCTTGCGACATTGATAGTCTCAAGTAGGTTTTATCAATTTTAACTTTGAAAAACTTCTTTCACATGATGCGACAGTAATAGACATAGTTTAAAAAATTCTATATACAATGAAAATATTGGGATATAAAATCCATGGACTTTATAAACCTAAGAAATTCAATAGCAGACATCGACTCATTTGGTAAAGTCATTTGCAATACTTTTAATTCAAAATAAAAATCATTGAAATCAATATCACATGAATCATCGTGCAAAGTTTTGGAGTGAAAATCATCACAATACTCTCATAACTCTTTATCCTCCAATGCCTTCACGATCATGACTCGGCAAACTCAATAGAGCCCTCAATCATAATCCTTCAAAAAAAACAACTCCAAAGAAGCACTTGCACGCCTCACTTGTATTAAAGTAGAATCAATTAATGGTTCTTAGATGTTAAAAACTTAAAAATCCATGATAAGAAAAAACACAATGCCCCGAAATCCTACGACCAGGGTCATTTTTTATTGTGTTATAACGTCAGCCAAAGTTCAGATATTGTATAGATAAAATACTTGTGTCATAAATTAAATATCTACATAACGATATGTCCCTCTTGAAAGAAATTTCTCATTCCCTCTCGCCTAAATCCTAAAAAAAATAATAGCAATGCTTAACTTTGAGGTATGTATTACACGAGAAGTTACAAACGAACATGTAAGTAAGGAAAATTTCACATCTAACGATTTTTCCATTTTAAATCATGAAAATATGAGACAAACTAATTCTTGTATGCATTATAATTTATAATGATTATCTATGATGTTAAACTTTGAAAAATATTTAAAAGTAATAAGAATTTATAGGTGGAAAGTATCAGTTTATTTTTATTAAACATGTTCATCATTTTGTTAATCTTAAACTCCAATGAAATTTCAATATATATTAAAAAATAAATCATGTGATGTTTTTGGCATTAAGTGAAACTTGAACCACATTGAAAGGTTTCGTTCATGATAAAATAGCTCTACCAAATTACCAACAAGTCGAATTGAGACAATGACAAAGTTAATGAGAAAATGACTTGATATGGATTATATCGTTGATGATCGGTGGCTTGACGGGACTGCACAGCAAGTGCCAAAGGCTCGAAGATGACCTGTGATTCATGCGAGAGAGAGAGAGAGGGGACCATAAGGGTTTGTTGGGTTGGAGTCTGATCGTCAGACACTGATTACAATAATGGCGTGGATTGGGGACTCGGAGCTTTTTTTAGTCTGTTTGGAACTGGAGTTTCAATGATGAGAGAGAGGGAGGATTTGATTATTTAAACTGGGAATGACAGGCATAGGGAACGCCATTGTCATTGAGATATATGGAGAAGTGTCACGTCGCCCGCCCGAGGCATGTTAGGTTAGGTGGAGCCAAGCCTCACCCGAGTCACCTTGAGCCACCACGTGGCCTGAGCCGTGTGCAGCAACCCTCGACTCTGCCCGAGCCTCCATTCACGTGTGTAGCGCGTGCTAGCTTATAAAATTGCATCCATACACCATATATTCTCCATATTCGCATACAGGTCCAAGCATGCATGTCTCGCGTGCCGTGTTTGGAAAAATTTCACCAAAGTCCTCCTGAATTTTTGATATTACAAAAATACCCCTCATTAGACTTGTTTGTGAAGTTTTCTCTATTTATTTTCATGTTTTCTTTATAGTTATTCCTTCCCTTGTAGTTTTTCTTGAATATGTTAAGCATATGGACTCCAATTACAGTGATTTCAATTTCATTATTTTGCTTGTTTAGTTCTCTAGCTAATGGCATGCTCTACATGATTTGACACTTATAACTGTATGCTTGCTATTTAAGATAGTGTGTCTTTCTGCTTATTTATTTGCATGCAATTGATTAAGAGTGAATCAATTCTTATGTGTGAATTAGTTATGAAATTGAATCTAATTGTTATACATGTCTTATTGATTATTGAGAGGCATAATTGTAAATGTTTATTCATGTAAATGCTTGTGTGCGTGTCACCTAATCTGATTCATATCATCTTTAATTACTTGCACAAAACTCTGATAAAAATGCATTATGTTCTGCATCCCATATTTGCATGTTTATTTGCTTGCACCTTCTTTGTTCTACTTTACATTGTTTCATCATTTTGCATTTTATCAATAATGTTCTTCATTATAGGTTGCGTGATTGTTATTTTGCACACATCGTAGTCTTGTATCCTCGTGGTGCTTCATTGTGTCATTTTTGTCTGCACTATTTGTGTGGTGTGAAATGTTTGTAAATCGTATGATTTAGTCACTTAATTAGAGTACTGTCATATGCTTAATCAAGTTGATAGCTCGTGTCTTTGTGTTAAACCTCGATACACTTATCAAGAATTAAACATTCCATAATATTCAAAACTTGCGGTTTCTGCTTGGAGCGTTTTCACCTTCAGTACTACGACAGCTATTCCACATTATTAAGAGAGTCGAAAATGGGTTCATCAGCTACAGGCGAAGGAAGTGGGGCGACCGACGGTTGGGCAAAACGAACAAAAGAGAGGAGGCTAAGTCCATGGTCGTTCGATCGACCGAGATTGAGCGGTCGTGGACGCACCACGTGGTGAAATAAAATTAAAAGTAATAAAATTTAAAAGTAAAAATAAATATAATAAAATAATAAAATAAAGGAAATGGGACATGGGTCATTGGATGAAGGACTCTTCATCCAACAGCCTTGAATAGGGGTGGATGAATAGGGTTAATGGGGCAACACGTGGCGGCTCCGAGAGCAACCACATGTAGCTCCTAGAAAATTTAGAAAAGAAATTAAAAGAAAAATAGATAACAAATAGAAGAAGAGGTCAAATCAAAAGATGTTCTTCATAAAAGTTGTGCATCTCGATGATATCTACAACTTTTGTGAATAGACTAAAATTAAAAGAAATCATACGTACAAAAATTTTTTGGTGGTACTCTATGCATGTAAAATATCGTAATTTGTATTTTTCAATCTTTTGTAATTTTTAAATAAACTAAATTTAAAAAAAAAACCAATAAAATATAAAAATAAATATATACATATTAATCTAATTTTGACATTTTTAATAATTAAAAAATAAAGAAAGAAAGTAAAAAGGGACTTATATACAGACCTAAATTGGTTTATTTTCTTCGATTTTTTTTCAATTTTTACTTAGATTATTACATACTTTTATTAAAATATAAATAAAAATAAATGAAAAGGAAATAAATCAAGAAGAGTTATTTATGTACATTAAATAATAAGATTAAAATCATGCAATATGTACAATATACAATGAGATCCTAAAAATCAAGTTTCATATATGAACTTCAATTCTTTTCAATTTGATATTGATTTATAGTAATTTAATGTATATTAATTCAGAAGTGAGTCATGGTCCATATGAGACTGTATGAGGGAGGTGTTCATATTTACCCCTTTTTGTCTCCAAACAAGTTTGGGTTTATTGAGCGCGTATACAAGTTAGAATTTTGTTGTGATTTTTCCTTTGTTAACGCTAGTAATATGTACACAATAAAGTTGATTTTACTTTACTTAGATTTAATAAAATAATTAGAAATAAGAGAGTTATGGTAATATACATGTGATAATGTACGATTATTTTTGGCTTTATTTATGCAATGCGTAAATGCTAAGATATGGATATTATATACATAAACATGAATGATAAAAAATGCAATTTAAATGCTTAAATACAAGTAATGACTTGCGAACGAAGCTCTATTTTAATATTTTAGAGTGATGAATCACAAATTTACAAGGGTCTTCTCAAGAGGTTGGTTGGATATCAGCCTTTGGAATAAGGATTGTCATCTCCTTCTCAGTCTAGAGATCCCTTCTCAACAATCATTTGATGATGCTAATTGAGTCTTCAATCTAATTCTTTATATATCACCTCAGCATTAGTCTCTATGATGCCACCATCGGATCAACAACTATATGATTATTAAGATGGCCATGGAACATAAATCTAATTGTATTAAGGGGCCTACCATGCAAGTGCGTTATTCTTTATTTCATATTAAGGAATGATCCGCAATTTTTTTTATTGCATAATGGCTCATAGTGGGCTCACATGTCTAACAATCTCACACTAGTCCAAAGAGCCATTGATGGGCTAATCTTTTAACCCGTACTCATGTGCTACATGTAGACAAATAGCTTGGCCAACTGACTGGTCACTCTGCCTTGAAAGACTATACTAAGTCCTTTTATAGATTTACATATCCCGTGGTATAGTGCTTGCATCCAATGCAAATGTTACATCTTGCTAGTTTTAGCCTTTTGCTCTATAACTCGACAATTATTATAACCAATAAATGATTTCTATTATCCTTGTCAAAATACCCTTATTCCTAGAGATTTCTATATCCTTACACTAAGATATAGTCTTAAATCTTGTAAGGTACATGTAGGTGGGACTTTTTCAATCCCTATATGCAAAGTCTTAAGTTCTTTACGATAATACTTTGAGACCAATATCTTTAAAGTCTTGTGTCATTGAAGATGTTATTATTACTGTAATTAAGTGTTTTATCTCCATAGTAGGATTGGTAACAACATACCACTCCCAATGCATGCTAGACATTTAGTTTTTGTACACATATGGTCTACATCAGGCTTTCTATAGCTGATGTACAAAGGGCATGCAGCTTTAGATTTCACATCCTCGTCATTTTGAGATGTTATCTCTTTAGAAAGGTCAGTACCATATCTTAGATAAAAAAAGCCTTCCTTTGGAATTTCCCGTGTGGGATCAGTCCTAATAATACCCTTGACGTGACAGTCCCAATACCCCTTTCTCTTCACTTCTGAACAACTTCATAACTAAGACTTAAGGGGGATCCTTGAGATATTTTATATCAAAATTATGGGATAACTGGACTATTAACCACTTATTATCATCCTCATATCATTTCAAATGATTAGGATTTTATCCGTACTCAGCATGATGAACACAAATGACATTCTCACTAAGTTTCACATGGTACACCAAGATTCTGCTTGAAATCATAACCTTTTCATCAAGTCTGAAGATCCAACTATAAAAGCTTGTTTGAGCCATGTCTTCCTCAACTATGACCCTCGGGGTGCCTAGGGCTACTTCATATGGCTATCCATGTTTACGTAATAATTGAGGAATGCAATCTTGGATTTCATATGTCATAGTCAAGCTGTGTATCAATAGTTAGCAATATTCTGGCGTGTATAAGAATGGTTATTGGATATAAAGTATTGTTGCAAACGATGTCTTCTCTCTATGTGTGGCCCTTGGCTATGATCCATGATTTGAAGGTCTCTACCTTCTCCTCAGATTTCCTCTTTATCTTGAAGATCCATTTACACCCAACATATTTGACCCTTGTATGTGTATCCTCGAGGGTCCATACATAACACTTGTGCACGAAGTCTACTTTAGACTTTATTGCTAATATCCATCTCTCTGTGTACTGATTACCATAAGCTTCATCATATGAAGTCTGATCATTTTCAGAATTCATTGGCACATAGAATCCATACACTCTAGGTGGTCTTACCACCCTCAAACTGAATCAAAGAGGTATGTGTGTTTCATCTTTAATTATCCTCCTAGTTTCCCATCTTAGGAACTTTGTTATCCTCCTAGGGATTGATGAGTCCCTTTACTTCATTCTTATTTTGGCACTTAAGGAAGTCATCTTCTTAGAATCATATCCTTGAAGATGTAATCTTTTCAGAATCCCACGGTCATAAAGTAGATATCCCATGCTATCTTTTTATATATCTAATGAAGTAGCACTTTCTAGTGGTAGATTCCAACTTACTTGCATCCATATTTCTACTGTGGACCAAGCAATCAAACAATGGGATTGATTACAAACCATAGCTCAGGAGGGATTTTTCGTTACAAATTTGCTTGAAATCTCATTAAGGATATACATTGTAGTCTCCATTGCATATACCTGGAAACTAAGAGGTACTTACGCTAAAAGTCATCATTAATCAGATCATGTCCAACATGATTCAGTTGTATCTTCCCACCACTCCATTGAGTTAAGATGTGTCTGGAGAATTGAGATAGGAACATTATTCCTTTCTCTAGACCCTACCGCGCCTCAGTGAATCTCCCTTATCAGACATCCGCTCACTAAGCCTTGCCTCTACCTTCCAGAAACTTAAAGGATTCATCGAATTCATCTTAGTAGGTACTAGTTACCTTGGTTAGGTCGAATTCTTTTCATCTTCCTTCAATCGTTGGTTCTCAATCAAAATTATGAAATATTTGAACATTTCAAATGGATTCCAATGTGTAAGGAATAAATCCCATATCACAAATATTCATAAATGGATATCACATATCATAATATTCATTATGGTATACCGCATACATCAATATGTATGGGGTCTCTAATACCTCGACATCTTCCACCATTCTCGGATAAGGGTGCATCCGGCATTCTATTTTGAATACAATATTTACAAGTATGTAAAATTTGAACTTTCGAACAATCTAAAGGTCTATCTCTTACTAACTATTGATCTCATCAGTAGACTATATCCTAGTCTTGGTGCTATCCTCAAGGTTTCATTTCAGTGTTACAAATGTTAATAAACCATTCATTAATATTATATTTTAGCAGGATCATCTAGATGTTAGATTACCATCTAAAGTAAGTCCGTCTAGTTCTTTATGATAGGTTTATCTCAGAATGTGTGTGTGTGTATGTGTGTGTGTGTTTGTAACAAATTTAGAGTTAAACAATGAATATATTTTAACATCTCGGTGATGAACGTTGATAGCGTAGGTGCCTAACATCCGATCGTGGAGGGCCTGCGGTGTCCGATAAGTCGGATTCCACAATCATTGTATCGCCTCCTCTCCCGGCTCTCGACACTCAAGTCAAGCGTGTCGATCAGTACAAGTGAGATTGAATTTATTATACCCTACAAATAAGTATGTATAGTACACTAGTGTAGGGGTCAAACGACAAAGGAGCAACAGGGATATGCACAAAAACTAACAATTAAAGAGAGAATAAAAAAAAGTGTTTCTGTGTTTCTATAGGTTTTTTCTAATTTTTATGAGTTTTTAATATATTATATATTTTTATAGATTTTTTATGTTTAATTTTTATTTTCTTTTATATTTTTCTGATTTTTAGTTTCTTTATTATAAATGAAGGCATAATATTTATGTATATCTATAAAATATAAGTACTATAATATATATATATAATCAGGAAATACAAATAGAAACAATCCTTTTTATGGATTTTTAAATATGTAACATTTTTTTTATAATAATAATAATGATAAGATTATTAAGTATATAAGTATATATATATATATATATCTGTGTGTATATATAGTCTATGTAGGTTCTATGATTATAATTATAGCTCTAACACTTAAAATTATAAAATGAAATATTTTTGAAATTTGTCTATTTTTCACTTAATGATTTTTATACAATTTTAAGAATTTTAAAGTTTTTAATTAAGAAAATATATAAAAAGTAAACCAAACAATAAATCAAGGATCTTGAAATGGACTTAATAAATATCTATCAAATCAGGTTGCGTCTAATTTCAATTTGTCTGATTTTTAAATAATCTAAAAAAATTAAGAAATTTAAAAAATATTCTTGTGAATTTTATATCAATTTTTATATTTTATATATTTTTTATAAGTTTTTTATTTTTAGGGGCTTTTTATAACATTTTATAAAAATATTAGCATAAAATCAAATATACCTAAAATAAACACACAATTTTTTTTGGAATTTTTCAAAACATTTTCAAATTTTTATGTATTTTTAAATATAGATAAAAGACATTTTCATTTTTTAGATTTTTTAAATAGGAAAATAATTTTAATTGTCTTGAGAAAAATATATTTGATTTAAAATGATTCAAAACGATTAAAATATTTTTCCTACAATTTTTAGATGCAAAATATTATTTTTAATAATGAAAATTTTAGAAATAAACTTAATTATGCTGGTTGGGACCTAATTGTAATTAATAAAACTTCAATGTATTTCATAACTCCCTATAAAAATCTAGTGGCATGCATGCAAAAATCTTACATATTCCAATATTAAACTCACTGACATGGGTATTTATACAATATTCAAAAAGTTCCAAGTCCTATCTACAATTTTCCACTCAATTATTACACTAATTTTAAATTCATTGGATCAAATAATAACATAAACTTGGAAGGGAGACCTCACAAAATACACAATCCCCTCACGCATACATGCACGTAAGGCGGCGTAGATTGGACTAAAGTGTAAATATGAAAAGCTAAAGGTCCTAAAAATAAATATTACAAAAATATTACAACTAATATAAAAATGCCAATGGAAGAAGTGCAATATACCCCCACATGCACTGATGGGCTGTAGATGAGACTTCACTTGACACGCGTCGCGTCCTGGTTGCACGATGACGCTTCGGCTCTTACGGTTGGGATTAGATCGAGGCTCAAATCGAATGGGTACGAGAGCCTCCGATCTAATGACTACTACTTGATCTGGAGTGCCTCCTTGAATCCAATGGTTGTTGCTTCCCGTGAAGGAGAGGGAAAACAATCGTTGGGATTGCCTCCAATCGACGTTACTGCTTTATTCCGATCACCTAGGAAGATCCCATGTGTCTCAAAATGGAGACTAAGTCCGTCGGTGTCTGCTTATGGTCCTAAGAAGGTCCATGACCCATCGATGGGGTCTTGGAAGCTCGATGAAGATTGGGTACCGGGAACCTTAATCCTGGTCAAAATTTGTCCCTCTAGGGCCTATCTCACTCCAGAACATATAGGATTAGATGGCAAACAAAAGTACAAGGATTCTAGGCTGATTTCGAGCAAGGAGATGATGAGATGGGTCGGAGCAGAGGTCTCCAGTGTGCAACAAAGGTGGAGGCCATGATCTTCTGATCTGTGCAAGATTAGGGGGAATGGAGGGGTGCAAGAGGTTAAGAAGTGAAGGGGAAGATGACGTGGTGGTTGGCGATGTCGGAAGACAATCAGAGAACAGTGAACGGAGGTCGGAGCTTGAAGCTCCAACGAATTAAGGCTTTTCATTTTACGAATACAAGATGAATTTAAACAAATAAAATCTAGAATTTAATATTGTTAGTGTTAGGAATTGAAAAGAAAAAGAGGTGCTCGAACTTAGGAGACAGGGAGCAGAGAACCTTCGCTTGAGCAAGTCCAACGAGGCTTGGATCTCGCCTCTCCGCCTCCTTCTCTGTGCCTAGATCTCATGAGATGCACCCACTGTCACCAGGGATGCTCCATATGAAGAGCAAAAAGGATGAAGATGGGTCAAGATAAATTAAATTCAAATGGAGGTCAGAGGGAAAGATAAATAGGGATGCGACTTGGATCAAGGTTGGCAAGTGAATCAATGCTCCATCGTTCGAGAAATCACTATGGCATGAAAGTCCAATGAACAAGGAACATATTTGTAGAAGGAACTGAGCCCAGAAAATGCAAGATTTAGGCGGGACAAATAGGAGAAGAGATGAGGTCAGCGCTCTGACATGCCTAGGGTTAGGTGTAAGTACACTTGACCGACGGGTCAACCAAGACCCGCACCTGATTGGGCCACGTCAGATGCTAGAGAATAAAACAGGAAGGAAAATAAAAGTTAAATGGAAATAAAAAAATGATTTTATTATTATTTTCTTAAAACATGAAAATTGTTTCTTAGTTTATGTATTGTTCTAGGTAATTTTTTATTGGCCTATTTATCATAAGTTACTTCTACAAGCATAATTATAGGTACATTTACCAATATATAGTGTGTTTGTCTTTTTATTTATATTTTATATTTTATTATTTTATGTACATAATTTATATTTATAGTACATTTTGTTGTATATTTTTATATTTCTGTTCTATTTTTATAACTTTATTTATGCACATAAAAAATATAAGTATGTACAATATAGGTATAGTTTACCTATGAATTTTATTGTATCATTCATTTTAATCGAAATTTAATTGTTTCTTCCTGTGTTTGTAATTTTAACATAATTCAAATAATATTTACAAGTATTGAAAAAAAGAAAGTGTTAAATTACAAATAATAAATTAAATGTATAAAAATATACAATGGGACCCTAAAAGCAACGTTTGGTATCTTAACTCTAATTTTAATGAAATCACATTTACTAGATTGATAATTTAATTTAGACTACAATAAGATGTGTTTGGTCCATTTTGAGTTTATTTGGAGAAGATATGGATATGTGATGTTCTGTTTGCAACTTTTTCATCTGTGTGCCTCTATCACATTATACCTAATTTTTATGTAAAATTAAATTTATCCTTTTCTATGTATTTTTGTGTACATGTTTGATGTTAAGAGTATTTTTATTTGAAGTGTAAAACAGTATGTATAAATTAGTGAAATTTTCAGCTATATCCTGTATACAGTGTACAAGTCACTCAGTGTTTATAGGTGATAGTGCCTTTTTGTTTATATTTCTAGTCCCTTATATCTCCCTACTTTATTTCTTATCGACCAAGTTAATATTGACTTAGTCTTGAGGTTTAGATCCAATTAGTATTTGCAATACTTCCTTTAATTTTCTTTTTTCTATTTCTTTATTCATTTATTTTGTATTTAAATATAAATATTTGAGTACTATTTTACATGTAAATGTTAGAGAGTTAAATTGTAAAAGTTAGCTATATTTACATGCATTTGACAAGAGTTTTAAAGACGGAATAAAGTAATAAAGGTGAATAAACGGGTATTCATCACTAGGTCAATGATACATTCTCTGAGACATAGGACTTTCCCACTGGAAATAAGTAGTCTATCTATCCAAGAGATTGTTGCAAAATTGCATCAATCTCATATGGATGACTATGAACCTTAAGATCAAGTTTTCTAGTCTTCTAAAACATGTGCATCTAATTGCAAGTGTTATTAGAAGAATGAGATACAATTATCAAACTTTAATGTCAACTAATAATAAGTCGATTTCAATGATAATATGTAGATGTAGAGTATGTCGATGCACTATCTAAGTCCCCTAGGGATTCTAGATAGTCTAGATATTGGCTTGTTGCGGTATTGGCATTCATCTAGCTCCTTGGATGTTATAGGTGTGGAAGTCACAAAAGTATGGTCAACTCTTCGACTCTTCTTCTTACATGCGGTAGACCCATGCTTCCATTGTGCTTTTTTCACGCTTAAACAACCATTGCTTAAGATAAAGGAGCTCTTAAATTGAATAAATCTTTAAAGGACTTCAATGTGAGGTTATTTCAATATTTATTTACTTCATCTCATTCACACAATATGAATATTATGAAGTTTCATGAAGATCTTGAGCAAAGATAGTAGAATGATGACACTAATCTTATTGATACATAAATCAACTTTTAAAGACTTTGGTTCATGTATGTACTCAAACATTTTGAGTACATCATATCCTATGAAGCCACGATTCTTTTATAATGCAATGAAACCAAGTCATTCATGACTAAATGTTCAGAGCACATATATTTGCCAAAACATCTCTTTCGATTTTAGAAGGATATTGACAATTATGATCATCATCGATGTGTTACTTCCAAATGTCACTTGATGAGAGATCAAAACTGTAGAGACATATGATTGTTGTCCTACTATCTATTTAATTGCCATTCCTCAATATTATGAGGAAACTTACACATTGCAACAACATACATTATGTGTCCAACTACAAGTATTATATCTTGAACGTGGATCCAATCCATGATACAATATTAGTTATGATTGAGTACATATTTGAATAGGTTATGTGAAGGTTGTCTGGAATAAGATATTTTGCATAAATATATTTACTTTGATTAAGGTTGTTATTGTTGTAAATCAAAGTTGTCTCATTTTCTATTACCTAAAAAATCAATTCCTTTTCGAACTTTCAAAACGTGAGGCATGCTGACAGATGAATGCCCATTCATCACTCTTTATTCATTTATTTTAGCTAAAAATCTTTGCAAAACATCATGTAAATATTTGTAAATAGAATAAATCAACAACTTGCATGCATTGTGTAAATAACAATAATTAACATGTTTTTGTGCTAAAATAAAGGAATAAAGAAATAAAGAAAAAGAGGGAAATATTTAGAGTAAATATTGAGTGACCTGAACCCAAGGGAGGGCCAATCATTGGCCTGACCGCAAAATAAAACAAGTAGAGAGAGATAGGGCCATTCATCATCTTACATATATTACCCCTTTATGTATATAATTTATCTTTGATAAAATAAAAATACAAATGTGTTCCTAATAATGTGTATATATTTATAAAAATAAAATAAAAAGGAGAAAAATAAAAATAAAACAAAAATAATTTCTCTCTCTCACTCCTATATATGTCATGTATACATGTACATATACCTATTTATTTTCCCCCTATAAATACATAATAAAAATTAAATAAAAATTATTTTATATCCCAAATTTCATGTTGTAAATAAATAAAATATAAATTAGGGATAATTGTACAAAAATAAACTAATAAAAATAAAAATAAAAAATACCCATGTATTTATATCTATATATAATAATACAATATGTATATACATTAATTTATTTTTTTTCAAAAAAATA
This sequence comes from Ottelia alismoides, assembly GCA_037367405.1. NCBI lineage: Eukaryota > Viridiplantae > Streptophyta > Magnoliopsida > Alismatales > Hydrocharitaceae > Ottelia > Ottelia alismoides. The sequence goes on from JAZKJV010000105.1 coordinate 321,451, forward strand.
GATAAAAATCACTAAAAAATAATGTGAAAAATTATAAAAAAATTATGTTGAAAATGTTTTGAAATAAAATCATTTACTATTTTTTATTTAATTTATAAATTATTATGAAATGCTGAATTCTCATAGGTCCACGGGGGATGTTGACCCCCGGTCAACTCCCCCCCAGAACCACCTCCTCGCGGATCCACATCGCCGACCCAATTTCTCTGATTTTTCCTAACATGATCCGCCTTCCATTCGCCTAATCACCGGGCTCCGATTATTACTCGATTATCCGCGATTCACGCCCGATCATGTCCTTAGGGGTCCGTGCATCGATCCGCGCGCTTCACTCCATTCTTATCGGACCTGCACCAGTATAAAGCCTTAGCCTCAGCCGTCTTCCTCCGCCACTTCGGCCCCTCGTCTTCGACCCAGTGTCCTCCACCTTCCTCCTCGAGTGACAGCGAGCGTTGGACCGTGTTGCAGCGAGTGTTTGAAGGCGTAGCCTTAGGTTCGACGACCATCATCACCGAGCTCCGCTATCAGCTTAGCCCGAGCCTCTGGAAGCGTCGCTCCATCGAGGAGAAGACCCTAGGAGAATCAGAACCTCCCTCACAGATGCTTCCGATCATCAGGTAACCTTGATACCCCGTAGCTTAGCTTTAATTCCAATTCTAAGGTTTCGCGTCGTTGGCCTTCGCCGTGCGATTCTCGATCATCCACTCTTCTGTTCGACCATCCGACCATCGTATCACCACCACTAGACCTCTCCGCACGTTCTTCGCCCCTTCGGTCATCTTGGTTCGGCCCGGAACAGGGAATTAGGTCCTCCGCCGCCGCCGCTCTCCGGAGGACCACGCAGCACCCCATCTGGTCACCCCCTTCGCCTGCTAATGGGTCGAGGCAGTTTGCCCTCGACCCCTCTTGCTTCATGTGCATGTTTCAAGGCTTAAGAGCCTCGTCTGGAGGTTCGAGTACCCAGGAACGAGATTCCCAGGTCCCCAACGTCGCCGGAGCTCCTACGACGCTCCCGGCCTCATCGGAGACTCCCACCAGTTGCGGATCGCTTCCAGCTCTGATTCCCCCATCTCAGCAGCCTCGGAGAACCTCCCGATCGCGCGTATTGACCCGGCAAAAGTCGCCGATGAGCTGTTCTGTAAGGACCCTCCAGAGCCGTCGATCGAGCCCCCTCGTGTCAGTTTAGATATTGGCCCTCCATTTGAGGGAGGCTCTCGACCGTCGATCCATATAAGGATCAGATCTAGGATGCTCATCAGCGAAGGGGCATCAGCGCATCTCAGCCATCCGATCTTTAGAAGACCCCCTGCCTGTCGTCGGATCTTAATAAAGGGGTAAATATCACTTAAGTCCCTCTCTCTTTAGCATTTATAGTTTAGTCCTGTAAATACATGTTGTAGTTGTTTTTATTTTAGAATAATTGCACTCTGGACCCTAATGTTTTGAGATATTGCATTTTAGTCCCCCCAGTTGTGGTGCATGTGCTTTGCCACGTGCTATTATGGGCTTTTTGCATGTATTGGGCTAGGCTTTATGAGGTGTTATGAAATGAACTTTATATTTTAATATTTGCATATATACCCCTATGCGTGGTTAATTAGAGCTTGTAATGAATTTGATGTGCTTTTTACACTAAGCCCCCTATACTTCCTGCACGTGTTCCATTTTAGCCCTTCGAACTTGTTTTTCTTACATTTAGGTCTTTGTGTGCTGTGTCTTGTTCATTGGTTGAATAAAATCAATTCCAAACTATGTGAAATTTGGATACCTGGCTCCTGCCACTGTGTAAAAATTTCACTAATTTTTTGGAATACTTTTGAGTTGTTTTTTAAATTTTAAAACTTCAAAAACCTCTATTTTTGCCACTATTTGAATTGTAAAATCAACTAAAATATTAAAAGCTCCCCAAAAATTCTAAAAAAAATTAGGTACTGTTTGTTTTAGTATTTACTTGCTTCAATCCAATTTTTGTTGCATTTGGTATATAAAACACCTCAAAATTCAAAAACCCTAAAAAACTTATAAAAATCATTAAAATTCAAAAAAAATCAAAAAAATGCAAATTCTATTCCTGTAGCTTAGTTTTTATTTGCAGTTTGATATAAAATTGTCTTCAGATTTTTAGAGTTATTTATCTATTTTTTAACAACCTTTCAAATCTGGTTGCACATTAGTCTCATGTTTTTGCCTTTTCCTATTTTTATAAAATTAACAAAAAAATAAAAATCTGAGAAAATTACCAAAAACACTTAAAAAATATAAAACCCAAAAACATTTTTATTACATTTTCTTAGTTGTTTTGTGGTGTTGGATAAATAGTTGAGTGTGCTTCTTTTTACCTCTTTATACGTTTTCTTCGTAATTAAAAATACAAAAAACTAAAAATACATAAAATCCACCAAAAATATTTTATTTCTTTATTTGATTTTTTAGATTACTTCGTAGGCTCTTTTGAGTCAATCCATGCTCCGTGTGTTCAACTCTGGTCGCTATACCTGGTTAAATAAATAGCGAGACCGCTTATTTGGCTTTTGACTGATTACTTTATTTTGGTGATCTGATTTTATTGATTGATCGAGCCTCACTTTCGGGTCGCAACGATCCTTGATTATTTTTACCTTAGCCCGATTGTGAGGGATTTTTCGGTCATCAGAATGGCGCCGTTGCAGGGGACCACGGCTTAGTAGTCACTTTTTCACGGCTTTTTCACATCTTTTTGTATTTACTTGTAGATATTTCTCTTCGCATTTTATTTCCTTACTTTTTATAATAATCTGATCTAATACACCTCTGTTTGTTTTCTTGCGAGGGCTTGAGGATCGAGACGGCTTTCTTTGGAAGCCGACGCAACCACGAGAATTGAAGGTGGCTCCTTTATGCATAGAGCTACAGGAGAGCATGAGGAGGCGAACAAGAGTGCGGGAACTGCAGATAGCCGCAAAATAACCGTCGAATAGCCGTAATTTAGATTAGTTTATATTTCTGCAGACTCTTATTGTATCAATACAGGGACACTCAAAGACTTGGAATGTGGTGATACCGGGGTTTGTTTCGCCGAAAATCGGTGTGCTCGGGGGACCTCACCGCATTTTCGCCGGTTTTTGTTTTATCGCATTTATTTTATTAACTGCTTATCTGATTTACATGGTTTTGGCCTTAGCTTAGGATTTTTTCCAGATTGTGGCGTAATTAATTAGAACCCAATCCCTAATATCTGCATGCACCTATAGATCGTAATTGGACCAAATTAATTAATTCACAAGAAAAAGCCAGATTAATTAGACTCTAGTCCACGTGCCTTGAGGAGTCACATACAGCGTTGGCAGGATCCGTTGTGGCGGACACCGAGTGGCTCCTGAGATAGAACTCCGGACTTAGGTTTGATTTCCCGCCTACTGTTCTTCACGTGTAGAAATTGCTCCGTCTAAGGCCGGTTTCTCGTGCATCATGTAGGTAGTTTATTTCTGTCTTTACATTTATGCGCGGATCACTTTGCATGTAGATTGTTAGAGTCAGGTACGCATCTCTTACTCTGCATGCATCATTGATTTCATCGCGCATCGGCTTTTTCGTCTTCTTCCCCTTGTTTTCGGACTTAAATAACCAGAAGAACCGAAAAATTCGTTAGGCGTTGTTTGCAATGAAAAATACTTAAAAAAAGAAAAACTATAAAATTGGGACTACTAAACACACTTGACCCTAAAAGACACTTCACCTAAAAATTTATCTTGGAGAGAGCAACCTCCTCCTTGTTTGGTTTTGATGAGCGAGAGAGCGACCCGCACACTAGGCTAGAGCCACATCCGATCTCCGATCAGACTACTGGCCTTTTATACAGGACAGTCTGTTGGGAGTATTGGATTCACATCAGCTCGCTTAACCGCTCTGATAGACTGACATTATCACCTAAAATAAAATTTACAAGATAATCGACCGATTTCTTACGGTCATCAGCTCTGTGTTGTGTAGGTGAACCGGGGATTTTGTTTGCTCATCTTGTGAGTTTTTCAGATCTCATCCGCCTGACTCGCCAGATCAAGATGATGGGCAGGAGGTCCCTTAGGCAGCCTTTGGTTGCACCGCTTTTCAGCACTCTGGCCCGTTCATCTAGGTTGGTTCCTGAGAGCCGAGACCCGCTCTCCGAACCCGAGTTCAATTCCGCCCTGTTCCCCCTTGACCACCCTTCTACCACTTCTGAGATTCCAGTGCCAAATCAGAGACAACAGACAGATGATTTATCAGCACCTGAGTTTGGGTCTTTTGCCTTTGCAGAGACCGTGGCCAACAGTGAGGAGCACACCGAGGGTCCGAGAGCAGAGACGTAGACATACGTGTTGGACCATGGTGCGATCAACAACACCATGTTAGCTTCCCTTGAGACGATGCAGCGCCAGATACGGGATCAGGGAGCTTTCATGGTGGAGATGAGGAGAGAGATGGAGAGGCTGAGGACAGAGCGAGATCAGCCGAGAGCTGCAGGAGAGGGGGACATTCCATATCGGCCTGAGGAGCCAGTCCAGCCGGCAGCAGCAACCAGACCGATGCGGGAGTTGCACAGCCCCGGATCGATGCTTACACACCGGTGGATCGTACTTCTAGCGATCGCGGGGGACTTCAAGTTCCCCTTGCAGACGATTCAGCTACTACCTCGCTTCCACGGGCTCGCGACTGAGGAGCCCCATCTTCATCTCCAGGAGTTTGAGATGATCTGCAGCACCATCCACGATCAGCAGGTGGACGAGGACACTATTCAGATGATTGCCTTTCCTTTCTCCCTTGTTGACAGAGTAGCCAACTGGCTGAAGCATTTGGGGAGATTTGTGACTACCTGGGAGCAGCTCCGCACCGAGTACTTGAACAAGTACTATCCTCTCAGGCGGACCAATGCAGCGAGGGCCCTGATCAGCAACTTCTCCATGCTCTCCAACGAGCAGTTCCATGAGGCATGGGAGAGGTTTAGAGAGCTTACCGACAGATGCCCGCACCATGATATCTTGAAGCCGAACCTAGTTCAGAGCTTCTTTTGTGGACTGACACCAGAGCTGCAGGGCCTGATGAATGCTTCTTGTGACGGTTCCTACTTCGCCAAGGATGAGGATCAGGCCTGGGCCATCTATGAGGAGATGGCCGAGAACTACACCGTGATGTACCAGACCCGACTCTACACTCAGGGACGCCCCCAGCCACAGGCTGTGCAGTTTCAGAGGATAGCAAGGGTCGATGTCGGTCCTTCCACTTCGTCAGCGGCATCCGCACAAGCAGAGTCTACAGCCGCAGACATGGACATCATCAGCGAGAAGCTGGACCGGATCGAGTTGATTGAGAAGAAGCAGTGCCAGGGCATGACTCAGATCAATCATATGGCACAGACGCTGAATGATCTGAAGACCCAGATCGTGTGTCTCCAGGAGGCACAGACACTTATCAGCCCCGTCTCAGGTCACGGGCAGACACCGACAACAACAGCAGCTCGGGACAGCCTTCCGCCCAGTACCGACAGGTTCACCACGTTCAGCGGAGCCCTACCAGCCGCAACCGCAGCAGTACGTCCAGTCACCATCATCTCAAGACAATCATATGGTGGTGTATCAGTTGGACCAGCCCCTGGCAGTACTCCCCCTACCCACCTACGAGTAGGAGTCGTTGATGGATGTCAACGGGATTTGGTATGACCGATCCCAGCCCGGTATCCGACGAGACCATCCCGGATTCCGCTGGTCGGTCGGAGGCACCAGTTCCCAGCAGCAGCCTCCAGTTGAGGGTGGCTAGTACGACCAGCAGCGAGAGACTCACCAGCAGACCCAGCCCCCCAGTACATCAGCAACATCCATCCCACCACCAGCAGTATGGTCCTCGTCCCTATCAACAGGGACAATCTTGGAGGCGTGAGCAGCCTCAGTGGTAGTATCATCAGCAGTACCCCTCTCACCCCCACTAGCAGCAGCAGCCTCACTACAAACGAGGCCACCCGTCGGGTTCTCATGGGCTGACCTATGAGAACCCTATACTTGATGATCTAGCCCGCCTCATGTCTGAGCAGCAGGCTACCTTTCGACGGGAGATGGATGAGTTCCGTCAGGTGATGAGGGAGATAGTGAGAGGGAAGGCTGCCATTCCTGCCCAGATCGAGCCGAACCCAAATAGCCTCAAGAGGAAGTCTGAGCAAGTAGAGTTTACTGAGATTACCGATCCTAGTGCTTCACTTGGTGATATGACTGCATACATGTTTGATGCTGACTTTGTTACAATTAGGATTGGTAGGATGCCAGCAGGCGGCACCTCATCTAAGCGACGATCCCACGCCACTTCAGGAGCGCCAGGCGAGGAGGAGAGCGGTGCTGATGCCACTAGAGATGATGTCAGTGGTACTGATGCCACCAAGGATGTTGATCCAGTCGACAGTACTGAGGCCGTCACTTCACCAGTTGGAGGAGGTGGTACCGACGCCACCATTTTAGTTGCTAAGCCATAGCGTGGTACTGATGTCGCGAGTCCAGATGCCAAGGGTGGTACTGAGGCCACCATTTACCGTTCTTCTAGTCATGTTGTTTTTCCTTCAGTGCATGTATCTCAGGACATTTCTGCAAATAAAGGAAAGGGATTATTATTTTCGGATCCACCTGTGTTGATTGATGATATATGCGTAGATTCTGTTGTTCATGAGCATTCCAGACCCTCTCCTAGTCCTTCATCTGAGAACGACCCAGCCGTCCCCTTTCCCCAAGCACTCCGCTTGGCTAAGAGGCATAAAAAAGAAAATCCTAAAAAGAACCACCAGATAGAGTTCAACCAGCAAATGATGGACAGATTTCAGATACAGCTGACTCTACAGGAGGCCTTGGAGAACATACCTCTCTTCCAGAGATCACTCAGAGACAGGACCACAGCCAGGAGGAAGAGGCGGGACCATCAGTCAGAGATCCATGTGCTCATTCGCACCACATGTTTCACGATCCAGAACCGTCTGCCAGTCAAGAGGCCAGTTTCAGGAGCCCCGTATGTCAGATGACACATTCATGAGCAGAGGTTCGACTACACTCTTTTAGACATCGGTTCTTCGATCAACCAACTTCCGACAGCCCTTCTCGACTGCTTCGAGTTGGGCCCTCTACGACAGAGCAGGACGGTCATTCAGTTTGCTGATCGATCTGTCAAGAGGCCGAAGGGATTGCTGAAGGATGTTGTCGTCACGATTCAGGGCCTGAAATTCCCCGTGGACTTCATTGTGTTGGACATGGAGATCTTTGAGTCCGTGACTGATCCCCCCCATCATTTTAGGACGCCCGTTCCTGGCCACAGCCAAGGCAGTGTCCGACCATGATAGTGGGAAGGTGTACTTTCGCGTCGAGGGCGATAGCATACAAATAGAGACAGTCGAGGAGACTAGAGCCATAAATTCAGCTTGCTTAGAGCCACATTCCGATTCAGAGTAGATGACAGAGGCAGGGCGAGACATCCACCAGGATTGTGACTTTGTGATCATAGATGACGAGGCAGTTTGGGCAGACCCAGTAGCACAGACCATCCTCTCACCTTCAGAGTTCGCTGATGCAGAGTTGCTAGTAGAGGAGAGCCTGGAGAGTGCATTCCTGGACCCGGATACATCTCAGGCAGCAGAGCCGGTTCCCGATCGTGAGATAGATATTCTTTGTGTATCTGATACAGATCCCTCAGAGTCAGATATCGACTGGGTAGAGTTTGATGATTCGATACCTTGTCTGACTTCCACAGAGCCTACAACTAGGGAGGAGGTTGATCCCACACAGAGCAGAGACACACCAGTAGAGCAGCCTTTGCCAGATTCAGATTGCGAGCGAGAGTTCTCATTCTCCCATGCAGATTTGGCAACATTCACTCAGACCTTTCAGAGGCCAAAACTGTCTGCACCTACTTGTCCAGAGCTGAAGCCGCTACCGTCATCGCTGAAGTATATGTTCCTTGCGGGTGAGCAGGAGATGTACCCAGTCATTATCTCAACGGATTTGACTGGAGAGCAGGAATCCCGTCCGATGGGGGTTCTTGAAAAGAACCACAATACGATAGGATAGAGTGTAGCCGATCTCCAGGGGATAAGTCCGACCCTGTGCTCCCACCATATCTATCTTAAGGAGGACGCGAAGCCGTCACGTGAGTTCCAGCGGCAACTGAACCCGAATCTTCGAGATGTTGTCATGAAGGAGATCTCGAAATGGTGGAGCGTCGATTTTATCTACCCCATCTCTGACTCCAAATGGGTCAGTCTGCTACATGTGGTGACCAAGAAAACGGGCATCACCACAGTTGTTAGTGAGTCTGGAAAGCAGATCGCTACCTGGGTACCCACTTCTTGGTGGGTCTGTGTGGACTACAGATGATCGAATCAGGCCACCAAGAAAGATCATTTCCCCCTGCCTTTTTTTGCTCAGATTATTGAGAGGCTGGCAGGGAAGAGCTATTACTGTTTCTTGGATGGCTACTCCGGATATAATCAGGTGGCCATTACGCCCGAGGACCAAGACAAGACCACCTTCACCTGTCCCTTCGGGACATATGCTTTCAGACCCATGCCATTTGGATTGTGAAACACTCCGGCGACATTCCAGAGATGCATGGTGTCCATCTTTTCGGACATGGTGCGGGAGTGCTTGGAGGTCTTCACGGATGATTTCTCGGTCTACGGCGACGGATTCGATTCTTGTATTGACTGCCTAGACCGCGTCCTTCAGCAATGCATAGAGGTTCAACTTGTGTTGTCTTGGGAGAAGAGTCACTTCATGGTGACTCAGGGGACGGTGCTAGGTCATATCATCTCCAATATGGGCATGGAGGTTGATCCGGCCAAGGTGGATGTCATTAGAAAACTCAATCCATTATCCAACTTACGACAGTTACGGTCTTTTCTGGGGCATGTCAATTTCTACCGGAGCTTCATTCATGATTTCAGTAGGATTGCCCGACCGTTGATTGATTTGCTGATGAAAGACATCGAGTTCCTTGTTGATGATAAGTGTCTAGCATCATTTGAGACTCTCAAGAGTCTAGTTGTAGAGGCTCCTGTTCTCTAGACGCCTGATTGGTCTCTCCCATTCAAGATCATGACGGATGCCTCTGATTTTGCTGTAGGGGCCGTGCTGGGACAGAGGAGGGATGGAGTCCCCTTTGCTATTCACTACGCAAGCCATACTTTGGATGTCGCTCAGCGGAACTACACCGTCACCGAGAAGGAGATGCTAGCCATAGTCTTCTCCCTAGATAAGTTCATATCTTACATCATTGGATCTAGAGTGACCATCCATACTGATCATACCGCCATCAGGTACCTCATGGCAAAGAAGGATGCCAAAGCCAGATTGATCAGATGGATCCTTCTACTCCAGGAGTTTGATATAGAGATTAAGGATAAGCCTGGAGTCAAGAATGTGGTGGCGGATCATCTCTCCCGATTGGAGTTTCTTGAGGATTCTGAGCAGATTGAGCCCATATTTGAGACCTTCCCAGATGAGGCGATCCTTGATATCGCCTCTCTCCCATAAAATGTCGATATTGTGAACTATCTTGTCACCAAGAAAGTTCCACAAGAATTGCCCAGGTAGAAACTTGAGACCTTCCCCGTGAAGGTCTAGTTTTACCATTGGGAGGATCCCGTCCTTTATCATAAAGGAGGGGATAACGTCTGGCGTCGGTGCATTCCTCAGGAGGAGCACCATAGCATTCTGACTTACTGCCACAAGCTTGAGGCAGGAGGACATCACTCTGGGAGGAGAACGACACAGAAAGTGCTTCAATCCGACCTATAGTGGCCTACTCTCTTCAAGGACTCTGATGAGTTCGTGAAGAGGTGTACTGACTGTCAGAGGATGGGCACTTGTGGACAGCGTGATATGATATCGATGCAACCCATATACTTCTGTGAGGTTTTTGACGCATGGGGCATCGATTTCATGGGTCCATTCCCTAAGAGTCAGGGATTCGGGTACATTCTGGTGGCCATTGATTATGTGAGTCGTTGGGTTGAGGCCATCCCTGCCCGAACCGTAGATGCTAGGACTGTTTGCAGATTTTTGAGGAAGAATATCATTTCACGGTTCGGGGTACCTAGAGTGTTGATTTCTGACGGGGGGTCTCATTTCGTCTACGACAAGGTAAAGGCACTTGCTAGCGAGTTCAGTATAGACCATCGAGTAGCTATACCATATCACCCTCAGACCAATGGTCTTGCTGACGTGTCGAACAGGGAGATCAAGACTATGTTGTAGAAGGTCGTCTGCTCTGACCGAAATGATTGGTCACAGCTTTTGGACTCAGTCATGTGGGCATATCGAACGTCCTTCAAGACTCCTTTGGGTACAACTCCCTTTCGCCTCGTTTATGGCAATCCCTGCCATTTACCTGTTGAGCTGAGACATAGGTCACTTTGGGTATGGTTGTTTGATGCTAGGCTTCGTTTATTCCCAGGGAAGTTACAGAGCAAATGGAAGGGACCCTATTTGGTTCGAAAGGTACATGACAATGGGAGTATTGACATATCTGAGTTGTCTTCTGATGCTACCTTTCGTGTTAACAGTCAACGGCTCAAGCCATATCTAGATCATGAGCCGCGGGTCGTCGACATTGCCCCAATTCACTTTGCGTGAGATGTGGCCTTTTGACTCACATCTATTGCATCTCACGCCTGATTATCACTATTCTTCCGACTTATATAGATCCAGTTGTCCATATCACTCCATTCTTTAGTCCTACACCCCTTCTTCATCTCATGATTCTACTATACTTAGGGTATACTTTACCCTAAGTATGGGGGGGTGTATGTTAGACTTGTGAGCCCTGGGCGAACCATTCCTACAATAAATGTTATTGTAATATTTAAGTTTATCAATAAAATATATTGATGTTTCACTCCCTTTCTGAAATTATATGAATGAATGCACTATAAGGTCCCTCTGTACAATTAGGGTTATGTACCATGGCCAGCTTGATGATCATATAGCTGTTGATTCATTAAACGAATCATAGAGGCTGGTGTTTGGATGAATATCTAAAGAGTTAGATAGAGGACTCATCAAGCACCGTCAAATGATTGTCAGGTGGAGATCTCCAGCCTGAGTAGGAGATGGCAATCCTTTCTCACATAGGCTGATATCTGACCGACCTCTTGATGCAGGTCCTCTGCATGGGAATAGTGATTCGGAGGTGTCAGATTAGTTAGGTCAATGGGTTGACCTAACGAGATCGAGATAACCTAAGTCCTATGTTGAATGTTGTCACAGCATAGGCATGCATCCTCTGACCGGAGACAGATATATTGCTATATATCTAAGTATGTACATTTGGCAGACCAATAGGTTGATGACCTAACCAAGGTCTATACACCGGCGAGCTGGTGTGCATATAAGGGTATATGAGCAATATGATCTCTCAAAGGGATCATACAGGTTCACTTGTGAACCGGAAGACATGAGCTCACTCATGAGGTATTGGGACCGATCAAATTCCATGCATGGTCGTCGTGCTTTGGAAGCATGACATGAATTTGAAGGTATGATATATGCTTTGGGAAAGCATATGATCGATACCAAATCCCAATGACCAAGATTGAGAAACTTAATGATTAAACCCTGAAGAAGACAGTATAAAAATGATCTTGATCTTCGGGTTGATCATGGGTCTTCCAGTATGCAGGATGTACAGGTATTGGGAATACCTGAAGGGTGATGTGATCATAAACGATTGTATATCCATGACGCTTCCATTCCGAGGGAGTGATAAAACAGGTCTGGATTTTAGTGACTCCTTTCAGTAGAGAAGCAATCCGATCTTAGTCCAAGTGTTGGACATTGGTCTGAATGGGATTCAGATTCAATAAGAAGATTGGATTTGCGGTCTTGATTTAATCAAGCATCTGTGGGAGGTTCGTTCGATCTGGATTTGAGATAATATCTCAACATCCAAGTCACTATACATGGAATAATACAATCGCCCTGTCCTTATCTCCAAGTATCTGCGGAGAAAGCACATTATTCTTGAAAGGGTTCAAGAATAATTCTTTTGATGAAATATCCAAGCAAGGACTTGATGATTAAATGTGATTTAATTATCAAGCTTAAATATGAATATGATTCATATTGTGAAAATGATTATCTAAGATAATTAAATGAGATTTAATTATCAAGGATTAAGAGAATGTGGATAACACTATCCATGATATATGTGTATTATAAATATGATTTATAATATACATATATAAGAGAGATAATTTATGTAAATAGCATTTGTTAATTAATAATGTGGATTGGATTCACATTTGTTAATTAATTGGAAATGCAATTTACCAACTAGTTTGGGTTGTGAATATGATTCACACAATATTCAATGGCAAGATTGAAATATTCACAAATTAATTTGGAATTAATTTGGTGAATATTTATTGCAATTAATTGAGGAATAATGGGATAAATAAAATGGAGTAAACAACCACCTTCATAGGTGGCGTCACCCATGAATGGTTCGTGGGTGACGCCCCCCCTTTTTTAGGAGGTTGGTTAACTCCACTTCATTTATCATGTTATCTCTTGATTAATTAATATTTAAATTGATGTTGTTGGTTTTAACCAACAACAAATCAAAGCCATTGATTTCTCATGGACCAAGCATAGCCCTTGGATCCATGTGTCCCATGGATTGAGATCCATTGGATCCTAAACTAGTATAAAAGGAGGGCTAGGGTAGCCTTTCCAAACTACAACATTCTTGAGTTCAAGAACTCTCTCTCTCTCTCTCATTCTCGTGTGGGCTCTCCTTAATATTCAAGTGGCCCTCCACTTTGTGTATTAGGAAGGAGAGCATTTCGGCTTCGCTTGGATCTTCGTCAAAGGATTGCGGGAAGGACGCGACTCATCATCGTGCCCGCAAGCGCATTCTCCGTGGGTCGGACTTAAAATAGGAGGATCTCTACTTTGGGATCTCGCGGTCACAACCACACTTCAAGAGGTATTCCTTGTACTTTGTGGTTTGATGAAACGATCCGAGAAGTGTTCTCGTGATCATGTGGTTTCATCTTTGTAATTATTTTTTTTTTAAATTCCGCTGCATCTAGCATCTAGTACGACTAGTTGCTCCGATTGCATACGATGCGATCGACACGCTTCCGTAATGCGCTTAAGGATTCACAATATCCTTCAAGTGGTATCAGAGCCAGGTTGAATAAGGTTTTGGATATGATCCATACATCTTAGACGATTTGGTTCTTGAAAGGGTTGCGAAATTCTTACTGCATTTCAATTTTCGCACCTCTGTCTAATTGATTTTTTCCGTACTGTTTAAAATGTTTAAACACGAAATTTTCAATTGGATTTTGTTCCTCATTAAACAAGGAAACCATAGGACTTGAGTTTACTAAATTTGGACTTTATTTGCTCAAGATATGGCTTTTTGAATATGACTATATTCACTGTTGCGGGAACTGCGGATTTGAACGTAATTAATGAGATGATTACGGTTTTAATCCGCCTTGAAATGCGTGAATTATCACTTGGATTCTTTAATAAATCAAATAGGCAATCTTTGGAAACTGAGTTTGTATTTTTTGGATTTAAATTGATCAAGATAAGTTAATTTTAGTGATTGGGGGTCACTGCTGGAAATTAACAATTTTGATCTTGAACCTTGTGATATGTCATTCAATTATCATGATGAAAATTAATTGTTAATTTTCTGGAATAATTAGTGATAAATATTTGTGAAATATTTAAAGAAATAATTATTTCATTGAATGACACTTGCCTAAACCGCAATGATGAGATATTAGATCTTGATCATTGTTTCATCAACAAACATTGCTTTCATGAAAACTATAGTTTATCCTACAATAGTTGTAGGACAACTTTTACATGAAAAACCCTTTTGCTTGAATAGGATTGGGGATTTGTCTAGCAAATCTCCTTATAATCAAAAATGTTTTGATTTATATTATATGGTATAATTTTTCGGTTGAAAAACCGATGAATATCTCAAAGTACATGATGGTCTATCTGGTATTATCCTTTCCCGAGGTGGATGTGGTGCCTAGTCGGAGAGCATTGGGGTCGCGGGTTGCAACGTATGTGGTCCGTCCCACTCTCGTCGGTACTGGCCATGACAGCGGGTAGGGACTGTATAATACCGGAGACAGACAATATGTATTCTTCTAATTATTAAAATTCGAATAATACGTATTTTGAGAATATACCTACTATTCAAGTAAAAGACATGTTTGTTGATGATTGGATTAATGATTAATTTAATGTGATTAAATTAATTATATCCAATAAACACTCTATTTTGAATAGATATGTATTTCCCTTGGAAGAATTAATTATGTGAATGTGATTCACAATAATTAATTATAAAATTTGAATATGAGGTGGAGGATCACATAAGTGACATCCATGGTCTCCCGTCAAGGCAAAGGATTTCGTCGCCAGTTGTTGTGTATGGGAGACGCCTTTCCGAAGTGACAGATCTGTGCATGATTTAATTGGATCGGGTTCTTTGCTTCTCGAAAGAGTAAGGCCGTATACGTAGTGACCCCAATATCGGGTCCTCATATTATTGGGGCGATATTGGATTGCGTATAGCGAGTATTAAGCCTGTTGACGGTTGGTTCAATTAACAACGGGTCAACATCATCTTAGGGGTGGTGGGCCCGGGTGTTAAAGACCGAATTGGGAAATGCAAGTTGGACTTGCAAGGCGGAATGTGTTCCCGCTTCTCTTATTCGAGTCACAGGTTCTCATATTATTGGGATGTGATAAGGATAGAGAGGAGATCCCAGATCTTGCTTGAGATATAGCGGTAAGTATATCTCTTACTTTGAAAGAAAAATAAGGGAATAATCTTTCAAAGTTGACATGGCAGGACAAATTTGATTTAAAATGCCTTAATCAAATTATTTTTAAAATGAATATATAATTATTCTAATATAGTGCATTCTTAATTTCAGAAAATAAAGTCCATGAACCCACTTAGCAGGCTTCTAGAGGTCGACCAGTTGACCGGACCAAATTATTCGGATTGGATCCGAAATTTGGATCTTGTTCTCTCTGCAGAGCGCATCTCCTACGTGCTTAGCAAGGACAAGATAGCAAACCCTGTGACTGATGAAGATAAATCATATAATGATAAATATGATGAAGACCATAATCTGGCAAGATGTTACATCCTTGGGTCATTGTCCAATGTGCTTCAGAAGCAACATGTGGAAATGAACCATTGCCAGGAGATTATGCTGAATCTGAAAGAAATGTTCGGTGACATAAACCGCACACAGCGTTATAATGTGATGAAAGAGCTTATTCGCTGCAAGATGCAGGAAGGGACCTCTGTCAGAGAACATGTACTCAAAATGTTTAGGTACCTCTCTGAGCTGGAAACCCTGGGAGCATACTTGGATTCTGAAATGCAAGCTGATTTCATTCTCCTGTCGCTCCCTAAGTCTTTCAACAACTTTGTTGTGTCTTACCACATGAACAAAGGTGACTTCACAAATGCTGGGCTGTTAGCTGCATTGAAGTCTGCAGAAGACGTCATGAAGAAGGACGGCCCCTCTGCTAGTGCAATGGTTGCACAGGTGAGAGGAAAGCGCGGGCGGAAGCAAGGTTCTCAAAAGGGCCCAGCCTCAAAGAGAAAGAAGAAGAATCAAGGAGTTGGTTCATCTTCTAGTGCTTCCACACTGATGACATCGAAAAAGACCGATGTCTGTCACCACTGCAAGAAACCGGGGCACTGGCGGCGTAACTGCCCAGATTACCTGAAGTCCACTGACAAAGGTAAAGCCCCAGCAGGTATGAAATCTACTTTCATCATTGAAACTAGCTTTCTCGTTGGACGAGAAGGAAGTTGGGTTGTAGATTCTGGTGCTTCTGTTCATGTATGCAATTCGTTGCATTTGTTTCAGGAAACTAGGAATCTGGAGCATGGGGAGATAGTTATCCAGATGGGATCTGATGCAAGTGTTGCAGCAGTCGCCATCGGGACATGCAGACTGTCGTTATCTAGTGGTCGAGTCCTAGTACTTAAAGAGTGTCTTTATGTACCTGAGGTCAGGAGGAACTTGATATCCGTGTCTAAGCTTGTTAGATATGGGTACTCCTTCCTGTTCTGTAATAAATTAGTCATTAATCAATATGATAAATTTGTTGCGGAAGGTGTTCTGACTTCTGGTGGACTCTATGAATTGTGCATTAATGAATGTATCATAAATGTCACTACCACTGATAATAAAAACCCCAAGAGATCCAGGGAGAATGGAAATCATTCGAATATGATTTGGCATCAAAGGCTCGGTCATTTATCTGTTGATAGGATCAATAGATTGATAAGGGATGGACCTTTAGATTTTCTACAGGTTCAAACTTTACCTACCTGTGAACATTGTATTCGAGGTAAAATGACCAGGATGCCTTTCCGTAACAAGGTTACGAGATGCGAGGGTATTCTCGACCTAATACATACTGATGTATGTGGTCCCTTCAATACCGCGACTAGAAATGGATATCGATATTATTTGACGTTTATCGATGACCATTCGCGATATGGGTTTATCTTCCTGCTACGTCATAAATCTGAAACCTTTGAAAAGTTCAAAGAGTTTAAGGCTTTGGTTGAGAACCAAGCTGACAGGAAGATTAAACGGATTCGATCTGACAGAGGTGGTGAATACCTCTCAGATGAATTTAAGGAATACCTTAAAGAGAGTGGAATTATCTCCAATCTCACTCCTCTTGGAACTCCCCAACTTAATGGTGTTGCTGAAAGACGCAACAGGACCATCATGGACATGGTCCGTTCAATGATGAGTAAAGCACATTTACCTCTTAGTTTCTGGGGATATGCAGTAGAGACTGCAATATATATCCTAAACAAGATTCCTAGCAAGTCTATACCGAAGACTCCTCACGAGCTCTGGTATGGAACCAAACCTAGTGTCAATCACTTGAGGGTTTGGGGATGCTTGGTTCATGCGAAGAACGTGGACGCAAGTAAGCTAGAATCTCACACTCGTGAGTGCTACTTCATTGGGTATGTTAAAGATGGTATTGGATACCAACTTTATGACCCTGAGACCCAAAAGGTTTTTGTCTCTAGGGATGTGAAATTTCTGGAGGATGATTTCCTTAAAGGTCAAGACAAGAATGAAGTAGAGGAGCTCATTGAATCTCCTGAGGATTCTGAGATTCCTGAACCAGAAACTGAAGAGATAAATAAAGATGAAACACCCATACCTCTTCGAAGGAGTTCGAGGGTGGTTGCACCACCTGAAAGGTATGGATTCCATGTGTCAGGTGAGACTGACAATGATCCTTCTTCATATGATGAAGCACTTGCGGATCATGACATGGATAGATGGATGCTAGCAATGAAGTCAGAAATTGACTCCATGCATAAGAATGGTGTATGGACCCTAGAGGATCCACCTAAAGGGGTAAAACCCATTGGGTGTAAATGGATCTTCAAGAGAAAGAGGGGACCTGATGGGAAAGTAGAGACTTTCAAAGCACGGCTCGTAGCCAAGGGCTACACACAGAGAGAAGGCATCGACTACGATGAGACATTCTCTCATGTGGCCATGCTTAAGTCCATCAGGACACTGCTGGCTATAGCTGCATCTCTTGACTACGACATCTGGCAGATGGACGTCAAGACGGCTTTCCTCAATGGATACCTCGAGGAGGATATCTATATGGAGCAGCCCCAGGGCTTCATAGCTGAGGATGGTAAAGTATGCAAGCTGAAGAAATCCATCTATGGGCTCAAACAAGCTTCTCGTAGCTGGAACATCAGATTTGATGAAACCATAAAGAGTTATGATTTTGTGCAAAACCCTGATGAACCTTGTGTGTACAAGAAGCTTAGTGGGAGCGCCATTGTGTTCATCGTGCTTTATGTAGATGATATCCTTATCATTGGGAATGATACAGGAATGATGACCAGTGTGAAGATTTGGCTATCCCATACCTTCGAGATGAAAGATCTTGGAGAAGCCTCTTACATCTTAGGCCTGAAGTTGTTCAGAAACCGAGAAAAGAGAATATTGGGATTATCACAACATGGATACATCAAGAAGATTCTTGAACGATTCTGCATGGATAGTTCGAAGAAAGGATTCCTCCCCTTAGGACATGGTATCCATCTGTCCAAAGGGATGGCTCCTCAAAGTGTTGAGGAAAAGAAGGCCATGGCTGGATGCCCTTATGCATCAGCCGTAGGAAGCTTGATGTATGTCATGATGTGTACTAGGCCAGACATCTGCCATGCAGTGGGAGTGGTAAGCCGTTACCAATCCTGCTATGGAGAGAAACACTGGAATGCAGTAAAGAACATATTCAAATATCTAAGACGGACGCAAGATTACATCTTGGTCTATGGGGATGGTGATCTCCAAGTCTTGGGATATACAGATTCAGACTTCCAGTCAGATATTGATGATCGAAAGTCGACATCAGGGTTTGTATTCCTGTTGAACGGTGGTGCTGTGAGCTGGAGAAGCAAGAAGCAGGACACTACGGCAGATTCAACAACAGAAGCCGAATACATTGCCGCATCGGATGCTGCAAAGGAGGCGGTGTGGTTACGCAAGTTCATCTTGGAGCTTGGCGTAGTTTCCTCTGATACTCCCATCCCGTTACTCTGCGATAACACTGGAGCCATTGCCCAAGCAAAGGAACCCAGGTGCCATCAGAAGAGCAAGCACGTGGAGAGGAAATACCACATCATTCGGGAGATTCAAAAGCGTGGTGATATCATCATCACCAAGGTGGCCTCTGCCGACAACATTGCTGATCCTCTTACCAAACCTCTGACACAGAAGGTTTTTGACCAGCATGTAATGAGTATGGGTTTACGGATTGTACCTGAATGGTTCTGAGGGCTAGTGGGAGATTGTTAGACTTGTGAGCCCTGGGCGAACCATTCCTACAATAAATGTTATTGTAATATTTAAGTTTATCAATAAAAGTTATTGATGTTTCACTCCCTTTCTGAAATTATATGAATGAATGCACTATAAGGTCCCTCTGTACAATTAGGGTTATGTACCATGGCCAGCTTGATGATCATATAGTTGTTGATTCATTAAATGAATCATAGAGGCTGGTGTTTGGATGAATATCTAAAGAGTTAGATAGAGGACTCATCAAGCACCGTCAAATGATTGTCAGGTGGAGATCTCCAGCCTGAGTAGGAGATGGCAATCCTTTCTCACATAGGCTGATATCTGACCGACCTCTTGATGCAGGTCCTCTGCATGGGAATAGTGATTCGGAGGTGTCAGATTAGTTAGGTCAATGGGTTGACCTAACGAGATCGAGATAACCTAAGTCCTATGTTGAATGCTGTCACAGCATAGGCATGCATCCTCTGACCGGAGACAGATATATTGCTATATATCTAAGTATGTACATTTGGCAGACCAATAGGTTGATGACCTAACCAAGGTCTATACACCGGTGAGCTGGTGTGCATATAAGGGTATATGAGCAATATGATCTCTCAAAGGGATCATACAGGTTCACTTGTGAACCGGAAGACATGAGCTCACTCATGAGGTATTGGGACCGATCAAATTCCATGCATGGTCGTCGTGCTTTGGAAGCATGACATGAATTTGAAGGTATGATATATGCTTTGGGAAAGCATATGATCGATACCAAATCCCAATGACCAAGATTGAGAAACTTAATGATTAAACCCTGAAGAAGACAGTATAAAAATGATCTTGATCTTCGGGTTGATCGTGGGTCTTCCAGTATGCAGGATGTACAGGTATTGGGAATACCTGAAGGGTGATGTGATCATAAACGATTGTATATCCATGACGCTTCCATTCCGAGGGAGTGATGAAACAGGTCTGGATTTTAGTGACTCCTTTCAGTAGAGAAGCAATCCGATCTTAGTCCAAGTGTTGGACATTGGTCTGAATGGGATTCAGATTCAATAAGAAGATTGGATTTGCGGTCTTGATTTAATCAAGCATCTGTGGGAGGTTCGTTCGATCTGGATTTGAGATAATATCTCAACATCCAAGTCACTATACATGGAATAATACAATCGCCCTGTCCTTATCTCCAAGTATCTGCGGAGAAAGCACATTATTCTTGAAAGGGTTCAAGAATAATTCTTTTGATGAAATATCCAAGCAAGGACTTGATGATTAAATGTGATTTAATTATCAAGCTTAAATATGAATATGATTCATATTGTGAAAATGATTATCTAAGATAATTAAATGAGATTTAATTATCAAGGATTAAGAGAATGTGGATAACACTATCCATGATATATGTGTGTTATAAATATGATTTATAATATACATATATAAGAGAGATAATTTATGTAAATAGCATTTGTTAATTAATAATGTGGATTGGATTCACATTTGTTAATTAATTGGAAATGCAATTTACCAACTAGTTTGGGTTGTGAATATGATTCACACAATATTCAATGGCAAGATTGAAATATTCACAAATTAATTTGGAATTAATTTGGTGAATATTTATTGCAATTAATTGAGGAATAATGGGATAAATAAAATGGAGTAAACAACCACCTTCATAGGTGGCGTCACCCATGAATGGTTCATGGGTGACGCCCCCCCTTTTTTAGGAGGTTGGTTAACTCCACTTCATTTATCATGTTATCTCTTGATTAATTAATATTTAAATTGATGTTGTTGGTTTTAACCAACAACAAATCATAGCCATTGATTTCTCATGGACCAAGCATAGCCCTTGGATCCATGTGTCCCATGGATTGAGATCCATTGGATCCTAAACTAGTATAAAAGGAGGGCTAGGGTAGCCTTTCCAAACTACAACATTCTTGAGTTCAAGAACTCTCTCTCTCTCTCTCTCTCATTCTCGTGTGGGCTCTCCTTAATATTCAAGTGGCCGTCCACTTTGTGTATTAGGAAGGAGAGCATTTCGGCTTCGCTTGGATCTTCGTCAAAGGATTGCGGGAAGGACGCGACTCATCATCGTGCCCGCAAGCGCATTCTCCGTGGGTCGGACTTAAGATAGGAGGATCTCTACTTTGGGATCTCGCGATCACAACCACGCTTCAAGAGGTATTCCTTGTACTTTGTGGTTTGATGAAACGATCCGAGAAGTGTTCTCGTGATCATGTGGTTTCATCTTTGTAATTAATTTTTTTTTAAATTCCGCTGCATCTAGCATCTAGTACGACTAGTTGCTCCGATTGCATACGATGCGATCGACACGCTTCCGTGATGCGCTTAAGGATTCTCAATATCCTTCAGTGTAGACCCTGTACATCCTTCCACTCGGATTTCCCTTCATGTACAACTTACTATACATAGGATTACTTAATCCTAAGTATAGGGGGAAACACCGAGTCCTCTTCATTCTATTCTTTGATTCGTCTTTGTATATACCATTCCTTTTCACTCCCCTATACTAAGCATGAGTTATGTCTTCTTCATCGCTCTTGATCACTCTGAGGACATCGTTCGAGCTAAGTATAGGGGGTGTCGTATATATTTCATATATACTTTAGCCATAACTCGTACTTTGTGTGAGTGTGTAAATAAATAAAATGGCCAAAAATCCATAAAAGCTTAAAAATTTCCCTTGTACATAAAAATTCTTTTTACACATACATAGCTATTTATAAAAATTATTTTTGTAGAAATGTTTGTAAAAATGATTTGTGTCAATAGTTTGTAAATATTTTTGATATAAAAATCATGTATATAGTACAAAATTTTTGTAAAATATTTGTAAAACAAAAGTTTGCAAAAACCTTGTGTAATTTTTTGTAAATATTTTACAAAACTTCGCATGCATGCATACATCCATTGTTTTCAAACATTTTTCCAAAATTTTGTACATTTGTAAAAATTTGTAAAAATTGCTTCTTTGTAAATATTTGTACAATTTTTCCAAATCATAGTTGACATTTAAACTGGCCTGGAATTAAATTGACAAATGGAGCTTGGTTAAGACCTTAATCCACCTAATTCTAAGAGGAACATTATAGGGCTTAGGATTAAGACTTTTCAGGTCCATTGAGACTTAATTCTTTGAGTCCACTAGGCTATGAGTATATGTCATCGTGATGAGCCGAAGTAGAGAACTTAACAACGCACACATGATTCTCAGTGACAATAGCTTCACTTGCACCATCACTTTAGACATAGCTCTCCACGGATGAGGTGGTGAGGTGGCAGTTTCCTTTGGCTTGGGGTAGCATACGAGGGTAATACTTCTAGGCGGAACCTCTCTTCTTCTTATAGTGAAGGAAGCGCGTCTCAACTTGGTCTAGTGGTGATGAAGTCTAAAGACAGGAGTTATGGGTTGTAATAAAGCTTCAAACGAGGGATAGTCTACTGGCTCAAGAGGAAAAACTCATTATGTATATATACTGCACCATGTAGATATGTTGTACATATGCACATCGGAAAAAAATGTGCAAAAGAAGAAAAACTCCAAAAAAGGTGGTGGGTCTAATTGAAAATAAAATACCCACCGGAGTGTATATAGCCAAATAAAGCAAAGCTTATGTTACACATGACCATCTCAGGAAGCTTGCAACGGGAGACTCAGCTACACTGGTTAGAGCTCCCAGGAATACATGGCAACACTGGTCATGATCCATTCTCTTCTTCCCCCTCTTCTTGAGCCTGTTGTACTTGAACTTAGAAGGGAATATCCCGCTCCTCGAGGAAAGAGTTGCTAGACAGAGTCATTAGAGTTACCGGGTTGAGGGAGGTTGTTTCTTTGTCATTTCTGAGGTGGGGAGCTACATATCACTTATACAGTACAAGGAAAGATTCATGGTCATTAGAGTTTGTGTATGTAGACTTGTTTTGATCTGGTTTATTGAGGAGTCTTGACCATAGATTGGTGGAACTTAGAGGCTGTTAAGTTTTAAGCTTAAGTCCGATAAGGTTCTGACAAATTAATAATCTAAAGGTCTGACTGAGCTCCATATTTTAATTTAATAAAGGAAAGTTTAATAGTCAACCTTGATTTCCCATCCTTTTCTTTTTCTTTCTCTTTTGCACTTCTTTTTCAAATAAGTGTTTGTAAGGGACTAGCAAAAGTAAATATAGGGGGTGATGAATCCCCATTCATCACTCTTTATTCTTTATTTTAGCTAAAAATCTTTGCAAAATATCATGTAAATATTTGTAAATAGAATAAATTAACAATTTGCATGCACTGTGTAAATAATAATAATTAAGCATGTTTTTGTACAAAAATAAAGGAATAAAGAAATAAAGAAAAAGAGGGAAATATTTAGAATAAATATTGAGTGACCCGAACCCAAAAACGGGCAAATCATTGACCTGACCGCAAAATAAAACAAGTAGAGAGAGATATGGCCATTCATCATCTTACATATATTCCCCCTTTATGTATATAATTTATTTTTCATAAAATAAAAATACAAATATGTTCCTCATAATGTGTATATATTTATGAAAATAAAATAAAAAGGCGAAAAATAAAAATAAAAGAAAAATAAATTCTCTCTCTCACTCTTGTATATACCATGTATACATGTACATATACCTATTTATTTTCCCCTGTAAATACATAATAAAAATTAATTAAAAATTATTTTATATCCTAAATTTCATGTTGTAAATAAATAAAATATAAAATAGGGATAATTGTACAAAAATAAACTAATAAAAATAAAAGTAAAAAATACCCATGTATTTATATCTATATATAATAATACATTAATTTATTTTTTTCAAAAAAAAATAAAAACACTAAAAATAATTTAAAAAATAATAAAAAATTTTATGTTGAAAATATCTTGAAATAAAATCATTTACTACTTTTTATTTAATTTATAAATAATTAAGAAATGTTGAATTCTCATTGGTCCACGGGGGAAGTTGACCCCCGGTCAACGCCCCCCACACTAGGACCACCTCCTCGCGGATCTATGTTGCTGACCCGATTTCTCTGATTTTTCCTGACGTAATCCGCCTTCCATTCGCCTAAATCCCGAGCTCCGATTGTTTCTCGATTATCCGCAATTCACACCCGATCATGTCCTTAGGGGTCCGTGCATCGATCCGCGTGCTTCACTCCATGCTTATCGGACCTGCCCAGTAAATCCTTAGCCTCATCCGCCTTCCTCCGCCGCTTCGGCCCTCGTCTTCGACCCACTGATGTCCACCTTCCTCCTCGAGTGACAACGAGCGTTGGACCGTGCTGCAGCGAGTGTTTGAAGGCGTAACCTTAGGTCCGACGACCATCTTCGTCGAGCTCCGCCATCAGCGTAGCCCGAGCCTCTGGAGGCATCGCTCCATCGAGGCGAAGACCCTAGGAGACTCAGTACCTCCCCCACAGACGCTTCTGATCATCAGGTAACCTTGATACCCCGTAGCTTAGCTTTAATTCTAATTCTTAGGTTTCGCACCGCCGGCCTTCGCAGGCTGATTCCTGATCATCCACTCTTCCATTCGACCATCGTATCACCTCCACTAGACCTCTCCGCACGTTCTTCGCCCCTACGATCATCTTGGTTCGCCCTGGAACCAGGAATTAGGTCCGCCGCCGCCGCTCGCCGGAGGACCACGCAACACCCCATCCGGTCACCCCATTTGCCCGCTAATGGGTCGAGGCAGTTTGCCCTCGACCCCTCTTGCTTCAGGTGCAGGTTTCAAGGCTCAAGAGCCTCGTCTGGAGGTTCGAGTACCCAGGAATAGGAGTCCCAGGTCCCCGACGTCGCCGGAGCTCCTCCGATGCTCCCGGCCTCATCGGAGACCCCCACCAGCTGCGGATCGCTTCCAGCTCTGATTCCCCCATCTCAGCAGCCTCGGAGACCTCCTGATCGTGTGTATTGTCCCGGCGAAATTCACCGGCGAGCTGTTCTTCGAGGACCCTCTAGA
The DNA here is from genome assembly GCA_037367405.1 of Ottelia alismoides. Lineage (NCBI taxonomy): Eukaryota > Viridiplantae > Streptophyta > Magnoliopsida > Alismatales > Hydrocharitaceae > Ottelia > Ottelia alismoides. Next base: position 346,337 of record JAZKJV010000105.1, read on the forward strand.
GCCGTCGATCGAGCCCCCTCGTGCCAGTTTAGATCTCAGCCCTCCATTTGAGGGAGGCTCTCGACAGTCGATCCATCTAATGATCAGATCCATGACGTTCATCAGCGAAGGGGCATCAACACATCTCAGTCGTCCGATATTTAGAAGACCCCCTGCCAGCCGTCAGATCTTAATAAAGGGGTAAATATCACTTAGGCCCCTCTCTCGTTAGCATTTATAGTCTAGTCTTGTAAATACATGTCGTAGTCGTTTTTATTTTATAATAATTGCACTCTGGACCCTAATGTTTTGAGATATTGCATTTTAGTCCCCCCAGTTGTGGTGCATGCTTCGTCACGTGCTATTATGGGCTTTTTACATGTATTGGGATGGGCTTTATGAGGTGTTATGAAATGAACTTTATGATTAAATATTTGCATATATGCCCTATGCATGGTTGATTAGAGCATGTGCCGAATTTGATGTGATTTTTACACTAAGCCCCCTATACTTCCTGAACTTGTTCCATTTTAGCCCTTCGAACTTATTTTTCTTACATTTAGGTCCTTGTGTGTTGTGGCTCATAATTGGTTAAATAAAATATCAAGTCAATTCTAGACCTTGTGAAATTTGGAAACGTGGCTCCTGTTACTGTGTAAAAATTTCATTAATGGTTTGGAACATTTTTGAGTTGTTTTTAGATTTTTAAAAATTCAAAAACCTCTATTTTGCCACTTTTTGAATTGAAAAATCAACTAAATATATTAAAAACTCTCCGAAAATTCCAAAAAAATTAGGTATTTTAGTATTTACTTGCTTCAATCCAATTTTTATTGCATTTGGATTTATAAAAACATCTAAAAAATTTTAAACCTAAAAATCTTATAAAAACGTTAAAAATTCAAAAAAATTCAAAAAAATGCAATTTCTCTTCCTGTAGCTTAGTTTTTATTTTCAGTTTGATATAAAATTATCTCTAGATTTTTAGAGATTATGTATCTATTTTTAAATAATCTTTCAAATCTGGCTGCACATTAGTCTCTTGTTTTGCCTTTTCCTATTTCTATAAAATTAATAAAAAAATATAAAAATATGAGAAAATAACCAAAAACATTTAAAAAATATAAATCCCAAAACAATTTTATTATATTTTTCTGAGTTGTTTTGAGGTGTTGAATAAATAGGTGTGGTTCTTTTTGCCTCTTTATACATTTTCTTCATAATTAAAAATACAAAAAAAATAAAAATACATAAAATCCACCAAAAATATTTTATTCCTTTATTTGGTTTTTTAGACTACTTCGTAGGCTCTTTTGAGCCAATCTGTGCTCCTTGTGTTCGACCCTGGTCGCTATACGAGGTTAAATAAATAGCGAGACTGCTTATTCAGCTTTTGACTGATTACTTTATTTTGGTGTTCTGATTTTCTTGATCGACTGAGCCTCACTCTTCGAGTCGCAACGAACCTTGATTATTTTTACCTTAGGATTGTGAGGGATTTTTCAGTCATCACTAACCAAAACCCTCAAACGAAATCTGTGATCTCCCTTCCACCTTTGTCGTATCCCAATAGTATGTGAAAATGCAACTTGAGTGAAGTAAGCGTGAATTCTTTCCGAATTGCAAGCCCCACTTGCATTTTCAAATTCGTTCATTAACACTCGAGCCCACCGTCTCTAAGGTGATATTTACTCATTATCAATTGAATCAACTATCAACATGAATAGAGCTCACTTTGCGTAATCCAATGCCACCTCAATCTTACGGGGGAACAAAATTGGCGCCATATAATCCATACCGATCCACATGTGCTTGTACATCGGAGCTATTACTTCGCATATGCGTCTCCGCCATACAATCCATGGCGACGGAACCATTCACCTTGACGACAGACCGTGGAAGTCATCATATGATCCTACATATCTCATTCAAATTTACGATCGATCATTTGAATCACATTCTCTTAATCAATCATTCCAGGGAAAATATAGTCTTATTAATTACATGATGTGTATTTTAATTGGATTGAATTAACTTAATCACATGAAATCAATTATCAATCCAATGTAACAATTCATTTGCTTGATATTACTATATAGCACACACCCTCACTTTGTACATTTTTATTGTTCCAATTAGTTGTTAAAGTACATATAGACTTCTAATGCTATCCTTCCTTGAAACAGATACAATCAGGTCATACAAAATATATTAACATGGAGCGCTTCCACTGTAATGCGGTGCGCGGTGTCAATTAGTTACCCCATTAGCATATCCATGCCTAAACACCACCGCCATTTCAATTCGAGACAACACAATTGCTACAAATTATACCTAAAAGGTTTTTTCGATCCTTTGACCATTTATGATACGATACAATAATCACTTAAAATTTCAGGTATCTTAAATATAGACTTTATTTTTTTCTAATTTTCAAGTCATATCAAGCAAACAAGTTGATTTTGCATGTAAATGTTGAACTACAACTATTGTAGTTTCAGACTAGGTTTGTCATGAAGCAACAATGCAATGAAGGTTGATGGTTACCAATCCTTTCTATAAATATACGAACCATCATGCAATCATGAAAATTTCATATTTTTCATGATTAATATTGAATGATAAACATATTAATTAAAGTCATCAATATGATTTAATCATCTTCCAATCATCTCCACTAATTGGAAAATTTCATAACTGGAAAATTGTAGCAAAAAAATGTTTAGTTACAATTTTGAGTTTTCATACAGCAACATATTGTGAGAACTTTTTTGATTTTAAAATGATACCCGATTGTTGCCAATCTTTGGCGAAATAATAGCTTTTTCATACAAGTAAAAAATGATTCAAAAATTGCATCTATGTGAAAACATTAAGTTCACGCGCTCCTGATATCCAAACCCCAGTTTTCTTATGATTTGGATAATATCCAAGATCTTTAAATAAGGCTCGGATACCACTTGAATGCAAGTATTTGCACCAAGGCTCCTTACAGGGAGGGAGACAGAGGAAAGGGCATGTTGGGGAGGGTCGGATGTGGTGGGGGCAGTGGTGGAGGTCTATGTGGAGGAGCTGAGGGAAGAGGAGGTGGTGTTTAGATAGTTATGGCCCTCTTAACCGCACCATGATTCAATTCAACTCATTGATGGCCAAAATAACGAAGGGCACACGTGTTAACTGTGGAAGAAGTCAGGGGCACAACTGCTATTCGAAAAAAAGGAGGGACATAACTAATATCGTAACATCTAAGAAGGATATGCGTGATAAAACACATAAAAAAGATCTACAAAATCTCGTTTATATATGTTAAAATTGATCAAACAAACCACACCATATAAAATTCAAGGTTTTTTTCACTTGTGCCCTCCAAAATTTTTCAATAATACTTTTGCAATTAGACACGTGGCCCTATATTCTTACAAAATTCATGCTTTTGTCATTCCATTAGTGTAATACATTGGCATAAGTAAGATAACGAAAGGTCACTATTGTGAATTCCGTAAGAATATATGGATACAAGTATAGCTACAAGAAAGTTAATGGCAAAAGTGTGGCACCCTACTATATTTCCACATATAATAACCACAAAGCATGATAGTGGGTAATACTGCTACTACTAAGAAACTTGCCCTTAATCATTTTGTTCATTGGTCAACGAGCCCCTTGGCTCTGGATGTTACAAATGGCATCATAGTTAGATTCACTCTAATAATGGAAAAGAGCTTCCCATAAACCCTATTAAAGAGATAGGAGGAAATGCCTACTTGGACGTGCAACCACCATTAGTATTGGGAATAAGTGATGTGCCTTATGGCAACACGGACGCTGCATATGTAAACATGAGGTGCTGTAACATCCCAACGTAGTCTAACATTTTTAGTAATCACAAAGTATGATAGTTAGTTTTGAGTAGCGGGAATTGCTAATAAACAACTTGGGCTTAAATATCTTGAGCAGTGGTCAATGAGCCAACTGGATCGTGTTCGACAAGCAGTAAAGGGATGTATTTCTTAATAACCGCTTGAGCTACGATCCAAGATGTCACAAAAACTTTTTATTCAGTGCAAAGAGTATATTTATAAAAACCGCAAACTTTAATTTTGTGAATCCTTAACTTGTCCACCAGATTAGTCCTTAATTATCATATTTAAATTTCCATATTGGTCAAAATTACGTTTTAGTTGGAATTTTTTCATAGCAATTTTGCTATATCTTTCTTAAGGGTATTTTTATAAAAGCATTTATACGCTTGTTCCCTGATGAGTTTTTCCAAAAAATACAGGAGCATGAGTATAATTTTAAAAATAGTAGGAGCATGGGCGTTATTGGAAAAAGTTGGAAGTGTAATTTGGAAAAAGGCAGGGGAGTTATCATGGATGGATAGCATATGTCATGAAGGGGTCATGATCCCTCCTTGATTTTTGTATGTCACTTGTTTAATGTATTAAGTTTTAATACGATTCCTCTTTAATTGTATAATAAATGGTGTTTTTAAAGAACTTGTAAAGTCATTTAATGGTTAAGTGGTATAATAACGTGGTTATCATTTCAGAGACTAGGATTCGAATCTTACCTCACCCAATTTTAATTTTTTTATGTAGTTTATCCAATCACTTCCAAAACGTCAAAAATATAAGCATAATTTGATATAAAATTATATTCAAATTCATTAATCTCTTCCATTGTTTCTACCACTCCTTGTAAATAAAATAAAATATTGTTTCCTTTTAACCATGAATTTTTTTATTTCAAAATTTCACTTGATAATTTAACCTTTTTGGGAGGGATTAGAGAGGCTTAAATTATTAGATTTATCAAAATTTAAAAATCACCATTGAAAATAATAATCTATTAGAAATCTAACCTTAATAATAGATTAAAATGACAGGTTTATCAAAACTGAAAAGGATTTATTTCGAAAATATTAACTGTATTTCAAAATATCATTTGAAATTAAAATGATTTTTTCCATTTGATTATACATAATAGTTTTATATTTGACCTTTCCTTGATAAAATTCTAGATTTCATTCACGGAGAGTATGAAACTCAAGTGCATATTCCTTGTTCATCACCTCTCGCACTTATTTCAGTCGGAATTTGAGACTCACAAGCTCACAACCACTTGTACTCGTCATTCTGAGACAGAAATCAATGGTAGATGGGAGATTACATAATTTCCTGCAACTCGGCAGTATATTCCATTTTCTTGTAAATATCTATATAAACTTGAAAAATTACATTGAGATTCCTTAACATAAATATCCCTACCAACTTTTCTATTTTACAAAAACATCCACGTTGGTTTCTCAGCTTTGCAAAAGTGTGAATGCCAACGTAAGAATGAAAGAGTATTTCTGTAAAATTTGCGAATTATGCAATGTTTTTTTTGTAAATACGACTCATGACTCGTGAGGTTTCCAGGGAAATTCACATAAGGATTTTTATACCCATAACCCTGAGTAATTTTGCAATAACATTCATAACCCTGTATATTCACGAATTACATGAGAAACTCCGAGTAATGTTTAACTCTTACATGATATAACCCTGTGTCATGTTCCATTTGGGATGACCGTTTCTTTGACGATTTCCATAAAAAATTACAAAACTGCCCTTAATATCCATTCTTATTTAGAAAACATGCCATCAACACTCCCCTCTCTCCCTATGGAGCACCACCTCAGCCTCCCATGCGTCTAGCGTCCCGCATCCGAGCTCACCCCCCTTGGACCCTTCATCGACCTCTGAGCAAGCCCGCTCCCCGGTGCCGTCGAGCTCCATTCCCTTCCAACCCCACACCTCCTAGGAGAGAAAGCTCGCTCCCAGCTGGAAGCCCACCATCCAAACACCGGACCTAGCGCACCCCCCTCCTTCCCTCCTGAACATGACCGCTAAGCCCCCCTTCCTTCCGGGTCCTTACGACCGACCTGAAGCCCCCCCGGGCCCCTGCGACCGACCCAACCTCCCACCTTCTCCGGGCCCCTACGACCGACCGTGAAGCCAGTCGCCGCCTCCTCTACAGCTGCACCCCTCCCCCGGTCGCCTCCTCCTCTAGAGCTGCACCTCCTCTCCCCCGCGGTGATTGAACTTCTGCAAGGGTCCCCCCACATCCCCCGTCGAGTTGACCTCCTCTTCAAGACGCCCCGGCCTCCTCCTCAAGCCCCCCCCGTCGTACTTCTGCAAGCCCTCTGCAAGGCCTCGCGCGTCGACCTCCAAGCCCCCGCCCCCGTCGCCATCTCCTCTGCAAGTCCCTCAAGTCCCCCGTCGAGCCTCTGCATGCCCCTCCCCCACGTCACCGTTTGATTTCTGCAAGTCCCCACACCCTCCGCAGACCGCACCTCTGCAAGCAAGTACCCTCTCCCTGCAAGCTCCATCCAGCCCCACCTCTGCAAACTCTCCCGTCAAAGTTCCGACATTGGTTGCAAGGGCTGACTCAATAGAGAGAAAAGGATGGGATATTTTGTTTTTATTTAGGTTAATTGTAGACCTTAGATCGTTGATAGGTTAGATTAACTCAATCATCTGATTGAGTTAATAAAGTAAAGTAACGGAAGGTTACTGATGTAAGACGACACAATTATTCAGGGTTTTGTGCGTAATTTGCGATTATACAGGGTTATGAATTTTATTACTCAGGATTATAGTTGTAAAAATCCCATTCACATATAATAGTGATGTAAAAGTAAAAGCCCTTCCCCCCAGCCCTTCCCGTTCCTTTCCTTCCCCCTCGTAATGCCTGCAAGCAATTGTAGGGTTCGACTCTCTCGTTTCAACCCAACTCTATAGCCAAAATAAAACAAGCGTTTTGCCCCCCGACCATCGTAGACGACGAGTGAAAAGGAACAAATCCGATCATACACGGAAGGATAGCTTTTCTCTGAAAAAATTTAGAAAATCACCTGATCCCCCGATACGCACGAACCGGAATTTAATCGAGAGAGATCAATTTTCGGTCGAAGATCCGGATCATCGGTAGTGTAGAAGCCAGTGGTAATGCGAGTGGATGGCTAACCTCGTCAACAATGGGGGAAATGCGGAGCCCAACACGGCTCCGCAGGCGGGAAGATGGTACAATCTGAGCCTCGGGTCCTCCTTCAAAGACAATCCATCCACCAAATTCTGTACCTTGCGATGTGAGTACCATACATGGATCGTGCTAGAAATGATGTTAAAACCATGGTTTTATCGTACTTACGCGTTTGATTACATTCTGACTGCCTTCTCTTTTAAATTCTTTCTGCAACATGCTTGTCGCCCCGACCAGGGTCTGATTTGGTGCAATGCTACATCACGTGACGTTAAAATTATAAATAGGGTTCTCAATTATATTTCTTTAAGTAGAATGCAGATCAACAAATATTAAGATACATTCTTTGCATTTATCTACAGGCAAATCCTTTATCTGTTTGCTGGTCAAAATAATGCCATTCAGTTGCTTATTGTTCGTGAGATCGTTTTTCTTCTTTTGATGTAAAAGAAGACTTGCAAACAAAATGATACTCACCCTCTAAGAATATATTAACAAATACCATGCAACAAATTACAAAACCCATGACTCAAGAAGAGATTTGGTACTGTGAATGACATTTTCAACATACAATCTCTCCTTTCAAAAAATTACCTAATTACGAGCCAACCAAATAGCTTATAAATACCATATGGGCTTTAACTGCTCCACCATTGGTCTGAAAAGATGAAATTGGAACCAAGCAATGGACGCCTCTCCAAAGCTCACTTGCCCAACTACAAGTGAAAAATAAATGCTCCAACTTTTCTGGACTTGCACCTCACAACGGGTAGTCCCCATTAGGATCATGAGAGAATTTCGCCCTTTGAACCTCAACGAACACTTTGCCATGCATCAACAGCTAAAGAAACACTTCACTTTTATTTGGACTCCAAATTAGTCTGCAATCTCGTTGTAGATCAATCGGGTCAAACATTAAAGTAACATAGAGGGCATTGTAAGCCTTTTTAAAGGTAAAATCTTCATATCACCAATACCAATGGTCCCACTTGATGAGGGGCCGTCAATTTGATCAAGCTCCTCCTGGAAGAACTGCTACGACCTTTGCTCTGAAAAGGGCGAATGGAAAATATGGCACTATGCCTTGTCAACCCATGCCTTTGAGACAAAAAAATGACGATCATAAATCATCACAAAGTCTTAGGAGACGCCATTTAAAGGTACTTCAGAAGTTCAATCATCGAGCCGGAATCCGAAGGAACGTCCATCACCCAACACTGTATTCACTTGAGTAGTGGGTGATTCACAACTAAATATATAGATAGAGGTTGATTAGATGGAGGTGGAGTCTATAGCTGTGATTTGACTTTGCGATCGATGCTTTGACTGGACCCATTGTTTATGTTGCTATGGACACTTTTACATAGATTGGGTGGAAGTTTGAGGTTCCGATCGATGTGCATAATGCATGATGAGTGATTTGTTGTTTGCAGTAGGTCCGAGTTGGCGGTGGTGAAGCTGTTGGGTCGTATAGGTCGGATGGTTGCTACTTTGGAACTATAGATATTGGAGATTACCTCATCTCTAGGAAGTGTTTCAGGCATGGATATTCAAGAGGAGGGAGTTGATTTTAGATAGGGCAGAGGGGTGCAATGTACAGTTCAGAGGTCATGAGCGATGGGGGAAAGGAAGAAGGTGGCAACGAAAGAGGGGAGAGTTCTGCTAGTCTTCCAACAAAAAAAGAGGCATGAGGAGGAGACACAGTGGGATGTAAAGGTGCTTGAGGAGTGTCCAAGGGATGGTGGTAGGTGGATTGTGGCTACAGGAAAGCTTACAAAGGTAGTAAGATGGGTTGGGGTTAGTTTGGCGGGGGCACTCCCATTTGTTGCTTGATGAAGCTCATTTTGTGGAACGTTCAGTGGGGCATCTAGACAAGACGAGGACAATTTAGTTTATTACTTCAGGCCTAGCAGACGGATGTGGTGTGTTCACAGGAAAGAAGCTGGAAAGTTGGGATGATTTTGTGTGGATGTTGATTGTTGGATCTACACTCTCTGAGCACTTGGTGTTCCGTCTATGGGTGCTACGAGTGGCATTATGGTTGATTGGGGTTGTGATGTGCTTGAGCTGGTCGACACAAAGGCATTCTTAAGGGACCCAATTCTTGGTTTCTGCATTGCATGGCATGTATGAGGCCCTACTACCACATATGTGGGATGAGTTGTGTTGGTGCGGACACGGTTCCAAGCAAGGCCCTAAATGTCGATTTCGGTCACCATTTTGGTATCGACCAAAACAGAATTTTGGTGGAATTTCGGTCATTTTTTGCACTAGGACCCCCATATTTCGATCATTTCGATCGAATTTCGATTTCAACTGGATATCGATATTCGACAGAAATTCGATCGAATTTCGCCGAAATTTGAGGCCATGTTTCCAAGTCCAACATGGATTGTTAGTTACATTGTTCGTTGGTGATCATTCGTGTGACAATGGAGGAGTAGCTCCTAGTTCATCAGTGTTTGTGGATTTATTAGAGACATGCATGTGGTGGAATTTTACATCATGTTCTCATCTAAAAAGGTTTTAGGTTCTATGTAGTTGATGGAGGGTTTTCCATTGGCGAGTGTGACTTCGATGCTCCATTCTCACTTGGATGATACACTATTTGTTGGGACTTGGGAGGGAGTGCCACCCTGACAATATGTTTCACTACGAGCATTCGTGGTTGCTAGAGGTGGTTCCCGTGAATGGGTTGTGGAATGCTAGCAGGGCCATGCATGTTGATGTTTCTTGTAACTCGCACGGATACCGACTGATGGATGTAGGTCGATCAGAGTGTATGACATGGATCGCTGCAAACAATAATCTCAAACAATCATAGTGTTACGTAGCACTTTTAACCACAATATAGACAAGCAAACCACAAGTGTATAGGTATTGAACGTGGAAACCCTCCTGGGTAAAAACCACGACATAAGTCTCCCGACTCGGGCATTCAACCTGACTCACATGGGTCTTACCACTAAACCGAGTTACTTATGCAGACAACCCAATCGTATTACAACATGAATTTATTACGCGGTCAACGAACTATTTACGCGGACCACTCAAAATCATATACAAGAAATATTCCTAACAATCTCAATATCAAAGTAAATATGCAATGAATAATAAGAGTCAAAACTAAAGCGATCTTATATAGCAAGGATCGTGCTTGTTAGAATCGATCACGGAGAACCAGAGCCGTCAGAATGAAGAACACATTAGAAATAGCTATTCGATCTTTCTCTCAGAGTATAGAGTTGAAAGCAGAGAGTAGAGAGCTTGTTGCTCTTGGTGTGTATTGTAGAATGAAGTATGTGGTCCTATTTATAGGTCTTAGGATCCCATAGATGCTTAAATCGGGAATGAAGTCACTTAATGCATAAATCTGGTATGAAATCGCTTAAAAAATCTTCCTCAAATGGAATACGATTAACCATGATACAAAGATGATCGATCAGAATCAATTGACCGATCATGAGGATTTAGGTGATAGATCAGAATCAAGAGATGGTCGATCATGGATCAAAATTGATCGAGAAAAATATAGCCGTTGTAGTTCAAATACTGATTGATCATAAAAGCGAGGTTGATCGACCGTGTAAGAATGGTTGATCGATCAACTTGACTTTTTGACATGAAAATCAAAGTCAATGTCAAGAGCTGAAATGCAACATACATGACTTGATATCTTTTACATTATAAGACAATTACAAGAAGTATGACTCAATAAAAGAAAAGATTCCATTTTCTTCTTGAGCTTGAGATCCTTCCTTGACCTTGAGCTGAAGTTCCATGGCCTTGAACTCCTTTGAGCTTCTTCTTCTCTTAAGCTTGAGCTCCTTAGCTTGAGCTCCTTCTTGCTCTAGTAGCTTTACTGCTCCCGACCTAGCTTCAAGCTTTTTTTTTGAAATCCTGAAATAGGGGGAGACACTCGCCGGTGTTTGCCCTATCTTTTATTCAAAAAGCGAAAACAGAAACAAGATAGAAATACAAAAGCTACGACAGAAGGATAGACCAATTACAAAACCCACTCCTCCACCAATCTCTTGGCATGAATCCCCACATTTTCCTTATAAAAGCGCTGGCCCGAGAAAAGCAAGGCATTCCTTCCTAGCCAAACAGCCCACAGGACGACCAGAGGATAAATCATCTCCCTCCTAGATCTACTCCTATTCACCACCAGCGAGCCGCAAAACGTCTCGAGATCATCAATGCAACACCAGGCCAGACCGGTCCCCTGCCATACTTGAATTGATGCAGCGTGACCCTAAATTATAGGGCCACATTTATTTAATTAATTAGTCGTTAATTTTAATTACGTTTTTAGTGGTCGTAATGGTCTAATTAAATAATTGAGGTCGCCTGTGATCTCAACGTTTATTTCGTAGATTTTAATTGCAATTTTGGTCAATTAATTAGTTAGAGTCAGTTTAGGCAAGTCGGTTGTCAATTTAAATGAGTTTACTATTTTTGTAAACCATCTCTCCTATATAAAGCGATGGTAGTCCAGTATTTTTATTCAGTCAAGTATAATGAAAAATTGAGATTGTTATCTCCCCCTCTCTTTTCTCTCCTCTCTCCACGCGATCTCCGCGGTTCTCCTCCTTCAACCCCTCGTTATCGACGAGTTTTTCTTCTTCTCAACCTCTCCTTTTCTCCACCGATATTCCACCGCCAAATTATTTTATTTTTATCATCGACGCCAAAAGCGATTTGCATCATTTGGTATCAGAGCATGGCATTTAGATCGTCCTTACGATCTAACGATCCGCCCCGACGTCCGCACCGACACCATCGTGCATCCGAACGAAAGCGGCGAGCCAATGACGCCTACGACATGGAGACGGAGCGCATGGTACGTGATTTGCAGAACAACTTCCGATCCATGTCATCAATGTTTCGAGACTTCATGGCCAACCTTGAGGCCTACCGCGACGCCCAATCGAAGCCGTCAACCGTCGAAGCCGCAAGTTTTAACGACGAAAAACTCGCCGTAGAAGCCGATCAAGCTGCTGTCCAGACTTTTGAGGAAGAAAATCACGCCGCCAATGACGGAATGGCTGCGGTCCTGGGTGTTTCAAACCATCCGTCATCACCGAAATCCAACCCAATGACGGTTTCCACCCCACTGCCGCTCGAGCCTGACGGGACCGCACCCTCGAGGCCCCATTCCGCGAGACCAGCGGCACCCATCCAGACCCGACCCACCCAGCCCAGCCTTCGTCATCCCCGACCCCGCAGCCCAGCCCTCCCGCCTGCACCTCCATTTTCCCCAAGGCACTTGACCCTTCCCTGCGCCCCCTCCTCTTTCCCTCCCCCACCCGCGACCTTCTTCCCCGAGCCCCAGCGCCCCCTCTTCCCCTCTCACGCCGCCTTCCCTCTCCCTCGCCCATCGCTCTCACCCCAGCCCTCTTCTCCCCAAGCGCCGCCTTCCCTCGCCCCCGCCCCTTCGCGAACCACCCCTTCGCCAATCACCCTGCGCAGACCCCGTTCTCGCGGGAGAACTCTCCGCGTGGAGGAACATCACTTCCTCTACGCCCCTTGCGATGGCGTTAGGGCTATCCTGGAGGAGCGGCACCGTCACGTAAGAGCCAGAGTCCAGATCTGGCGTCGCCTGAAGCCTCTCCATTCCGCGCCGCGCCACCTCTTCGTGGAGGAGAAGGAAGCCCTAGCGGGTGCTATTTCAACACAGGACCCGAATCCCTCAATTCTAGGGATTTGAGATTGAATTGGGAAAATTGCAAAAATAAATTCCCTAAAACCCCTATTTGCAGAAAGAACAAAGCCAAGAAAATTGAAGGGGTACGAAAATTGCAGTGGTGCCCTCCAATTGAAAAAAACTACAAACGTAACGTTGAAAATGATCGAATTGGAGGAAATTAAAGCCCAATTCAAGGACGAATTCTCCAACGTGCATCTACGTCAAGCAATTCGTCGGGAGACGAATTTTTTAAAGCGGCGGAGAGTTGATGCAGCGTGACCCTAAATTATAGGGCCACATTTATTTAATTAATTAGTCGTCAATTTTAATTACGTTTTTAGTGGTCGTAATGGTCTAATTAAATAATTGAGGTCGCCTGTGATCTCAACGTTTATTTCGTAGATTTTAATTGCAATTTTGGTCAATTAATTAGTTAGAGTCAGTTTAGGCAAGTCGGTTGTCAATTTAAATGAGTTTACTATTTTTGTAAACCATCTCTCCTATATAAAGAGATGGTAGTCCATTATTTTTATTCAGTCAAGTATAATGAAAAATTGAGATTGTTATCTCCCTCTCTCTTTTCTCTCCTCTCTCCACGCGATCTCCGCGGTTCTCCTCCTTCAACCCCTCGTTACCGACGAGTTTTTCTTTTTCTCAACCTCTCCTTTTCTCCACCGATATTCCACCGCCAAATTATTTTATTTTTATCATCGACGCCAAAAGCGATTTGCATCATGAATGACCTTGGGTCATTTGAAAAACAGATGTTCGACGGATTCGATCTCCTCCTCGCAAAGAAGGCACCTGTCAGATGTGGATCCCAGAAGCTTGGCACACCGATCCCTCGTCATCAGCCTTTGTCTCCGAAATAGCCATAAGAAGAAACCAATTCGCTCAGGTAGCTTGAGAGCCCAAAGGAACGCACAATCGCGAATGATAATCTCCGAACGGGAAGACGGCGGCCTGCAGATAGCCCCAAAAGCCTTCTTAACCGTGAATGGACCCGCATGCCAACCCCAGTGGGTCTCTCCCCTCCGACGGACGCCCCACCTCCCTGATAGCATCCAGCAAAGTCAAGAAATCCTCCAGTCTCTGGTCGGAGAATTAGAGGAGAAGGTCGGGCACCAAATGCCATCCCACCAACAAAGCTGCAACCGTCACATATTTGTCCTCAGCGAGAGCAAACAATCGCGGGAACCACGAGCACATGCCCTCCCCCCGCGACCAATCGTCCGACCAAAAAGCAAAGGATTCACCCCCACCAAGGATCGGCCTAAACAAAGATATATTCTTGGAGAAAACCTCCACGACCCCCCTCCAGAAGGGAGTGTGAGAGTCCATTTGAGCATCCGGCCTCGGTGGTGCCCTCCAACACCGTAGATCTTGTGCAGCACTATACAACAAAGTTCCTCTCCTAGGTCCCCAAATTCTGCTCGCCCACTTAAGAAGCAATGCCTCGTTCATTTGCTCGAGAACTCTTCACTCCCAACCCTCCCTGATTCTTCTTGAACGTAATATCCTCCACCCAACAATGTGAATTCCCCTCGACTCCCCCTTATGATTGCCCCATAAGAAACCACACATCCGTGATGCAGCGTGATCTCGAATCATGGGGCCGAATTTATTTAATTAATTAGTGGTCAATTTTATTTACGTTTTTAAGTTGTCGTAATTGTCTAATTAATAATTGAGATCGCATGTGATCTCAACGTTTATTCGTAGATTTAATTTGGTCAATTAATTAATTAGAGTCAATTAGGGTAATTAGAGGTCAATTTGAATTTTAAATTTTGTCAGAGTTGTCAATTTTAATTAGTTTACTATTTTTGTAACCCCATCTCTCCTATATAAAGAGATGGTAGTCCAATGTTTTTAGGCAGTGAAGTATAATGAAATATTGAGATTATCTCTCTCCTTTCTCCTCTCCCTCTCTCTCCACGCGATCTCCGCGGTTCTCCTTCAACCTCTCGTATTCCAGACGAGTTTTTTCTCTTCTCCATCCCTCCATTCTTCTCCACCTTAAATTCCACCATCAAAAATATTATTTCCGCCGACGCTGAAACCCCTTCTGCATCAATCCGCTTCTCCAGCCGGTCTCTAATTCCCTTTGGAATACGCTGGTTTGAAAGGAAATAAATCGGGATGGAGGATAGGACCGCCTTGAGGAGGACCAATCGCCCCCCCTTGACAAAACAGCCGACTTCCACCCCGCCAACCTTGCCTCAACCTTCTCCACGACCCTGAGCCAATCTCTCGTCCTCGTTCTGCTCGTAGCCAAGGGCATCCCCAGATAGTCCATCGGCAAAGAGTTGCATCCCGACCCCAACGCCTGCGCACAAGCATCAGCCTGCTCCACAGAGAGACCGATAGGGACGGCCTTCGACTTATCAGCATTCTTGAAAACCCGGAAAGTTCGCTGCAAATTTCCAGAGCCACGACCATGCCACTTGCCTTCGCAACCCCCCCTCCAATGTAGAAGAGAGTATCGTCGGCGTACTGCAGGAGCGGAACCATCGATCCCTCCCTCGAGTAACCATTTGAGAGCCCGCAATTTACTACACGAAGCGCAATGTTAGTCAGGACGTCCGCAGCGAGGACAAACAACATAGGAGCAAGAGGGCACCCCTGGCGCACTCCCTCCGAGGCTGGAAGAATCCCCCTCCGGGCGACCATTCACCTTGACGTAAAAGAAGACATTGTCACATAACGCCTCATCCAGGTGTTCCACCTCTCCGGGAACCCCCTCCTCCGCAGCACCGACCAAAGGAACATTCAGTCAAGGCTATCGTAAGCCTTCGTAAAGTCCACCTTCCACAAACACCGCGCTTATCCCTCCTCCGCCAGTCCGCAATGATCTCTGGCGCGAGAGTGAGGCAATCCGAGATCTGTCTCCCCGGAATAAAGGGCAGATTGTAGCGGGGAGATAGTGGTGTCAAGAACACAACTCAATCTACCGGCGAAGACCTTCACGGTAATCAGATATAGAGCATTAGAAACCGCAATAGGGCGGTAGTCGTCAATAGAGTCTGGCGTCGAAGACTTGGGGAGCAAAATGATCATCGCACGGTTAACCCTTTCGAAGCCCGCATTGCCCAAACAGAATTCAAAGACGACCTCCAACACCTCAGAGCCAACCAAATCCCCGAAGTCCTTGTAGAAAGATACCGGGAAGCCATCAGGTCCAGGAGCGGCATCAGCATTCATGTCCCAAACCGCATCCTTAATCTCCTCCAGGGTCACATCGCGAGTGAGTATGTCACACAAGGAGGTCGCCACAGGCGTTGTACCTAGGCCCACCCACTTCCAAATCCTCGGTATAGTCCTCGACGAGACGTCTTTAAAGTGGTTGATAATAGCTCTCCCCATTTCTTTGTTCCCTTCCACGTGGACCCCACCAACCGAGATCGAGCGCATCGCATTGGACCGGTGCCTCCCACTAGCAACGTGATGAAAGTAAGACGTGTTCGCGTCCCCCTCCCGCAGCCAAACACTTCTCGACCTCTGCCTCCACTCTGTGACCCGCTCGCGGTCTTCGATGGAAACTTGTTTCTGAGCAGCTGCGCGGCAAGCCAATTCGTCCATCGAGAGCTCCCGAATGTCCTCCAACGCATCGAAGCTCCAAATCACCTCCTCCGGCCTCCTTCCTCGCCGCGCACCTGACCGCCCTAGATTCCCTCTTGAAGGCAGACAACCTCACACGCAAGGAGGATATTTTATGTATGAAGCGAGACGCGGCGGACCCAGAAACAACCACACTAGACCAATGAGAGGCCACCACCTCCCTAAAGTTTTCCTCCATTAGCCAACATTTTTCATATCTAAAGAGTCCCCTTTGCGTAGGGGCATCACCTGATTCCCAAACAGTAGGAGCGTGATCGGATAGAGTCCGTGGCTTGGCCCCCACGAAGGAAAGAGTGAAGGACTCCAGAAGCTTGGGTGAAGCCAAAAAACGATCGATACGCGAGCGCGAGTTGGAGCTTCTCCCTGTATAGGTGACGTCCTCCGCATCCATAACCTCAAGACCCAAGGAATCAATAGTGTTCGCAAAGTCGACCGACCCCGGATCCTGCTCCCCTGCCACCAGGGCCTGTCAGTCGTCTGCAAGGTAACGTTGAAGTCCACCCCAATGAGCCAGGGGACATCCGTGATCATCCTGCCCGCCTCAAGAAGATCCTCCCAAACCTCTCCCCGCATCACATTACAACATGGACCATAGACACATGAGACAACCAACGGTAAAGAGGAATCCGTACATACCAGTAGGACAGTCAGCACGTGTCTCCCGCGAATAACCGATTCGTACACCAGAGTCGAGGATCTCCATGCCACCAACATCCCACCAGAAGTGCCCACCGCATCCACCGTTCTGAACTGGTCGATGCCCCTCGCACCAAAGATCTCCAAATGTCGCCTGTGACAGATTAAAGCCTTCGTTTCTTGTAGCATAACGACGTCAACATCCCCACTCCACGAATCTCGACCCTAAAGTCCTCCGGCTTGCCCGGGTCTCCGAGCCCTCGAACATTCCATGATAGAATTCTTATTTGGGACCGTCGTGCCTCCCATGAACGTGGGCCACCCCCGCGGCCTCCGCAACCGGTATTCTTTAGAGTCGACTAAGGTTGCGTCTCCAAGCGTGAAGATCTGGACCTATTCCTTCTTCTGTACCTCTTACCAGCCCTCCTGTCACTTGTCCCCTCAGAAGACTGATCAGAGCCCGTGTTGCTGTTCGACAGCAAGGTAGAAGTAGCGGCAACAACATCATAATAGAGGTCATCGGCGCCATCGGTCGAGGACGAAAGTGCAGGGCCGAAGGTTGGCGATGGCTGGGTCCAGGTCCTCCCCTCCGCCACGACAGGGGTCGCACAAGGAAGTTGACGTCCACAGGGGAAAACCAAGGGACGAACCCCCGGATCCTCCACATGGGACGGACCAAGCCGGCGAGGCCATGTAAGGCAAGGAGCAGCGGAGTCCGAAGATGTAGAGAAGACCCGAGTAAAAACCGAATCCGACGGGCCCTTCGTAATCGAATAAACGGCAAACGGTGTAACCGGACCCACTAAAGGGTCCGCGCATGCAACTCGGGTTTCTCGGACCCTCATCCAGTGCCAAAGAGCAAGGTGGCGGCGACAAACAGTTGCCCCTCTTTCCACGTCATCTGGCAAAGAGAATTTTCGGGAAGCCATGCACAGGACCCGAGACGAACACGCGAACGGCCGCGTGCAATCAACGTCGCACGCCGTTCCACCCAAGGCTCCCCTCGGAAAGCCAACCGTCATCACGGAACGTGAAACGTCGCCGTTCAACCCACCGGCGTTCTCCCTTGGAAGCTCCGGTGGTGGCGGAGGCTCATCGATCTGCAGCTCGATTCTGAACGTGTAGCAACCAACCTCCATCTCCGCGAAAGAACTCCGACCTTGAAACTCGTCCAAGAAGGCCCTGTTACACTCCAATAATACCATTGTGACGTCCACTGACGATCCTGGCTTGAGCCCGTCTTCAAGAACCGCACGAACCGTGCCCCACCGCCTCAGGGCCTTCCGTAAGCAACCTACCGTCCGGGAAAGGAACGGAACGCACGTCGCCCTTGCAACACAGACCTCCATCTCCGCACAGGAACCATCGACAAATCGAAGACTTCTCCAGCAGACATTGCCAACATCACCATTCTGAAGAAGGCGATCCCTCTGGATTGTTGAGAGTCGACGGACGCAGCACCTTCGATCATCAAGCTTCACAACATCGCCTAAGAACCGCGACCCAAGGAACCCATGCCGGTGGGTCCTCAAAGCCTCGACCGCCAATGTTGTCAAAAGCCCTCCGGGCGCTCGCCTAGGCTCCCAGGAGAGGCGAGGCCCTAGCGCCTTAGCTCCTTCCAGGCGAGGCGTTTTGCCTTAGGCGTCGCTCAGGCGAGCGCCTGGCTTGAGGCTCTAGGCGTTCGCCTTGAGCGCCTAAGGCAAAAGTAAGGTTTTTTACCGACTTTATGTGATTTTTATCCATGTTTAGGTTTTTATATTAGATATATATTAGTTCTAAGTATCATTAACACACATACTTATACATATGCACACACATGTATATGTAATTTACACACACTTCAATTTCATATACATATGCATGTACATTCATGTTTTAGTTCTAAATATTACATATATTTTTTGACTAAAAAGTATATATTCTTCTTTATATAGATTAGCTTGAAGTATTATAAATACATATATATACATATAAATAGACAAAACACACACGTATACATAGGCATGTACATACTTATACATAAACGCATACACATGTATGCAAATATATACTCATACAGATACACATATATACAAATACACACATACAAATATTTAATACATATACATACATATGCAAGTACATGCATACATTATACATATGCATATTAATAAATAGTGGATTGATCGTAAAATATATTTTTGGCGATAGCATATGTATATACATACACATACATACACAGAGGAGTGATCCTATGAGAGCCAAAGCCTGTGAGAGCACTAGAGCATGCATTCTGGACCACATGATCCAACCAGGAGTGATAAGAGCAGGAGAGAGAAAACAGAATCATGTGGTCCAGAATGCATGCTCTCATGCTCTCACATTTTTTTGCTCTCATAGGATCACTCCTCTACATATACATAGACATGTACATTCACACATTTATACACACGCTTATAAACACACCCACAAATATGTCATATTGGTTTTAAATTGAAATATAAGCTATACATGCATATACTTACAACTATACATACATACACACACATGCATAAGTACACATTTACATACGTGAGTGTAAACACACCCATAAATATATTGGATTGGTCGTATATTGAAATATAAGTTATACATACATATATTTACAATTACACACACATACACATGTGTGTATGTGCATATATTACAGACTCGTGCATAATTTATTTATTTTTATATATGGCACCTTTCTTTTCTCAGGCGAGCGCCTAGGGAGCGCCTAGCGCCTCGGGCATTTTGCACCCCTAGCGCCTTGGAGCGCCTCACGCTTTTAACAACATTGCCGCCAAATCACCTCTCACCTCGAACCCGATCAGCGCATGCATGTCGCCCCCCCGAACGTCATCCCTTACCTCCTCAGAGGTCAACGAGTCAACACCCCTAGCGCAGGTTTAGGTTTACTCGCATGTTGAACTGCACTTGCACGTCGAGGCACACCCGCAACCACCTCGGCGAAGGTAGGTCCCCCCCGGTGAACAGATAATGCACAGGAGTTGTGGTGCCCGCGTTGACGAACCGAGCCCTCCGCAGGACCCTCAGCCGTAGCCGCCCTAAGAGCAGACATGCACGTAGCTTGGAGGTGTCTATGCCTTCCGCAGGAGAAGCATCTTGGCGGGGCAGAACAGAACGAAGCAACGTGCCCCCTAGTTCCACACCGGAAGCACCTCCTCTCCGGCTTCCTGTGTGACACATGCACCCACTCCCCACGTCCCCCTCCCGCAGGCTCCGCACCACCACCGATGACCTGCCTCTCGCCCTCCTCCCAATACACCACCGACTTCCCCTTCTCCGAGACCCCGCTCGCTCCCCCATCTAACGGCTTGCTGCGTGCTCCCTCCTCGCGCCCCTCTCCAGCACCACCCCAGCGTCGACCCCTCGCGAAGAAGCCTTCCCCCTGCGACGAGCCTTTCCCCAACGAAGCCCCGTGCAGTGAGACACCCCGCGTTCTCCACCATCGCTCCATCTTCGGGAGGTGTTTATTCACTTGGAGCTAGATGGCGCAACGTCAGAGAAGGAGATGCCACCTAGCTTCAAGCTTTGTACACAAGTTTTGTTATCATTAAAATATGCATGCTCATGTACTAACAATTTCCCCACTCATGCATGCACTTACAATCTCCCTCTTTTTGACGATGACAAAATACTTTATGTTTGCAAAAATAACTGTGTGTGAGCAAATAGTTTTTATAAACAATCTTTCCCCCCCTTTTTGACTAATCAAAAAGGTCTAAAATGATACCAAAAGTAAAATACTAATTTTAACTGATAGCAATTATTAAAGAGATAACTCTCACCCTTTTTATTTTAAAAACATTAATTTTATTCTAAGTTCCCCTTAAAATAAAGCTCCCCTTTAATCTTTACTTAAAGACTCCCCCCTAAAAGATAAGAGTCGAGGGCTCATCGCCAATGCATGGTATACACGATCAACTAAACAAGAAAGATAAGAAGTCATCTAGGGTTCTTGGCGGTGGACTTCTCCAGTCTTGGTAGCTTCTCCATGGTGGTGGCGTCCAACCATGGTTCTGAAAGTTGTTCGGCCTTGGTGGAGTCCGTCTTTGTTGATGTGGCATCCTCCATCTCCTTTGATCTTCGGCCATAGTGTGAAATATCGACATCGTATCGGTCCGTCCGGAAAATGATATATCGGGATATATCGACGATATCGATGGAAATGTCGGAAATGGCTCAAAAAGTCATTTTTCTGTCTTTTTTCGCAAATTAAGATAATCCAAGTTATTAAAACAACAAATAACCTACAAACACTTAGATCATACATATCGGTCATCTATGAACCATATATTGCACATATCGAACATATCAATGTTAATGTTGATTGCTTACTTATATTGTAAATGGAGGTCAACCATTGTGACGTCCACTGACGATCCTGGCTTGAGCCCGTCTTCAAGAACCGCACGAACCGTGCCCCACCGCCTCAGGGCCTTCCGTAAGCAACCTACCGTCCGGGAAAGGAACGGAACGCACGTCGCCCTTGCAACACAGACCTCCATCTCCGCACAGGAACCATCGACAAATCGAAGACTTCCCCAGCAGACATTGCCAACATCACCATTCTGAAGAAGGCGATCCCTCTGGATTGTTGAGAGTCGACGGACGCAGCACCTTCGATCATCAAGCTTCACAACATCGCCTAAGAACCGCGACCCAAGGAACCCATGCCGGTGGGTCCTCAAAGCCTCGACCGCCAAACAGTGTTGTCAAAAGCCCCTCCGGGCGCTTGCCTAGGCTCCCAGGCGAGGCGAGGCCCTAGCGCCTTAGCTCCTTCCAGGCGAGGCGTTTTGCCTTAGGCGTCGCTCAGGCGAGCGCCTGGCTTGAGGCTCTAGGCGTTCGCCTTGAGCGCCTAAGGCAAAAGTAAGGTTTTTTACCGACTTTATGTGATTTTTATCCATGTTTAGGTTTTTATATTAGATATGTTAGTTCTATAAGTATCATTAACACACATACTTATACATATGCACCACATGTATATGTAATTTACACACACTTCAATTTCATATACATATGCATGTACATTCATGTTTTAGTTCTAAATATTACATATATTTTTTGACTAAAAAGTAATATATTCTTCTTTATATAGATTAGCTTGAAGTATTATAAATACATATATATACATATAAATAGACAAACACACACGTATACATAGGCATGTACATACTTATACATAAACGCATACACATGTATGCAAATATATACTCATACAGATACACATATATACAAATACACACATACAAATATTTAATACATATACATACATATGCAAGTACATGCATACATTATACATATGCATATTAATAAATAGTGGATTGATCGTAAAATATATTTTGGCGATAGCATATGTATATACATACACATACATACACAGAGGAGTGATCCTATGAGAGCCAAAGCCTGTGAGAGCACTAGAGCATGCATTCTGGACCACATGATCCAACCAGGAGTGATAAGAGCAGGAGAGAGAAAACAGAATCATGTGGTCCAGAATGCATGCTCTCATGCTCTCACATTTTTTTGCTCTCATAGGATCACTCCTCTACATATACATAGACATGTACATTCACACATTTATACACACGCTTATAAACACACCCACAAATATGTCATATTGGTTTAAATTGAAATATAAGCTATACATGCATATACTTACAACTATACATACATACACACACATGCATAAGTACACATTTACATACGTGAGTGTAAACACACCCATAAATATATTGGATTGGTCGTATATTGAAATATAAGTTATACATACATATATTTACAATTACACACACATACACATGTGTGTATGTGCATATATTACAGACTCGTGCATAATTTATTTATTTTTATATATGGCACCTTTCTTTTCTCAGGCGAGCGCCTAGGGAGCGCCTAGCGCCTCGGGCATTTGCACCCCTAGCGCCTGGAGCGCCTCACGCTTTTAACAACATTGCCGCCAAATCACCTCTCACCTCGAACCCGATCAGCGCATGCATGTCGCCCCCCGAACGTCATCCCTTACCTCCTCAGAGGTCAACGAGTCAACACCCCTAGCGCAGTTTAGGTTTACTCGCATGTTGAACTGCACTTGCACGTCGAGGCACACCCGCAACCACCTCGGCGAAGGTAGGTCCCCCCCGGTGAACAGATAATGCACAGGAGTTGTGGTGCCCGCGTTGACGAACCGAGCCCTCCGCAGGACCTCAGCCGTAGCCGCCCTAAGAGCAGACATGCACGTAGCTTGGAGGTGTCTATGCCTTCCGCAGGAGAAGCATCTTGGCGGGGCAGAACAGAACGAAGCAACGTGCCCCCTAGTTCCACACCGGAAGCACCTCCTCTCCGGCTTCCTGTGTGACACATGCACCCACTCCCCACGTCCCCCTCCCGCAGGCTCCGCACCACCACCGATGACCTGCCTCTCGCCTCCTCCCAATACACCACCGACTTCCCCTTCTCCGAGACCCCGCTCGCTCCCCCATCTAACGGCTTGCTGCGTGCTCCCTCCTCGCGCCCCTCTCCAGCACCACCCCAGCGTCGACCCCTCGCGAAGAAGCCTTCCCCCTGCGACGAGCCTTTCCCCAACGAAGCCCCGTGCAGTGAGACACCCCGCGTTCTCCACCATCGCTCCATCTTCGGGAGGTGTTTATTCACTTGGAGCTAGATGGCGCAACGTCAGAGAAGGAGATGCCACCTAGCTTCAAGCTTTGTACACAAGTTTTGTTATCATTAAAATATGCATGCTCATGTACTAACAATTTCCCCACTCATGCATGCACTTACAATCTCCCTCTTTTTGACGATGACAAAATACTTTATGTTTGCAAAAATAACTGTGTGTGAGCAAATAGTTTTTATAAACAATCTTTCCCCCCCTTTTTGACTAATCAAAAAGGTCTAAAATGATACCAAAAGTAAAATACTAATTTTAACTGATAGCAATTATTAAAGAGATAACTCTCACCCTTTTTATTTTAAAAACATTAATTTTATTCTAAGTTCCCCTTAAAATAAAGCTCCCCTTTAATCTTTACTTAAAGACTCCCCCTAAAAGATAAGAGTCGAGGGCTCATCGCCAATGCATGGTATACACGATCAACTAAACAAGAAAGATAAGAAGTCATCTAGGGTTCTTGGCGGTGGACTTCTCCAGTCTTGGTAGCTTCTCCATGGTGGTGGCGTCCAACCATGGTTCTGAAAGTTGTTCGGCCTTGGTGGAGTCCGTCTTTGTTGATGTGGCATCCTCCATCTCCTTTGATCTTCGGCCATAGTGTGGAAATATCGACATCGTATCGGTCCGTCCGGAAAATGATATATCGGGATATATCGACGATATCGATGGAAATGTCGGAAATGGCTCAAAAAGTCATTTTTCTGTCTTTTTTCGCAAATTAAGATAATCCAAGTTATTAAAACAACAAATAACCTCAAACACTTAGATCATACATATCGGTCATCTATGAACCATATATTGCACATATCGAACATATCAATGTTAATGTTGATTGCTTACTTATATTGTAAATGGAGGTCAACCATTGTGACGTCCACTGACGATCCTGGCTTGAGCCCGTCTTCAAGAACCGCACGAACCGTGCCCCACCGCCTCAGGGCCTTCGTAAAGCAACCTACCGTCCGGGGAAAGGAACGGAACGCACGTCGCCCTTGCAACACAGACCTCCATCTCCGCACAGGAACCATCGACAAATCGAAGACTTCCCCAGCAGACATTGCCAACATCACCATTCTGAAGAGGCGATCCCTCTGGATTGTTGAGAGTCGACGGACGCAGCACCTTCGATCATCAAGCTTCACAACATCGCCTAAGAACCGCGACCCAAGGAACCCATGCCGGTGGGTCCTCAAAGCCTCGACCGCCAAACAGTGTTGTCAAAAGCCCTCCGGGCGCTTGCCTAGGCTCCCAGGCGAGGCGAGGCCCTAGCGCCTTAGCTCCTTCCAGGCGAGGCGTTTTGCCTTAGCGTCGCTCAGGCGAGCGCCTGGCTGAGGCTCTAGGCGTTCGCCTTGAGCGCCTAAGGCAAAAGTAAGGTTTTTTACCGACTTTATGTGATTTTTATCCATGTTTAGGTTTTTATATTAGATATGTTAGTTCTAAGTATCATTAACACACCTACTTATACATATGCACACACATGTATATGTAATTTACCACACACTTCAATTTCATATACATATGCATGTACATTCATGTTTTAGTTCTAAATATTACATATACTTTTGACTAAAAAGTATATATTCTTCTTTATATAGATTAGCTTGAAGTATTATAAATACATATATATACATATAAATAGACAAAACACACACGTATACATAGGCATGTACATACTTATACATAAACGCATACACATGTATGCAAATATATACTCATACAGATACACATATATACAAATACACACATACAAATATTTAATACATATACATACATATGCAAGTACATGCATACATTATACATATGCATATTAATAAATAGTGGATTGATCGTAAAATATATTTTGGCGATAGCATATACATATACATACACATACATACACAGAGGAGTGATCCTATGAGAGCCAAAGCCTGTGAGAGCACTAGAGCATGCATTCTGGACCACATGATCCAACCAGGAGTGATAAGAGCAGGAGAGAGAAAACAGAATCATGTGGTCCAGAATGCATGCTCTCATGCTCTCACATTTTTTTGCTCTCATAGGATCACTCCTCTACATATACATAGACATATACATTCACACATTTATACACACGCTTATAAACACACCCACAAATATGTCATATTGGTTTTAAATTGAAATATAAGCTATACATGCATATACTTACAACTATACACACACACACACATGCATAAGTACACATTTACATACGTGAGTGTAAACACACCCATAAATATATTGGATTGGTCGTATATTGAAATATAAGTTATACATACATATATTTACAATTACACACACATACACATGTGTGTATGTGCATATATTACAGACTCGTGCATAATTTATTATTTTTATATATGGCACCTTTCTTTTCTCAGGCGAGCGCCTAGGGAGCGCCTAGCGCCTCGGGCATTTTGCACCCCCTAGCGCCTTGGAGCGCCTCACGCTTTTAACAACATTGCCGCCAAATCACCTCTCACCTCGAACCCGATCAGCGCATGCATGTCGCCCCCCCGAACGTCATCCCTTACCTCCTCAGAGGTCAACGAGTCAACACCCCTAGCGCAGGTTTAGGTTTACTCGCATGTTGAACTGCACTTGCACGTCGAGGCACACCCGCAACCACCTCGGCGAAGGTAGGTCCCCCCCGGTGAACAGATAATGCACAGGAGTTGTGGTGCCCGCGTTGACGAACCGAGCCCCCCGCAGGACCCTCAGCCGTAGCCGCCCTAAGAGCTGACATGCACGTAGCTTGGAGGTGTCTATGCCTTCCGCAGGAGAAGCATCTTGGCGGGGCAGAACAGAACGAAGCAACGTGCCCCCTAGTTCCACACCGGAAGCACCTCCTCTCCGGCTTCCTGTGTGACACATGCACCCACTCCCCACGTCCCCCTCCCGCAGGCTCCGCACCACCACCGATGACCTGCCTCTCGCCCTCCTCCCAATACACCACCGACTTCCCCTTCTCCGAGACCCCGCTCGCTCCCCCATCTAACGGCTTGCTGCGTGCTCCCTCCTCGCGCCCCTCTCCAGCACCACCCCAACGTCGACCCCTCACGAAGAGGCCTTCCCCCTGCGACGAGCCTTTCCCCAACGAAGCCCCGTGCAACGAGACACCCCGCGTTCTCCACCATCGCTCCATCTTCGGGAGGTGTTTATTCACTTGGAGCTAGATGGCGCAACGTCAGAGAAGGAGATGCCACCTAGCTTCAAGCTTTGTACACAAGTTTTGTTATCATTAAAATATGCATGCTCATGTACTAACAATTTCCCCACTCATGCATGCACTTACAATCTCCCTCTTTTTGACGATGACAAAATACTTTATGTTTGCAAAAATAACTGTGTGTGAGCAAATAGTTTTTATAAACAATCTTTCCCCCCTTTTTGACTAATCAAAAAGGTCTAAAATGATACCAAAAGTAAAATACTAATTTTAACTGATAGCAATTATTAAAGAGATAACTCTCACCCTTTTTATTTTAAAAACATTAATTTTATTCTAAGTTCCCCTTAAAATAAAGCTCCCCTTTAATCTTTACTTAAAGACTCCCCCTAAAAGATAAGAGTCGAGGGCTCATCGCCAATGCATGGTATACACGATCAACTAAACAAGAAAGATAAGAAGTCATCTAGGGTTCTTGGCGGTGGACTTCTCCAGTCTTGGTAGCTTCTCCATGGTGGTGGCGTCCAACCATGGTTCTGAAAGTTGTTCGGCCTTGGTGGAGTCCATCTTTGTTGATGTGGCATCCTCCATCTCCTTTGATCTTCGGCCATAGTGTGAAATATCGACATCGTATCGGTCCGTCCGGAAAATGATATATCGGGATATATCGACGATATCGATGGAAATGTCGGAAATGGCTCAAAAAGTCATTTTTCTGTCTTTTTTCGCAAATTAAGATAATCCAAGTTATTAAAACAACAAATAACCTACAAACACTTAGATCATACATATCGGTCATCTATGAACCATATATTGCACATATCGAACATATCAATGTTAATGTTGATTGCTTACTTATATTGGAAATGGAGGTCGTCCATGTTCTTAGAACGCTAAATAGCTTACAAATATAGACTTAGATCACACATATCGATCATATATGATCTTTATATCATACATATCTGTCATATCGAACATGTTGCTGTTAATGTTGTTTGCAAACTTATATATATTGGAAATGAAATTCATCCAAGTTCTTAGAACACTAAATAACTTATAAATATACACTTAGATCACACATATCGAAACCTATGATCCTTATATCGCATATACGATCAATATTGAACATATCGTTGTTAGTGTTGATTAGTGACTGATAAACATTGGAATTGGAATCAAAATAGCTAAGTTAACCACACTTAGAACACATGTTTTGTTCATGGAAGATATTGAATGACATTGAGATGAGTCATTTGATTCAAAAAATGCAGTTAATGACTAGGGAGACAATGTTTCTTTCATATAAAAAACTTTCGGCGATGGACAAGGTTTTACCATTCTAGTGACGTAAAGAATTAATTACAGACTTACAACAACTAAGATTTATCTATTTACAAAAATATGTGAAAAAGTATAAATTAATGCAATATTATTAGAGATATTACCTGTTCATGAGGGATTCAGAACCAAGAGTTCCATATGGCCACCCTGCCTTGTTGTCTCTCATAGAGCATCCCTGACTCAATAAACTCGCAGTAGTTCTTCTATGATCAATTTCATGACAAACCATGCACGTGACACAGAAGAATAGATTATAGATCTAATGTTTAACTCATGGAATTAATAAATTGCTAATTTTTAGTTAACGTAAAGCACCATTAAATCTTGTTTTCTATGTCTAGACTATGAGATCCGAGTTTCTCCTTTCATAACTTAACATAATTTCACAACAAAACTCAAAAATCCGAAATTAATTCTCCTTATATCTCACCAAATACTTCAAATCTTTAAAAAAACTCAAGAATATGCAATACCTAACCAATAAAAACAAAACCCCTAGGGCTTGTTTGGTTGGTGGGTTGGGTTGGGGTACACTGGTGTACTCCTCCTTCCAACCCTCTCAACCCTCCTCACAGTTTACTATTCACAGGGATAACCCAACTCAACCCAACCCAATCCAACCCAGCAACCAAACATGCCCCTAAGAAATTTCACTCATTCAACATAAAAATTGTAGAAGATATAATGTTTACCTCAAAGAAGGAAGGAAGGGACATTGGAGAACCTTGGAGTGAGAAACAGTTTGGGCGAAATGGGGGTGAAATCACCCTAATTTCGGTCATATCGACAATATGGGTGGAAAGCACCGTAGCCCTATTCCATATGTCGACTATATATCGCTGACACCCCGATATATCGCTGATATATCTATACTATAATATCAAAATCCGGGAAATCGAAAGGAGAGGTAATACCGATACCCCATTCTCACCGATACCCTATATATCGATGATATATCACCGATATATCATGATATTTCTTACCATGATTTCAACACCTGAAGAATGTTATTCTGGTATTCTTTCTTTTCGGGTTAGGTTTTACAATTTCTTTATTTTTCCAATCTCCTTTTCTTTTCTGAAAAGAATTAGAGCTAGAAGCATGATTTTCTACTTTTTCTTTAACAGAAGAAGATACAAAATAAATTTCTTTTTAAGCTTAGCAGTTTCTTTTTCTAAATAGTTAATTTGTACTTTAAAACCACTTAGTTCTCCTTTTAGCTACTCATTTTCCTTTTTTGAAAATAACTAAGTCATTAAGCAAACTAGACCTATTTTCTACTTATTTCTTGCTAATATTTTTAAGCTTTATGTTTTCTTTAAAAAGATCTTGAGAGGGATTATAAAGTTCTAAGTAAGAAAGTTCATTTACCTAATTTCTAGAGTCGGAGTCGGATGAGCCGGATTCGACTATCCTAACGAATCCCAAGCACGCGCTTTGACTTTCTTCATTATTGCTGCTTGAATTTTCATTCCACGTTGCTTGCATAGCTTTCTTCTTGTATTTATTCTCGAACTTCTTTTCATGCGTGAAGCTCTTTTGTAGTTGAGGGTGGTCCTTCTTTACGTGCCCTATCTTGTCACATTGAAAACACTTTATTTCTCTTTCTTTCCTTCTTTTCTTTTTGAGAAACGACTTGAAATGTCGGGCCATGAATGCGATATCATCATCGATGTCAGACTCTTCTTGGGCTTCCTTTTTAGCTGCAAGGATAAGACTCTTCTGTGGCTTATCTCCTTTTTTCTTAATATTCTCTAACTTTGTTTCATAGGCGAGAAGATTCCGTATGAGGTATTCCAATGAGGTCGTGCTGAAATATGTGGATTCTTCAATTGCAATGGCCTTGCGTTCCCATTTAGCTGATAGCGATGTGATGATCTTGCTTGAGAGTTCTCCATCTAAAAATATTCTTCCCAAATTTCTTAAGTGGTTCACTATAGTTGTGAACCAGACATTCATCTCCTTTATACTTTCCCCTCTCTTCTTTTTGAATGTCACATAATACATAGTTAGCATTCTAAAGCAAGAATCTTTCACCTTTGTTGTGCCTTCGTAAGTTGTTTCCAGGCACTTCCACATATCATGGGTTGTCTTCAGGAGAGAAACTCCTTCAAATTCTATTTTTGACAGAGCACAATATATGAACTTCATTGCTTTTGAATTCAAAGTCATCTGAGATAGCTCGGCAACGGTGTAGCCAGTCTCCTTCTCTATAAACTTGAACTCCTTCCTCGTCATATTCCAGATAGCGACATCTGACGATTGTAGGAAGATCATCATCTTTGTCTTCTATCCTGAGTAATTCGTCCTGTTGAAGAGAGTGGACAAACTACGAAGCTTCCCTCCAAACGTGATCCTGAAATGCATGCCATGTGTACTCAAGAGAGTAACTTCTTCGGCACGAACGAGACTCTGATACTAAATGTTGATTTTTCTTGTAACCCGCGGGTGGATCAGACTATATGACCTTGATCGCTCCAAACAATAATCTCAAACAACCACACTATCACGTAGTACTTTTAATCACAAACTTTTAATCACAATATAGACAAGCAAACCACAAATGCACACATATTTAACGTGGAAACCCTTCTGGGTAAAAATCACGACCTGAGTCTCTCGACTCGGGTTTTCAACCTAACCCATACATGTCTTACCACTAAATCAAGTTGCTTACGCACGCAACCCAGCCGTATTACAACTTGAGTTGATTATGCAGTGAACTCCGCCGTTTACAACCTGAGTTGTTTACGCAGACAACTCAAAACTGTATATAAGAAATAATCCTAACAACTTCAATACCAAAGTAACATGTAATGAGTAATAAGAGGCAAAACTAAAACGATCTTACAAAGAGAGGAGCGTGCTCGTAAGAATCAATTGCAGAGAACCAGAGTTGTCGTAATGAAGAATACATAAGAAAATAGCTCTTCAATCTTTCTATCAGAGTATAGAGTAGAAAGCAAAGAGTAGAGAGCTTATTGCTCTTGGTGTCTATTGTAGAATTAGGTATGAGATCCTATTTATAGGTGTTAGGATCCTATAGGCATTGGCTCTCAAAAAGTAGCTGTTGTGAACAAATCGAGAATGAAATCAGCTTTAAAGATCTTCCTCAAATGGAATACGATCGATCATGATACAAAGTTGATCGATCAAAATCAAATGACCGATAATGAAGATTTAAACGATCGATCAGAATCAAGAGATAATCGATCATGGATCGTAATTGATCGATCAAAGACATAGCTATTGTAATTCAAATAATGATCGATTATAAAAGCAAAGTTGGTCGATCATATATGATCGATTATATAAGAATGGTTGATCGATCACCTTAAGTATGGTTGATCGATCAGCTTGACTTTTTGACCTGAAAGTTAAAGTCAAAGTCAAATGGCCGAAATACAATATGCCTGATTTGAGGTCTTTTACATTCTAAAACAATTACAAGAAGCATGAATAAATAAAAGAAAAGACTCAGTCTTCTTCTTGAGCTTGAGATCCTTCCTTGACCTTATGTTGAAGTTTGATGGCCTTGAACTCCTTTGAGTTTCTTCTTTACTTAAGCTCGAGTTCCTCAGCTTGAGCTTCTTCTTGGTCCAGTAGCTTTACTGCTCTTGACCTAGCTACAAGCTTTGTACACAAGTTTTACTATCTTTAAAATATGCATACTCATGTACTAACAATTTCCCCACTCATGCATGCACTCACAATGCAATAAGTGGTTCGAGTTCAATACCGATGGCTGAGAAGATTTGGACTCTGCACAACATGTTGATCGAGTTCAAGAGGACAATACTAGTGGGTAGGGTTCTGAGGAGGGAGGAGGTGCATGCTGAGGTTGTTTAGCTACACCAACTTAAGGACTCCCATGATCTATTGAAGGAAGAGAGCGTGGTTAGATTTGAGCAATACCGTGTTCTTCTAGAGGAGGATATGAAGCGGGAGGTTGTGTGGTAGTTGTAGTCGAGATAGACTTGGTTGAAGGAGGGGAATGCCAACTCCCAATACCTATACTCCATGGTTAATGGGAGTAGGCACGACCTCGTGCATTCTATTGAGGTGGATAAGGTTATTGTTGAGTGTGATATATATTGGAGCTATAATAAGTCAACAATTTTGGGAGAATAGTTGTTTTTTGGAGGAGGTGGTGCTATTTGGGAGGGCTTGGATTGCCACGATTGACTGAGTTGTAGGTTGAGGAGCTTGCGAGGATGTTTTCCTTGGCAGAGGTTTAAATACTCAAAAGGATCATATAGGCTCGATGGAAGGAGTATTTCCATAATCTTTTCATTGAGGAAGGGAATAAAGATATTTTTTAGGGGGATCTTGCTGGTAGTGAATGTTACCTAAATCGTACAAGCTATAGACAGATACAGAGGAAGTAGAGGAAGCTATAAAGGTTATGAAACCTGGGAAAAGGGTAGGACCTGATGACATTCCTATAAAAATATTGGAGAGTTAAAGTTGAACGGGATTTGACCTTGCTCACAAATTCATTCAATGTTATTTGGTGAAGCAAGAAAATGCCTAAAGAATGGAGGAGAAGAATTAAGGTGCCTCTTTATAAGAATAAGGAGATATTTAAAGTTATTTGAATTACAGAGGTATTAAACTGATGAGTCATAATATGAAAATTTTGGAGCATTTGATCGAAAGAAGGTTGAGACAATTTTCCAAAGTAACTGAAAACCAATTTATATTCATGCAAGGTCCCTCAACTATTGAAGTTATCCACTTGTTGAGGAGAACAAAGGATATTTATATAGCTAAAAAGAAAAAACATACATATGATTTTAATTGATTTGGAGAAGACTTATGATTCAGTCCCACGGGAGATATTGTGGAGAATTTTAGAGACGAGACAAGTACATGTTATATACATTAACCTTATAAAGGATATGTATGATGGGGCTTCATCTTGTGCAAGGATCCAATCTGGGAAGACTGACTATTTTAACATCAACACCAATCTGCATCAAGATTCAGCTTTGAGTCCATTTCTTTTTACTTTGATTACGGATGAGTTCACTAGTCACATTCAAGATGAGATACCTTGGTGTATGATGTCCTCCAATGATATTGTGTTGATTGATGAGACACGAAATGAAGTAAATGAGAAGTTGAAGGCTTAAAGACATATCTTGGAGACTAAAGGATTTCGTATAAGCATGAGAGAAAGATTGGAGACGATATCATTCAGAAGAAATATTCTTTTAGATGCTTGAGATTTATTTTGCAACAAGATGGAGAAATTGATGGAGCTGTTAGTCATAGAATAAATGCATGTTGGCTAAAGTGGAAAGGAGCCTCTATTGTTCTTTCTGATAAGAAAATCCCTTTGAAAGTCAAAGGAAACTATTGCAAAGCAGCTGTGAGACATTATACTTTATGGATCAGAATGTTGACATGTGAACCACAGAGATGTGCAGAGAATGATAGTAGCAGAAATGAAAATGCTAAAGTGGATGTGTGGTCACACACGAAAATATCGGATTCGGAATGATGCAATCATAAGGAAAGTTGATGTAGCTCTGATAGAGGATAAGTTGAGAAAAAACCACTTAAGATGGTTTGACCATTTACAGAGGAGGTTAGTTGATGCACCAGTTAGAAGATGCGGTATTTGGAATGTTGAGCCGGTTATGAACTTAAGAGAGGGCAAGGAAGGCCCAAGAAGTGTTGGAATGAGACTATCCGAAGAGATCTTAGTTATTGGATTAAGCTGAAATGAACCAAAATAGATTTGAATGGAGGCAAAAAAATCCATGTAGAAAAAGGATCCTGGAGAATTGCGATACTTTCTTGGACTTGAATTTACCAGTATTCAAAGAGGATTAGTGACGACTCAATGAAAGTATGTTACCGATCTCCTTCTGGAGACCGGGATGGCAGAATGTAGACCTGCTACTCCTCCTCTAGATCCTAGCAGGAAACTATATGATGATGACACCGATGAGATGTACAAGAGGAGATACACATTACTCGTTGGGAAGCTCCTATAAGTGACCATTATCTAACTTGACATTTCCTTTGTCGTGAGCAAAGTCGGTCGGTTTATGGAGCAACCACGTCAGACTTAGGTATATGCAGTTTCCATGATTCTAAGGTTCTGAACTCTTCTCTAGGTACATGTTTACTTTTCTGCAAAAGGACATCTCTTGAGATTAGAGTATATATATGTTGTTTATGTTGGATGCCCTCGATGTATGATGCCGACATCAGGATTAGTAATGTTCTTGGAAGCTCATTGGTGTCATGAAAAACGAAGAAATAAACAGTTATTGCTAGGTCAAGCACTGAATCTGAATACAGAGCCATGATGCAAGGTAGCACCAAGATGATATGCGTCAGGTCTGTTTTAATTGACCTAGCCATTGATGCACCTCTTCCTATGCAACGGTTATGCGACAATATAGATGCATTATTTATTACCAACAATCCATCATTCCATGCGACAACCAAACACATCGAGGATTACCATTATATCATGGATATAGAAGTCTTGACCACTTCAGTCAAGTGGGTGAATGGTATTAGTCCTAAGATAGGTTGACCTTGTGGTTAAGAATTGTCACTATTGGGTTGCATGAGGCCGACAGTTGTATGAGGTTTCAACCTACATGTGTAGGGGCGAGAGTGGACTAAGTAAAGAAGGAGATAAAGAGTATTTGTAAAGACGTTGAGCATTTGTATAAGTCGTGGATGCCATTGTCTCGATATCGAAACGGAAATTAGATAGCTTTCTCCATCTTGCAACTCCTTGTCTCAATACCTATTATTTTTATCAAATCGACTATGAAGATAGCTTTATCATAAATGGCTTTTTGCAATGCTTGGAGACATTTTACCTTGATTTGGACATTCAAGCTACCATCACAGCAAAAGAAATTGTTCTTTATAAAGGAAAGGGTACATATAGAAAATCATTGGCTATATGTACATGACGACGAGTTCGATCCAGGTAGTAACATGCCTTTTATAATATAAAGCATGTAATGAGTTTACATCTTAATTTTTCTTTTAGCTAGTTGGTAGTTTCTCTATGGCAGTGAGACACCATACATGAAGGCAATGACAATGAAAATCTTAAAGTTCACACCATCTTCTTTTGGATGTGAGAGGAATTGGAACATTTTTGTAGCAATATATCCCACATTTGAGATTTATGATTTGATTAAGATAATGTTTGTTCAATTTGATTATTGACTTTTTGAATAAATACTTGTGTTCCAGATCCAAACCAAAAAAATGAATGAACTTGAAATTGGACTGAATGCCTTTGGTTTTTATGAAATTTAATTCAAAACTGAAGGAGAGGCAATCTCAAAAGGAAAGAAATCAATTACTTTCCAAGGATAGGATGCATTTAAGCGAGTAATTGGACCATAAGAAGGTGAAGAAGAGGTTTACTAAGGTTCGGGACTAACTTGGAACTTGGTGCCTGGAGCAAGTAGATCTCAAGAGTTGTTGAAGCGTAGTAGGGCCAAAGGAATGTAGATGCATTACCAAATCTGAAGGAGGAAGAAGAATTTATCACAGATTTTGACATCGATGATGAAGAAGTTCTTTATATTATTTTTGGCAACTCATAATAGAGTTTGGTTGTTTGTGTACGAATCTTGTTTGAGATAGCATTCATAGATATTTTGTTATGATCAAATCTTTTATCTAAATGGAGAGAAAACCCTAGGGAGTACAAAAGGAAAATACATAAACACCCCTGAGGGCATACGGAACCCTAAGGATTACAAACATAATTGTAATATGATAATTCTAACACTCCCCCTCAAGTTGGAGCATATCTGTCGATCATGCCCAACTTGGATACTAAGTACATTAGGCTCTTCCTTGGCAGAGCCTTTGTGAGGATGTCTGCAAGTTGAAGTTCAATGGAGATGTGTGGAATGCTGATTCGTCCTCCTCGTATTGCATCACGAATAAAACGACAAACAACTTCAATGTGTTTTGTCAGCTCATGGAAAACTGGATTGGTGGCGATGTACGTGGCAGACTTGTTGTCTCAGTATAAGGGTACGTGAGTGGCGATTGACATGCCAAGTTTTGTTAGGAAAGAAACAAGCCATGTGATCTCACATGTGGCCTGAGCCATTGCCCTGTATTCTGCTTACGCACTGGATCTGGAGACCACTTTCTGCTTCTTGCTTCGCTAAGTGACAAGGTTATCCCCAACAAATGTGGCGTATCCTGTAGTGGATCGGCGGTCCTCGGGAGAGCTAGCATAGTCAAAATCTGTATAGTTGGAGATATTAGTGTGCCCATTCACCCCATAGAAGAGTACACGTCTATGAGATTCCTTCAAATATCAAAGGATCAAAAGAACATCCTGCTAGTGACTGTAAAGAGGCTTCTCCATATGCTGACAGGCTCTGCTCACAATATATGATGTTTAAGGAGAGATCGCATTTGGTGTTTAAGGAGAGATCGCATTTGTGACAAAGTAAGGCATGCAAAAATTTTCGGTGTTGATGATGTGATTTGCAGCAGGTGCCTTGCACAACAGGAGGACGCGAAACATATCTTTTTCAAATGTCAGAGCTCGTCCGAGGTGTGGCGCGGTCTATGCTTATCTTGGCTGCGGTGGGAAGATGCTGCATCGTTCTGGCAGTCCATCAGAAGAGTGGGGCAGGGGTCGACGACGAACGTCTCAATTGCTTTCGCTGGGATGTGGGCGATTTGGCAGGGGAGAAATGACAACGTTTTCAATAACCAATTGTTCTACTCGGAATATGCTTCTATTCATTGTAAAGCCCTATACAGTCTCTGGGTATCTCATTAGTGTAATCGGCTGTTTTGGTTTTTAATATAATCTTTGAGGCGGTAGTTCCCAGCTTGGGAGTTTACCCGTAGTTTTTCAAAAAAAAAATTGGCCTAATAACAATGAGATAGAATAATTTTCCCACTAAGCTTCTGTGTCGTGTTGCATCCTCAAAAGCTGGATCACTAAATGCTGAATATTTTCTCACTTCTGCAGGGATGCCAGATGGCTTGCATTTAAGAAGTTCTGCCTCAGTCAGAATATCAAGGCAATACTTTCTCTGTGAAAGATGGAACCCTTCTGTAGTGTGTATTACTTCGATGCCAAGAAAATAACGACGTTGGCCGAGATCTTTCTTGACAAAAACCTTCTGGAAGAAGGTCTTGGTCTTCTGAATCCATCTACATCATCTCCTGTGATAACCATATCATCAACATAGACAACAAGAATG
Source organism: Ottelia alismoides (assembly GCA_037367405.1). Classification (NCBI taxonomy): domain Eukaryota; kingdom Viridiplantae; phylum Streptophyta; class Magnoliopsida; order Alismatales; family Hydrocharitaceae; genus Ottelia; species Ottelia alismoides. Next base: position 383,725 of record JAZKJV010000105.1, read on the forward strand.
ATCGTGCTAGTAGATCGTCATCTAACAAAGATAGAGTAGTCAGATGTTGCGCTCTGAAAATCAAGAGTGTTGATCTCCGTTACGAACCTGTCAAACCATGCCCTTGGGCTCTGCTTCAGGCCATAAATGACCCTGCGTAGTAGACATACACACTCCCCCTCGACTACATACCTCGGCGGTTGCATCATGTAGACCTCCTCCTCAAGATCACCATAAAGAAAGACGTTCTTTACAATAAGTTGATAAATGGGCCATGCCTTGTTGGAAACAACAAAGAGAATGGTACGTATCGACCCCATTCTGTCAACAAGTGAGAAGGTCTCAAAATAACCAACTCCAAAGGTTTGTGTGAAACCTCTGGCAACAAATCTGGCTTTCAACCTGTCAATAGGAACATCAGGTGATTGTTTAGTTGTGAAGACCCATCTACTAGCCACAGGACAAACTCCCGGGGGGCATGACACAAGATCCCACGTGACCCGGGAGGTAAGTGCATCCATCTCTTCATCCATGGCCTGTCGCCAACCATGATCCTGCATTGCACTGAAATGACCTCTTGGAACAGAAATAACATTCAGAGCATCTGCAAATCTCTTGTCATAACTAGATAAACCATCTATAGAAGTAAAATGTGACATGGGGTGATACGTACACCGCATTTTTGTTTGCGTAGAGCTATAGGAAGCTCCCCAGGTACATCCGGGACAACAATGGTGGGAGCACTCGAAGTGGTCATACCATCCTGCATAAGAGGGACATGCAAAGGTACAAACACTGGTGTAGAAGGTATAGAGGTATGCTGGAGAGCATAGACGATTGGCGGAGGAGGGAGGTCCAGAGGAATTTCACTCACAGTCTGTGTGAAATAACTTGTTTGCTCAAAGAAGGTGACTTTAGTAGACACATAGTATCGACGTCCAACAGGATCATAACAACAATAGCCTTTCTAGGTACTAGAGTACCCAAGAAAGACACATTTGATGGCATGAGAGGATAATTTGTTAGCTGCATGAAAGTTATTAACAAAGGTAATACAACCAAAAATTCGTAGAGGTATGAGAAAAGAAGACTCAGTAGGGTAAAGTAAGGAAAATGGAGTTGCCCCTTTGAGAACAGATGAAGGAACACAATTGATGAGATATATTGCAGTAAGGATGGTATCTCCCCAATATTGTTTAGGAACACTCATCTGAGTAAGAAGAGATCTGGAAATATTTAGCAAGTGTCGGAGTTTCCTCTCAGCTATACCATTCTGTTGTGAGGTATATGGACATGATGTTTGGCGAACAGTTCCTGGAATGCAAAGAAAGAGGTGAAGTCATGTTGGATTAACTTAAGAGCATTGTTAGTACGAATGATCTTAACAACGCTAGAAAAGTAAGTTTTAACATATTGAAAGGAATTTCTGACAATTTGATTAATCTCTGAAAGCTCCTTTATCAGATATACCCAAGAAGATCGACTATAATCATCAACGAAAACTATAAAATAACGATGTCTACTTAATGTGCGGATCAGACAAGGTCCCCAAAGATCACAATGAACAAGATGAAAAACAACAGTGCTACGAGACTCAGTATGAATAGGAAATGAAGCTCGATGGTGTTTCCTGAACTCACATGCCTCACACTGAAAGGGCTTCAGAGCTGAGAGTTCAGGAAACATCATGGAGATGATGTTGGCAAAGGGATGCCCATGGTGCAGACGCCATAGGAGCGGATCTTCAGAGATGGACGCAATACCAACAAAATTGGAATCCGAGGGTATGCCAAGATAATATAGGCCGTTCTTCTCATGACCCCCACAAAAAATCTGCCTCTTCCGAAGGTCCTTAAAATAACAAGACTCATCAAATATCACACGACAATGAAGCTCAACACCAAGCTTGTGAACAGACAAACAAGCTAAGAGAAAAACCAGGAGCATAAAGAACCCCCGAAAGTCGGAGCTTGGAAGAGAATTTCATAGTTCTGACAGTAGTAATATGTGATTGAGTCCCATTAGCGACTCAAACTGACTTCACGGAGGTAAATGGTATGGAAGAGGTGAGCAGACTACCTTCTCCAGTGAGATGAGTAGAGGCGCCATAATCAATAATCCAAGCTGGAGTAAGAGTGATAACAAAGTTGGCTATTGTACCCGAAGGCGTAGCTAGAGCATATGTAGTGTTACTAGTGGTGGTAGGCCCCGGAGTCTGAAGGATCTGCATTAGGCAGGAGTAATCTGCATCATTAAGATGAACAACCTTGCCATTGGAGGTAGGCGCTGCCTCTTCCACATCCTAGGCATCCTCATTGGCATGATAAGAAGGTACGTCAAACTCCTTCCAGCATCGTTCAGTAGGGTGGTTTCACCTACCACAGTGAGTGCATGGGGCAGTAGAGTCTTGCCCGCGACCACGACCAAAGTCATGATCTCGTCTAGATTCCTGTCCATGACCACGACTCGGATCACGACCACGTCCTCCTTGCAAGCCGTATTTGCCTCCTCGCCCAGATGAGGTGATGTTTGCAAAGTTCTGTGTTGAAGGTAAGACGAGAAGCCAGACAACGTATGTCTCAAGCTCCTCAAGTCGGCCAAAGATGACCTTCATTGTTGGTAGTGTGTCTGATATAAGAAATTGCTCCTTTGCTGCATGGTATCTAGAATGCAGGCCATCAAGGAAACGGTATACTTTCCAGTCAGAACACTCTTGGATTTGTTTGGTGCAACATGAGGGCTGGAATATTGCAAGCTCCTCATACAGGCTGGAGAGATGCCTGTAGTACTCGATGAGGATGGAATCACCCTGAGATGCTGACCATATTCGCCTGTAAATGTCTGCAAGACGTGACTTCATCTTCTTTTGGGAGTATGTTTGCTCGAGATCCTCCCATATTTCCTTGGCCTTATTTTTATAAAGAAAATTTGATGCAATGTAAGTGTCAACACTGTTGGTCATCCAGTTAATAACCAACTAGTTGTCAGTTTGTCAGCTGTCATACTCTTTGTCCTTTTCATCTAAAGTATCTTTAGTCAAAATGTAGAGTTTCCTTTGACCACCAATGAACACCATAAAAGATCGAGACCAGAGCACGTAATTTTCTGTGCCCTTGAGTTTGATAATGGTGCCTTGTGCCGTAATATCCATGGCCAATGGCTTTGTCTCGGTAGAAGAAGGTGCCACGTTGGTCTTAAAATAGAAAGAAGATCCTAGGATCAACTAATGATGCGTATAAGAGCTACAAATGCCCAAGAACTCTTGTTTGCCCTTGAAGAAGGGCTGAAAAACCCTCAATGGACAGCAAATATGGATTCTTGGCAGCGGTCTGTGATGAGTTTTGGATCTCCTAAAAGTCCTACGGTACCCGTGGAAGGTAGCTGTGGGGCTAACGACCTTCGTAGGAGGTCCTGAAAGCACAGGGTAACAGTAGCTGAAGGGCTGTGTGCCCCCTGGCGGCACCGGTAGGTGCTGGAGATGCTCCTTTGGGGTCGAGCTGCTGCACTGGAGGCGATTGGAGGGCCTTGCGTGGGGCCTTAATTCATGGAAGAGGGCCCACACAGGCTTTTGCGAGGTTTGAACGTGGCAGTGGGGTTTTAGGTCAGAACCCCGGTCTAGGACCGTTGCTCTGATACCATGTGGAGAAGAGAGACGAATAGGATATGCATTCCATGGGGCAAGGGTCTTTTATATAAAGAGAAAACCTTAGAGAGTACAAGAGGAAAAATACATAAACACCCCTGAGGGGTTTGGAACCCGAAGGGTTAAAGGTTATAGAACCCGAAGGGTTAAGGGTTACGGAACCCGAAGGGTTACAAACATAATTGTAATATGATAATTTTGATAGTTTGGTCAGAATCACATCGTACTAAAAGGTTTATACTTTATATTCCCTTTATATTATATATTTTTTAAAACATAATTTTTGAATTTACTCTTATGGTAGTTGCGTTAGGTAATCGACAGCCAGCGTAAAAAAAGTCGAATCTTTCAACACGGATTTGAGCAAGAATCCATGTAGCTGCCCGTACTTATAGGGGAGAAGGCTTCACCATTTTTATAATTTTTAAATTTACCATTATATTTCTAATTATTTTTAATTAAATAATACAAACTGCACAATCTATGTATACTTCTGCATATATGCTTCTTAGCTTTAAATCACATGGTTGAACAAATACCGTATATGGACCTTCTGAACCTTGGGGATGGGAATAGTATCAACCAATCAACCAATCAAATTGCCACTTACTAATGGGAGCTTTCACTCACCTATATCTACTCATCTCTCGTTCTCTCAAGAAAGTTGGGCTGTTGCCACTTCACATAAAAGGTAGAAAAGGAGGAAAGTGGTGGTGTACATTGGAAAGGATGAACATTTTTGGTCTTTTGCAGTTTTGGGAATCATTTGTTACATATGAAGTTGGTTGGTCTGCTAGGCCGTTTATTGAGAGGGTAACTATTCCCTCCCCCAATGGTCAGAAGGTCAATATGCGGTATTTGTTCAACCGTGCAATTTAAAGCTAATAAGCATATACGCGAAAGTATACATGGATTATGTAGTTTGTTTTATTTAACTAAAAATATTAGAAATATAATGGTAAATTTAAAAATGGACCATAAGAAGGTGAAGAAGAGGTTTCCTAAGGTTCAAGATTAACTTGGAACTTGATGGATGGAGCAAGTGGATCATAGGAGTTGTTGAAGCATAGGAAGGCCAAAGGAATGTAGATGCATTACCAAATCTGGAGGAGGAAGAAGAATTTGTCACAGATTCTGACATCGATGATGATGAAGTTTTTTTTTTTAAATTTTGGCAACTTAGAATAGGGTTTGGTTGTTTGTGTACGACTCTTGTTTGAGATAACATTCATAGATATTTTGTTATGATCAAATATTTTATCTAAATGGATGCTTTTTCAAAATGGTTTGGTTAGAATCACATCGTACTAAAAGGTTTATATTTTATATTCCCTCTATATTATATATTTTTTTGAAACATAACTTTTGAATTTACCCTTGTGGTGGCTGAATTAGGTAATCGACAATCAACATAAAAAAGTCGAATCTTTCAACATGGATTTGAGCAAAAATCCATGTAGCTGACCCTACTTATAGTGGAGAAGACTTCACCATTTTTATAAATTTTAAATTTACTATTATATTTCCTACTTATATTTAATTAAATAATACAAACTGCATAATCCATGTATACTTCCGCATATATGCTTATTAGCTTTAAATCGCATGGTTGAACAAATACCGCATATTGACCTTCTGAACCTTGGGGATGGGAATAGTATCAATCAACCAATCAATGGATTGACACTTACTAATGGGAGCTTTCACTTACCTATATCTACTCATCTCTCGTTCTCTCAAGAAAGTTGGGCTGTTGCCACTTCACATAAAAGGTAGAAAAGGAGGGAAGTGGCGGTGTACATTAGAAAGGCTGAACATTTTGGGTCTTTTGCAGTTTTAGGAGCCATTTGGTTACGTATGAAGTTGGTTGGTCTTCCAGGCCGTTTACTGAGAGGGTAATCTGGGCAGCCATACTATTTGTTTGTACTAACTGGTTCATTGAATAAACTATACGGATGATCATTTTTTTAGAGAGTGAGAGAGATTACTGAACTCACATGGTCTTCTTTCAAATAAATTATGTGGGTCCTGTCATTTGATTTTTGAGATGGTGGTCTTCATGAAGTTTTTTAATACTCCGGGATATAGATGAATTGCCATGTCAGTATTCACTATTATTGTAATGCTGTAATTTCACTCAATGAAGCCATCCCATGGTCTGAACTTTGACTGTTTTATGTTACATGAATTACGTTAAGGATTTTTCTGCTTCTCTTCCCATTTTGTGCTAACTTTTGTTTATTTGGAGATGAAATCATTGATTGAGAAATTGGATGTCGTTTCTGTTAATATATCTTAATTTATTATCATCTCTTTTTAGATGAATTTAAACCAGCCTCTATTGACAAGAGCCAGGCAGGGTCTCTACATAAGAACAAGGATAACAGAGTTACAGTGGAATTCTCTAATAATCAGCCAGGGAAGCCAAAGGTCACATTTGAGGGAAGCAGCGAGGATTACAAAGAAAACGATGGGGTGCTGTTTTTTGATGGGGAAACATTTCGGTTGGAAAGGCTGCATCGTGCTGTGAAGCGATTACGGCATGTCCGGATGCCAGGAGAATCTGCAGCAATTGCAGCTGCTGTTGCCGCCACATCTACTTCTGTAAATCCTGCAGCCGGTTTAGGAATTGGAACGGAAACTCGTTCACCGCCTCTTGGAAGGATGGGAAAATCTCATCCTGCGCAGAAAACTGCAGTTCATTCAGTGCCGGTATCATTTGCTAATAGAAAAGCATATGTTTTAATATAATTCCTATTTTTGTTGAGATTCTTTGCTTGCATCTGCCCTGGTATATTTCTTGACTGGAAATTTATGGGGATACCTTATCTATCTGGAATCTGATGTCCACCCTGAAGAGTGTAGGCATGCAGATTTTAAGAAGCTCAAAATTCGGGGGCTCTTTGCAAGCATTGTCAATATTGGAGGAAATATGGGCCACTTATAATTGAAAAGAAATTGTGCTGAGATAGTATTTACAATTTTTTTACTTGTAAGCCCGATATTATGCGGCTCGGATAACCACTTTCATTGATTTGAAAAGGTATATACATGAATCCCTTAGTGATGGACATATAGCCTTTGCATCTGGAGAGTGGTCAACATGGCTTTGAACCAAGAAAAGTTATACTAAGCATATGACCAATATGGCTTTGAAAGAAGCAAAAATTATGTGTGCTATGACCCTTGGGCATTGGAAAAGGAAACCTAAGTATGAACTAAGATCAAGAATAGGCTAAAGATCTTCAAATCACCCAAAGCCCTTAAGCCAAGAAGAACCTTCAACTCATGAATGCGTAGTAGTTCTTGTATTGAGATGTCGCACGTCTTCACGACTCTTCATACAACCTTGCTTCTTCCTTGTCTCATAATATTCTTTGAGATCCAATTCTTTCCGTATGAGAATTGCTTGCTTTGAATTCCTTCTTACTAGCCTTTTCTTAAATTCCATTATTTCCTATCTTTTTCATGCACCATTTGTTGTATTCCATGTATCACATCTTCTTCCATGATGGAGCGAACATCATTCTTCTGTACCACCCAATCATCACCAACCAAAAAATCACAATGACTTTTCATTTAGAATTTCTGTCATCAGATGACTAATTTGCTTCTTATGAATCTTCATCAAATCTTCGTCTGAGCAAGAAGTATTGTCCACCACTTCAATCTCGTTTTTGACCTCATTCTTATTGAGTAGAGAAAAATCTTCTCTCTATTCTTGAGTTTTCCTAGGCTTCACCTTTTCCTCTGTCTTGTAAACGATCATTACAGATCTTGCTAAACTTCAGACTTTTTTGAAACTTGGGAAAAGGTTGATCACATGAACCCTGAAGTGAGACCAGTCCATGTTGATAGGGATTCCCCCATATAGGCTCCTTCCTTTTATTCTCCAATTTTCATCCCTTCTTCCTATTCGTTCTCAATGGTGAACCATTCGTGCACCAAATTTATCTCTTCAATGAGAAAGTTGCCAAGCAAACAAGGTTTTTTCCTTTGTGGATTGATTTTTCCATATCCTATGACTGCATGAATTGGTGCTTCATCTGGTCTTCTTTGGAGCAGAGGGGTTTCCTGATACCTGGATTGCATGGGTTAAGAGATATATCATGACGACATCTTATTCGATTTTTGTGAAAGTGGGGCCTGAGGGTGGCTTCTTTCTACCTCAAAGTGGGGTTTGACAGGGCTGTCCATTGGCGTCGCTCCTCTTTGTGGTTGTGGCGGACATGTTGGCGCTGATAAGGTTGGCATCACATGGAGGCCTATGTACGTGTTACAAGTGTGGGGATATCTCTACTCCATCCTTCAATACGAGGGTGACATGATTGATTTTACATAAGGTGGCGTGGAACATGTACATTTTTTGTGACATTTCTGGCATCTGTATCAATAGAGAAAAATCATCATGTCCCTTTTGGGCTCTCATACATGATTTGATAGAGATGCTTTGCTGCCCATGCTCTGTACTTCCTATTACTTGTGCATCTTATTGGTTGGCAAGGCCCTAAATGTCGGTTTCGGTCACCATTTCGGTATCGACCAAAACAGAATTTCGGTGGAATTTCGACCGGAATAGGATCCCCATATTTCGGTCATTTCGGTCGAATTTCGATTTCGACTGGATATCGATATTCGACAGAAATTCGACCGAATTTCGCTGAAATTTGAGGCCATGTTGGTTGGTAGGAGACTTCGGGCTATGTATTGGCGATCGATATTGGACGAGATCAAGAGGAAAGTAGTGGGTTGGAAGGCAAATGTTCTCTCCAGGGGTGGTAAATTGGTTTTGTTGAAACATGTTCTGTCAGTTATTCCCATTCTATTGTTCCACCAGGACCATTCCTTTTAGGGTGAGCACACGAGTAGAATCTTTGATGAGATGCTTCTTCTGGGCCGATGCTAAGCATGAGAAGTATGGAGTCCACCTTTTGGACCTGAATACGGTTACCAAACCGCGGAAGATATGGGTTCTTGGAGGTCTGAGGTTGGTCATGAATAAGACCCTTATTTCCATATGGATTATCAGGTTCTGGAGCAGAGGCGAGGCTTGGTTTGCCATCTGATTCGTTCCATCTATGGGATTGGCGCTTCTCGGTGACTCCAACCCCAATCCCGTCTTCTTTTTGGTGTGGGATTTGTAGGGTATTGCCTGAGATAGTTGGTTTTTTGACCCCCGATGGTGGGGAGAGGAGATCTATTTGCTTCTAGTTAGATGATTGGACTGGGGATGATGCACTTGCTGATTGATTCCTCAGGCTTTTTGTGTTGGCTCGAGATCGCAAGGTTACACGGGAGTAGGCATGGTCTGAAGGTACTTGATGCTCCCTCTTCATTGTCGATTTCTCTGAACAAAGGTTGGGGGATTTCTTTAGATGATGTGAATAGCCTGAAGGAAGGCCGTGATCATTGGGTCTGGATGGATGGTTCCTTCTCAATCAAGAAGGCATATAAAGCCTTCTCCACTACGTGTGGTATGTTGGATGAAGATGTTAGAAGCGACTACAGTCATTTTTGGAAGAACTGTATGCTGCTGCGGATCAAGATATTGCTTTGGCTATTCGGACATGGGCGTTTATCACAAAGGAGTATAGGGTTCGTTTGGTTCATTTGAGGGACATTTCATGCCCAAGATGTGGCGATGACATAGAGAACATGGACCATCTTTTCTTCCATTGCTCCCACTCTAGAGGATTCTGGCGCAGGTAGGTATTCTGTGGGTTAGAACAGATAATGGATCCACTTCCTGGAGATCAATCATGGACTACAATGACAACTCTTAGGAGGATTGTACGGTTCCATGTGTGCATCTTTGGGCTCTCTGATGTGCTCGGAATGACCTCATCTTTCACCGGTCAGATGTTCTTCTCTGAGAATGTACGAGAACATAGCAGAGATTTGCACAGATCTTGGTCCTATGTACCATAGTCTGGAACATGGTTTAAAATATTATGAATTAAACTTTGTGGTGGGTCCCACCTTGGTGCTGCACCCTCTTTTTCTATAAAAAAACAAGGTTTTTCCCTCTCTTTTTCCCAACAAACTGCCATTGGTGTTGAATCCTTCTAGCTTTTTCTGAAAGACACTTTCTAAAATTTTTCAGTATCCATTGATCTGGGAGCCTGCATCTTCATTTGTTGCTTTGATCATGGTTAAAATTGGTTTTGCTACTGTTTTACTGTAGTTGTTGCTGCAGTTGGGAGCTACTGTTTTGCTGCTGCTTCTGCAGGCTATCCGTGGTCTGACTTTGCCTTTTCTGTTGATCTACACTGCCATGACATCAAGACAATCTTTTGGAAGAAGGATGCCATCCACTCTTAGTGTCTCAGCTTGTCCTTTGGTAGAGTATTTCTATGAATTTTGTTACTGGACTGCTTAGGACACCAGGTGACCATGATGCTATTTGGGTCGTTGTTGATAGGTTGACCAAGTCAACTTATTTCATACCTATCAACATGACCTACACTCCATCTAGATTGGCTAGATTATATGTGCAGAACATTATCAAGCTTTATAGTATATCACGCAAGGTAGTGTCTGACAGAGACTTAATGTTCACATCGCACTACTGGCACCGGTTCATATCAGCATTACAAACAGAGTTGAAGATGAATTTCGCATACCATCCACAGACCAACGACCAGAGTGAGCGCACTATTCAGACACTTGAGGATTTGCTATGTGCATGTACTCTGAAGTGGAAAGGGTCGTGTAAGGACCACCTGTCATTGGTAAAGTTCATGTATAACAACATCCATCGTTCCAGTCTTACCCTCTCAGTTGACGTGAGGTAGGTGCCCACGCTCTTTACTCCATAGATCTCTTGGAGGATACTGTGAGGGCTGTTGATCTTGTGAGACAGAAGCTTCCGACCGCACAAAGCCGCCAGAAGAGCTATACCTATTAGGAATAGGACTCGGACGGTGGTCTCTGAGCCGCAGTCTTGCATGACTCTTAGGGATGTCGTTGCGGTGGCCGCTGGCCTGGTCCGGTTTGGGGAACACCGGGATGGTTCCTTATAAAGATCCTTTCTTGGAATGTACGGGGGCTGGGGGAGGCGGACAAGAGAAGAATTATGGGATCAAGATTCACAGAATGGGATTGTGATGTTGTTTTGTTGCAAGAAACGAAATTGCAAGGGGTTAATGATGTTCTCTGGTGGTCGTTTGGTGCGGGGGGATTGGATGAGGTCAGGGCTTTAGATACGGATGGCGCGGCGGGTGGGCTGCTTATCGCATGGAGGTCGGCGGCTCTCGCCTTGGATTCGGTGCTCAGGGGGAGGCATGTAATCTCCATTCTTTTGGTACGTGTGGACTCTGCCTTGCCTATTGCTTTGTCATGTATTTACGGCCCTTGCTGCCACGTTAAAAGAAAAGAAATTTATGACGATCTGCGTGAGGTAAGCCGGCTGTTCGAGGGGATCCCGTGGCTCCTTGGGGGGAATTTCAATGTAACGCCTCATACATCGGATAGGCCCCGGGCCAGGGGTGGTCAGGACCCAGGATCCCTGGACTTTGCGGAAGTTGTGGATTCTTTGGCGCTCGAGGATTTGGTGGCGGGGGATATTGCTTACACGCGGAGGAACACCAACTTTCGCTCCCGTATTGACCGGTTCCTAGCGTCTACGGAACTTCTTGAATATTTCCCTCTTTGTTCGGTGTCTTCTAGGCCTCGGAGTTTGTCTGATCACTCGCCTATTGTTTGGGAATTTGGTGATGCGCCCACGTTGAGGGGCTTCTTTAGATACGAGAGATGCTGGCTGCTGGAGGATAACTTTAAGGATATGGTGATTTCTCATTGGTCTCAGATTCAGGTTGAGGGCTACGCGGTCTCGAAGTTTGCGGAAAAACTCACGTCTTTGCGTAAGAGATTATCTTTGTTCAAAAGGGTTTCTAGGGAGGTGAGGACTGCCGCTAGGACGGAGGCAGAGGGGGTGGTCAACAGCCTGGACGCCGTGGAAAATGATAGGGAGCTCCTGCTGGAGGAATTGCTTGCGCGCTCTCTTGTGCAAAAGCGGATCACGGCTGAAGATCAGAAGCGGGTAATTGAATGGCGTCAGAGATCGAGGGCAACCTGGCTCAAGGAGGGAGATGCCAATACGACTTTCTTTCATCGTGTCGCTAGTGGGAGGAGGCGCTCAAATGTCTTGCGCTCCATCATGATTAATGACAATCGTGTTGAGGGGGATAGGGAGATGGGGAGTGCTATCGCTGCTCACTTCGAGGATTTCTCTGCGAGGCGCATCCCGAGGGTTTGGCGGTGGTCGGGGGTTGGGGCGGCGTCGCTCCCGCCCGCTTTATGTGAGGGTCTGACGCGGGCGGTTTCGATGGAGGAGGTTAAGGCGACTGTTTGGGACTTGAACGCGGATGGGTCTTCGGGCCCTGATGGCTTCTCGGTAGCTTTCTATTGGGATTTTTGAGAGTTGATTGGTGAAGACGTGATGGAGGTTATCGCCGAGTTCTGTGATGGCAACGCGGGTTTAGATCGGATTAATAAGGCTATCATTGTGCTGCTTCCTAAGTCCTCCTCGACGGAGAGAATTGAGGAGTTCCTTCCCATCTCTATTTCCAACGACCTATACCTTATCATGGCTAAGGTGTTAGCTTTGCGGCTTGCTCGGGTCCTCGACTTGATCATCTCCCTGTGCAAACAACCTTTATTCAAGGAAGGCAGATCGCAAATTGCACTACTCTCGCCTCGGAACTGGTTGCGGATTGGATGAAGGAGGGAAGGCATGGAGTGCTATGGAAAGTTGACTTCACAAAAACCTATGATTGCCTTGACTGGAAATTCTTGTGGTCGGTTTTGCGGAGGAGAGGATTCCCTGAAATATGGATCTCGTGGATGCGTCATTGTGTGACCGCAACCTCGTTCTCAATCATGATCAATGGCCGTCCAGAGGGTGGCCTCTTCCAACCTAGAAGGGGGGTCCGTCAGGGATGCCCCCTTGCTCCACTTTTTGTAATAGCCGCGGATGTACTGGCTCGCATGACTGATCATGTTTGAATCCGGGCTCTCGACGGGTTACTCCAAGGGCGGGCTGAGCGTTCCATTGCTTCAGTTTGCTGATGACACCATCTTTTTTATTGAGGGAGGCCTTGCGGAGGTCTCGGGGATGTCAGCGACAATTGACTTATTTAATGAGATGTCGGGTTTATGTAAGAATGTCAACAAGTCGAAGGTGGTCCCTTTTGGGCTTTCGGAGGAGGAGGCGGATGAGTGCGGTCATGTATTGGGGTCTCTTCCTGGGGCCTTGCCTATTGAATACCTAGGGATGCCCTTGGTTGCGGGAAGGGCCAGACTCAAGGATTGGCTGGTGGTCGTCGAGAATGTGGAGAAGAGGTTGGCCGGGTGGAGGTCGGCCTTGCTTTCAAAGGGGGGCGCCTCGTCCTCCTCAAGGCGGTGCTCTCCTCTATCACGGTTTATTTCTTGTCTAATCGCCGGATGCCGGTGGGGATTCGCAATCGGCTCGAAAAGCTTATGCGAAGATTTCTGTGGGGCAAAAATGGGGAGGTGGCGGGAGGGATGCATTTGATGGGGTGGGATGAAGTTACTCAACGCAAGCGTAAAGGTGGTCTGGGCGTGCGAAGATTGGAGCTCGTGAATGACGCTTTCCATCTTAAATGGGCGAATATGATTTGGGGCCCTGGTGAAGACTTCTACTCCATGATCTTGCGTGAGATTCACGGTGCTAGCGGGGCAATTCCTTCTCCGACTGTTATGGTGGGACCTCAGACACTTTTCTGGCGAGGGGTGGTGGAGGTTTTTTCGAGAAATCAGACGTTGTTTGTGCTAGTTATGGGCAATGGTGTTTCCTTCAGATTTTGAAAGGATGATTGGACGAGGAGGGGGACTTTGTGCTCGCGGTTCCCTCGCCTGTTCGCGTTGGCTGCTGATAAGGATGCCTGCGTCGCCTCTTGCTGGTCGGATGGTAGTTGGTTCCCGCCATTCCTTGCCAATTTCTCTGATCAGAGGCTGGAGGATTTTCTCAGCCTTATGGACGCCATCAGGGATGCCAGCAGTCCTACTGACAAGAGAGACCATTGGGCCTGGCGGGGGGCCCTTTCTCGACGAGAAACGCTTATGGGGCAATTTCTAGGCCCCCGCCGGCACGGTCGGACATCTTGGTGCGTGATTGCGGTTTCTTTTGGGGCCTGAGGCTCCCCGAACGTCTGGGCTTTTTCCTATGGCTCTTTCATAGACAGAGGTTGATGACGAGGGATCGTTGTGCAAGGTTGCTTGGCAGTGTCTCAGATAGATGCGTCTTATGCGAAAATGCAGTGGAGTCCATTGAACATCTCTTCTTCGCATGCCCAAAGGTCAATGGGGTTTGGCAGGAAGCGACCGTGAGTTGGGCTTGCACTTCAGACTTGGCGACCTTCTGTGATTCGTTGGTAGCCAACAGAAACAGAGAGATGAGGGAGATCTTATAACCCGTAGCGAGTTTGTGGGCGATATGCTTGGGCAGAAACGCAACTCTCTTCTCGGGACAACGTTTTTACAAGGAGAACATCCTTGTACACTGCACGAGATTGGTAGATGATTGGGTGTTGGTTTAGCTTCCTGTATGGCTTCTTTTTGTCTTCCTTTGTAAACCGCCTGTTTACTTTTTATTTTCTTTAATCAATTGGGGTGAACACCGCTGAGTGTCTCCCCCTTTTTTTGGGGCCTAAAAAAAAGAACTATACCTATCGACAGAGAAGAGATTTGGAATTTGAGGCAATCTGATCCTCTTATCTTAATGCATTTGCAAATACGACTTATTAACAACAACAACAACAAAGCCTTTTCCCACAATTAAGTAGGGTCGACTACATGGATTCTTCGCCTCCATTCAGATCTATCTTGTGCCAATCCCGAGCTTATATCCACAAAACTAAGATCCCTTCGTATGGTCTCTTTCCAATACTTCTTGGGCCGTCCTCGCCCTCTCTTAGTCGGCTCAACATCCCAACACTCGCATCTCCTAACTGGTGCATCAACTGATCTTCTTTGCAAATTTCCAAACCATCTTAAGCGATTTTCTCGCATCTTATCCTCGATCGGAGCTACACCAACTTTCTTTCTGATGGCATCATTTCGAATCCGATCTTTACATGTGTCCACACATCCACCTTAGCATTTTCATTTCTGCTACATTCATTCTCTACACATGTCTATGGTTCACGGGCCAACATTCAGATCCATAAAGCATAGCAGGTCTTACGGCTGCTTTGTAAAACTTTCCTTTAATCTTTAAAGGAATTTTCTTATCATAGAGAACAGCAGAGTCTCCTCTCCACTTTAGCCAGCCTGCATTTATTCTATTAGTAACATCTCTATCAATTTTCCCATCATGTTGCAGAATAGATCCCAGATATGTAAAGGAATCTCTCTTCTGAATGTTATCGTCACCAATCTTCACCTCGATTCCTTCACCATTGCTTCCATCAAAGGTGCACTACATATATTCCGTCTTAGCCATACTTATATGAAATCCTTTAGTCTCCAACTCATGTCTCCAGACCTCAAGCTTCTCATTTACTCCATCTCTAGTCTCGTCAATTAACACAATATCATCAGGCATCAGCAAATAACATACACCAAGGTAACTCATCCTGAATGTGACTGGTCAACTCGTCTATGATCAAAGTAAAAAGAAATGGACTCAAAGTAGAACCTTGATGTAAACCAATGTTGATGTCAAAATATCCAGTCTGCCCAGACGGGGTCCTTACACAAGATAAAGCCCTATCATACATGTCCTTTATGAGGTTAATGTATAGGACATGTATTTGTCTCTTCTCCAATACTCTCCACAATATCTCTCGTGGGACAGAATCATAAGCCTTCTCCAAATCAATAAAGATCATGTGGAGGTTCTTCCTTTTAGCTCTATAAATCTCCATTGTTCTCCTCAGCAAATGGATGGCTTCAGTCGTTGAGCGACCTGACATGAATCCGAATTGGTTTTCTTTTACATTGGAAATTTGCCTCAACCTTCTTTAGATCACACGTTCCCAAATGTTCATAGTGTGACACATCAGTTTGATACCTCTATAATTTGAACAATTTTGAATGTCTCCTTTATTCTTATAAAGAGGCACCACGATACTCCTCCAATCTTCAGACATTTTCTTGCTTCGCCAAATAACATTGAATAGATTCGTAAGCCAAGTCAAACCATGCTCACCTAAAAATCTCCATACTTCTACAAGGATGTCATCCGGCCCTACACCTTTTCCAGGTCTCATAACCTTCAAAGCCTCCTCTACTTCCTTTCTTTGTATTCGTCTATAGCATGCACGATTCAAGTAACTTTCACTACAAGCTAGATCACCTAAAGTGATATCTCTATTTCCTTCCCCAATGAAAAGTTTATGGAAGTACTGCTCCCATCTAGTTTTTATATCCTTCTAAGTAACAAGCACATGACCTTCCTCGTCCTTAATGCATCTCACTTGAGAAAGGTCTTTGGTTTTTCTTTCTCTTGCTTTGGCCAAACTGAATATATCCTTCTGTCCCTCCTTAGAGTCGAGATTTTTATACAAAACTTCATAAGCTTTTGACTTAGCTTCGCTTACGGCCTTCTTTACTTCCTTCTTCGCTATTTTGTAGTTTTTGACAGTTTCCTCTGCTCTATCCTTAGACATAGCTTTAAAGCAAGCTCTTTTTATTTTTAGCTTCTCTTGCACCCCTTTACTCCACCACCAAGCCTCCTTTTGACATGGAGCTCCTCCCTTTGACTCGCCTAGCATCTCTTTGGCTACCTTTCGGATACAAGATGCTACTGTCTCCCACATCTCGTTTGCACTACCGCTAGAATCCCAAGATAAGTCTTCTAAGACCTTCTCCCTGAAGCTCGCTTACTTCAGTGGAAGATTCCACCATCTAGTTCTAGTTATCTTAGAAACCCTCCTTTTCTTTATCAACCCTTTCATTTGTACATCCAAGACTAACAAACGATGTTGTGTTGTCAAACTCTCTCCTGGGATTACTTTGCAGTCTTTACAATATAGTCTATCTCTTCTCCTCAACGCAAAGTAATCTATCTGTGTTTTAGTTGGCCCATTCTTATAAGTAATTAAATGTTCCTCCCTCTTCTTGAAGAGAGTGTTTGCTATGAAAAGATCATATGCCGTTACAAAATCCAGGATGGCTTTTCCCTCTTCATTTCTATCCCCAAAACCATGTCCTCTATGAACACTAGCATACCCTGAAGTATCTTTTCCCACATGTCCATTAAGATCTCCACCGATGCAAATCATCTCTCTTTGTGGGATTCCTTGTAGACTCTTATCCAAATCCTCCCAAAAAGCTTGTTTAGTCCTTTCATCTAAACCAATTTGCGGTGCATAAACTGAGATGATATTCAGAATTTCTTTTTCAAGCACCAATTTTAGCAAAATAATTCGATCCCCGAATCTTTTCACCTCAACCATACAATCCTTCAAATCCTTATGAACAACCACTCCAACACCGTTTCTACCCTTATCTTTACCTGAATACCAAAGTTTAAAACCCGTCTTCTCAATCTTCCTTGCTTTCTCTCCAACCCATTTAGTCTTTTGAAGACATAGTATACGAATCTTCCTTCTTTCCATCGTATCCACTATCTCCATCAACTTTCCAGTTAAAGTGCCAATATTCCAACTACCAATCCGCAACTTAAGTTGTAATCTCTTTTGGACTAACTTCTTTACTCGCATGCGTCCATTATGCGAGAACCCTTGTAAATTTTGGACTGCATCCGGGCGGTGATGCAGCGAAACTAGCTTAATTATCCGCATGCGTTCCTCATGCGAGAACCCTTGCAAATTTTGAACTACATCCATGCTGCGATGTAGCGACCCTTGCCAATTTTTCATTGCATTCGGGCGATGCAACGCGTCGCAAGTAGGGAACGCCCCAACGAAATCTGTATGTTTGCTTAAATCTATGTTGAAAAGATCCGACTGTCATGAGGCAACTTCTTAAATAATATTTTTTTTAGAAAAAAGTACTATTTAGGATGTTGTCTCTGACTGTTTTACGCTGGCTGTCGGCTATCTAACACAACCCTCCTCATTTACCCGGGCTTGGGACCGACCATGGTTGACTTGCAAATACGCCTTATTAAGATTTAACTTAATCTTTCATACTGATAAAATTCCTGTAAATACAGGTGGGAGATTGGGTATTCCTATGAGTATCTCACATGAACGGTGTACAAAGATTTAATGTTCGTGGCAAGTTGGTGCCATAATATGTTGGACCATTTGAGATCATTGCTCGTGTGGGGAAGGTGGTCTATCGAGTAGTCCTTCCTCCACATCTATTAGCTATTCATGATGTTTTCTACATATCCAACCTGAGAAAGTACGTGCAAAAACCTCGACATGTCATCTGCTACGAGAATCTTGACGTGGAGCCTGACTTGACATACGAGGAGAGGCCAATGCAGATACTCGATGGTGCTGTGAAGAAGCTTCACAACAGATAGATTCCCTTGGTCAAGGTGCTATAGCACCAACATGGTGTAGAAGGGGTAACATGGGAGACTGAAACATACATGCAAGCATGATACCTGCAGCTCTTTTCTGGTAATAATCAAAACAAGCCATTTAATTATATGCATGTTTAAAGATTATGGCTTGTTTCCTCTTTGAGGTTTTTATGGGTTTAAAATCCTTTGACGTTTTTATGCCAAGATGAAGTGTAGATAAAAAACATAGTGACATTGCCACGAGTCTCAAGGGCGAGACTCTCTTTAAGATTTTTATATTTGTGATATCCGGATCCAAATAACTCGAACCCGACCCGATTACGATCCATTTAATCCGATAAAACTATCAATTAATATTAAATGATCTGAATCGACCAATAGATCGTAAATCAAAATTCATTTGTGATCGCTCGATCAAAAATCAAGTGCATCATAATGCGTACCATATGAAAAGCCATGATGTAATAAAAAATCGTAAAGATAATTCGAGATCATTATAAAATTTGTCTCGGCAAAATAAGACCAATAAAATCGATCACAATTGGAGGTTGTTTGATAATTTAAATCACAAATTTGATCAAAAAATCGAAACCGTATTTCGCTAATTTCTATATCCATCCTGAATAAGAAAAGTATGAAATTTATCTTATTTACCATCATGCATTGACGATTGAAATGAGTTATTGTACATCGGAATCAGAGATTCAAGGTGCAAATGTAGATAGCTTTGACATGTCAAATAAGAGAGAGAAAGGTTTTAAAAAAATCATATAAATAAATTTTGAATTCAAAATTTCAGCAGTAGAACAAAAGCCTCAAGACTTGGCTTCCTTTCTATTACCACTTGGCAACAAAAGAAGCCCTTTCTCCTTATTTTTATAACACCAAAACCCTTTCCATTTATTTCCACAAAATCCAATTAGACTCCAATTGAAGAAGACTTCAACCCTCTTCTGCTCCAGCAACCCTTGATGCTCCAAGTTCTGGAGTTATTGCTGCTCCCTTGAAGCCTTGTAGTTGCTGCTCCCAACAGCACTACCGTTGTTGCAACACGACTGCAGCCACCTCCTGCTGCTACATCAAGCAGCTAGGAGCTGCTTCTCCTCATGCCAAAGTCCCGAATGGAGCTCACTACTCTACTGCAAGCATTCAAGTCCTGCTGGAGCTCCTTGCAGCTCACTACTGCAGATTGCCTCGAGCTGCTGCAGCCTGCTACTGCTGCATGTATAGTTTTTGCAACAGTTGGAAGTGCTGCTAATTCAAGCCCAAATTTGATCTCCATTTTAGAGATCCAAATAGGTACAATTATCCCTCCTCTTACTGCCATCCATGTTCTTGTACAAATCTGAATTCTATTCAAAATTTTTGTTCAAGATCTTAACTTTAAAAGGATGGAAATTGAGACATATATTTTTAGATCTGAATTAAGATCAGATTTATAGCTCCTAATCTTGGATTTTAAAAG
The DNA here is from genome assembly GCA_037367405.1 of Ottelia alismoides. Taxonomy (NCBI): domain Eukaryota; kingdom Viridiplantae; phylum Streptophyta; class Magnoliopsida; order Alismatales; family Hydrocharitaceae; genus Ottelia; species Ottelia alismoides. The sequence continues at coordinate 403,276 of JAZKJV010000105.1, forward strand.
ATCAAATCTTGGGGTTCTTACATAGATTATCTGCCCTAAAAAAAGTTACAGTTTTTAGCATGTTAAAAAAAGAAAATTTGCGGTAATTTTGCATGTGATTAGGCTCAAATTTAAAGCCACTATTAGATGCAGATTTATTATATGGAATATGAAAATTTTGGAGGCGATTTGCATGTATTAAGATATGGAATCCCCTTGATAATTCTTTAAAACCTCTTGATAATTCCGTGGAATTTCCACGACAGACAATGCGACTGCAAATTTCCTTAATTCTCCAGTCAAGATCAAAGGAGACCATGGATGCAAAAGGATATGATGCATAGCTACGCTTCTGCTTCCGAAGCGTAATAGGTATGTCCACATCATCAACCTGTATGTCCGTTTCCTTTAGAGAACCCTGCTCAGGCAAAAAATCAGACCCATCGTTAGGAATAATGTATTCAGAACATCCTCGATACGTGCTAGATGATAGCAATGACCATGAGTAGAAGCAGTCCAATGTGTATAATAATGTGGCAACGATGAGACAAGGACAATGGGAGCTGAGGGTATAGGAGGAGGTGAAGGTGGTGGCGGCATGTAGAGTTCATCATCGAAGTCTACGGAGTCATCCGATCACCTGTCGGAGAAAAGTACATCACTGACTCAAAAAAGGTGACATCAATGCTAACATAATACTTCCTGCGCAGTAGATCGTAGCATCTATACCCTTTTTGTGTCCTGGAATACCCAACAAAGACACACTTGACAACTCTTAGAGAGAGCTTGTCAAGACATGGAGACAACTAGTGAACAAAGGCAACCCAGCCAAAAATACGAGATGTGAGTGACAACACTTCTTTCTCAGGAAATGCAAGGGAAAAAAGGATTTTCTCATCCAAGACAGACGAGGGCATGCGTTTCACAAGATAGCATGCCGTAAGGACAACATCACCCCAAAAGGAATGCGGAGCACGACTTTGAATGAGGAGAGTTCTGATAACATCAAGAAAATGGCGATGCTTTCTCTCTGCAACACCATTTTGTTGTGAAGTATAGGCATACGATGTTTGATGAATAATACCACGAGTTAAAAAGATATTTGAGAGAGTATGAGTACATAATTCCAAAGCATTGTCAGTTCTCACGAATTTCATAGATGAAGAAGACACATTCTACACTTCATTGATAAAGTTTTTGATAACATCTCCTGCTTCAAATTTATTTTTTAATAAAAATACCCATGACAGGTGAGTGAAATCATCCACAACAACAAGATAAAACATGTATCCCTGATGATCGAGAACACGACTTGGACCCCAAACATCAATATGAAATAACTCGAAAATGGAGCTACTGCTTTGACTCTGATGTCTAGGGAAGACAAATCGATGATGCTTCCCCAACAGACGCGTCTCACACTGGAAAGATGACTAAGGAGAAATCTGAGGCAGAACATGACACATTTTCTGGAGCGTAAGATGACCAAAGCGCATGTGGCACATAAAGGGTGAGGTATATCTAGCAGAGTGGGAGGAAATGCCTGCGTAAAGGGTCCAACCAAGCGATAGAGACTCCCTGCTTACGGCCACAACTAATCACCTTGCCCATAAGGATGTCTTGAAATACCAGAGAGGATGGGTCAAAAATAGCTCGATAATGTAGATCCTTCGTAATCAGACTAATAGATAACAAATTCATAGAAAAGTCAGGCGCATGTAACACATTCTCTAGATGTATAGAAGGTGTCAAGCTAATCTCCCCATGTCTTGTGATCGGTGAATGAGTTCCATCTGCTATAACCACAATCCTCCCTGGAGGAACCTGTCTATACACTATAAGTTGACCTCTGTCTTTACACAAGTGATGTGTAGAACCGGAGTCCATAATCCTTTCTATAACATCATATCTACTACAATTAGTAAGTGTATAAGTGAGGTACTAGAAGATGCTGCTCTGTTTTAACATCAGATCCACATTACTTTCTCTTATTAACAGGGAGCTGTATTGTCTACGGCAATCCTATGTGCCCTGTTTTTCTTATCTTGCAGTCTTTATAACTACTGCTTTTGGCTACGTGATTACTGACTTTAGTCTTGGTTACAGGGTCATTCCCGTGTGCCTTTATACATGCCTTCTACAAAATTCAAATTATTTGATTAATTGATTTGGCTTCTTTCGCTGCATCAACTTTTTTATTTGATTTGCCTTTTTCCTTCGATGTAGGTTGAAGTGGAAAGAATAGATATTGGTGAACCAGATACTTCAGGTATTTAAAATTCTCGATTTTGTATTTCCAGTGTTCCTTTTAGAGATGGAGTTTGGATATAGTCAACATATTTAGAGAAGCTGATGGTAGAAAGTTAGAGTAGAGGATGCATAGTTTAGGGTATTAGATGAAACTAATGTGAACTACATGGACAAAAATATAGCAACAATGTTGGTTATAACTCATCCCAAACATAACCGCTTGTTCGGAACTCAAGGGACTCACTCTTGTTTTAAAAAATGGAGAAACCTTCTCCCACTTTTAAGTCGGGTTCGCTACATGGATTCTTGCTCAAATCCATGTTGAAAGATCCGACTAATAATTACGTTGGCTGTCAGCTACCTGACGCAACCCCCGCAAGGAGGGACTCATTCTTGTTTTGCTTAATTTTAAAATGAATCACCTTATAACCGACTATTTTTTGGTTACATCAAATTGCAACCACAGTGAATGGTATTAGATTAGCAAAGGGTTTCCAAACTATATGATCTTTTCAATCTCTCTTTTCAACGAGATTGGGTCCTCGAAGCCTCATCACTCTTTTGCATATGGATTCTCAGTCATTCCCTGCAAACGCATTGGGAGGAATGAGTGGGTGAGAACTTTGTTCACCAATGTGGCTAGTTGAGGTTGAGGCCATCAAAGAAAGTATCATTCCTAACTTGGACGTGAATGAAACACATGCTCTATAGTGAGTCACCGCATGAATCTTCCCTTGGAAGCGACTATTATCAAGTGATTCTCAAGTTATATAGACCATATCGAGGTCCTTAGGCTGATAACACGAGAAAAACTCATTTGTATCGTATACTCATAAGTCCTCGTATGCGGCATAAGAAATTTTTTTGTTAACCATTGTAACAAAGCCACCATCTAAAGAGACGGCTTTTGCTGAAACATGTCAAGGTTGCATCTTCTAGAGACAACTATTACCCAAACACAATCCACCTCTTGAGGAGTCGACTTCCTCTACATAATCATGAGCAAATAGTTCATGTTTGCTGATGTCTTAGCTCATATAAAAGTCTTAAACCCAATCAAACATTCAACTCAATCATCCACTTACATTACATTCCAAAATAGCAAGAGCTTCGTGCAAACAACATTACATTAATTCAAACAATTATCTATGTTTGTGCCTACAAACATATTGCAGCTTTATGTTTTTTTATTGGTTGGGTAGCTTCGGTCAGTCCGATGTGAACAACGACTAATTGACTAGCCTGATCCATTTGTGAAATATGTGAGGCAGTCTAGTCATTCATGCCTTCATATTGAGTGGTGATAAGATTGAACGGCGAAATGTGCCAAAATCTGCATCTGTCTCCTTCCTCGATGCATGCCTGAGTAAGAGGAATCCTTGAAGTTCCATATTCAGGAAACGGAGTCTCAATTCACATTCCAATGGGTTAATTGAAAATCATCATGTTGGCTTTGAGACGACCTCCACCATGTCCTCGCACTCAACCTCGTCCTCGACCATTGACCTATCTTAAAGAAGATGATGCTACAACGACATCACCACCACCACCTCCTCTTCACCATCAACTATGTCCACGTATTGATGCTGGATAGAATTCGATACTCGGCGATGTGCATATGTTGTTACATGATTAATTCAGTAATTTGGTTTTACAAGACAAATGATTTTGCCAAATCGTGACGCCTGCATTGGATCCATATGTTAAAAGTTTTCAATTTGTGAAAATAAAGCGGTTGTGAGAAATGGTAGAGAACTGTGCTTACCACAATTTCACGGATACTTCTGTGCCTACCAACATCTTCCATGCCATGTAGTCATCAGCGACACTGTGACCACCTAGCACTATAGGAACTGTTGGAAACACGTAATCACCACGGTTATTCCACATTTGGAGATACCCAACATGATACTAGATCCAGTTTATAGAGGTCTTCTCTCGAAGATCGATGGCGGGGAAGATGTGAAAAGTTTTACAAAACATTAGAACTCTTTGCCGTACTTTGAACTGAGATAAAACTCTATAAGGAGTGTATAGCTCTATAATGTACTAATGAATAAGTGGTAATATAGCCACGTGCAAATGCCGCCTTTCCAAACAATATGGAGGGAGCGAGTTCATAGCATTAACAATATAGGGTGTTTATAGGACACGTGCATTACAAAAGTGATTAAAATTTCAGATAGGCGAGTACTTTAAAATGATATGCATTTCCTTATCGAGTCTGATGTTTGTAGATTGAAAGCATTCCTATATGGTTGTATAATATGCATTGGTTTAGTTGCGATGTCAAAGTTTACCTGCCATCAACATCAAGGGGACTAGCATACCATAAAAGATGATGATCAAATATAACACATTTTATGGAAACTGCTCTCAAGCTTATAACTATAGACATACGAGTTGATTTGTCTTTGCTTTTAATGTGACACACAATTGTCTTTAAAGATAAACAAACATGCATTTCCCCAATTGTAACCTATGGATATCTCTAAATCTTCGATAACACTAGGTAACTCCAAGAAATGCCGTTTCTTGACTAAGAATGATCTCTCACAACAATTGCAGAATGCATGATTATCGATGTTGCAGATGTCGGTATTTAGTATTCAGTCGGAGGTGTCACTGGAGTAAGAATATTTGATATTCGAGAGGATATTCATTATTATTCGGCTGCGTTTATTTGAATTATATCTTTTAGTCTAGTACATAAATTCTTATATATTTATACATATATGGGCATCAATCAATAAGTATCCAAGATCAAACAAGTTGTATATGTTGAGTTTTAACATTTGTGGTGATACTAGGATAAATGAGAATCTTTAAAAAAAATGAAAAAATAGTAAAGCGAAATATTTGGTCGAATATCCGAATATTCGAGATTATTCTGGTTGGACAAATATTGACCGAATAGCAATATTCTATTCGATCACCCCACCCCCGAATAGAATATTCAATCCGAATATTCGGTCCTTTTGGCTAAATATTGCAACAGTGGACTCATAGTTTGCATATATGGGGAACACCAGAAAATTCTCTTCGAATCTTGTCATACGAATCGGTGCACCATCAATCTTAGGCATCTTCGATCTTAAACCCAACAATCTCTCACACAAACTAGGCCAACTCGATGAAGCAATCTGGCTAATCGAGACAATCATGTCGATCTTAAGGACAAAATAGATATGCAACATCCTGAAGCATTATAGTCATCTCTTTATGACACATGAAATGTATGTATCTTTGGTCACCATCTTTCTACCAATGCTGTGATCAGATCAGTGCAATGTGAGGTCATAATTTTTTCTCCAGATCCCATCTTATATATTGTCATTAGATTTGGCTTGACGAGATGAATCCAATATATCATGCGAATCGGAGATAACTACGAATTGTTATGAATTTTTGAAGGGAAATTAACATTGGTTGAGCATGTCATCAACCCTTAAGTCATTGTAATTAATTAATCATTATTAAGTAGACTAATGGCGATTAAGGTTACTAAGTGTGATTCAGAACTTAATCATGGATTAATAGTAATTAATCATGGTTAGCACTAATTAATTATGAATAACTCTGATTAAACGCCATTAGAAAAATCATGGCTTTAGGATAGACATGAGCGAAACCATATACTGGATAACCTATGGTTTTCACGATGACATGACCTATGTCTAGGATGTCATGTCATTATACTGTGGTGGGAAAACTGAATTACTTGTTTATTTATAAGACTCCAGGGTTCTCTTATATAGGAGAAAAACCTTGGGTAAATATCAAGAGGGGTAAGAAGATAAAATAAGAAATAACATCAAAGATGTACACTAATCTCAACACCCCCCTCAAGCTGGAGTGTATGTGTTGATCATGCTCAGCTTGGAACATCTTTGGAAAGGGCCGCTAGTAAGAGCTTTGGTGAATATATCAGCAGTCTAATCTCCGGTAGAAACATGAGAGGTGGATATGAGACCCTTCTGGATCATGTCTCTGGTATAGTGGCAATCCACCTCTATATGCTTTGTACGTTCATGGAATGCAAGATTATTTGCAATAAAAATCATTGCCTGATTTTCACATAGAATTGCATAGGAAGAGGTACATCAACTGCTCTGTCAAAATCGAACTCACCTACATTATCTCTGTGCTTCCTTGAGCCATGGCTCTGTATTTGGATCAAATGTTGATCATTCTTTGTTTGTCCAGAAGACCCCCAGAGGTACTGTCGTTATCATGGTATATGTTGATGATATACTTGTTACGGGAGATGACATACAGGGGATAAAGATGGCAAAAGCATTTCTAGGCCATCAGTTTGTGACTAAAGATCATGGTACCTTACGATATTTCCTGGGGCTGGAATTTCTAGGAATGCACAGGGTTTTGTAATGACCCAGAGGAAGTATATTACAGATATGCTTGTTGAGACGGGCATGATTGGTTGTCGTCCTTCGACTACTCCCATGGATCCTAGTATGAAGTTATATGAATATGATACTGAGGAGGTTGATAAGAGAAGGTATAGAGAAATGATGGGAAAGCTTCTCTATATTACTATCACTAGACCGGACATCGCTTTTGCAGTAAGTCAGGTGAGTCAGTTCGTGGAACAACCCAGACAAGAACATATGGATGCCATATATATGATACTGAGATATTTGAAGTCATCTCCAGGTGCAGGACTTTTGTTCAGGAAAGAAACAAATCTCTCTATTTCTGCATGTGCTGATGAGGATTATGCAGAATGTCTTAGGGATCGGAAATCCACCTCAGGTTCTGCAGTGTTCGTTGGCAGCTCATTGGTTTCTTGGAAAAGCAAGAAATAGACAGTGGTAGCCAGATCTAGTGTCGAGTCTGAGTACAGGGCCATGGCTCAGGCAAGTACAGAGATGTGGCTTCGAGCTGCATTAGAAGATCTGCATATAGATGTGCCTCTACCCATGCAATTACAATGTGATAATCAAGCAACATTATTTATTGCTAATAACCCGGCATTTCATGAAAGAACAAAGCATATCGAGGTATACTGTCACTATACCAGAGACTTGATTCAAAAAGGCTTGATCTCTATTTCCCATGTTAGTTCAGGAGAGCAAATTGTAGACATTTTCGCCAAGCCTTTGCTCAGAGGGCCATTTCAGAAATGTTCTTCCAAGCTGAGCATGATCGATATCTATGCTCCATCTTGAGGGGGAGTGTAGAGATATTTCTGTAGTTTAAGTACTTTTCTGTTATGTTTATTTCTTTGTTCCTCCTTATGTAATTTACCTATAGGCTTTCTCTATATAAGAGAGCCTAGGGTTCATTGGAATAAATATCTTCGTAGTCTTTTCTTCCAACACACACGAGACATAATTCAGAAGATATACATACATCTTTTCAGTTTGTTCAAAAAATCAAATAGCGAACTTTTTTACAAAGCTCTCCACAAGAATCAATTTTGACCATTATTATTTCAAAATAGGTACCCAATAAATAGTCTAGTTGTAGGACAATGTGCCTACCATACAAAAGTCCAGGGTTCAAATCCCCCTTGTGAGGATTGCGTTAGGTAGTTGACGGTCAGCATAACGAATAGTCGAATATTTCAACATAGATTTGAGCAAGCCGACCCTACTTATAGTAGGAGAAGGCTTTGCTTTTTTTATTCGTAAATAGGAGTAATTTGAGGGGGGTGTTAAATCCCCCCCCCCCCCCCCCCCCTATTTGGATATTTTATATTTTTTTCTTGTTATTTTTGTTCTAATGAGGGCCTGGATGCAACTTTCCCACTAGCATCAATATGTATAAGAGGACTAGGGTTCACAATGAGGTTACGGCATTCTGTCATTCACAATTGAAGAGGTGGATCGTGACCCCTTCAGCAGTGGATTGAAGAGAATTGTTTCCTTTTTTTGAGTTGTGATTCCTTCGCCTGGTAAATTGACTGTAATGCAATTTAATGATTTGTTAATGAGCACAAATTGTCACAAGTACTCTTTTAAAGAGCGACCTACAGGTAAATCACATTCATACCCCTAATTGGGCGGAGAAGAAACAAACATGGAGAGCAAAACAGATCCAGATAACATGTACAACTAACTCAACTTATTCTCAACAGATGTGACTCTCCGTAATGGTCAATGCTAACTCCTGAGTTATGATTGCATATTTCAGTTTTTAAATTTTCCTATTAGCAAATTTAGTGGCTGATCTTCCCAAAATTTGGAAAAAAATGAGTTTTTGCTGTTCTATGACGGATATAAATTGTATCAACTAGGATTGTTCTTCATTTTCTTATGAATCCGAAATATTAATTAAGTATAATTTGTCGATTTCATGCTTGTTCATCTTGTAGGCATGGTCAAACCTGTTGGCAGGCCTGGTGAGTATCTGTCAGGTCCCCCCAATCACTCTCCTTTATCTCCAGACAATAAGGTCAATGAAATGGAAGAACACTTCCACATGCTTTTTGGGGATGATGTTGATGATGATGAGAATGATGAAATGCCAAATGAAACAAATGTTGCACCTGCAGTTGGGTTTGGCCTGCCTTTGACGAACCGGAACGATAGTGATGATGAAGTTGCTGATGTGGATGTTAGCGAAAATGAGGGTGAAAGGGGGCCAAATGCTGCTGAAGCTCTGCGTGCCCAAGTGAATGCAGAGGAAGATCAGCAACAGTCCTCAAGCTCAAGTGGGAGCAGTGGAAGTGGAAGCAGGAGCAGTGGTAGCGGCAGCGGGAGTGGTAGTAGCAGTGGTGACAGTGAAGCCAGCGATAATGACACAGCCAGTTCTGGTGGTGATATTGATATATGAAAGGAAGGCGGCCAAAAATAATATATCTTGGGTCTTGGTCATGCATCTGGGTTGGAAATACCGAGCCAGGCAATACCATCCAAAGACAGCCTTGATAGCGACTTGGACCCTAATTATGACATGGTGGCGATAATCGCCAATATAGCAGTAATACCAGAAAGATATTATTCGGTCGAGCTCATGATGTTTATGGCATGTCATTGTATCTAAGATGTCAGAAAATGTTTGTTAATATGGCAGAGGGATATTGTTGGTTTAACCTATCAGTTATCAGTTTGCGCTGACCTGTGTTGTACTCTGTATCAACATTTCAGTTTTCGACTGAGTCCAACTATATATGCTAATGGTTACCGTTCATCCTATAATATTTCATTTCCACTAACACGTGAACGTTGAAATGCAGAATGTAATCGGATTGCATAGCAAGAATTGAAAGGTTCTCGACGCTATCTTAAAAATGGCCTTTATCGGGTGATCGGTAAAGACCTCTATGGTACTTCATATGGTCTGTGGAGCTGCTTGCTTTAACCAGCATATCGTTGGCGTAGACATCAAAGGGCTTTACTTGGTGAAAACGCAGTTTACATGACACTTGGTAAAACTTTCCTTGTATATTGTTGATGAATTATTTATCCCCTTTAACTCTAGGGTTAAAAAGCCAGGACAAAGTGCTGATCTTTGAATAAGAAAGAGCGATGTTTTAGAAACTGAATCGAACTTCAAACATGTCAGTATTGGTTTTTTTATTTTCAGGGTTGAGCCAGTGAGATCAACCGATCAAAGTAGTGATGTTGTAAGCAGTTTATAGAAATTTGAAAGAAAAAAGAGTTGTACTATTGGTGGTTGGGTTAGTATAGTCCAATTGGATCGAACCGAGGTTGAATGGTGTTCCATACAAATATAGATGCATTGTGCTATGGGGAGTATCTAGAATTTTGAAGAGGCTATGTGGGAGCCAGAGCTTGATATAAGAGAAAATGCATCTTTTTGAGTGATAATATCATGTATTGTGTTGTATATATTTTGATTATTAAAAATGACTTTCACTATCTTTAAAGATTTTATTGATTTAATCATTTTTACTATTTTTAAATCCATGAGCTATGTCTTGAGGATGAGGCTATAATGTCATGTATTTCGAGGATGCAACAGACACCAACGTCCGACACTCACGAGTGAGATCTTAGGTACTTAGCAAATCCATCTCGTTAACAAGAGATACAACAACTACATATATAAAGCTATACTAGTTTGTTTTCAATAGTATATCGCAATAATGTGTCTTAAAAGTAAAAGATGGCAGCAAAGTAAATTTCACAAAGGTATCGCATCATGTCTGCTGTAGTATGACGACAGAAGCTCGAATATGGAAGATGCTAACGCTAAACACTAGTGTTAGGGTAACTATGTATACACACTCTCAAGGTACACACGCACTCACTACGAAACTTGCCTTGTCAGGTCATAATTCAATCACATTGGATCACACTTCTGGCATGTGCATTAGTTCATTAGTTATTATTAATGCGTAGAAAAACTCTACTAGCCATTTGAAAAAGTCCTCGATGGTGTAGGACATGAGTCTAGTCTCTCAGTCATTAATCAATCTCTTTATTGTGTGCGCAGGAAACTCCCCTAATGATGCTAACGCTCGAAATCTCATTTATTGCGATCTTAAGAAACGATATTCTAATTACTATATATATATATAATTCAAACCTTAGACTACTAAATACATCACTTGGTATCAATCTCGCTAAATCTATACACAAAGCAAACTTGAGACTATGAATTACACAACTTGGTATCAAACTCATTAAGAAGACACTGAAATCAAACATTGGGAACAAGTGCAACACATCATCCTACTCATCCGTTGGGATCACAGTTATTTAAGTTTTTAAAACAGGTCTGGATGCATATATAATTACTTTATATTCATTTGAATTACCCCCCCCCCCTCACTCCATATACAATAAGAAGATTTTTTATTGTAATCCCTGTGTATTTTTTACCAAAATCAAAAGTTAATGTTATGAATCTAGGGCATTTATCGAGTCGAAAAAGTCCAATCACCCCGACTCCGACTCGAATTCGATAACTAAAGTCGAACTCAATATTGGACTAGATAAACTTCAAGTCCAAGAATGTTGACTCGAACTCGTCGAGTTTGAATTGTATCACAAGACTCTCGATGAACCTTTTGTATGTTAATTTTATAATCATTGTTTGTGAGCTTTCTTTAGATAAGCAATTAAACTCATTAGGAATCTTATTAATGTGTGTATATGTATTCATGTTTGTAAATGTACCTATTCACGTGCATTTGATAATAACTTTGATAATTTGACATAAATTTGACGTCTAACATATTTCTATCCTACCATTATCATCAACTTTTGAATGACATGACTTTTCCATCTCTTTCGACGAGTAAATGATCCAAGAATGCATGAATAAGTCATCCAAATCTAGGCAAACTTGTAGTTGGTAGTTAGACCTTAAAATCTATAGGTTCCAGACTTGTAAATTTGTGACATCACAAGGAGAAAGATGGATACACGAGGAATGACCTAGGAGCAGTGGTGGTGTTGACGACATCGACAACATCATGATGCTGGGTTGTTGGCAACATCACGGGGAAGGATGAAGAAGGAAACAAAAGGGGATGACATTGGCAGTGTTGGTAGCATCACAGACTCATGATGTTGATAATTGATAGTGATTGTGTCTTCGTAGTCTAAGGCGTCGGGTGATGTAGGTGGTGTCACATGCTTATGACATGACGCGACAGTGTTGCACATGGAGCAGCATGCACAGATGAGAAAGCTAGAATGAAAAGTTTAGAAGGCATACAAAATGTTGGAGATGGAAGAGGGGGAGGGATATTTTGAAGGGAGAGGGATGAAGTTTGTTAATCACATCCATATGCAAAAATGGAGAGAATTTAGGTTTTAGAAGATAGGACAAATAAGCATTGCAAAGCTTGAAGGTGTTGCTCTGCTCCATTTCCCCCTCATATTCATACATCATGTATGGCCATATGGAATGGAAGATATATAAAAACTAATAATAAATCGAGTTAACAGATTGAGTTAGCAGGTTGAGCATGATTGACCTCGAACTCGATGAGATAACAAGTCAATTATCTAACTCGATCTCGAACTCAATAGCTTTTTAACGTTGATGCTTGTGTTTTTATTAAGTTGAGTTCGAGTTGAGCTCATCAAGCTTGAGTTTTCCTGGTACATGCAACTTCAAGAAATTAATGTATGTGATTTGGAGAAATGTTCCAAGCACCCACTATTTCTTTTATGTGGACTGCACATATTTCATCTTGAATAATTAATGTTATGACGTGAATCATGATTTTAAAGACCAAATCAAACATCAAACCGATCACGTGTCAATTTTGGATTTTTATGGTCATGCTAATAGGACCAACCGGTCGAACTGGTGATGACATGAATAGTTCATAAAACAAGAAAAAAAATCAAGTCGTTATATTCTTGGTTCGGTTCATATGTTATAACGAGGTCAAACGAAGGTAGATCGATATTTCATACAAATAGATATGAATAATGCTACATCATAGAATGATTTTTACTCGTGTGTCCTTTCAAGTTTTCCTAATAACACTTATAACCCTATTTTTTACAATTACATGTGTGCCCTTGAAAAATCCACATGCATCTACCTCATTCATTAATTTTATCCCATCTCACAAGAAAATTCAATCAATAATCCATTAAAATACATAAATAAACAACTGATGTGTTTATGTGAAGCAAAACAAAAACCTAATATTGAGACAAAGGTTTCAAAGTCAAATATCTCTCACGTACAGCCTCCTGTGAACCCATACTCACTTTTGAATTAATGTACATTCAAATATCTACAAATCAAGATCAAATTCAAAAGAATCAGAATCCATATGTGACATTTAGGTTTTGGTATCACATTGTATATTGTACAGATTTACTAACCTTGACTTGTCATTTTATGTACATCATTATTTTTAAAATTTTTTTCCTTTTCATTTACTTTACTTTATTTGTGTTTTAATAAACTATGTAAAACTCCAATTTCAAAACACTAAGAAAATCTAAGAAAAAGAGTCATTTTGAGTTTATATACATAGTATGTACATAAGTCTCATTTATTTTTTCATTTATTTTCTCAATAATTAAAAATATAAAAAATATAATGTTTAAATATTTTTATTCTATTTTATTTTATTTCTCTTGATTTTTACATTAATTAAAACTCACAAAAAATGTAAATGTAAAAATAGAGTTTACACCTAAAATACCACCAAAAAAGAGTTTGTACAACGGTATCTTTCGACTTTACTTCCCATGAAAATTGTAGATCTCATCAAGACGAACAACATTCGTGAAGGAAATTTTTCGATTTGATTTTATTTGTTATTTTATTTTAATTTTTCTTTTTTTTTATTTTCTGAATTTTGTTGAGGCAACACATGGCATCTCCTGGAGCCACCACATGCCCCTCTACTTAAGACCCTTTGTTTCCTTCTTTTTGTGACATTAGATGAAACTCCTTTCATCCAATGAACACAATATGTTATTTTCCTTTTATTTCCTTTTCCACGTGTCATCATCTCAACCATTTGATCTCAGTCAATTAAACGATCGAGACCACTTCCTCCTCTGTGCCCAGCTGACCTCTTCCCCGATCTCTCCATCCCACCACCACAATGACCAAACTTTTGACCTCCTCCTCAAGCCACGTAACCATTCATGGTTTCTGCCTTCACCCTCTCCATAACACCCTCAAAATCCCTTCGACCACCCTCTTCGCATGCCATCCACCATTCTCTGAGAGAAGAGTATCCAACTCCTTTTGTGCATCGTCGGGGACAACATTGACACATCGGGTTGAGCGACGATGAGGTTTAGGTTAGTTCCGTGGGGCTTCACCCATGTAGTAGCATCTTTCCATGCTTGCCTCCCAGCTTCGAGGTGGCGCTCATTGCACATCTTAAGGCCAACATTGCTAGGGTGTCTACGTGCTTAGCACCCTACGGTGAATAACATAGGTAAAGTCTCTCTTCTTCTTTCTCTTTCTTTTTTCTTTCTTCAACTTCTACTACCATCCTTTTCTCAAACTCCATCTCTCTGTGATCTAGAGTAAGGATTGAAACACTCTGAATCTCGACCAATGACAACCAATCATCTCCATTATCTTCACTCTCCATCTTCCTCTCTACCTTTCGGATTCCCCCGTCAATCTATTTCTCATCTCCCTCGCACATACAGAGCTGACCATCCACCTCTCATCTTGAGTCCAACGACCACCTTAATGAGAGCCTGTACCCAATTTTCACCTACAGAGAAATGGCCACTAGATACCTACGTGCATGATCCATCGAGCTCTGCTCGAGCATAAATCATATATTCTTGTAGGTATCTTCTTCTATATCCATAGTAGTAGGAGTTGGAGCACTAAATCTCAAGGTTTCATAATGTTTTTGACCACTTGCAACCCATATGAGAAGACCTCGAGCTGTAATGTAGCAATAGAATGGGGACAGATCCTCTGTTGTCGCATCCCTTTTTGTAAAGCAGGGGATCCGCCAGATGAGAATTGAACGTACTACATAGGGGGCAGGGATGGTCGACACACGTCCCGGGATCATCCATTCTTCATCTGACAGATCCTTGTGTTACAATAGGGGTTGTAACAGCAGAGGATCCTCTTTAGCAGCAGAATTGCCCACTTCTTTTGTTTTGCAGTTACAGGATAATTCTCAGAAGATGGGTCTCGTCCACAACAACAGCTATCCTCGAGTCCACCTCCCTATCAACAAGCCGCACCAACGCCCATCACTGAGGCTAAACTCCAGTCGATGGAAGTGTCATAGGAACTGCAACTGCATATCACCACTTGAGGGCATCTTCTCTAATGTGCAACCATCATCGAACAGAAACCAACCTCCTCACTTTGGCTTTGTGTGCACGCCATTTCCATCGCATGGTGCAGAGGGATCATTCAACATTTCCCTTCTTTGAGCACAGTAGCTGAGAAACACCCATCTCCAAGTTGCTCGTCCATTGCACGTAGTAGCAACAGCCTCCACGCCTCGCACGACCATCGTGAGCATCCCCGCCTCCCCCATCACCATGCACCTCTGAGCACGTCTACAATTGGACTTCCCACGTCACGACTACTCTCCTTGCGCACTTCGTTTCTCTGAGTCGGCTTGACTCTCGCCCTCTCGTGTGTTGACGAGTGAGCAGCACCATGCAGAAGCAGCATGAGCTCAACACTCTTCCTATCTCCACCTCGTCGGACTCCCCCACATTCAACGAGGATCACCTGGAGATCGACACCTCTTCTACAACGAGAATTTCTTACAAAAACCTCATGTGCATCTCACATGCAAAGAAATTGTAGGCGCATCCATCCAAAAGTACGTAATTGCGAAGAAATTCCCAATGGTATATTTTGAGTTTATTTTGTTTATTTTATTTGCATTTTTACCACTGAACTTTTTGCATCGATTTGAACATTATTTTATCATCACATTTAAATTCTAAAAATTGTTTATTGTAGAACAATTAATACTATATTGTAATATTTATTGGTAATTTTGGACTAACGCTTGCTTTATCATAATTATTATTGTATAATTGAGTATATTTTACCCATTCTATGATATTAAATTTGAGTAAATCATATATTACTCTAAAAATCCTTGAAAAATCACACTTGTTAAAACTAGTTTATCACTGTATTGAATTTTGGCAATTGGATCTTAGTTGGTTAACCGTTGAGTATTTTTAGGAAACTAAGATTGTTCCGGATTCTTCTTCTTTAGAAATATTTAGGATACTTTTATCTCTGGAAAATACTTGTGTTCTCTATTTATTAAAATTCACTTCCTCATAAAATCACCATTCTTGCATTTAATAATTCGCTAAAAATCCATTTTGAATCATAAAAATCTCAAAAAATCATAGAAACTTAAATTTTCATTATTCCATATCAAGGTTATTTTTCATAAATTATAGATTTTATTTGATTGAAAATTTGTGAAATCATCCCTAAACTCGACTGCATTTGCACAACATCACATTAATTGCATATAAAATCAAAAAAATATTCTCTTGAAAATCTTGAGCATTTTACTATCTGAAAATTAATCTTAGGTATTTGTTACCTCCTTGTGATCGACCTTTGGTTTGCATAAGGAAAAAGGAACATAATCACTTGAATTTTTTGAATTTTTAAGTAATTTTTGAGAAATTGTTATCTACCCGACTACAATATAATTCTTGCAAATTAACTTAGGCAGTTAACAAATTTTCAGTCCTGTATTTTAAAAAACTCATAGTTTTAGCCTTTTATTAGTACAGTTCTGCTCTTATATTAAAGTCAATATTGTAACTTTTTTTAAATATAGGAGCACATATGTAATTGCAAGAAAATAGTCCAAGGTAGAAATGTTATTAGAAAAACTCAAATTTTGTCTAATTTATATAGATACATATAATTGAGGTATGGTCAACCTCATGCACAATGTGGTAAGAGAGACATAATGTTCATAAGATAGAAAGATAGAAATGATATTTGGTCATTGGCATGCATGAAAGGAGAAGAGATATAAACAATTACATCATATTGTGTTTATAACGATATTTGTTTTAAACTTGTCACTAAATCGTCTATTGATGATGTATAGCGATGAATATTATCCGTTGCTAAATGATTTTTAAGACCGATAATTTGCAACACAACTTTGCTAAATGAATATTATCCATTGCTATATCATTTGTAATACTCTACACAACACAACTTATTTGTTATTATTTTTCAAAATTTGGAGCCGATCATCTCTAATTTCTAAATTCAAATTTAGTGATGACTAGCTCAAACTTTGAAAAATAGAAAAAATAAACAACAATTATTACTTTCGTGGCTAATTTATAGTATAAATATTATTTGTTAATGGATAATATTCATCGCTATATATTTAGCAATGGACAATTTACTGACATATTTAAAAGAAATATTACCATAGACTCAATTTATTGTAATGAGAAAATCATATTATGGGTTAGAATGAAAGTAGATTATGAATAACTTTTAAAATTTTGCATTTTATTTAATAATCAGACATTTGTTTTGCTCAAAATAGATGGTTGAAGCAGTGGTTGGATTCAGTTCGTTCAACTTGATCAAGCGGTCCTTTTTATTTTTGAGTAAAAACCTAGTGGTTGGATCATTTTGCTTCCGATTCTTAATTTCATTATTTTGAATCGACCTATTTGATTTTTAAACCCTTGGCACGAATGTACAATATTAATAAGAAAATTAGAATGTTTTTGTACATTTCACAATGATTTATATACAATGGGTGAAGTTGAGTAAATCCCAAGTCAACACAAGTGTCACTTCCTTGAGTGATTATCATGATTGCTAATGAGGGTTTTAAAAGTTGAATCGGACATGAAACTTCTAGGTACTGGTTTTGAATTTTTATGGTTGTACCAGTTGGACCGAGTAGTCGAATCGGTGATGATGTCAGCATTTCATAAGAATCAGAAAAAATCAAACTCGTCGTGTTGTTGGTTTGGTTTGCATGGTCCAATTAGGTAAAATCGAGTTAGATTGGTATATACAAATAAATATGAATAATCCTACATCATATATCTAAAGGATTTTTACACTTGTTCTTTTCAAGTTTTCCAGTAACACTTGCATCCTTATTTTTACAATTATACGTGTTGCCCTCATATTTTTACAAAACTCATAATAATAACATTTTATTAATACACTTGTTCTTCTAGATTATCTAACATACAATATTGTGATTTTTCCCATATATAGGATACACGTGTAATTGCTTAATGTTAGGAGTATAAATGCTATTAGAAAAACTCAAAAGGGCATAATAAATATATTTTGTCAAATTCATATAAATACGTATATACCATGTCTAAAATTAACAATTTTAAATTTATTCAAATTCTAAATAATGACAACAGTTACATTACTGCTTCTCATAGTGTGATTATAATAATTTCTTCTTTACATTGAGTTATCGTTTGTTGAAGTTGGAAGGAGACATCATTATGCACAATGTGGAAAGAGAGGCACTGCTCATGAGGCAGGAAGAGAGAAACGATACTGGATCATTAACATACATAAAGGAGAAGAGATAAAGGAGTACCATGCTATGCGTTAGAATGAAACAAGACAATATGTATTTTTTTAAAATGCATCTTAATAAATAAATAGAAATTATTTTTTTTCAAAAAATGAATAATTGAACCTATTGGTTGGTTCAATTGGTTCAACCGGATTAGACAATCCTACCATGGTTTGATCGATTTTGAGTAGTTTTTATTTTCTAAGTAAAAACCAGGTAGTTGCACCTTTTTCTCCATCTTCTTGGTTTAACCGGTTGGTTCGATTTTTAAAACATTGTTATTATTGCATGTTGTAATATTCTCTTTATTTACATCTACGTGGTTATAGAATTTTAATGGCGAAAGACAAATTTAAAACAAATTTAATCAACGATGCAAAGGTAGAATTCGTGCGCTGCAAACAATGGACATTTGGACTGTTGTCCACAACATGCAAATATAATCCAAACAGCTTTAATTCATAAGAATCATAACCATTATCTTTTTCTGTAAACAAATGTTATTTGTACATAACTATATATTACGTTATTATGTTAATTTTTGATGGACATCACATGTAGTAATTACTTATAAATATACGTAAATGACATCAATATCCATGCAATGAGTTTGGCAAGGTTATTTGCATGTCTTATAGTATTACAAAAGACTATAATTTTGAATATAAGTAGATAAATCGACCTCCAAATCCGTAATACATCGTTATTATTTATCGGCTGGGAGTTTCCTAACATTCATTTACTTCCGTTTCATTTTTTTCACTTTTTTTTAAATTTTACAATGTATATTCATCACCATATCCTTCTAATATGCTAGTCTGATTTTGCTAGAAATAGAGACTCCTATTCCCTTTATCTACAACATGTAATTTTAATGGTCTCAATATGATTATAATCGGCCTATTTTAGATGGAGGACATATGGATTTCTATTTACGACAAAATCAGAATGATATATTAGAGGAATATAACGATGAATATACGTGGCAGTTTTTTCAAAAAAGAAAAAATGAGACAATAGCAATTCATTGACTTTCCCAAGAGCGGGAGATAATACCCAAACCCTATTACCGGAGAGGAGGAGTCCATCAGCATATCTATCCCACGTCATATATTCTTTCCGTTTCCCGCGATCATCGTCGTCGTTTGCCGTAATTCGCAACGGCACGTCGACGAGACGTCGCAGGGAGATATAAGAATGGGCGAGTGCGGCTACGGCTACATCGAAGGCAAAGCATTGCATGCTAAATGTCGGCGGCGATCGCGAAGGATCACATCCAAATACTTCCCTTCTCCCGACGTCGCGACCACCACCGCAAAGAAGTCGCGGAGGATCACATCCAAATACTTCCCTTCTCCCGACGTCCCAACCACCACCGCAAAGAAGTCGCGGAGGATCACATCCAAGTACTTCCCTTCTCCCGACGTCGCAACGAAGAAGTCGCGGAGGATCACATCCAAATACTTCTCTTCTCCCGACGTCGCAACCACCGCCGTGAAGAAGACGGCCGATCGCAGGCAGAAGGAGAAGAAGACGCGTGGCTTCCCGCCTCCACCGTCTGAGTCCGGAAGGGACCGGCTCGTGCAGCATCTGCTCAAGGCTCGGGAGCAGCAGTCAAAAGAGGAGGGCGGTAACGCCACCCTGCTGCCGGAATACTCGTCGGAGACAAAGGTGATGCCGGAAGGGCCTTCTCCTACTATCACCCACTCTCCGACGGCCGCCAATCTCCAAAGCCAGCTGCGTCGGGAGACCAAGAAGGAGGAGCGGACTAACAGCAATGACGACGTCAACGTGAATGCCGGAAAACATCAAGTGAACGACGATGAGGATGACGATCCCACGTCTCCACAGTTGAAGAGGCTGCGTGTTGGTTCTCCCTCTTATGAGAAAGCCTGCCAATTCTTCGCCTCCTTCGCCTACACAGGGAAATCGGGACGTACTCGTAGCACCACCCCCTCGTACTCGCCGTCGTCGTCATCCGCCGCTGGAAATGATGCCACTACTACTACTCTCAACAAGAAGACCGTTGCCGGAGGCAAGATTGGCAGAAAAAGAAGATCGAAGTTAACCACTGCTGCTCAGACGAACGGGGGGATGGAGAAGAAGAGGAAGAAGAAGACGACCCTCAGTGCCCAAGAGCGCTTCAAGGAGGCTTACAGGCGAATATCCAAGGACCATCCGTGGGTTCCTCCTAAATCCCCGCATGGCCTACTGCAGGAGTCCTACTTCGAGGATCCTTGGAAAGTCCTTATCATCTGCCTTCTCTGCAACAAGACCAGGGGTCAACAGGTCCGAAAGTTTTACTCCTATCTGTTATGATTCTTTGAGCTGTGGGTTCTGGCGAGTTTGTTTATAGATTATTGCCAATCAAGCATGGACAAACAACCTCATTTGCAATCTTTTTGGTCGATGTTCTACCCTCAATTGCAACCACTTGTCCCCAAGTTTACTGTAGAGCTACAGACAAGTTGGTCGGCTTTGCATTATTATTTTCTAATCAAAATACCAGAATCAATTGGGCCAAAGTCCTCAAGAACAAGGTCTCAACTGACCATCCTGTTCAAACCATGACATTCTGGGAAATCTTATTTAGTCCGTGTTAGACCAGCAATACTCTCATTGTTGCTACTCTTTGCCAAAACCAATGGAAGCACTCTCTTGAATTTGTTTACTAAGTACAAACTCCTATCTGATGATGGCTCGATGGATCCTCACTGTCATGTTATGGGGTCGAAAAACTTCGTCCATAAACTATCAATCATTACTTGGCTTTTTAAATTACTAAATTATTAGCCCATCATAACCTAAAGCATCGAGGCTTTCAACTATAAAATAGATGTACCTTTGCTTTTCGAAAATATAACATGGCCAGAAATCAACAAGGGCTTGTAATGACTCAGAGGAAATATGCCACTGATTTGCCAAGTGACAAGGGAATGCTTAGATGTCGACCAACCACTACACCTATGGATCCAAGCATGAAACTATATGATGAGGATACTGATGAGGTTGACAGGAGGAGATACGGAGAGCTGGTGGGAAAGCTTCTTTATGTTACCATTACCAGACCCGATATTTTCTTTGCTGTTAATCGAGTGAGCCAGTTCATGGAGCAACCACGACAAGTTCATATGGATGCTATACATATGATACTCAGATATCTCAAATCATCTTTAGGTGTAGGTCTACTATTTAGAAAAGGCAAGGAGGTCACCATCTTATCATGCGTTGATGCAGATTATGCAAGGTGTCCAAAGGATAGGAAGTCCACATCCGGATTTGCTGTATATGTTGGAGACTCTCTTGTCTCATGGAGAAACAAGAAGCAAACAGTTGTAGCCAGATCTAGTGTTGAGTCTGAATATAGGGCTATGTCCCAGGTTAGTACATAAATGATGTGGGTTCGAGCTGTTCTTACAGATCTACATATAGAGGTTCCTCTTCCTATGGTACTGGAATGCAACAATCAGGCTGTTATATTATTGCAAATAATCCAGCATTTCATGAGCGCACCAAGGACATCGAGGTTGATTGTCACTATATACGAGACATGATTCAGAAAGGCTTTATTTCCACATCTCACGTCAGCTCAGAGAATCAAACTGCAGATATCTTCACTAAAGCCGTACTCAGAGGACCTTTTCAGAAGTGCTCTTCCAAGCTGAGCATGATCGACATCTATGCTCCATCTTGAGAGGGAGTGTAGAGATATATCACTTTACATTATTTATTTCGTTGTCTATGTACTGTTTCTTAATTCCACGTACTTATAGATGTCATATGTAATTTACCCATAGGCTACTCTCCTATATAAGAGAGCCTAGGGTTCACAGAATAAACAACTTCTTCATTTTTCCCAATGGGATGATTTGAAAGGAGAAAGAAATTCAAAAGGGAAAAGAGGATAATTGGATAAAGCCAATGGCTACTCAACTTTTACTTCATTTCAATGAGTAGGTTACTTTATACAAGATTTTTTAGAAATAAATTTATATAGGGATTTAACATATTAAAAGATGCAACCTTTCACCTAAAAGACACATATAAATCGAAAAGGCACATCCAAAGGTTGTGACTTTTGGTTGTTTTGCAAAAATTAAAAATTACAATTAACTTACAACAAAATACATATTTTTGACTGCATCAATTCTCATTTGATCTCCCGGTCTCTTGATAAGTTGCTTTATCTTCGGGTTCGATAGAGAAGAAATCCATCTGAATTTGTGGGATCGATGCACCCAATTAAAGCCACCATCTCTTTCTTTCAGCATTACGTCTATAATTCTTTCCCACTAGAGGGCATGGTTGCAAATTTTCTACACCTTCACTTAAATAAGCCATTGTCTTCCCTTTTCCACCAACTTTAAATTTTGGATAAACAACTTTGAGGTGGGGGAATTCTTTGCAATTCTTTCAGGATATATTTGTCTCCCTTTTCTTGGAAAGTACAAAACCTATTCTAAAGATCCCCTTCTTTCTTAAAGGGACTCTTGCTAGAGCTAGAGTTCGCTCTCTCCCAATCCATTGGCTGTGGCGGGCCATGGAATTTATAGTAGATCCCTCATAAGCAATGCGTTAGTGACGGCTATAGAGCTCGTGCTTATGGATCTGTACGCGGTGGAGGTCCCAATGGAGTTAGTGACGATGGTTGCTTAAGTGATTGGGTGTTGTCGTTAGCACTGCAGAAGTTGGGGGTGTGAATAGAGGCATCATGATTTGCATGGGTGGTGATTCTGATGATGGTGGTGGTTTGAGAAATGGCAATGGTTGTGGGGAAGATGGCAAGTATAGCATATATGAAGCACGGGGTGCCGGAGCATTTCAGTGGCGGAGGGGGGTTGCTGCGGGGTTGGTGGTGTTGGTGGAGGGATTGGGATGGTATGTGGTGTTGGAGAATGCTTCATAAGTGGTAGATATAGGTGCAAAATTACCTGAACAACAGCCTGAAACAGAGTGTCGTTGTCGACATCCTTTTCTATTTCTCCTTTGTATCCCATGTAGAACAGATCTATAACTTTATACTCTTCATTTATAGGAGATTTATTGAAAATTGGTCTTATTTTTTCCTTATCTTCTTGCACAGAGAAATCATTATCTTGAATGAATATGTTTTCACGGAACACATGTTATATTGATGTTTTATGGTGGAAATCTTCATTGTGATTGATCGTGACTTCTTCTAGCCATGAATCCAACCATAGTTGCTCCTTGATGCTTGATAGAAAACAAGTTTTGAATTTCTTCTGTCGGGACTGTGAGTCTTGGCCATGACAACTCAAGTTGAACATCGTTTTCCGATGCTCGACAAGATCGTCAAATCACAAGAACGTTTTGTGCTCCATGCTCTGATACTAATTGACGCGGATTGAAATTTAGAGAAGAATTGTTAGGGATGAGAAAAAGGAAATTGGGGTAAGTGGATAAGGAGGACCATGCCAAGCTGCACGAGGAAGAAGAAGAAAAGAGAAGTGGAGTGGATTGTGGGATTTGAGAGGAGAAAGAAATTTAAAGGGGAAAGGGGGATAAAGCCAACATTCCATGTTCCTATTACAAATGACTAGGTTGCTTTAAATAGGGTTTTTTTGGGAAAATTTTATATAGGGATTTAACCCATTAAAATATGCAATATTTGACCTAAAAGGCACTTACAAATCCAAAATGCACATCCAGAAGTTGTGACTTTTGGTTATTTTACAAAAATTAAAAATTACAATTAACTTGCAACAACAATAACAAAGCCTTTTCCCACTTTAAGTAGGGTCGGCTACGTGGATTTTTTGCCCCCATTCTGATCTATCTTAGGTCATTCGCGGGCTTAGATCCAAAAAAATAAGATCCTTTCGTATAGTCTCATTCCAACACTTCTTGGGCCTTCCACACCCTCTTTTAGCCGGCCCAACATTTTAAAACTCACATCTCCTCACTGTTGCATCAGCTGATCTCTTTTGCAAATGGTCAAATCACCTTAAGCAATTTTCTCGCATCTTATCTTCGATCGGAGGTACACCTATTTTCATTCTGATGGCATCATCCCAAATCCGATCTTTACGTGCATGTCCAAATACCCACCTTAGCATTTTCATTTCTGCTGCTGCCGTTCTCCGCGTATGTCTATTGTTCACAGGTCAACATTCGGATCCGTAGAGTATAACAGGTCTCACATTTGCTTTGTAAAACTTTTCTTTGATTTTTAAAGGAATTTTCTCATCAAAGAGTATAGCAGAGGCTCCTTTCCACTTTAGCCAACCTGCATTTATTCTATTTGTAACATCTCCATCAATTTCTCTATCATCTTGCAAAATAGATTCCAAATATCTAAACGAATATCTCTTCTGAATGTTATCATCACCAATCTTAACATCGATTCCTTCACCACTGCGTCCATCAAAAGTACACTCTATATATTCAGACTTAGCTCTGCTTATACGAAATCTTTTAGTCTCCAAAGCATGTCTCTAGACTTCAGGCTTAAGCTTCTCATTTACTCCATCTCTAGTCTCATCAATCAACGCAATATCATCAGTGAATAACATACACCAAGG
Source organism: Ottelia alismoides (assembly GCA_037367405.1). Taxonomy (NCBI): domain Eukaryota; kingdom Viridiplantae; phylum Streptophyta; class Magnoliopsida; order Alismatales; family Hydrocharitaceae; genus Ottelia; species Ottelia alismoides. Next base: position 428,023 of record JAZKJV010000105.1, read on the forward strand.
TATCTCATCCTGAATGTGACTTGTCAACTCGTCCATAATCAAAGTAAAAAGGAATGGACTCAAAGTTGAACCTTGATGCAGACCAGTGTTGATGTCAAGATAGTCAGTCTTCCCATATTGTATCATTACACAAGATGAATCCCTATCATACATATCTTTTATGAGGTTAATGTATATGATAGGTACTTGTCTATTCTTCAAAACTCTCCACAATATCTCCCGTAGGACAATAAGTCTTCTCTAAATCAATAAAAATCATATGGAGGTTCTTCCTTTTAGCTTTGTAAATCTCCATTGTTCTCCCAAGTAGATGTCTTCAATAGTTGAGCGAGTTGGCATGAATCCGAATTAATTTTCTTTTACTTTGGAAACTTGCCTCAACCTTCTTTCGTTCACGCGATCCCAAATTTTCGTAGTACGACTCATCTACTCGATACCTCTGTAATTTGAACAATTTTGAATGTCTCCTTTGTTCTTATAAAGAGGCTCCACGATGCTTCCCCTCCATTCTTCAGGCATTTTCTTGCTTCGCCAAATAACATTGATAAATTTGTAAGCCAAGTCAAACCATGCTCACCTAAAGCTCTCGTAACTTTTACAGGAATGTCATCAGGTCCTACACATTCCCCATGTGTCATAACCTTCAAAGTCTCCTCTACTTCCTTCCTTTGTATTCGTCTGTAGCTTGCACGATTCAAGTAACGTTTAGTACTAGCTAGATTTCCTAAAGTGATCTCTCTATTTCCTTCCACAATGAAAAGCTTATGGAAGTATTGCTTCCATCTAGTCTCTATATCCTTTTGAGTAACAAGCATGCGAACTTCCTCATCCTTAATGCATCTCATTTGAGAAGATCTTTGGTCTTTCTTTCTCTTGCTTTAGCCAGTGTGAATATATCTTTTTAACCCTCCTTCGAATCGAGATTTTTGTACAAATCTTGTAAGCTTTTGACTTAGTTCGCTTACCATCTTCTTTGCTTCATTCTTAGCTATTTTGTAGTTTGTAATAGTTTCACATGTTCTATCCTTAGACATAGCTTTAAAGCAAGCTCTTTTAATTTTAAGTTTCTCTTGCGCCCCTCCACTCCACCACTAAGCCTCCCTTTGGCCTGTAGCTCCTCCTTTTGACTCGCCTGGCATCTCTTTGGCTACCCTTCGGATACAAGATGCTACCGCCTCCCACATCTCATTAGCACTTATGTTACACTCCCAAGATAAGTCTTTTAAAAATTACAATTAACTTGCAACAAGAATAAATATTTTTGAGTGCATCAAGAAGTGTTTCCTAATGACGACATTCATATAGACGTTTGGATGATTCTAGGTAAGTGTGGTTTGACTTGACTTACAGATTTATTCAATGATATTTGACGAAGCAAGAAAATGCTTGAAGAATGGAGGAGAAGCATCGTGGTGCCTCTTTACAAGAACAAAAGAGTCATTTAAAATTATTTAAAATACAGAGGTATCAAGCTGAGGAATCATACTATGAAAATTTCGGAATGCGTGATCGAAAGAAGATTGAGGCAAATTTTCAAAGTAAACGAAAATCAATTCGGATTCATGCTAGGTCGCTCAACTATTAAAGCCATCCACTTGCTGAGGAGAACAATGGAGATTTATAGAGCTAAAAAGAAGAATCTCTATATGATTTTTATTGATTTGAAGAGGACTTATGATTCTATCCTACGTGAGATATTGTGGAGAGTTTTGGAGAAAAGATAAGTACATGTCCTATACATTAACCTCATAAAGGATATGTATGATATGGCTTCATCTTGTGTGATGGTCCAATCTAAGAAGACGACTATTTTGACATCAACATTGGTCTGCATCAAGCTTCAGCTTTGAGTCCATTCCTTTTTAGTTTGATTATGGACGAGTTGACTAGTCACATTAATGATGAGATATCTTATGTGTATTATTCGTTGATGATATTGTGTTGATTGACGAGACTAGAGATGGAGTAATGAGAAGCTTGAGGTCTCGAGACATGCATCAGATACTAAAGACTTTCGTATAAGTATGGCTAATACTAAATATATGGAGTTCACTTTTGATGGAAGCAATGACGACGGGAGTGAGGTGAAGATTATTGATGATAACTGTAAACATATATTAGTTTACTTTGTATTTCTCTGTTATTTTTCTTTTCTGCCGTATGCTTTATGTAATTTACCCATAGGCTACTCTCCTATATAAGAGAGCCTAGGGCTGATGGAATAAACACTTTTTCTATTTTTCCCAACATGATATCAGAGCGACGGTCCTAGGCCGGAGTTCTCGAAACCCTAACCCTATCCCTACCCCCACCCGCGTGCCTCTCTCCCCGCCGCCGCCGGCGAATACTGCGCGCCCCTTGCGCCTCCGCGCCTGCGCGCCCCTGCGCCTGCACGCCCTCGCGCCTGCGTGCCTGTGCCTGCGCACCACAACGCTAGTGCGTCTGCGCGCCTGCGCCTTAGCGCCTCAGCGCCATCCAGCGCTCCAGCGCTCCAGCGTCCATCAGCGTGTATCTTCGTGCCCTCCAGCGGGCACCTTAGTGCCCTGTGCGTGTGCCCCTGAATCACATCCCTAGAGCGCACATCATCAACTAAATGGGTTTGGTTGCTTGAAGTCTACACATGCAACTAAATCCATCTATGTCTGTGTAGACGATCTTATCTTCAGTCTATCGCTCCAGTCTTCTGTTTCCAGCACGTCAGAAAGCAAGGCGGATATTCCATCTATAGGCGCCTTTCGTGGTCCAGCGCCTATCGTAAAGATGGATGGTACAAACTATGAACTGTGGGCGATGCAGTTCATGAGTATGATGAAGTTAACGGGTAAGAAGCACATTCTTACCGAAGAAGAGCCTGCTGAGAAGACTGGAGCCAATGCCTCATGGGAGGCAGATGATGCATACGCCAAAGTCTGGTTATCTGGAACTTTGGCGATCGAGATTGCCAATGATATTCTTCATCAGCCCACAACTAAAGACATGTGGGATATTCTGACAGCCACATGCTCTCAAGCAAAGAATGAGACAAAGATTCTGCAACTCCAGCATGACATATTCACCATTAAGCAGAATGGTCGCCCTCTACATTCACTCTACACTTCTCTGCGTGGGATGTTCGAGAAGCTGTACAACTTTATGCCCCTGACAGCAACACCAGAGCCGCAGAAGACCTACCGAAATGCTACTATGGTAGGAGTTTTCCTTCCTGCCCTTGAACCTGAGTATGACGCAGCACGATCTCAGATCTTGGCGGATTCTACTATTCCTCCTATGGAGGAAGCCTTTCACAGGTTGAGCCGGATCACTGTTCCCTCTATGACCACGAATCAGGCTGCTTCCGCTATGGCTGCCAACAGAGGTCGTGGAGGTCACCTTCATACTCGTGGCCGTGGTCCTCGTGGCAGAGGAGGCCGAGTACGGCCAACATGTACCTACTGCCACCGTACCAGACATACTGAAGACACATGCTACTCCAAGCATGGATTTCCTGCATCTGTACGAGTCGTTGAGCAGATAGAGCCTCCATCTGCTGCTTCTTTAGATCAGCGCTTTGATGACCTTGTTGCTCGTCTAAGGGGCATCATTCCTCCATCCGGTCCAGCACATACTACTGAGAGCCAGCCTGACACTGCTGCATCCGCCTCTGCCTCTACCAGTGGATCAGGTAGAACACTTGCATTTTCTAGTAGTGGATCAGATACTCTAGCATGGATTATGGACTCTGGAGCCATACATCATCTATGTGGCGATCAAAGTCTACTTACAGGATACAGACACATCCCTCCAGGTCGAACAGTGGTCATTGCTAATGGCACACATTCCCCAATTACTGGTCAGAGGGAGATTAGACTGACACCTTCTATGCAGCTGAAGAATGTGTTACATGCACCTGATTTTTCAATGAATTTGTTATCTATCAACCAACTTACCAAGGATTTACAATGTCGGGCGATTTTTGATCCATCTTCTCTTGTCTTTCAAGACATCCTTACGGGCAACGTGATTGGTCATGGCTATGAGCAAGGAGGCCTCTATCGCCTCAGTCAGCCTCCTTTTGCTGGAACCTCATCCTTACCTACTGGATCTGTATCACCTCTGCTATGGCATCTGCGCTTTGGACATCTACCGCTTCAGAAGCTGCGTCGTGTGTTACCCCAGGGTCTGCCTCACACATCTATCCAATGTGAGGCTTGTCAGTTGGGAAAGCATCATCGATCTACCTTTCCCAGTCGTCAGTGTCGGAGTAGTACCTCCAAGTTTGAGTTATTTCACATTGATATCTGGGGTCCGAGTCGTATTCCTGATCATCAGGGACACAGGTTTTATATAGTTATTGTGGATGATTTTTCTCAAATGTCATGGGTGTTTTTGTTAAAAAATAAATCTGAAGCAAGGAATATTATTATCAATTTTCTTAATGAGATTCGTATGTTTTCTCCACTTCTGTTAAAATTGTGAGAAGTGATAATGCCATGGAATTATGTACTCATGTCCTAGCTAGTTATTTCTCATCCCATGGGATTATCCACCAGACATCTTGTGCCTATACCTCCCAACAGAATGGGATTGCTGAAAGAAAACATCGCCACTTACTAGATGTCACCAGGTCACTTCTTATATAGAGCAATGCTCCCTATTCTTACTGGGGTGTTGCAGTCCTTACAACATGCTACCTAATCAATCGTATGCCGTCATCCGTCATAGGTGACAAGATTCCTTTCACTCTTATCTTTATTGATAAAGATCTATTTTCTCTGACTCCTCGTGTGTTCGGTTCGGTTGCCTTTGTCCACCAATTGTCTCCCGGTAATGACAAGCTCTCTCCTAGGGCTGTCAAGTGTGTGTTTGTTGGGTACTCCAGAACTCAAAAGGGGTACAAGTGCTATGATCCATTGCACATGCGGTGTCTTGTTAGTGCAGATGTTACATTTTTTGAATCCGTAATGTATTTTTCATCCTCAGGTGATCAGCAGCTACCTCCACTTACTACCGATGCCATCTATGTGACACCACCACCACCAGTACCATCACCACCACCACCACCACCAACTCCTTTACCATCATCTGCACCTCCTATTACTATCCCTGTTTCACCACTACCCTTTCATTATACCCGCAGGCCTACTCCAGCTCACGGTCAAGACTCATCACCTAGCTCGCCTAAGGTATGTTCTGAAGATATTACTCTTGATGGATCTAATGATGTTTTTGAGCAGGATGTGCTGCGGAGGGCAGATGAGGATACGACTGACTTAGATGTTCCTATTGCTATACACAAATCGAAGAGGAGCTGCGCCACATATCCTTTAGCAGCTTCTGTGTCATTTGAACGACTATCTTGGGACTTCAGGAACTTTGTGGTGGCCTTGTCAGCGGTAGATATTCCACGGAATTACCAAGACGCTATGAAGGATAGTAGATGGCGTCTAGCAATGGAGGAAGAAATGGCAGCTCTTCAACCTAGAGGAACTTGGAGTCTAGTTCCTATGCCTGCAGATGTGTCCCCAGTGAGCTGCAAGTGGGTATTGACAGTCAAGCAAAATGCAGATGGCAGTATTGACAGATACAAGGCTCGCCTTGTTGCTCGTGGATTTACACAGACTTACAGGGTGGACTATCTTGATACATTCTCGCCAGTAGCCCGTCATTCTACCCTACGGATCTTGCTGTCAGTTGCGGTTACTCGTGAGTGGCCCCTATATCAGTTGGATGTGAAGAATGCGTTCCTATATGGTGACTTACAGGAGGAAGTCTACATGCATCAGCCACCTGGTTTTGCTGTTGAGGGGGAGTGTTCCAAGGTGTGCAGACTTCATAAGGCTATCTATGGCCTTAAGCAGAGCCCCAGAGCATGGTTTCAGAAGCTCTCAGACCTCTTTGAAAAACAGGGATACAAACGCTCTAATGCTGATCATTCCTTGTTTGTACAGAAGACTTCAAGAGGTATTATTGCAATCATGGTTTATGTAGATGACATCTTGATTACAGGAGATGATGCACAAGGAATAAAGAAGGCGAAAGAAAAGCTGGGCAACGAATTTGTCACTAAGGATCTTGGAGTCCTTAGATATTTTCTGGGGCTGGAATTTGCCAGAACCCGTATGGGCTAGTAATGTCGCAGAGAAAATATGTTACGGATCTGTTGAGTGAGACAGGAATGCTTTGGTGCCGGCCTGCTACAACACCAATGGACCTCAGCATGAAGCTGTATGACGATGATACAGAGGAGGTGGACAGGAGAAGATACAGAGAACTGGTGGGCAAATTGTTGTATGTCACGATCACTAGGCCCGATATAGCCTTTACAGTGAGTCGTGTGAGCCAGTTCGTGGAGCAACCACGTCAGGTTCATATGGATGCTATACATATGATACTCAGGTACCTCAAATCATCTCCAGGTGCGGGTTTGCTATTCAAGAAAGGCAAGGTGATCTCCATCTCAGCATGTGCAGATGCAAACTATGCAGGTTGTCCTAAGGACAGGAAGTCCACCTCTGGGTTTGCGGTTTACGTTGGAGATTCTTTAATCTCATGGAGGAGCAAGAAACAAACTGTGGTAGCCAGGTCTAATGCTGAATCTGAATATAGGGTTATGGCTCAGGTTAGCACAGAAATGATGTGGGTAAAGGCTGTGCTTACAGATCTATGTATAGAAGTCCCACTTCCTATGACCTTAGAATGTGGCAATCAGGCAGCCTTGTTCATTGCAAACAATCCAGCATTCCACGAGCGAACCAAGCACATTGAATTGACTGTCACTTCATACGTGATATGATTCAGAAGGGATTCATTGTTACATCCCATGTTAGTTCAGAGAATCAAACTGCAGATATATTCACCAAGGCATTACTACGAGACCCATTTCAGAAGTGTGCGTCCAAGCTGAGCATGATTGACATCTATGCTCCATCTTGAGGGGGAGTGTAAACATATATTAGTTTACTTTGTATTTCTCTGTTATTTTTCTTTTTTGCCGTATGCTCTATGTAATTTACCCATAGGCTACTCTCCTATATAAGAGAGCCTAGGGCTGATGGAATAAACACTTTTTCTATTTTTCCCAACAATAACATTCAGAAGAAAGATTCTTTTAGATTCCTGGGATCTATTTTGCAACATGATGGGAAAATTGATGGATATGACACTAGTAGAATAAATGCAGGTTGGTTAAAATGGAGAGGAACCTCTATTGTTCTTTGTGAGAAGAAAATTCCTTTGGAACTCAAAGAAAATTTTTATAAAGCAGCCGTGAGACCTGCTATGATTATGGATCTGAATGTTGGCCTGTGAACCATAGACATGTGCCGAGAATGACAGTAGCAAAAATGAAAATGCTATGGTGGATGTGGACATACACGTAAAGATCGAATTCGGAATGACATAATCAGAAGGAAAGTTGGATTCAGAACTTTATTGTCGACCTGTCAGCTATAGAGATACGAAGCTCTTATCAGGAGGCACTACAGAGCAGTCAATGGCGGTTCTGATCGATGATAAGATGAGAGAAATCTGTTTTAGGTGATTTGGCCAATGACCATTTGGAAAGGAGGTTGATTGTTGCACCAGTTAGGAGATGCGAGCTTTGGGATGTTGAGCCAGCTAAGAGAGGGCGAGGAAGGCCCAAGACGTGTTGGAATGAGACTATCCGAAGGAATTTTAGTTTTTTAAATCTAAGCCTGAGAATGGCCCGAGGTAGGTCTGAATGGAGACAAATAGTCCATGTAGCCGACCATACTTAACATGGGAAAAGTCTTTATTGTTATTGTTGCATCAAGAAGTGTCTCTTTCATAGGGACCTCGAAGTGAGTTCTCTCTCATAAGAACGTTGAAGGATCTCGTAATGAAGGTCATGATCATTGAAGAATGGAATTTAAAAAAAAAGTCTCCTCGTCGGAGATCTGGGTCTCTCACATACTGGTTCAAAGAATGGGATTTCCACTTTGTAGTCTCTATGAGTCCACATGAAAATTCGAAGTCCACACTGGATCGGAGAATCAGATGTCTACTCTGGAGTCCGTATGGATCACATGAAAACCTTGAGTTCAAATCAAAGATGTAGACCTCTTAAATAATGACCGCACATATGTACACATCAAACTGGTAGAATCTAAAATATGGATGTCTGAATCTAAACTGGATAGTCTGCATTTATCCTGTAGAACTCTACATAATACTCCCCCTTTCTCCCATACTGATCGAAATAAATGATATCGACCAAGTCGAGGAAAAACAAAACTAATAAACCATTTCTATTTTGCAGTTTCTTATTCTTTTAAGCCCTTCTCCCTTTTTTCTTAGCTTTCTTCTTTTTTCATATGTTTTTTTACTATAGCTTCTCTTTTTGTTAACAAAAAATTCCCTCTTTTCTTCAAAACTTACGGCCCAAATTGGCCAAAAAATACCGCAGAACAGTGGTCCATATTACCTTTAGTGGCCATGAACTCATCTTCCTCCTTTTTTTTAACAAAGCAGGCCCAATAGGGGCCAAATATTTGCCCCCTTTCTTTGTTTTTTTACTGCATGTGCATAAATCCCATATCATCAGGCCCTAAATTTTATTTTAGGCTAGGGTTCTCAATGGGGGAACCCTCTCTTCACGAAAGGAACCACTTAGAGAGTCTTGCATTGCCGCCCGTGCTTGTAGTAGGGAGGAGCAACACACGAGCCTGGTGGAGATGATACGGTTGGGATCTCTGCGTATAAAGGGGCTGGAGGGTGGTAGTTTTGCTACCTTGGTGCCGTTGTCGTTAGGAAGCAGATGTGCTGCTCCACATGGAGTCGTGAAGCCTGAAGGTGAAAGGGGAGGCTCCTCTAGAGATTGTAATCGGGGCCTATTGCTTTTTTTTTGAAAGTCTGCAGGTTAGGGGCGGGGCCTATTGCTTGGAGATAATGTCAGAGCAGGCGACGTCTCCTGGACTTGAGCCCAACTCACACTATCACACCATGTGGGACTAAACATGAGCCCAAAGACATCCTTCAACAATAACCTTTTAACCTACAAAGTTGATAATTGACATGGATCACGTTATCCAGAACAAATAAAGTATGAATTCCACAAGGTTGCAAAAGTCGGTAGTCGATACTCGGTCGGTTGGGTCACTGACTAAGGATTAATTGGCAGTCGGGCGACTACTCGGATTTAGTCTGACTTTAATCAGGCTTTGACTTTTATGATTATTTTAAATATATAACTCATTTTTATACATATATTTACATAGATTTTGTACATTTTTATACCACCATAATAAAATAAAGAAGTAATTGAAGTTAAATAAAACATTAAGCATATTATAATAAGTTGCTTATAAAAAAAGCAAAACATTAAAAAAACATGATACCTCCAAGCAAAAATTGGTCGATTAGTGTACCTATTCGGAATTAGTCGGTACTCGGTCGGCCACCCCACTGACTAGACTAGTCGGACCTACTAGTCGGGTCAGTCGGACGACTTTTACAACACTGGAATTCCACAAGCTGTTAAGACTAGAGGTCGATCGGTTATTAAGACTGATAATACGCTAGTTGTTACTTAGGATCCACTTGTTCTTGCTAATGTGTGGAGAGAGAATGCAATAAGTTATCTATTCATGAGGCCTTAGGGTTCTATTATATAGATGAGAAATTTGTTGGGCAAATTATGTTGTGTAGACAGAAAGAAAAGAGGATACATAAAAATATCCTAGTACCTCTTTTTTACTTCCTCAGTATCTTCATCATACAACTTCATGCTTGGGTCCATGGGAGTGGTGGCAGGTCGGTAATCTACCATGCTCGTCTCAGAGAGAAGATCCGTAAGGTATTTCCCCTGGGTCATCATAAGACCTCGTTGGTTCTTGGTAAACTCCAATCCAAGGAAGTAACATAGACTGCCAAGGTCCTTGGTTACAAATAGTTGACCAATAAAAACCGTAGTTGCTTGAATCTTGCAGATCATCCCCTATAATAATGATATCATCAACATATACTAGTATAGTAACAATACCTCTCTGAGATCTCTGAATAAACGATGAATGATATGCAGTCGATCTTACGAACCCCTACTACTCTATCAAGCTTGAGAGCTTCTAAAAGCATGCTCTTGGACCCTGCTTAAGGTCATAGATATCCTTATGAAGTCTGCACACAGTAGAAATATGAAATATAGAAGCAAATCAAAGAAAGAAAAAAAATATAATAGATTTTGATTTTACGTGGAACCCTACTTCCTAAGGAGCTGTATGAAACTACAGGAGAACCACCTCAAAAGGTTGATATCTCATTCATTTTTTCAAAGGATACAATAGGTACGAAACTCTTTATATAGCCCCACCAAGACACCCACCTCTCACCATCACACCATGTAGGACTAAACATGAGCCCAATGACATACTTCGACAATCCCCCTCAAGCTGGAGCATGCAATGCTCATCTTTGATAAACACAAAGAAATTACTTACTCACTGAATACAAAACACTACAGATAATATCAACTCAATGCATACAATGTCGGTTGTTGTCGAGGATGTTCCTTCTCATGCCATGTTGGTGAGGAGGATTTAAAGACTGGAGTGTGAACTGGCTCGAACTAAAATGAGTCTTCCACCAGGAGAACTCTGGCCCCATAATATATCTTCATCATTGAAGATTGCTCCATATCTCTGAAGAGCTAAATAACAAATACCTTGGGAATATCCATACGTAGTGGAGTTTAGGGTCACTGAAACTTGTCGTGGGAATATCCATGTGTACTAGAGTTCACGATCAAGGAAGAATGGAGCAAAACAATGAGTCTCCCACCAGGAGAACTCTAAAACACTGGGTCAATCTAACATAGAGTGCCTCAAACATTGGTAAGATTTGAAACCACCACCCGACACTCCTACTTTCTCTTATACGTGGTGAAAACATGAGGATACTCAACCAATTTGGGAGAACAATTGAATTGGGGGGGGGGGACATACAAGATACTTCTTTCCTTTTCCCTTTTTTTCCTCTTTTCCCTTTTTTACCAATATTTGGGCCTGATTAAAGCAAACGAAACAACAACAAAGCTTTTCCCACTATAAGTAAGATCAGCTAAAATGGCAAAGCCTTCTCCCACTATAAGTAGGGTCGGCTACATGGATTATTGCTCAAATCCATGTTGAAAGATTCGATTATTTTTTACGTTGGCTGTCGACTACCTAACATCCCCCCACAAGGGGGTTTTGAACCATGATCTTTTGGATGATAGGCACAATGCACTACCACCATACCATTTAGCTACTTACCATCTCATAAAGCAAACAATTTTTTTTTAAAATGAACTGGTTTTAAAAACCCAACAGAGGTGTATCATACCTTCTCTTCGTTTTCGCTACTCTCCATCTTTTTTTCATCACATGCTTTCTTCTCTTTTTTTTACCATCTCTTTTTTTCTTTCCACCACATTTTTTTCTTCTTCTCAGCTCACTTCTTGCTTTTATTTTTTGTAACACAACTTCCCCCCCTTTTCCACATCTTATAACAGTAGCCTGTTAAGACAAAAATAATACCAAAAATAAATGAACATGAGACGTTATTGGGCGTGTAACTACCAAAGCCAATTAGGGATGATGTTTTCTCCATCGAACCTGCTGTAAAACAGGGGTTCAAACAGTAGAACCCATCTTGCAGAAGTATCACCACATAGCACCTCTCTTTTTCTGAGCGCATGTTCCACAGCAGGAACTCATATCTGCTGCCTTCACTGTAAAAAAATCTGCCTCCTTTTTTAACTCTCTTTTTCCAGAGAGCAGTCAAGCACCCTTTTATCTACGACCTTTGCGGTTTGGTTGGCCCAAACTTAATATAAAACTTAAATGTGAACAAGCCCCATTATGCAGCAAATGTTAATCCCTGAAGGAATCAAGGAATGGCTGCCTTTTTTTAGGGTTCCCCATAAGTAACCCATGGCTGCCTTTTTTTCTCTCGATGATCACAACATGGACGAAAGGTCCGGGCTGGATGGATGATGGCCTCCTCTTGGACTACATCTGAACTACACGTGCTCATATATTCTTCGATGGCTTGCTGCTGCTAAATCTTAAAGCACAGCTGAACTTCAAAGACCATTGAGATAATCAAACAATATCATCTAGAACTTCCAAAGAACATGCAGTCCAAATGTCAAACAAAACATAATGAATAATAAATCTCAAATAGAACCCTGAACCGACTTTCTCTGATACCACGTAAAAAATGATAATGCAGAAGCGTATCGGAGATAAAGAATTATAGAACAAGGAAGAACACATGGATTTTAACGTGGAACCCTATTTCCGAAGGAGCGGGATGAAATCACAAGAGAACACCACTAAGTGTTGATTCTTCTATTCATTTTCTCTCAACTGTTACAATGGGTATGCGTCTTCTTATATATCCCCACCAGTAAGATCAAGTCCCACTCACAATAGATGTGGGACAAAACCAATGGATCTGATAATTGAACCCTGGAGGGATCCAATTATCCATCTATATATTTGACACATACTCTAACAGCTATAGTGCTGACTATTATGTTTGTAAACCCAATCAATTTAGCATAATGAAAAAATATACTCTACATCATTGTTGTCTCAAATCACTATCAACATATGGTCTCTTTCACGTCATATCATTTACGTTGGGAAACCTTAAGAAGACATTTACTCCTCTCTAAGTTGATTTTTACTGTACGAAGATTAACAATCCATCAATTTTTTTTACCTAATCTCAATTAAGCATGTTCACTGAAGGACCATTGATGCAGCGTGGAACCGAAATCTAGGGCCGCATATTTATTTAATTTTAGCCGTTAATTTTATTTACGTTTATTTGAGTTGTCGCAATTTTAATTAAATCAACGAGATCGTCTGTGATCTCAATTAGTTAAAGATTTGAATTTCAAAATTAGTCAGTTAATTAGTTAGAGTCAAATTAGGATAATTGGTTTCAATTTGAATTTAATTTCTATTTTTGTAATCTCATCCCTCCTATATAAAGGGTTGATAGGGTATGGTTTTAGACAGTTCAGTATTTATAAAATTGATATTTTATCTCCCTCCCTCTCTCATCTCTCTCTCTCCTCGCGATCTACGCGCTTCTTCTTCCTCAAACCTCTCATTCCCGACGAGTTTTCTTTTCTCAACCCCTCTATTTTCTCCACAAAAATCCACCGTTCAAATTATCTTATTTTTCGTCGACGCGCAAATTTCGATCCGCATCAATTGGTATCAGAGCATGGCCTATAGATCGTCCTCACGACCTGACGATCCGTCCAGACACTCGCACCGACATGCATCGAGGGACCATCGTTCATCCGAACAAAAATGACGAGCCATCGACGCCTACAACATGGAAACGAAGCGCATGCTACGTGATTTATAAACCACATTCCACTCCCATTTTCGAGATCTTATGGCAGATTTTGCGACTCTACACACCGCCCAATCAAAGCCTCCAACCACCGAAGCCGCTGTCCCGAGTTTTGACGAAGAAAACCTCGCTGTGGAGGAAGATTCGATCGCTGCCCATACCGGTCCAAAAGGAAAAAAACGACGAAATACTTGCTGTCCAGGTATTTTCAGATCTGCGTTCATTGGAAAAAGCGGTCTCAGGGCCACGTATGACTCTTCCACAGGTTCCCGACGACATCCCCATACCCCGGCCTCTCCCGTCGCAACCCTCCCACCTCCGGTGACCCTCCTTGCCCCACCACCACCTCCGCCACCTCCCGGCTCCTCCCCCGCGCCACCAACCCCACCCGCTGCACCCGGGTCCCCTCCTGCCGCCCCTGCGACCCCAACCACAACTACAACCCTACCATCGCCGCCACCCGCCTTTCCCACTGTTCCCGCAACCCCAACGCACTTCCCATCCCCACCGGCCTCTCCCACCGCTTTCCCCACCCCCGCACCTCCAGTTCCCCTACTCGTTGCCACTTTCGCAGCCCTAAGTCTATCACTGCCGCCTCTCATCGCGCACCCACTACCCCGCCTTCCCAACCAGTCGCCTGCTCGCCCCATCGACCCTCGCCGACATAACCATCATCGATCTCGCGCCCCTCTGTGCACTAACCCTCGAGCCCCGCCTCCCTCACCTCGCCGCCACCCCCTTACAACCCACCCCCCCCGCATCTGCAACCCCATCTTCCCTTTTCCCTCCCTGTCCCAGCCGTGCCCTACTCCCGCCGATCTCCAGACCACCCGACGCCGTCTCCCAACCTTCTCCCATGCCGCTGCTACGGTCAGAATAAGAGATGCCGAACTCTAACAAAAAAATCGAAGTCTAAGGGATTCGAATCCCCTGAAGTGTGGGATTGGGAGTTACCTTGGAAAAATTACAAGAAGGGCCCCCCACGCAGAAGTTTTTATTCAAAGGGAAAGGCCAAGGGCCCCTCTCACAAAATTTGTTTAATGGAAGGGGTACGAAAATTGCAACCACCCCTGTTGCAGAAATATTTAAAAAGGAGTGTTGAAAAGAGGAAATCTGGGAATCCTCCTTATCCAAATAGGACTAGGACCTTGGTTTTCCTCTATTTAAAGGCCCTATGGCTTCATTCATTGGACACATCCCCTCCTCTACTCTCCTTGTGCTATTGCTTTACTATGGGCTCTACGCAGGCCGATTTGATCGTTATGAAGATGCCCCATCAGTTCTTCGAGCACCACGTCAACGGGACGAAATCCGGATGGACGCCCGCCTATGCGCCACACTTGCTCTTCCATCACGAAATCCACGTCGACAACGCCTGCGCCGCGCATGTGTGGATCCCGCCCTTCGCTCCACACCAATTCTTCCATGGGATGACCGAGACCGCGAAGTCAAAAGTATCAACCTCCAAGCCTGCAGATCCAACAATTCGTCGGGAGATGAATTTTTAAAAGCGGAGGAGAGTTGATGCAACATGGAACCGAAATCTAGGGCCGCATATTTATTTAATTTTAGCCGTTAATTTTATTTACGTTTATTTGAGTTGTCACAATTTTAATTAAATCAATGAGATCGCCTGTGATCTCAATTAGTTAGAGATTTGAATTTCAAAATTAGTTGGTTAATTAGTTAGAGTCAAATTAGGACAATTGGTTTCAATTTGAATTTAATTTCTATTTTTGTAATCTCATCCCTCCTATATAAAGGGATGATAGGGTATGGTTTTAGACAGTTCAATATTTATAAAATTGAGATTTTATCTCTCTCCCTCTCTCGTCTCTCTCTCTCTCCTCGCGATCTACGCGCTTCTTCCTCAAACCTCTCGTTCCCTGCGAGTTTTCCTTTCTCAACCCCTCTATTTTCTCCACAAAAATCCACCGTTCAAATTATCTTATTTTTCGTCGACGTGCAAATTTCGATCCGCATCAACCATCTTAATGATCACCATCATTTATATAGAATAGATAATATATGGTCTGAATTCAAATAAATAAATAATATGTAGATGTCATACCATGACTAAACAAAAAGTCAATAATGGATAAGAACCCCAACTACAAAAATCCAAACACTAAGGATATAACCAATACATGGATGTGGTTATGATGGCATCTGAGATTGTTGCGGAGTGCCATATAAAGAAGATCAAGGGTCTCTTATGGAAGATGAACTTCTCGAAGGCACATGATTGCGTTGACTGTTGATTGTTATGATCGCCCCTACATCTTAGCGGATTTTAAAGTGAGTGGATTGTCTCGGTGAAGAGATGATTGACTACATCTTATGTGGTGTTGGTTAACGGCTAACATGAGGGTAGTTTCTTTCAGCACAATGAGTTGTTAGGCAAGGTTGAATGCATGCGTTGGTACTAGTAGATGCTCTGGCAAGGATGGTGGTGAAGGCCAGTGACTGTGGTTTCCTAGCAGGTTTCCGCATATGTGGGATTTTGATTCCCATTCTTCAGTATGCAGATGATACTATTTTCTTTGTGGAGGGAGCGTCTGTTGTTGCGGAAGGGATGTCACTGTTCTTGAGTTGTTTGGGTTAGTTTCAGGCCTCAAGATTAATCATGCTAAGTTCTCTTTTCTGCCTTTTGGGATGGATGATGAGGAGGTGGCATGTGGTGAGAATGCCTTGCAGATGCGTCAAGGGACTCTCCTTATCATATATCTTGGTTTGCCTTGAGTGGGCGATAGGTTGTGACAATCTGAGTAGCTGTTTGTTATTGAGAAGATGGAGAAGAAGTTGGTAAGATAACGGGCTGCGTGTCTCTTGAGAGATGATCGTCTTGTGCTGTTGAAGGCATATTTGTCAGTTATCCACGTGTTTTTCCTCACTACGTGCCTCTTACTTGTTGGGTTGAAAGGGAGATTGGAGGTGATTATGAGATGGTTCTTTTGGGCATCCTCTAGGTATATGCAGGGGACGCCTTTGATGGGTTGATAAACTCTGATGTTGGCAAAGGAGGATGGTGGGTTGGGGATCCGCAACATTGAGGCAATGAACCGTGTGCTAGTGGCGAAGTAGGTAATCCGAATTTAGTAGAGGAGTCAGGTTTTCTTTGCAGGAGTTTGCACACATGTAATATGTGATATTCCTTGATCCCTCGATGTCAGATGTTGGTGTACTTTTGCCTTCCAATTTTTTGGAAGGGGATTTTGACATTGGTCCTACATGCGGTGTCGCTCATAAAGTCCATCTTAATGTGATGGTTGAGTTCAACTTTGGAGAGATGACTGGATTGGCATGGGCCTTTGTCGGTTTTTTCTGTGCCTTTATGCACTGACAGCTGACATTGAAATTTCTGTCAAAGTTTGTTGGGAGGGCTGTAGCTGGATACCACTTTTTGTTCTGAGTTATTGGATAAACTGCTCATGGATTTCAAGCTGTTGCTTGAGGCACTGCCAACTGGTGAGAGGATGGATGGTCCTTGGGCCGATGGACGTTTCACTTTGAGGCATGCCTATAAGGCTTTCTACCATTTTGAGATTTTGGAGCAGACGCTGGTTTCGTATTGGTTCACCGACTCGTGGAGCTGAGAGGTATCATTACAGGTCCATATATTCATTTAGCTATATAGGAGGAATCATCTTATGGCTAGTGATAGAAGAGCACGGTTATAGCCTGGGTGTGACGGCACTTGCGAGCGTTGTTCAGAGCAAAAGAGAGTGTTGAGCATTTATTCCTTGGATGCCCTGTTGCTAGGGAGGTGTGGGATGCGTCGCTAGTAGAAAGAGTGTTGTCAGTGAAATGGAATGAATCCTGGCAATCCCTAGATGCTCTTGAACATGGTAGTAGTACAACCAAAGTATGGGCGGCTACGATCTTATGGTATGTGCGGCTTGCTCGGAATGGTTCTATCTTCCGGACGGAGGTAATGCATATGGAAAATGTGATTGAACATGCTAAGAGCTTAACAACTTTTTGATCTTGTAATTTTTTATATACTATGAATATATAAAAGCTACAAGGTCTTCTCGATGTCATAGCCTATTTTTCCTCAAAAAAGAAACAATATATATATATATATATAAAGAAAATTACAAAAAAATGTTTGTCTGGATGCTCACTGCTATATGATGTCTTGTGTAGCTCGTGAGGACGGCCAGCAACAGCATGAGGAGAGCCCATTGCAGGGATGAAGTTGTTTGGAGGAGGGCGGCGAGTGGGGCGGTTGCATGGAGGATGGCAAGGAGGAAGTATTGCACTCACTGTAGGACGGAGAGAAAACAAATGACTATTGCTCCTTCGAATGGAAGGAAGGAGTCGTTAGTGAACGTGTGATGCTGTCCTATTACAGTTTGGTCTTGCACTACCTATAGCTTTTATAGATGCACTTTTAGTATGACCTTTTAATGATGCACCAGTAGTATGACCTTTTAATGATGCACCAGTAGTATGACCTTTTTAAATGATGACGTGATACCTTTACAACATTAAGAGAAATAACTTTTATCCCACCACAAACATGCAATGTGTTTCATTCACATGTTTTTTTTGTAAAAGAAATCTGTGAAAGGTCTTTAATTTCATTATCATATTTTGTCTGTACGGTCAAACTTCACAGGATGACCAATGGTTTTTCATAATATGGTGGACGTTTAAAATGAAGCGAGACAATTTGATAGATTTCTGGATGTAAAAATTCCTCATTTCAAGTGGTTTAAATATAATAAAGTAATTCATAATTAGTGTCTCATTTTTAATTTGTTATTCTTGCACATATTTGTTTTTATTGTTATTGTTTCCGTATCTGATACTTGAAATTTGATATTAAGGAGAATAATGAATATGCTGCTTTCTTATGCGTTTTTAAAACTACTAGTGGTTTCAAATAGTCTTGAATGACTATTGCTCCTTTGAATGGAAGGAAGGAGTCGTTAGTGAACATGTGATGCTGTCCTATTACAGTTTGGTCTTGCACTACCTATAGCCTATTTTATAGGTGCACTTTTAGTATGACCTTTTAATGATGCACCAGTAGTATGACCTTTTTAAATGATGACGTGATACCTTTACAACATTAAGAGAAATAACTTTTATCCCACCACAAACATGCAATGTGTCTCATTCACATGTTTTTTTGTAAAAAAAATCTGTGAAAGGTCTTTAATTTCATTATCATATTTTGTTTGTACGGTCAAACTTCACAGGATGACCAATGGTTTTTCATAATATGACGGACGTTTAAAATGAAGCGAGATTACATCCCATTACGTATCACATATATATCAGGGTAATTTGAAAGATTTCTGGATGTAAAAATTCCTCATTTCAAGTGGTTTAAATATAATAAAGTAATTCATAATTAGTGTCTCAGTTTTAATTTGTTATTCTTGCACATATTTGTTTTTATTGTTATTGTTTCCGTATCTGATACTTGAAATCTGATATTAAGGAGAATAATGAATATGCTGCTTTCTTTTGCGTTTTTAAAACTACTAGTGGTTTCAAATAGTCTTGAATGATGTAGGCTGGAAAGGTGCTGGATCAGTTTTTTTCTGTATGCCCTTCAGCTGAGAAGACCGCACATGTCTCAAAGGACACTATTGAAGAGATAATTCGGCCCCTTGGCTTACAAAACAAACGAGCGGAATCAATAATAGATATATCTGCAAAGTATCTAGGAGATTGGGCTTATGTGACCCAAATACGCGGCATTGGAAAGTACGTTCAACCCTTTTGTAAGATATATTCAAGTTTTGATTTTTTTGAATAATGATAAAACTGTACTAGTTTGATGTAGCTGCCTTTAATTAATATGTGGAACCCATTGACTTAAGACTATTGTTTGGAGCTTGCTCTAGGTATGCAGCTGATGCTTACGCTATATTTTGTTCTGGCTACTGGAAAGACGTGGAACCATCCGATCACATGTTGAATCTTTATTGGGAGTTTCTTCAAAATTGGGAAATGCAAAATAATCCAGTTCAATGAGATGTGGAGGTACTGTTTTGTCAACATCTTAATATAATATTTTTTATTTGTTGTCTTTCAAAAAGGTACTATTATTATTTGTTTATCCATTCAATTACTCTTTTAGAACAGCCTGAGTATGGGGCTTCGAGACATTTGCTACAATTCATTATACAATGGAAGTTAAGCCGTTCACTCACTTTTACCCTATCTTATATCTATACAAATCTGCTCACGTGCAAGTCGGGTCTATGCCATTATTTTTTCAAATGTTTAGGTCGGACTAATGGAACCTGCATGCTTATGAATCCATTTGTATAATAGAAAGTTGCATGCTAAGGGAGATCCATGTTGTGTGGTGATTGCACACTGTGTTGGAGGGGGTGGTGCCTTGCATTTGGGTTTTGCACAGAGGGCAACAGCCCAAAACATCGTGCGTTGCATGGAGCAAAGCAACATTGGCTTGCACAATGAGGTGAAGGCTGCTGCACAAAATTTGGCTAGTGTTAGTGCTTGACTTTCGGTATTTGTAAGCGACCTTGAAGGTGATTGGTGATGAAGATGGGGCACCTATTGTTTTAAGAAGGGATGACACTTTGGCCTAGGATCATTGCTTAGAAGCCATTTACATATGGATGCTAGATATTCTTCATAAAGACGAATACAAAACCAAAAAGGGAAAGTTCTTATACTACTAGAAGTGTTTCAAAATGAAAATAAAATACAATAATAACCGATCCCATTTCTACTTTAAGTGGGATCTGGATTCTTTGCTTTCAGTGAGATCTAATTTGGGTCATGTTAGAAAATTGAGAAATTGAACCACATGTGTGGTTTTGTGTTTAGTCCCATATTGGTCAGAGTTGGGACTTGCTTGTGTCAGTGCTGCATTTACTGAGCCGAACTAAAGGGTCTCACATGGAGTAGGGCCGTCCCTCAAGACCATATCGAGTCAAATAATGGTGTTTAATTTCTAAAAAAAATGGTGTTATCTTTTTTTTGTTCTTTGATGTCGTGCTTATTTCAGATTTTTACATAGTATTTAAAGCAATTGACATGTACCCACTTAAATGGTCTGGTGGTAGTGCAGTGTGCCTACCACCCAAAAGATCATGGTTCAAATCTCCTCTTGGGGGGTTTCGTTAGGTAGTCAACATCCAACGTAAAAAATAGTCGAATCTTTCAGCATGGATTTGAGCAAGAGTCCATATAGCCGACCCTGCTTATAGTGGGAGAAGACTTCGACATTTTTTTTATTAAAGCAATTGACGTGGACATTCAAGGTTTGTTTTATATGTGAAGTTGGTGTTTTTATTTTATCAAGATTTGTATTGCATTTTATTCAATGATCCTTGTGGGAGTTCATAAACTACAAGAAAATTTCTGTTGAGATG
Source organism: Ottelia alismoides (assembly GCA_037367405.1). Taxonomy (NCBI): domain Eukaryota; kingdom Viridiplantae; phylum Streptophyta; class Magnoliopsida; order Alismatales; family Hydrocharitaceae; genus Ottelia; species Ottelia alismoides. The sequence goes on from JAZKJV010000105.1 coordinate 448,740, forward strand.
GGAATTTCATGTTTTAGGACATTATGCACAATTATGAGATATCATCACCCCTCCATTGGTACTAATCTTGATAATGTAACTTCGGCATTACTCTGCAAAACCTTCTAGGTGCAAATCTGTGGGATGCGCTTTTAGCAGCCCATTTGAGGAAAAGGATTGCAGAAATGTGCTTGGTTAGCTGATCTCCATCATCATCTTCTTTAATGGTGGTTGTCGCCATTGACTAACCTTCTTAGACATCGTGTCTCCTCTCCCCTGATAGACCTCCACTAGCAACTTTGCCAACAGGGTGCCTCTTTTGCATACCTCTCTCTCATGGCATATTATCCTTTGAACGACAACTTCAGTGCACAGATGGAGCATTGTTGCTTGCATGGAGTTACCCTTTCAGAACATCCTAGTAGGGGGCTTCGAGACATTTGCTACAATTCACAACATAACAAAAGTTTGGCCGCTCACTTTTACCTTATTTTATATCTATTGGCCGCTCACTTTTATCCTATCGTATATTTATACAAACCTGCCTACATGCAAGTCGGGTCTATGCCATTATTTATTTTCCAAATATTTAGGTTGGACTAATGGAATCTGCATGCATATGAACCCATTTGTATAACAGAAAGTTGCATGTTAAGGGAGATCCATGTTGTATGGTGATGGCACATTGTTGCAGGGGGTGGTGCCTTGCATGTAGGAGCTACACACGAGGACAAAATCCCAAAACATCTTGCATTGCATGGAGCGAAGCAGCATTGGCTTGAACCAATGGGGTGAAGGTTTCTGCGTAAAATGGAGGTAGTGTTAGCACTTGGCATTTTATGTTTGCAAGCGACCTATAAGGTGATTGGTGATGAAGGCAACTATTATTTTAAGGCTGGATGTAACTTTGGCCTAGGGTCGTTGCTTATATACCATATATTCATATAATGCGATACATTTTTTTAAAGAGGAACACAAACCAAAAAAGGGAAAGTCCGTATGTTACTAGGAGTGTTCCAAATGAAAATTAAACATAACAATAACCAATCCCATTTTTACTTTAAGTGGATGGATCATTTGCTTCCCATGGAATCTAATTTGGGTCATGTTAGAGAATTGAGAAATTGAACCACATGTGTGGTTCTGTGTTTAGTCCCATATTGGTCAGAGTTTGGACTTGGTTGTGTCATTATTGTATTCACTGACCCGAACCGAAGGGTTTCTCCCATGGAGTAGGCCGTCCTTCATGACCACCTCGAATCACACAAATGATGTTTTTCTTCTTTTTTGTTCTTTGATGTTGCACTTATGATGTGGAAATTCAAGCTTTGTTTTATATGTGGAGCTAGGGTTGTATTTTATCGAGATTTGTATTACATTTTATTCAACGATCCTCGTGGGAGTTCACACACCACAAGAGCATTTCTAGTTTGAGATGGGAATTGCAGTTCACATACCACAAGAGCATTTCTAGTTTGAGATGGGAATTGCAATTTTTAGGAGATTTTGCGCAATGATGAGATATCATCACACCTCCATTGATGCTAATCTTGACAATGTAACTTCATCAGTACTTTACAAAACCTTCTACCTATATTCGTAGGATGCACTTTGGCAATCCATTTGGAGAGGAAAAGTATTGCAGATATGTGCTTGTATAGCAGATCTCCATTACCATCTTCCATAATGGTGGTCATTGCCATTGATTGACCTTGGATATTAGTCATATTACACGATCTCCTCTCCCCGATCGACCTCCATGGATTTTTTGCATCCATTCAAATCTATTTTGGTTCATTTTCGGCTTAATCCAATAACTAAGATCTCTTCGGATAGTCTCATTCCAACACTTCTAGGGCCTTCCTTGCCCTCTCTTAAGTTCATAATCGGCTCAACATTCCAAATACCGCATCTTCTAACTGGTGCGTCAACTAACCTCCTCTGTAAATGGTCAAACCATCTTAAGTGATTTTTTCTCAACTTATCCTCTATCAGAGCTACATCAACTTTCCTTATGATTGCATCATTCCGAATCCGATCTTTTCATGTGTGACCACACATCCACTTTAGCATTTTCATTTCTGCTACTATCATTCTCTGCACATATCTGTGATTCACATGTCAACATTATGATCCATAAAGTATAGTATGTCTCACAACTGCTTTGCAATAGTTTCCTTTGACTTTCAAAGGGATTTTCTTATCAAAAAGAACAACAGAAGCTCCTTTCCTCTTTAGCCAACATGCATTTATTCTATGACTAACGGCTCCATCAATTTCTCCATCTTGTTGCAAAATAGATCTCAAGCATCTAAAAGAATATTTCTTCTGAATGTTATCGTCTCCAATCTTTCTGTATACGAACTCCTTTAGTCTCCAAGATATGTCTTTAAGCCTTCAACTTCTCATTTACTTCATTTCGTGTCTCATCAATCAACACAATATCATGGCTCTCTTATATAGGGGAGAGACTTATGGGTAAATTACATATGATAAACATTAGAACAAAAAAATAGGAAAACATTATAAATGCATAGATATAACTCTACACTCCCCTCAAGATGGAGCATAGATGTCAATCATGCTTAGCTTGGATGACCATTTCTGGAATGGTCCTTTGAGCAAAGTCTTAGTAAAGATATCTGCAGTTCGATCCCTTGAGCTGACATGAGAGGTAGAGATAAACTCTTTCTGAATCATATCCCTTCTTTAGTGGCAGTCCACTTCAATGTGCTTGGTTCTTGCATGAAATGCTGGTTTCTTTGTAAGAAACATGGCTGCTTGGTTATCACATTGTAGCTGCATTGGAATAGGTACATCTATATGTAAATATGCTAGTACAGCTCGAACCCACATCATTTGTGTACTAGCTTGTGCCATAACGCTTTCTTCAGACTCAGCACTGGACCTGGCAACTATAGTTTGTTTCTTACTCTTCCAAGAGATGAGCGAGCTACCAACAAAAACTGCAAAGCCTGAAGTGGACTTTCTATCCTTTAAACATCCTGCATAATCAGCATTAGCATATGCAAAAACGGTAAGTGTTGCCCCCTTTTTTAAATAATAATCCTGCCCCTCGAGAAGACTTTAGGTATCTCAAAATCATATATACAACATCCACGTGTCTTATCGAGGCTGTTCCATGAATTGACTCACCCGACTGACTACAAATGAGATATTCGGTCTAGTTATAGTAACATAAAGAAGCTTTCCCTCTATTTCTCTATATCGTCTCCTGTCCACCTCCTTTGTATCATCGCCATATAACCTCATACTAGGGTCCATAAGAGTGGTAGCTGTCCATCATTCAATCATTCCTGTCTCAACTAGCATATCTGTCACATACTTCTGTTGGGTCGTTACAAGACCCTGCTGATTTCTAGCAAATTCTAATCCCAAGAAATATCGTAAGATGCCAAGATCCTTGGTAACAAACTGTCGGCCCGGAAATTCTTTAGTCCTTTTTATCCCCTGCACGTCATCACTTGTGACTAATATGTCATCAACATATACTATAGTAACCACCGTGCCTCTAGGAGTTGTCTGTACAAATAATGAATGATCCGCATTTGAACTCTAAAATACCTGCTTCTCAGTTAAATCCGAGAGCTTCTGAAACCATGCCCTAAGACTCTGTTTAAGGATCTATATTGCCTTATGACTGCAAACCTGTGGATACCCCCCTCAGTAGGAAATCCAAGAGATTGTTGCATGCGTACTTCTTCCTATAGGTATCCATACGAAAAAGCATTTTTTAACATCAAGCTGGAAGAGAGGCTAGTCACGTACCACAATAACAGAAAGAAGAATCCGTAGAGTAGAATGATGATCCACTTGGGAGAATGTGTCTAGGTAATCCACTCCATATGTTTGAGTAAAGCTACGAGCAACCAGTCTGACTTTGTACCGATCCAGACTCCCATCTGCACGGTGTTTAACAGTAAACACCTACCTGCAACTGACGACAGAAGCTCCACCAGGAGCAGGAACCAAGCTCCAGGTACTATGTGATTGTGAGGCAACCATATCTTCTTCCATAGCTAATCGCCACTGACTATCCTTCAAGACTCCTAATAATTCCATGGAATGCCCATGGCAGACAATGCAACTGCAAATTTCCTTAAATCCCCAGACAAGCGATCAAAGGAGACACTAAAGGATATGATGCACAACTAGACTTTTGCTTCTGAAGCGCTATAGGTAGGTCCAGATCATTAAACTCCACGTCCATTCCCTGTAAAGAACCCTGCTCAGACAGATCATCAGACCCATCGTTATAAACTATGTCTTCAGAACATACCCCATGCGTGCTAGATGATGAGTGGTGACCATGAGTAGAAGCAGGCCGACGGATATAGTGATGCGACAACGATGGGATAGGGATAATAAGACTTGAGGATATAGGAGGATGTGAAGGTGGTGGCGATCGTAGTTAAGGAGGTGGTGAAAGTGGTGATGATGGTGGTGGTGGTGGTATGTAGATTTCATCATCAGAGTCTGAGGAAGTCAACCGATCACCTGTATAAGAGAAGTACATCACATACTCGAAAAAGGTGATATCAGCCCTGACATAATACTTCCTGTGTATTGGATCATAACATCTATACCCTTTTTGTATTCTGGAATACTCGACAAAGACTCTTGGCTGCTCTAGGAGAGAGCTTGTCAATACCTGGAGACAACTGGTGAATAAAGGCGATCGAGCCAAGCACACGAGGAGTAAGTGAGAACGATTCTTTCTCAGAAAATGCAAGAGAGGAGTTTTTCACCCAAGACTGATGAGGGCATGCAATTAATAGAACATCACCCCAAAAAGAATGCGAAGCACGACTCTGAATGAAAAGAGTTCTAGTAACATCAAATTAAATGACGACGCTTCCTCTCTGTAACATCATCTTGTTGGGAAGTATAGACACACAATGTTTGGTGAATAATACATCGAGTTGAAAACATGGAAGGACATATCGATATCGGTATCGATATCGGTACCATGTCGATACCGATATATCGCCTATATATCGGCGATATATCGACGCCATATCGCCGACATCGGGATTCAACATGCCTTTTTTGCGTGTCGATACCCGATATCGAACATATCGGCGATATATCGGTGACCTGTCGATACCGATATATCGCCGATATATCGGGATACGTCCTTCCATGGTTGAAAAGTAATTGGAAAGAGTACGAGTACATAATTCTAAAGCATTATCAGTTCTCGCAAATTTCACAGAAGAAGAAAACACATTATGTACTTCATTGATAAAGTTCTTGATAACATCTGCAGCTTCAGATTTATTTTTTTAATAAAAAGACCCAAGACAAACAAGAGAAATCATCGACAACAACAAGATAAAGCTTGTTTTTAATAATCGAGATCACGACTAGGACCCCAAATATCTATATGAAATAACTAAAAAATGGAGCTACTACTCCGACTCTGATGATTGGGGAAGGCAGACCGATGATGCTTTCCCAACTAACATGCCTCACATTGAAAGGACGAGTGAGAAGAAATCTGAGGCAGAACACGACTCATTTTTTGGAGTAGGAGATGACCAAAGCGCAAGTGCCACGTAAAGGATGAGACGGGCCCAACAGAATGTGTGGAAATGGCAGCATAAGGGGTTCAAACCAAGCGATAGAGATCGTCCTGCTCATGAACTCACCTAATCACATTGACCGTAAGGAATGTTAGCAATGTGAACCCGGGCCGAACCATCCCTACAATAAATGTTATTGTAATGTTTGATATATCAATAAAAGTTATTGGTTTAGTTCACTCCTTGTCTGAGATTAAATGAATGATTGCACTATAAGGTCCTTTAGTATAATTAGGGTTATGTAATGTACCATGGCCATCTTGATGATCATACAACTGTTGATTCAATTATTGAATCATAGAGGCTGGTGCTTGGATGAATATCTAAAGATTTAGATCGAGGACTCATTAAGCATCTTCAAATGATTATTAAGAGATGATCTCCAACCTGAGTAGGAGATGTCAATCCTTTCTCATTTGACTGGTATCTGACCGACCTCTTGATGCATGTCTTTTGTATAGGAATAGAGATTCGGAGGTGTCAGATTAGTTAGGTCAAAGAGTTGACTTAGCAAGATTGAGATAACCAAGTCCTATGTCATATACTATCACGATATAGGCATGTATCCTATGTCTGGAGACTTATGTATTGCTATATATCTGAATATGTACATTTGACAGACTGATAGGTTGATGGCCTAATCAAGGTCTATACATCGACGAGCTGGTGTGCATACAAGGACATATGAGTGATACGATCTTCAAAGGGATCATACATGTTCACTTGTGAACTGGAGGACATGAGCTCACTCATGAGGTATTTTGACCGATTAAATTTCATACATGATCGTCTTGCTTTAGAAGCATGGCAAGAATTTGTAGGTATGATATATGCTTTTGGAAAGCATATGATCGATACCAACTCTCAATGACTGAATGAGAAACTTAATGATAAAACCCCAAAGATGACAATGCAAATTAATCTATATCTTTGGGTTTATTCTAGATCTTCCAATATGCAGAATGTACATGTATTAGGAATACTTGAGGGTGATGTGATCTTTTACGATTATATAACTATGACGTTTCCAATCCGAGGGAGTGATGAAACATGTCTGGATTTTAGTGACTCCTCTTATTAGAGAAGTAGAGAAGTGATCTGATCCTAATCCAAGTGTTGGACATTGATCTGAATGTGATTCAGATGCAATGAGTAGATTAGATCTACGGTATTGATTTAATCAAGCATCTATGAGAGGTCCTCAAAATCTAGATTTGAGATGTGATCTCAATATCCAAGTCAGTATACGTGGAACGTACAATCACCATGTTCTTATCTCCAAGTATTCGCAGAGAAAGTACATTATTTTCGAAAGACTTCAAGAATAATTCCATTATTGAATTATGTATTTGAGCATTGAGATGTTGATAATTAAATGTGATTTAATTACCATGAATAATGTGAATACACTTCATATTATTTAAATACATGAGAATGATGATCCAAGATAATTAAATATGGCCGCCCGGAGGGGGGTTTCTTCCATCCACGCAGGGGCGTGCGACATGGCTGCCCCTTGCCCCCCTGCTGTTTGTCATTGTTGCGGATTTCTTTGTACACATTACTTGTCGGATTGTTGACTGCGGATTATCGGCCGGATTCTTTAAGGGTGTTCTGGTGATCCCGTTGCTGCAATATGCTGACGATACTATCTTTTTCATAGAGGGGGGCCTTGCGTAAACCTCCATCATGTCTATGACCCTGGATCTTTTTAGTGAGATGTCTGGTCTTTTCAAGAATGTGGACAAGTCGAAGGTTGTCCCTTTCGGCCTCTCGATGGAGGAGGCGGACGCGTGTGGGCGGGTTCTGGGATTTGATTGCGGCTCTCTCCCGATTGACTACTTGGGGATGCCCTTGGCGGTGGGAAGAACAAGGTTGAGGGATTGGCTCAGGGCCGTGGAGAAGGTTGAGGCAAGGTTGGCTGGATGGAAGGCGACCATTCTCTCTAGGGGGGACGACTTGTCCTCTTAAAGGAAGTTCTCTCCTCCATCCCCGTTTACTTCTTATCTAATCCTCGGCTGCCGAAGGGGATACGTAAGCGCCTTGAGAAGTTTATGCGGAGATTTTTATGGGGCAAGCATGGGGAGGAGTCGGGGGGTTTGCACCTGGTAGAATGGGGAGAAATCACGCTGCGCAAGAACGAGGGGGGATTGGGGGTGCGGAGTCTGGAGCATGTTAGTGACGCATTTCTTCTTAAATGGGCTAGTAGAGTTTGGGGCCCAGGGGTGGATATGTGTAACAAGGTTTTGCGCGAGATATACGGCACCAACGGGGCGATGCCAGTCGCTGCTGACCTGGTGGGGGTCCCCCACGCCTTTTTGGAAGGGGGTGATGGAGGTCTTCTGCAGGTTTTTATCCTTGTTTAGGCTGGTGATTGGAAATGGTGATTCATTCAAATTCTGGACTGATGATTGGACGGGGGAGGGGGGGGGCTTGTGCTCGCGGTTCCCTCGTCTGTTCGCTCTGGCGGTTGATAGGAGTGCTCGGGTCGCATCTTGTTGGTCGGACGGTAACTGGTTTCCGGCATTCGCTGCTAATTTCTCGGATCAAAGACTCGGGGATTTTCCTGCCTTGTTGGACTCTATTAAGGGTGCAGGGTGTCCTACTGAGGGGAGGGATCACTGGGCATGACGTATGGGCCCTTTCTCGAGGAGGAAGGCCTATGGGGCGATTTGTAGGCCCCCACCCTCGCCCTCGGAGAGTATGATTCGGGACTGCGGTTTCTTCTGGGGTCTCAGGCTCCCTGAACGGATTGGCTTCTTCCCCTGGCTATTTCGTAGGCAAAGTTTGGTGATGAGAGATCGATGTGTTAGACTACTAGGCTCCGTCTCTGATAGGTGCGCTTTGTGCGACACTGCGGTAGAGTCCCTTGAGCACCTTTTTTCAGATGCCCTAAAGTGACTATGATCTGGGAAGACACAAGAATGGCATGGTTATGCACTTCCGATTTGGCTTCCTTTTGTGGTTCAATGATGGCAAACAGAGACAGAGATAGGCGAGGGGATCCTTAGGCCCGTGGCAATTTTGTGGGCAATATGGCTGAGAAGAAATGCGGCTCTTTTCTCCGGGCAACGCTTCTACAAGGAAAATGTGGAGGTGCATTGTGCGCAATTGGTGGATAATTGGGCTTTGTAGTTGCTTTGCTTGTTTCGTTTTCTTGTTAACTTTGTAAACTCTCTGTTTACTTTTTATTTAATTAATAAATAGGGCGAACACCACTGAGTGTCTCCCCCTGTTCTATCAATGATGTGAATAATGTGGATAGTGCTATCCATATTATTTATATATATTATAAATGTGAATTATAATATATTAGAGAGAGCTTATTGTAAATAGTATTTCATATTAATTGTTGATGTAATTTGGATTTACATTGGAAATTAATTGAAAATACAATTTACATTTATTTTGGGTTGTGAATATGATTCACAATTATTTAATGGCATGATTGCAATATTTGCAAAATTAATTTAGAATTATTTTTTTGAATTAATTTACAACCAAAATTGTTATAAATAAATATGAAGGATTGGAGAAGCCACCATCATCCATTCAATGGATGATGGACAACCACCTTTGACTTGGTCTCAAGGGTGGCCGTCCCCCCTTTTTAGGGAGGTGGGTGGCCTCCCTCCTGATCCTTTTTATGATAATTAATTTAGTTCAAAATTAAATTATATTGTTTATCAGATATATATTTAATCTAATCTAAATTAATTGTTTTGTTTTTACAACAAAATCATGATCATTGAATGGAAATACAAATCAATCCCAACTATTGATTTTGTGTTTCACATCAATTGGAATACATGAACTCCTATAATACTATAAAAGAAGAGGCAACCCTAGATCTTTTTTTTACGCACAAAACTTGAGTAATCTCTCTTATTCTTATTCTACACACCCCATCTCTCTCTCTTTAGATGACCGTCCACTTTGTGCCCTTGAGAGAGTCGTCGTCGTCGCCACATCATTGTGCTACCGCTTCGACCGCTCATGGATCATCGTTTCCTTCGGTGCACCTTGCACGTAAAGAAGACATCAGATCTCGTGTGACGAGATCATGATATTCATCAGTTGGATCTTCAACTTGGATTACAAGGAGTACGCGTCTCCGCAGCGAGACCCCCGTACTGGTATAGTATGGTGCGACAGGAGGGTGCATACAATGGTTCTTCAACTTGAGAGTATCCAATCAATTTTAATTCTTCTCCCCCCTCCCCGAGAGAATATTATTATGAATTATGTCTCTTAAAAATGTTATATCCGCTATGAGAGACAACAAGGCAAGGGGCCGATTCAGATCCTACATGGAATTCTTGATTTTAGGTAATCTCTTTTACAATACATTGATTTAAATATTTTTCATTTATTTTTGTATATAGTTAAATCTTTATACGAAAGAAACATTGTCTCCTATATACATTTTTTGGATCAAATGACTCATATCAATGCCATTCACTATGTCATGTGATTAATATGACCGATATGAGCGAGTGATATAAGGATCATAGATGATCTATAATTATGTGTTATGAATATCTAAGTGTATATTTGCAAGTTATTTCATGTTGTAAGAACTTGAATGAATTTCATTTTCAATATTTATAAGTCAATTCTTCAAAAAAATATCTATAAGTTAAGAATCTACACTAATATCGATATGTTCGAAATGATCGATATATGCGATATAAGCTTCATAGATGATCGATTATGTGTGATCTAAGAATATATTTGTAAGTTATTTAATGATCTAAGAATTTGGATGAACTCCATTTTCAATATATATATATAGGTCAACAACTAACAGTACCAGCGATATGTTCGATATGATAAGGATACCTCTCAGATAAATCCAAAGAATACCTTAAGGAGAGAGGAATTTGGATGATATGAGATGAAAGGTGACGAGAATGACAAGGGTTGGGTCGTTCCCCGGTCGAGAGGTTGCTGATGGTCGGGGGGTTATCAAGCGATTCTTCAAGTTTGCGGATTCCAGGGCTCGGGGATTGAATGGGAACCCGTTCGGTTGGGGTTGTTTTTGCAGCGGAGGTTTGGATCACTGGGCCCATCAGTGCAGGGAACCGGTCAAGTGTTTCCGGTGTCGGCATTTTTCTCACACTAGCCGGTCTTGCCCGTTAAGGTCCGGGGATGTCTCGTTGCTGATCGAAGAAGGGGGTGGTACGGAGACGCTCTTTCTCGCCTCGTCTGATGTGGGAATGATCTTGAAGGCGTGTTTTAAGGGAGATATTTCCCAGCTGACGCCTTGACGTGTGCTTGCTAGGGGTATCAACTGGTTTGAGGCTAATGCGTTGCTTCTTGGTTCAAGGGATGGTTCTACTCTCTTGCGGTGGCGCCATGTTCGGGATGACGATGATTCGGTTTGGCCAGGTTTGGTGGAGCGGGTCAGGGTGAGGAGTCTCCCCATCGTTGCACGTAGCTTGCTGGCCTGTCGGGATATGCTGCGTGGCATCACATATGTGTTGGGCTTCGAGAGCGTCGACACTTCGCCCGGTGAATCGATTGACCCCATTCTGGTGGTCAGGCATCTCGGCCTGGAGAAGTTGGCTGGTGGGAGATCCCTTCGATGAGGGGACATGTGCATCTGGAGCTGATAGATGCGGGGTGCAGGGCGCATTCTTGTGTTTTTGAGGGCGGCATGGGGTACCGAAAGGCGGTGGTCCAACCGGAGAAGACGATTGTGTTGGCCAAGGGTCCAGGTCCGCCTTCGGCGATGGGGCTGGCACGAGGCTCGGTGAATTCGCCTCAGATTCCAACGAAGATTTGTTTCGGTGCGATATCCACCTTACAGATTCCGAGGGATGGCATGGTCCAGGTTCGAGGGATCCTGAGAGTCGTGCCAGTTCGATTTCCAAGAGCTGCGAGGAGCCGAGGTGCGGGACCCTTATCCTTTCGGTTTCCAAGAGCGGCGAGATGCCACAGTCGGGGCCTGGGTGCGACCCGAGTTGTTATTCGGGTTCACGAGTGCCCGATGGTAATCAGGTCTCTGTTTGCGAGATCAGGGGCCCAACCAGTAGGTGTGGAGGTCCGGTTAGGGTTGTTGGGGCTCCGGACCATGCGGATTTTGAGGCTCCTGTGGATCACGTTGGTGCGACCCAGTCTGATCGTTTCGCGGGCAGACGACAATGCTCTCCTGCTAGAAATGGAGCATCGAGTGTTGCAAGGGATGGAGACTCGGATCCCGCAGTTGCTAAGGAAACATCTGGGTAGGTATGTCTCGGGGTTGCTCTGGCGAAGGCTTCTTCGGCGCAGAAGGGCGCTGCTGTTTCCATTTCTAAGGGGAAGCTCCCGATGGTGAGCTCGTCTACGCCCAACGCGCCGATGTCTTCATCACCTCATGCTGAAATCCCGCTAGAAGTTCTTCAGGAGGTGGTCGCTCACAAGGAGACTTCTCCTGGTGCATCTGGGCCGGGAGCCGAGATTATGGGGAATGCTCGGGATCCGAGCGTCGGGCCTTCCAAGTTCGGTGCATCTTACATGCAGAGGGGTTGTCTTAAGGAGGATAGAAGGGAGCGTAGGGTCGAGCTTCTGGATTCGATGATGCAGTCAAAGTCACCATATCGTTTGCCTCCGTGCTCCTTCAGGCCGCCAAAGCTTCATAATTGGTTTGAAGTGCTCGATAGGGGTATTACGGAGAAACTAGGTGCGATCCCTCCAAAGATGTCGAGACAAGGTGTTCCTTAATGAAGTTACTCTCTTGTAATGTGAGGGGGTTGGGATGTCCTGATAAACGGTTGGGGGTGAGAAAGCTTATAAGGGAGGATGGAGCAGAGATATTTCTTCTCCAGGAGACGAAGTTGTCTGCATGTGATGACAAAATCTTGAGTGATCTTGGTGGTCGGGACCAGTTTGGGTTCACCGAACTGGAGGCCCATGGTGTTACAGGGGGTCTGATTACTGGGTGGTTGAAAGATTTGTTTGAGGTCGTGGGAGTCTCGAGGACATGCTTCTGTCTCTCGGTATCCTTAAGAAGGAGGTCTGATGGAGCCACTTTCTCGATCACGAATGTCTACGGCCCGACTGGGGTGGATGGGGGTTCTCTTGCGGCAGATCTGGAAGTTTTGGGGTCGGATCTCTCGACTGGGATATGGATCGTTGGTGGTGATCTGAATATTACCCTGCTCCTGGAGGACATACCCAATCTGGGGAGTGGTCGGGACCAGGGATTGGAGGCTTTCAGACGAGTTGTGCATTCCCTGGGGCTTTCCATAATTGATGCGACTGGCTGTACTTACACATGGAGGAACGTGAGATCACGATCCAGATTCGACTGTTATCTTATATCTCCTCCGGGGTTGGAATCGTTCCACTGGCCCGGGCTTGGGCGCTGCCGCGGTCCTATTCTGACCATACTCCTATCCTACGGTCGGTAGGGGAGGAGAGGACTTGCAGGTTTCGCTTCTGCTTCGAGCGAAGTTGGCTTCTTGAGGACGGCTTCAGAGAGATGGTTGTTGAGGCATGGAGGAACATGGGTCCTGAGGGCTCAACGGTTTCAAGATTCGCAACAAAGTTAGATACCTCGGGTCCTATCTTTCTGCATTTGGGAGAGAGGTCAGGTTTCAGTGTAAGGCCATGGGAGGGGAAGCGCAGGCAGGAGTGGCGAGGTTGGATGCCCTGAACGATGAGAGAGGATTGGATCAAGATGAGGTAGCAGAGAGGCTGTGTTTGCTTGACGAACTGATGTTGGAAGATAGGAAGGAAGAGGTGAAATGGAGGCAAAGGTCGAGGCAGAAGTGGCTGAAGGAAGGAGACGCAAACACGAGGTTCTTTAACTCTATGGTTTCCGGTCGGAGACGAAGGAATTTCTTTTATGAGATCGAGATCGGGGACGAGAGGGTATCGGGGGAGGAGCAGATTGGCGTCGCTTTGAGAGGGCACTTCGTGTTCTCGCATAGGAGACAGAGGGGTGGGGGGTGGGGTTGGGAGGGTGTGGGGGCGAAATCACTGACCGAAGGGCAGGTGGACGGTATGTTGGCTGCCTTCTCTGAGACGGAGGTGAAGAGGGCTATTTGGGGCCTGGATGCGGATGGGGCTCATGGACCTGATGGCTTCCCTATTTTGTTCTACCGGGAGTTTTGGGATCTGTGAAGGCGGATTTACTGGAGGTTCTGGATGAATTCAGGGTTGACAACTGGGGCTTCGACAAAGTGAACATGATGCTCATTTTCCTCCTTCCAAAGAAGGAAAATTCCGTTGAGGGTGGACGATTTCATACCTACAACGATCTCCAACGCAATTTACCTCGTGGTGGCAAAGGTCCTCGCAAATAGGCTCAAGTTAGTTATGGATTCGGTGATGCTTCAAGGGCATTCCGCCTTCATCCCAGGGCATCAAATGGCATATGGTATGGTTATGGCGTCAGAGATATGCCTCGAATGGAAGAGGGCAAAGAAGATGGGCGCGCTCTGGAAGATTGACTACGCAAAGGCCTAAGACTGCGTTGATTGGAGATTCCTGTGGACATCATTGCGGCGAAGGGGATTCCCGAAGATTTGGGTTCAGTGGATGAAGAGATGTGTCACTACATCCTCCTCAATTTGGTGAATGGAAAGCCGGAAGGTGGTCGCGTGCAGCCTCAACATGGGGTACGACAGGGCTACCTGCTCGCTCCCATGCTTTTCTTCCTGGTGGCTGACTGCTTAGCTGTGTTGTTTAGGCGGACGGTGGAGTTCGGCTGGTGTGAGGGTTTCCGGCTAGGGAGCATTTCTATCCCCTTGCTACAATATACAGATGATACGATTCTTTTCCTGGGGGTACGGAGGAGCAGAACCGCAGTGCCGCGCTCCTTGTGTATATCTTTGGCAGTGTCTCTGGCCTTGAGATTAATAGGCTCAAGTCGGTGGTTGTGGGCTTTGGGATGGATAGTGGAGAACGCAGTAGGCTCGCGGATTTGCTGGAATGCCCTCTGGGGGATCTTCCTATCTCCTATCTTGGATTGCCTCTAGTGGATGATAAGTTAAAGAAGTCAGATTGGGATTGCCTGATACGTAGAATGAGGGAGAGATTGGCTGGCTAGAAGGTGGTGACCCTATCTAGGGGTGGGAAGTTGACTCTCCTTAAGCATGTCCTCGCCGCCATTCCCATCTTCTTCTATTCGACTCGATTAATGTCGGTGGGAGTCAGGAAGAAGGTTGAAGCTCTGATGAAGACATTTTTCTGGTTTGATGGTAGGCAACATAGATCCAGGATGCACCTTGTGGGATGGGATGATGTTACCAAGGGGCGAGGTGACGGTGACCTTGGAGTTTGGGATGTTGAGAGCATGAACACGGCGTTGCTTGCCAAGTGGGTGATTCAGATCTGGGGCCCCTCTACCTCCATTGTTGCCATATTGCTGAGGAACATATATGGGGTCAATGGGGAGCTAATTGCCATCAGGAAAAGACTCGAGTCGTCGCTTTGGGCCAGGATCCGCGCTGTTCTGCCATATGTTTCTTCTCGGTTGCGGCCAAAGGTTGGGAACGATCAGAAGTTCAAATTTTGGAGAGATGACTGGACAGGGGAGGGCGCCCTCGGGAGGAGATTCCCTAGGATCCTGGCTCTGGCGGTGTCGAGGGAGGCCACTCTTGCTCAGGTTACGGTAGTGGGGTCCTGGGCGCCTCAGTTCGTCTCGGATCTATCAGATCAGTGCATGGATGAATTCTTGAGGATGCTGGCGGAGGTGCCTCTGCCGAGGGAGGGCAATCTATGGTGGAGGATTACTTTGTGTGGGAGGGGGGAGGTTTTCTGTTAAGAAGGCGTACGAGGCGATGAGGGGGTCGACTGTGGAGCAAGAGCGGGATGTGGATTTCTATCAGGACATGAAGATTATCTGGGCGGTCATGATCCCTCTCAGGATGAAGATTTTTCTGTGGTGTCTGAGATGAAATCGCTTATGTGATAAGGTGAGGAGGGGAAGGTTGTTTGGCTTGGAGGACACGCGATATGACAGGTGCGAGGGCTCAATCGAGGATGTAGATCACCTTTTTTGGACGCGAGACTTCGACGCATATGTGGAGGGAGTCGGGGATTGCTTCGGTGGAGGCGGCAGGGGTAGAGCCATTTTGGAGGTCGTTGCGTGCAGTGGGCATGGGTTCGACGGACGACTGCTCCAAGCCGTTTGCGGTGTTGTGAGCTATTTGGACAGGGAGAAATGAGCTCATTTTCCAAAACTAAAGGTTCTACTGCGAGAATGTTGTCTCACATTGTAATGCGCTTTATAATTTTTGGTCTTCTATGTAAGGTTTTCGTTCATATTATAATACAATTTTGGTTGTGGTGACTCCCGTCTCGGGAGTGCACCCTCTTTTTAAATAAAAATGTGCAATATAAGGATTATAGTCTTCATAAATGATCTATATGTGTCATCTAAGTGTATACATGCAACTTATTTAATGTTATAAGAACTTGAATGGAATCCATTTCCAGTATCTATGGCTCAGGAATAAACATTAACAACGATATGTTCGATATGATCGATATGTGCGATATGGGCTATAAATGACCGATATGTATGACATAAGTGTGTATTTATAGTTTATTTGTTGTTTTATTATCTTGGATGATCTTAATTTCCGAAAAACGACAAAAATGACTTTTTTGAGCCATTTCCGACATTTCCACCGATATCGTTGATATATCGGCGATATATCCCAATATATCCATTTCCCGGCAGATTGAAACGATATCGATATCGATACGGTCTTCCTTGTCTATGAGAGGTCCTCGAGATCTGTATTTGAGACATGATCTCAATATCCAAGTCACTATACGTGGAACATAAATCGCCCGGTCCTTATCTACAAGTATCCTTGGAGAAAACACATTGTTCTTGTGAAAAAACGTGAAGTGAAAAATTGTATTCCTCATAGCTCTAGATCTCTCTTATATATGAGAAAAGCTCTAAGGGAAAATTACATAAAATAGACTGGATAAAGAAAAAATATAAATAAACACCGTAGAGATATAAATATCTCAACACTCCCCCTCAAGTTGCAGTGTATATATATCATTCTCAGCTTGGAACAACAATGGTGAAAGGGATCCCTCGCAAGAGCTTTGGTAAACATGTATGCAAGTAGAAATAAGCTCCTTTTGGATCAAATCCCGAGTGTAGTGACAATCTACTTTAATATGCTCCGTTCTCTCATGAAAGGCTGGATTATTAGCAATGAACAGAGCTGCTTGATTATTACATTTCAGATGCATCGGAAGAGGCACCTCAATGGTTAGGTTAGTCAGAACTAACTTGACCCACATCATTTCTGTGTTGCCTTGAGCCATGGCCCTATATTCTTATTCAACGTTGGATCAAGCAACAACTGTTTGTTTCTTACTCTTTCATGAAACTAACGACCTATCAACAAACACAATAAATCATGCAGTGGATTTCCTATCCTTGGGACACCCAACATAATCCACATATGCACATCCAATGACTGCAAGAGACGTATCTCTTCTGAAAAGAAGGCCTGCACTTGGAGAAGACTTCAGATATCTTACGATCATGCATACTACGTCCATGTGGGCCTGTTTGGGTTGCTCCATAAACTGACTGACTCTGCTCACAACAAATGATATATCAGGCTTGGTAAGAGTAACATATAACAACTTCCCCACTAGCTCTTTGTATCGTCTCTTATCTACTTCTTCAGAGTCATTACCATAGAGCCTAGCATTGTGATCCATTGGTGTAGTGACATCTACATCCCATCATGCATGTCCCAGATAGAAGGTCAGTAACATACTTCCTTTATGTTATATACATACCTTGCTGATTTCGTGCAAACTCCAAGACAAGGAAGTAACGTAGCTTGCCAAGGTTCTTGGTCACAAACTGCCGTCTAAGAAAATCCTTAGCTGCCTGAGTGCCATACTCATCGCTACCAGTAACAACTATGTCATCACCATATACTAGAACAACAACCGTACCTCGTGAAGTTCTCTTTACAAAAAGAGAATGATCTGTAGTAGATCTGATGAACCAATTCTGCTCAATCGACTCTGAGAGCTTCTGAAACCAAGCCCACAGACTCTGCTTAAGGTTATATATGGCCTTATGAAGACGACATACCATATGAGACTCTCCCTCAGCAGTAAACCTTGGTGGCTGCTGCATGTAGACTTCCTCCTTCAGATCACCATACAAAAAGGCATTCTTGACATCTAGTTGGAAAAGAGGCCAATCACGTACCACAACAACATCAATAATGATCCGTAGCGTAGAGTGTCTTAAAACAGGGGAAAAAATATCATGGTAATCCATCCCATAAGTTTGAGTGAATCATCGAGCAACCAATCTGGCCTTATATTTGTCCACAGTACCATCATCTCGGTGTTTCACAGTAAACACCCACTTGCTGCCAATCGCAGATGCACCTGGAGGAGCCTGTACAACATTCAATGTACCATGAGACTCTAAAGCTGCCATCTCCTCCTCCATAGACAGACGCCAATGACCGCTCTGTAACGCCTCCTGATAGGATCGTGGTATCTTCGCGGCTGGCAGTCCCACAACAAACTTTTGGAAATCCTCTGATAGGCGATCCAAAGAAACATGAGAAGCAAGATGATGCATAGTACATGCACGTTGTTGCCTCCGTAGAGCAATAGGTACATCCAGGTCCCCAGTACTCACAATGGATGTATCATCCAGAACATCCTGCACCTCAAGTTGTACATGCAAATCACCAATGCCATTAGAAGAACTCAAATGCTCAGAACATACCTTGGGTGTGTTGGATGGTGGAGGATGTGCATGAGCACGAGGTCGACAATGGTAAACCCGAAGAAAGAAAGTGGGTGTGGTAGGTGGAGGTGGTAGTGCAGTGGAGATCGGAGGTAAAGGCATATAAACCTCTTCCCTATCCACTTACGAAATGAGCTTGTCACATGTAGGAGAGAAATACATAATAGACTCAAAAAAGTGGCATCATCACTAATATACTATCTTCTTCGAACATGATCGAAGAACCGATATTCCTTTTGGGTCTTGGAGTACCCAACAAACACAGTTGACAGCTCCAGGAGAGAGCTTGTTCTGACCAGGGGACATCTGATGAACAAAAGCCACTGAACCAAAGACATGAGGAGTGAGTGAGAAAAGATCCGTCTCGAGAAATACAATCGAGAATGGGATCTTTTCCCCGAGAACCGAAGAGGGTATATGATTTATCAGATAACAGGCAGTCAGAACCGCATCCCTCAATATGAATGGGGAGCACAACTCCGAATCAAAAGAGTCTTGGTAACATCCAGAAGATGACGATGTTTTCATTCAGCCACCCCATTTTGTTGGAATGTATACGTACATGATGTTTGATGCACAGTACTATGGGATGCAAGAAATTGGGCAAGTTGAGCACTACAAAATTCAAGGGCATTGCCTGAGCGTATATACTTGATTTTTGCTGAAAAATATTCCTTATTTCATTAATAAAGGACTGAATAACATGACTAACATCAGACTTGTTTTTAAGAAGAAAGACCCACGACAATCTAGAAAATTCATCAACTGCCACAAGATAAAAATCTATACCCCTGATGATCTGGGATACGACTGGGGCCCTAAATATCAAAATGAATCAACTCAAACAAACTATGACTGCTTCGACCCTGACGACTCTGGAAAGTGGGCCGATGATGCTTCCCAAGCTGGCATGCCTCGCAATGAAAAGTAGAGCGAGGAGAAATCTGTGGAAGGACATGACACATCTTTTGCAGAGGAAAATGACCAAATCGTAGATGCCATATATAGGGAGACACAAACCTAATGCGAAGAGAGGAAGCACCAACATAAGGAGATTGCACCAGTTTGTAGAGACCTCCTTGCTCACGTCCAGATCCAATCACCCTGCTCGTGAGAATGTCCTGAAACACAAGAGCATACAGATAAAAAATGACACGACAATATAAATTCTTATTGATTTGACTAATTGATAATAGATTCATAGAAAACTCGGGAGCATAAAGGACATTATGAAGTCTCATTGCATGAGTCAATTGCACCTCTTCCTGACCAGTAATGGGAATGAGTCCCATATGCTATCACAACAGATCGTTCGGGGTGGGTTGAACTGAAAGCACTGAACTGACCTCTGTCACTACAGATATGAAAGGATGCTCCTGAATCCATGATCCATTCTGACAAATCTGCCTTGTAACAGCTAGTAAAGGCATATGCTGTACCTGATGCAGAGGCAGCTACTTTTGGGATCTTGAAGGAGAGATGGTTGACCTAGGAATAGGCATAATCTCCCTGAGCCTCGCCACAAGTTCGCCAAATCTCTGATCAGATGCAGACGAGGAACTACCAACCTGCTCGATCTGTTTTGCCTTACGTACTGAAGTTGGGAACCCATGCTTGGAATAGCATGTTTCCTTAGAGTGACCTGTCCTGTGACAGTAAGTACAAGGCTGATGAGGGGGCCGACTTCCCCTTCCTGCCACGACCACCACGACCACGAAACTGTGTAGGGCCTCCTCTACCATGACATGGTGCCATGGCTGAGGACGTCTGAGATAACTGAGAACCACCGGACGATATGGGGAGCCTGCTCAACCTGCGATACGCCTCCTCCATTGGAGGTATGGTGGCTTCAGTACGAATCTGTGTTCTAGCTGTGTCATACTCAGGGTCTAGAACCGCTAGAAAAACTCTTGTCACCACTGAATCCCTATACGCCGTGAGTTGCTCGGGTGTAGCAGTCAAGGGAATGTAACCATGCAACTTCTCAAGCGAAGTGTAAAGGGTATGGAGAGGACAACCATTCCGCTTCAATGTAAAGATGTCATGCAGAAGTTGCAGAATCTTCGACTCGTTCTTTGCTGGAGAGTATGTAGCAGTGAGAATGTCCCACATAGACTTTGTTGTGGGCTGACTCAACATGTCATTGGCTATCTCCATGGATAAAGCCATACACGTGCATAAGCATCGTCTGTCTCCCATGAGGCGTTAACCCTAGCCTTGTCAACTGTCTCCTCCTATGTGAGGATACTCTTCTTGCCATTACATTGTATTAGACTCATGGACTGCATGGCATACAGTTTATAATTCATTCCATCCATCTTCACAATGGGTGCGGGACCTTTGAAATCACCCAGGGATGGAATATCTGCCTTGTTATCTGACACGATGACAACAATCTCCTAGACTAGGGTTGCAGAATGTAAGAATAATGTCTACACAGACATGTAGAAAGATGGTTGTGGGTGTAGGCTCATACCACAACCTCACCTTTGGGTGATTAGGGTGTTTTAGATAGTCAAGCTACACCCTAGAAACCTAAGAGCACGACGCCCTAGGTCACCAACAGAAGCTCACGAAGGCTACAACAAGGACGGGCCAGGCGCACCTGCGTTGGTGCTGCATGGCAGCACATGCGATGCAGACCGCGTGGGCAACACTGGTGGTTGCGTAGGCAGCACGAGCAGCACGTGGATGCGCACGACGCGGGAGGCGCAAGGCACAGAAGGCTCACGGCGTAGAAGGCTTACGACGTAGAAGGCTCACGATGCAGGAGGCGCGGGCAGCGCGCGGATGCGTACGATGAGGGAAGTGTGCACGGTTCACGCGCGTAGAGGGGCCGCACGAAAGGCATAGGTGCGACACGCGGGTGGCGCAAGTGACGGGGGCAACGCGCACGATGCACACAACGCAAGGGCTTTTGGTTTTGGGTGGGGGTGGGATTGTAAGGCACAAGCTCCGGTCAAGGACCGTTGCTCTGATACCATGTGGAAAAACGTGAAGTGAAAAGTTGTATTCTTCATAGCCCTAGAGCTCTCTTATATAGGAGAAAAGCCTTAAGGGAAAATTACATATAAATAGAAAAATATAAATAAACATCATGGAGATATAAATATCTCAACATTTCTTGAAAGAGTTCAAGAATAATTCCATTGTTGAATTTTGTATCTGAGCATTGAGATGTTGATAATTAAATGTGATTTAATTATCATGAATAATGTGAATACGATTCATATTATTTAAATACATGAGAATGGCAATCCAAGATAATTAAATGTGATTTAGTTATCAAAGATGTGGATAATGTGGATAATGCTATCCATATTATTTATATATATTATAAATATGATTTATAATATATTAGAGAGAGCTTAATGTAAATAGTATCTTCAAATTAATTGTTGATGTGATTTGGATTCACATTGGAAATTAATTGGAAATACAATTTACATTTATTTTTGGTTGTGAATATGATTCACAATTATTTAATGGCATGATTGTAATATTCACAAATTTATTTGGAATTATTTACAACAAAAATTGTTGTAAATAAATATGAAGGATTGGAGAAGCCATCGCCATCCATTTAATGGATGATGGACAACCACCTTTGACTTGGTTTCAAAGGTGGCCGTCCACCATTTTTAGGGAGGCGGGTGGCCTCTCTCCTAATTCTTTTATGATAATTAATTTAGTTGAAAATTAAATTGTATTAATTATCCAATATATATTTAATTTAATCTAAATTTATTGTTGTGTTTTTACAAAAAAATCATGATCATGGAACGGAAACATAAATCAATCTCAAACATTGATTTTGTGTTTCACATGGATTGGAATCCAGAACTCCCAAAATACTATAAAAGAAGAAGCAACCCTAGCTCTTCTTTTTACGCGTAAAACTTGAGTAGTTTCTCTATCTCTCTCTCATTCTTATTCTGTACGCCCCATCTCTCTCTCTAGTGGCCGTCCACCCTGTGCCCTAGAGAGAGTCGCCGTCATCGCCACGTCGATTGCTCGTGGATCTCCGTCTCCTTCAGCGTGCCTCGCTCGTGAAGAAAACATCGGATCTCGTGTAACTAGATCAGGAGATTCGTCGCTTGGATCTTCAACTCGGGTTGCGAGGAGTACTCGTCTCATCAATGCGCTCGCAAGCATCTCTTACGTAGGATCGGACTTGAGACATGAGCTCTCTTGGTTTAGAGATTTGATCGCAACCATACTTCAAGAGGTAATCCTGACATTACTTGTGGTTAGATGAAAGGATCCAAGAAGTGTTCATGGATCATGTGGTTTAATCTTTTATTTTTTTTTAAATTCCGCTGCACCAAGTAACTAGTGCGACTAGTTGCTCCGATCGCATACGATGCGATCATTATGCTTTCGTGATGCGTTTAAGGATTTTTTCCATGTCCTTCAAGGATGTGTTGAAATACTAGAGAAGATGGGTCGAAAATAGCTCGACAATGTAGATTCTTCGTAATCTGACTAATAGATAACAAATTCGTAGAAATGTTAGGTGCATGCAACACATTCTGTAGATGCATAGAGGGTGTCAAGCTAATCTCCCTCTGTCCAGTGATCAGGGAATGAGTCCTATCTGCTATAACCATAGTCCGTCCTGGAGGAACCTGTTTGTATGTTGTAAGTTGACTTTTGTCTCTACACAAGTGATGTGTAGCACCGGAGTCCATAATCCATTTATACCATCAGATCCACCACAACTAGTAAGTGCATAAGTACTACATGAGGTACTAGAAGATGCTAAAGCAACCACATCTGAATGACTCAAGGAGACCAATGAAGAAGTAATGGGACTGACATGAGGTATAATGCCCTTCAATCGTGCTACAGGTTCATCAAATCTCTGATCTAAACATGAAGCAACCAGGGGGTCAATTTGTTCAGCTACTTGAGCAGAAGCAGGAAATCCATGCTTGGAATAACATGTATCCTTTGTATGTCCAGGATGATGGCAATAAGTACGGGATGACGAATATGACCTCCTTTGCCACAAAATCCGCATCTACGAAACTGAGAAGAGCCTCCTCGATTTCGGGAGGAAGCCATCGCTGAGGAAGTCTGACTGACAATAGTGGATGAGACAATGATCCTATTGAGCCTGTGGAAAGCTTCCTCCATGGGAGGAATAGTATCATCTGCCAGAATCTGGGAACGAGCAACCTCGTACACTGGACCAAGGATTGCCCGGAATACACCAACCATGGTAGCATTCCTATAAGTCTTATGTTGCTCAGGAGTAGATGTGAGGGGTATGAAATTGTGGAGTTTCTCGAACATCCCACACAATGATGTATGTAACGAATGAAGAGGTCGTTTATTCATCTTGATAGTAAAAAAATCATGGAGTTGCAGAATCTGTCTCATTCCATGTCTGTGAATAAGTAGTTGCGAGGATATCCCACATCATCTTGGTTGTGGGCTGATGTAACACATCATTTGCGATCTCTATCGCCAATGTACCTGAAAGCCAAACCTTGGCATATGCACAATCCGTTAACCCCATTTTTCTCAACTGGCTCTTCCTTGGTAAGAATGTGTTTTTTTACTGTAGACTTCATCAAGCTCATGAACTGCATGGCCCAGAGCTCGTAGTTCGTCCCGTCTATCTTGACAATCGGCTTTGGACCTCTGAAGGCATCTGCGGCAGGGATATTTACCTTCTTCTCTGACATACTGCCGGGTGAAGAAATCTAGGATTTTGTAGACCAATAGATAAGTGTCTACACAGACATATAGGAATTTTATTGCACGTGTAGACTTATTCAATCAAATCCATCAACACAAGCGGATCTCGATACGAGCAAGGAGAGTCGTAGGGAAGTCCGTTGGCAAGATCAAGGATCAGCGTTTGAGAGGGTCGATCCCACAAAGGAGAACAAGAGAACTGGCAGAGGCGGTGGTTCGGCCCGATGGCGAAAGGCCGACAACGGCCAGCTTGGACAAGAGGGTGGCGACGACGACCGTTGCCCAAAGGAGAGGAGGCACGACGCCAAGAGGAGAGAGGGTAGCGACGAGAGGAAAGAGGGGCGTTGACGCCGGGAAAAGGGTTGGGCGGTGGGTGTGGTAGGGTTAGGGTACGAGATCTCCGGCCTGGGACCATCGCTCTGATACCATGTTGGAAAAATAATGAAAACTTGATTTATTCCTTGAACCCTAGACTCTCTTATATAGGAGAGATACCTATGGGTAAATTATATATGATAGACAAGAGAATAGAAAAATAGGAAAACGATATAATTACGTAAATATAACTCTACATAAGCTTCTCTTGTACCTTGTCACTCTGTAACCAAGCCTCCTTTTGATTCAGAACTCTTCCTTTAGACTCATCTAACATCTCTTTGGCTACCCTTCATATACAAGATGCTACCAGGGTCTAATAGCGGTAAAGAAGTGTGGATTTCGTTCGTTGCGTCTAGTCTGTGATCTGAAAGGCCCCAAATAGATTATATAGTTGAATCTCAACGGGTTATGATAGAGATTTAGGAGCCCTCGAAGAAAGCCTGATGCAGTTGCTTACAACGGGGAAGAGGGGACGATCCGATGTCCCGTAGTAATTTAAATAAGTGAATGAAAACCTTTCGGAATAACGGTGCACGCAATTGTCCCACATCTCCTTTGCACCTCCTTTTACAATCCCAATATAAATATTCTAAAGCCTTTTCCTGAAGCTTGATTATTTCAATTGAAGATTCCACCATTTATTTCTAATGATCTTGCGAACCATCCTCTTCTTTGCCATTCCTTTTATTTGCGCATCCATAACTAGCAAGCGATGCTGAGATGTCAAGCTTTCTTCTGGGATTACTTTGCTGTCTTTGCAACATAAGCGATCTCTTCTCCCCATCGCAAAGTCATTTATCTGTATTTTATTCGGTCCACTCTTATAAGTAATTAAACGCTTCTCCCTCTTCTTGAAGAGAGTGTTTGCAGTGAAACGTTTGAGAAATCTAACGACACAAAATCTACAACGTTCAAATAATCAAAGGAACAAGCATAGTAAACAATGTTGGTAGGGGGAGTCGATGATCAAAGATGTTACAAGGTATATCTATATGTTTATATTGAAAGATTGTACAAGGTATATGATTATCATATATATTGCATGTAATCCAATGATATATAAGATCATGTAGAAAACTTAGATCTCGAATTTCTTATTAAAGGAAGAGACCTCTCCAAAGAAGCAGTAAAAACAACTCTCTCCAACAAAAATATAACAAGGATGGCAAAATGAGGATTTTGCCGGCATCGGGTTAAATCTAGAAAATCTACTAAGGAATATTTACATTTGGCTCGATTTGTTTAGGTATTACTGATATTGTGTGATATATGGGGGTAGAATGTTGGAAATCAAAAAGCACGAGTATTGATAATGATGAATTGGCAAAATGAAAAATATAGCCGAAAATAGATGATAGTTAAGCATGTGGCCCTGACTCCCATGTCATGCCAGGTGCTTGGTAATGGTGTTTATTGTATAGGCCATGGTCAAAATATGGGCGTGATAGGCCATGGTCAAAATATGGGCGTGACAGGTCCATGTTAGTTTTCTGCTGTTGTGTGGAGAATATTTGGAGTTTGAAATTGTTTATTGTTAGGGAAAATAAGAGGATTGTTTATTCTTTGAGCCCTAAGCTCTCTTATATAGAGGAGAGGCCTATGGGCAAATAACATAAAACGGATAAGAGGAAAAGAAATAGATAAATGAATACAGAAACATAGATACATATCTCTACACTACCCCTCAAGATGGAGCATAGATATCTATCATGCTCAGCTTGGATGAACACCTTTGAAATGATCCTTTAAGTAAGGCCTTGGTGAAGATGTCTGTCGTCTAGTCCCCTAAGCTGACATGGGATGTAGAAATGAACCGCTTCTGAATCATGTCATTTATATAGTGGCAATCAACCTCAATGTGCTTCGTCCTTTCATGGAAGACAAGATTATTAGCAATAATCAGGGCAACCTGATTATCACATTTTAGCGACATGGGAAGAGGTACATCTATATGTAGATCTGTAAGGACTGCTCAAACCCACATCATTTCTGTACATGCTTGTGCCATAGCCCTATATCAGATTCAACACTAGATCTAGCAACTACAGTTTGCTTCTGGCTAATCCACGAGACAAGTGAATCTTCGATAACTATAACAAATCTAGTCGTGGACTTCCTGTCCTTGGGATTTGCGTCTGCGCATGTTGAGATAGTCATGGTGCCACCTCTTTTAAATAGTTGCCCTATACCTGGAGATGATGTAAGATACCTTAGTATCATTTGTATAACATCCATGTGTACCTGACAAGGTTGCTCCATGAACTGGCTCACCCGACTGATAATAAATGAAATATCGGGTCTGGTAATGGTAACATAAAGGAGCTTTCCCATCAGTTCTCTGTATCTTCTCCTATCAACCTCATCATATCATTATAATATAGCTTCATGCTTGGATCCATGGGTGTGGTGGCAGGTCGATATCCAAGCATACCTGTGTTCCTCATCAAATCAGTAACATATTTCCTCTGAGTCATCTCTAGCCCCTGTTGATTTCTAGCAAACTCCAGTCCCAGAAAGTATCTAAGAGCTCTAAGATCTTTGGTAACAAATTCACGACCCATAAATTCTATCACCTTCTTTATTCCTTGTATGTCTGTGATAAATATATCATCAACATACACTTTAATAGCAATCATACCTATGGAGGTTTCTGTATGAAAATAGAATGATTTAACATTCGACTGTCTGAACCCTTGCTTCTCAAACAAATCTGAGAGCTTCTGAAGCCAAGCTCTTGGGCTCTGCTTAAGGTCATAGATTGCCTTATGAAGTCTACATACCTGTGAACACTCGCCCTCAGCAGCAAACCCTGACGATTGCTGCATGTAGACTTACAAAAAAGCATTCTTGACATCAAGTTGAAACGGAGGCCAATCTCGAACCACAACGACTGATAAAAGAATCCGTAGGGTAGAATGACGAGCAACTGGAGAGGTGTCAAGATAATCCACCCATATGTCTGAGTAAAAGAACGTGCCACTAGTCGAGCTTTGTACCGATCAATACTGTCATCTACATTATATTTCACTGTAAATACCCATTTGCAACTTACTATAGACACCCTAGTGGGGGCTGGTATCATACTCCAAATACCTATGGAGTAAAGAGCTGCCATCTCCTCCTCCATGGCTAGACGCCACTTGCTATCTGTCAATGCCTCTTGGTAAGTCCATGATATGGCCATAGTGGACAAGATAGTAAGTAACAAACCTCCTGAAATTACCCATCAGATGCTCGAAGGTGACATGATAAGCGGATATGAGGCACATTAACGCTTCTGCTTTCTAAGAGAAATAGGTAATTCAAGATCATCATCATCATTTCTGCCATCAAAATGATCATCAACATCCTGAGATAACTCCTGCTGAGAAACAAAATGTTATCAGAAAAAGCCTGAGGCGTGCTGGATGACGGACCATGAACATGAGCAGGAGCAGGCTGCCGGTTGTAGTGATGTGGTAGTGGTGGGACCATAACAATGGGAGGTGGTGGGGCTGATGGTGGTGATGGAGGAGATGGTAATGGAGGTGGTGAGGAAGGTGGTTGGCGCATGGGTGGAGGTGGAATATAGACGTCATTATGTGAATATGAAGGTGTCAACCTGTCACCTGTAAGAGACAAATACATGAGACTTAAAAAGTGTGACATCTGCACTGACATAATATCTCATGTATAACAGATCATAACAACGATAACCCTTCTGAGTTCTGGAGTACCCGATAACCGATGGACAAACTAATAGATCAAAAAACACGAGGGCTAAGAGAGATCAACTCCTTGTCAAGAAAAACAAGGGAAAAAGGAATCATCCCCCCAACACCGACGAAAGCATACGGTTAATGAGATAACAAGTCGTGAGAACCGCATCACCCCAGAATGAATGAGATGCAAAGCTCTGGATCAGGAGGGTACGTGTGACATTAAGAAGGTAACGGTGTTTCTTTTAGCAACATCGTTCTGTTGAGACGTATATGTGCATGATGTTTGATGAAGAATACCATGAGATGATAAGAATTGAGAGAGCACATGACTACATAATTCCAGTGCATTATCAGTCCTTACAATCTTGACAGAGGTGGAAAAAACATTCTACACCTCTTTAATGAAATTTATTATTGCATTTTCATCTTCTGATTTATTCTTCAACAAGAAAACCAAGACAGGCGACTAAAATCATGTGCAACAACCAAATAAAATGTGTCCCTGATGATCGGGAACACGACTCGGACCCCAAATATCTACATGGAAAAACTCAAAAGGGGAGCTATTTCTACGACTCTGATGACTAGGAAGGCAGATCGATGATGCTTCTCTAACTGACATGCCTCATAGTTGAATGACGAGCGGGGTGAAATCTGAGAAAGGACTTGACACAGTTTCTGAAGTGGAAGATGATCGAAGCACATATGCTGAAGGAAGGGAGAGACTAATCTACTGGAATGGGAGGATAGTCCAACATGCCGTGTTTGGATCATTCGATAGAGCATGCCTGCTCACGGCCACATCCAATCACCATGCCCGTAAGAATGTCCTGAAACACAATAGATAATGGGTCAAATATTGCTCTACAATTAAAATCCTTAGTAATATGTCTGATAGATAGTAAATTCATTAAAAAATCAGGAGCATGCAACACATTCTACAACCACATAGAGGGCGTCAAGGTGATCTCCCCCTGTCTTGTGATTGGAGATTGAGTCCCATCTGCTATGACCACAGTCCTTCCTGGAGCCTTGAGGAACCTGCCTGTAGGCTATGAGTTGATCTGTATCTCCACGTAGATGACGTGTGGTACTTGAATTTATGATCAATTCAGAGATATCTGAACCATGATAAGAAGTAGAGGCATGAACACTACCCGGGGTATTAGCTCCTATATTAGTAGCAATGTCTGAGCTGTTCTCTGAAGCAGGTGACGAGGTACTAACTGGAGGGCATGATGTCCCTCAGTCGAGATACAATCTCTTCATATCGCTGATCTGATGTGAGTGGAGCTGCATAATACTGAACCTGCTCTACTATGCGTGTAGATACTGGGAAACCATGCTTGGAGTAGCATGTATCCTCTGAATGACCAGATCGGTAACAATAGGTATAAGGTGGTCCACGACCACGACCACCTCTACCACGTGATCCCCGTCCACGGAACTAAGATGGACCGCTTCCACGAGAGGACACTGTCTTAGAGGAATTCGACACTGGAGCAGAAGTTGAAATATTGATCCGGCTCAATCTACTGAAAGCCTCTTCCATGAGAGGAATGATAGCATCATCCAATATCTTGGAGGAAGCTGCCTCATACTGTGAGTCAAGAGAGGCCAGGAAGACTCCAACCATCGTAGCATTCCGGTATGTCTTCAACTACTCCGGAGTAGCTGTGAGAGGCATGAAGGCATGGAGCTTCTCAAACATCCCACGCAAGTCAGTGTAGTGAGCATGTAGGGGTTGAACATTATGCTTTATAGTGAAGATGTCATGTTGAAGTTGTAGAATTTGTCTTATTCTTGTCCTGTGAGTACGTGGCAACAAGAATATCCCACATGGCTTTGGCAGTGGTATGGTGTAGGACGCCATTTGCAATCTCTGGTATCAAGGTACCAGACAACTAGATCTGAGCATATGCGTCATTAACCTCCCATGAGGCATACAACCTGTCTTCTCCGTCGGCTCTTCTTTGGTAAGAATATGCTTCTTACCCATCGACTTATTTAGGCTCATGAACTACATAGCCCACGACTCGTAATTCGACCCATCCACCTTGACTATGGGCGCTGGTCCTCTGAAGGCGCCCATGGTGGGGATATCTATCTTGTTCTATGACATGTTTCCGATCGAAGAAGGCAAGGGATGTAGACTTGATGGAATAATTGTCTACACTGACATACGGGAAGTTGGTTGCATGTGTAGACTCAATTCGCAACCAACCCTATCAAGGAAAAAGAGCCTTGGTGAGGTGACTGCTTTGGTTGCAGGAGATGCGGTGGTTCTGGCCGCTGAAGGTGCGGTGACGCAAGGGCGGGTGGCGGCGATGGGGGGGGGGTCAGGCCGGGGGGGTGGGGGGTGGACAGGGTGATGGGGCCTCGGGCGACGGGAGGCATACTCGTGGGTAATAGACAGCGGGTGGCGAGGCTGCAAGTAGGGTGGCGGGAGGAGGGGCCGTGAGTAGGGCGGCGGGGCCACACAAGAGGGAAGGAGGTGGGGCTAGGTCTAGGGTTTCGAGTATAAGAGCTCCGGCATAGGATCGTCGCTTTGATACCATGTTGGGAAAGTAAGAGGATTGTTTATTCCTTGAGCCATTGGCTCTCTCATATAGTGGAGAGCCCTATGGGCAAATTACATAAAACAAACAAGAGGAAAAGAAATAGATAAACGCATACAGAAACATAGAAACATATCTCTACATTTATTATATTGAGGAAGCATTGAGAAGGAGTTCCAGGCAATCTTGATTCTAGGAATGGAACCCTAATGTACGAGATCCTTCACGGGGATCTGGTTGCGAGTATTTTTATTTCTTGTTCTCAGTTAACAATATTTGGAATTTGTTGCAATATCATGTTCTTGCGAATTTCCATTATTTACCATTTCTTTATTAGCGTAGAAATCACATGTTTCGGTAATACTAGGGTGCATACCCGCGATTCACTGCGGAAAATAAAATACGTTCTGCATCATCTTAATTGTACCATGTGTGATCATCATTGTCTTTAATATATTTATAAATTAATATATAATTATCATTATGATTATAAAAAATACCAACATAGCATTTAGAATGCATTTTTCAGTAAAATATGAAATTAAAAGGTTAAATTACAAGAATGCATTTAGAACTTAATTTGCAAGTTATAGAGGAACATATTGGGTACAATTTATCTATCTTTTGAAAAGATTGTACTTCAGGTAATATTATCTAAAAAATTATATTTTTATATTAAAATTAATTTTTAATCTTTGAAATAATGTCTTCATTAAAAATACGAAATCATTCCAATACAAAATCACAAAACATGGGTCATATAAATATTAATATAATAAATATAAAGGAAAATATGAGATTTATAATTTTTAATTAATAAAATATTAGAATAGAGAGAGAAAGAGTAGGGAGAGAGATGGCTTTGAGAGAGAGAGAATAGAAATGAAAAGTAGAGAGGGATAGAGAGATCAGTGGAGAGAGTGAGCGGGGAGAGAGAGAGGGAGAAAGAGAGAGAGATCGATGGAGAGAGGGAGAGAGAGTAAGTGGAGAGAGGGAGAAAGAGAGAGAGATCGGGAGAGAGAGGCACAAAGGGAGAGAGAGATCGGTGGAGAGAGGGAGAGAGAGATCGGTGGAGAGGGAGAGAGAGTGAGTGGAGAGAGAGGTGAAGAACGGTTGGAGAGGGTATCCACATGTCAAAAGGTGGTTAAAAACCCAGCTTTAAAGAGGTATATATATATATAGATATTAAATTTAGTTAAATTTTAGTCCAAAATTTGTTTTGAAATGAAATTTGAGGTTCCTCTGAAAGTAGGCACGAGCTTATCTGATGGGTTATTAGAAATTCTTTATTTTTTTGATGAAACCAACACAGTAGATTGAGAGCTATTGTTTTTGTTTCTCCTTTTTGTTTAGCTGATTTTATGGTTTGCTAGATCATCCTGTTGCTCTTGATCAAATCACTGATTGTATGTTATATATACTGTCAGCGCCAGCTTTATTTTCATTGATGTACGAAACAGCTTCTTGCCAGGTTAATGACATGCTCGCAAAATGTTAATATCTCATTTCTTTCACTGTTTTCTACTTGTCCAGGTTAGGCATTCTGGAGGGTATTTCTTCAATGCTGATCCCTGACAAAGGTGAATCCATTTTGCTTGCAGTGCCAACGCGGTTCACCTTGATGTTTCTCTTTTTCCTTTTTGGTTCTCTACAGTAAATGATAATTATCTCAACACAGCATTTAGTATGGGTCTTGGTTAAATCTTAGCAGATTTACCTAGCTCTCTGTTTTATTGTGTACATAGAGGGACACCTTCCCCTTTTTTGTTTTATACATGAATATGGGTTTTGTAGATGAAGAAATTTTGTGGAACTCATCTCAAGCTAACTTCTTATCGGTAGTCGCTTCCCATAGCAGGACACAGTCCTTTTTTTCCTTGTTTAAAGGTCGTGTACACTCGTTAATTTAATTACATTTGATGGAGTCATGTTGCAAGCTAATATAAAATGAGTGCTCCTTGTGCCTAGTAGCAGTAGATAAGGGATGAGTGATGCTGCTTTTGCAATGATATCTAACTCAGTTAATTACATTTGATGGTTCTTGTTGCGTGGGAGCGTCTTTTTGTAGGATATCGAGCCATGGACTGCAAAAGCAAGTTTTAGTCATCATCTCGAAATTTGAGGTAAGTAGCAAATGCCTGTCCTGCTTGAATGCCAGTCCTCATTCCTCATCATTCCAGTATCCTTGTGCATTACATATTGTCATTGTTATATTTGTGATTATTTGCATTATGCGAGTTCTCTCTACTCCCATCAGTTTGGATTTCTTGGGGGCATGATAATGGGCTTCCTCTCAAGAGGCTGATGATGTTGGGGATTTTAGTATCTGTACAATACATCTTCATGGATAAGCGAGCATATGTTATTGGGGATCATGCGGCGGCATTACCTTGGTACAAGGATGATGGTTTTTTGGAATGAGTTGTAGTGTCCTCCATTCATATATTTGAAGCTTATCTACTATCCTTAAACACTATTGTACTGCTTGTTATTGGCTCCTGATGATTGTTGTCTGGTAGATATGATACTTAGATCTAAACAAAGCTTATGTTTTTGTGATAGCTCTCTGTAGAGTGCAATGTGAGGAAAGGTTATTTGTTTGTTAGCGATGTCTATTCTATGGCGCTGTTCAGTCTCTAAACAAATTTTGGGAACCGCAGTTCAACAAAGGAACTTCTTGTCATGTCAAGCAAGCTTAGTCAGTCCATGATTTGGATGAATTCATAGGCGATTTTTAGACTAGTGGAATTAGGTTAATGTAGTGTCCAACAAGTCATTCTCTTGTTTTTTTGATTTAGTTTCTCTTTATTATGTGCGGTACTAGTGTTTGCGATCGATTCGGTTGTCGCCATGCTTATGTATTTAAACCATCGATCTTTGTGGAGAGCGGGCTGTCTTCTGAGGAGAATATCTTGAGCCATCTGATGGTTGTGAAGCAATGGAGCATAGAGTTAGGGAAGTGAAGAGATCCATCCACTGGAAACTGCATCTGAATCAACCTAATGCTCAACAGATTCAGCAACATATTCGGGTTGTCTAATCTACTTCATTAGATGCTTCTCAAGTACGATCAAGAGGCAACATATCCGATACTGTTGATCCTGATGCAGAGATAGAAGAAGAGGCTTAGATATTGTGATTTGTTTATGAGATCTTTAATGTACCTTTGGTTTGTATATTTGAATGAATAAAAACTTTTGGAATTCCTTGTAATCATGCTGATATTTGATTTTATTTATTTTCATATTTGTATGCATGACATCCACTTTGACTTTGGTCGCATGACATCCACAATCAAAATTATTACAGCACATGGTATTGGTATGCTTGAATAAAAAAACTTAATATGTAGCGTTCCTGTACAAGAAACATGGAAATATCTTATCGATGTAATTCAAATAATATGCATGAGAATTGGGTATCGAAGTATATGTTAAATCTAATCACCATATTATTGGTCAATTTATCTGAATGCAATAATCAAGAAATTGATTTGATTTAACTTGAAAATCCAACAATAAAACCAAGGATTTCGATACCTAATCTTGTTATGTTTCACCCAGCACTAATATACTTTAGTCCATGTTTAACTATTATGATTAACAACACCTGAAACGATCAGATTCTTTCTTTGAATCAAGAATACGAAGAATAAACGAAGAGCATGCGAAGTTGACTAGTCGATCAATAATATTAGGGGAAAATGGGGTTGTCCATAAGGGAGCTAACTTGGCTTCTTCGTCCTATTTTTCTCCATTTTTTTCATTTTTTAAATGCTTCTATAGATTTTCATAACTATATCCAATATAATGCTATTTCAATTTTGTGTGAAACAGAGACTCATACGGTCTTTATCTAGACATTCATTTTTGAACATTCGCAGAATTGTTGAAATCTACCCCGTCTGGATAGAGACCGTCGGAATCTTTGTTTCGCATGAAACTTAAATGACATAATATATGGGTATAGTTATGAAAATTCACGGATATATTTTTCAAAAAAAATAAAAAAAATGAAGAAAATGAGACGGGAGGATCCTCCCGAAGGGACAATCTCATTTAACCCATAATATTATCTCTTAGTCAAATTTCGCAGACTCATTAACGGAAAAAAAACTAATGGCGTTTTCTCTTCTTCTAAAGGCCTTCATCGGTGGAAACACATATTTTAAATAGCTCATGCTATTAGATATTTGAAATATACTATTCAAAATCTAAGGGATATACAAATCTCAAACTTTGGATATGACTTATTTATCTTATTCGAAGACTCCACGTGGAATGAAAAATGTAATGACAATTTTTCGTATCTTTTATATTCTTTCAACTCTAAGGGCTTGTTCGGTACAAGCATAAGGCCCCGGAGTAGAGGAGAATAAGGGGCCATTTTCCTCTCGACACGGTTCCCCGTGGTACGACTATTCTCCATTATTTCATGTTATTTCACTCTTATTCCTATCTTTATTCCACCTTACCTACCTTTACTTCACCTTATTCTTCTTATTCCTATCCTCCAACCGAACAAAGAATAGACTCTTATTCTCCTTATTCCCAATCCTTATTCATGTTTATTCTCGAACCGAACGGGCCCTAAAAATTAATTTGAACGCATCGAAATTTATATCTTGCTAAAAAACATTTTCTCCAGCAGATGCTTATTAAACATGGGGCTTTAACATTGATTTTCCCTACCATTATAAAAGTGATTATTATAATTAGGGTTACATTGATCTTCAACTTTTCAATATATATATCGTTATCAGGGAAAAATATGGAATATCCATAGTGATGATTCTAATAATGAACTTTGGGGTGCATTAACTGTCTTAAATTATTTCAGAAGTATTCCTGCTTTGGTTTCGGGCCTTGGACATAGTGTTTGCACACATTTATTTAAGTCAATGTCATGATATACTAGGTTCTGGTAATGTCTCATGCTTAGATCGTCGAATTGTCATTGAAGACAACTGAATCTGACAATTTGTTGGGTTCGAGTCTAATTCGACTTATTGGAAGTGGTAATTCCCCACTCTTATAACCCTACTCTCAAACGTTGTGAGTTTTCTACACGGGACTATATATGAGTTTGGATGTTGCAATTCTTCATATCAAATTTTTTTTGAAGGACGTCTTCATGAGCTAGCTCAAAGTAATCTGGTCTTTTTAAGATGGTGGATGATAGTGTTAGAAAATAAATATGCGGAAGCGAACATGGCAAAAGATAAAGAACACGAAGAACTACCGGATTTAACGTGGAACCCTACTTCGTGAGCAGCGGGATGAAACCACGGGAGAAGCCCTCAAAGGGGCATGTTATGCATTGCACTTTCTCAATAGATACAGGAGGTCTGGAGCTCCTTATATAGCCTCCCCAGAGCCTCCAAGTCCCACCACTGGTAGATGTGGGACTAAACTCATGGTTGGGGTAAATGGATCCTCTTCAAGATCCATTTACCCATCTCCCATACATATAGCGCTCAACCAAATACTCCAATACCCCCCTCAAACTGGAGCATGCAATGCTCAGCTTGGACAATCAGAAAGAAACTCAACTCAACACTACATGACACTACGAACAATATCAACCCAACGTGCACAACTGATGTTGTCGAGGACGTTGCTTCTCATGCTGTGCAGGTTAGGAGGACGAACGGGCTGGAGTGTGAGTCTGCTGAATCTCCTCGTCGGAGAGCATGTGCTCTGAACTGTGCCTGTCAGAGTCACTGCAACTGACAATAAGTCTTCTCGTCGGAGTACTCTCGCCCGTCTCAACATGTGGACAACTGCTCCATCTTTGAAAAGGGTCGAACTGAAAATGGTCGTGGATGTGCAATCCTCGTCGGAGTCTACGGTCGCTGGAGAATGGAGTTTGAAAAATCTCCTCGTCGGAGAACTGGGTCTCTCCCATATGGGATAGAGAATGGTACACTACTCTGGAGTACCTATGACACCACATGAAAATCCTTACCCTCTATGGCATAGGGAATGGTCATCTGCTTTGGAGTCCCTATGGCTCACATGAAAACTCTGGCCGACAACAATAAGAAAAGATGGGGACCACTGCAAAAGATGGCAAACATGTGCTCATCTGAAAATGACCGCAAACATATGAGTGTTTAAAAATGAGTCTCTCTAGAGAACTCGAAAATGGGCCTCTCAATATGGAGTGCCTCGAACTTGGACTCTGACCAATCTGAATGTCGAGTCTGAAATCTAATAAACTATAGAGTCTGGAAATCTACATGGTCTGGAATTTTGCATTTGGCTTCTGAATCTGAAACACAAGACCTGTGACTCTACATAATACTCCCCCTTTCTCTCATACTTGTTGGAAAACATGGACGTCGACAAAGTTGGGAGAAGACTAAACAAATGGGGACAAAACATCACTTAAAACTTCTTACGGCTTTTCTTCATTTTTTAAGCCGCCAAAACATTATTTTTTTTGAAAAATATTTGTTTTTTTAAAGCCGTTTTAACACATTTTTTCTCGGCTTGCAACATTTTTTCCAGCTAATATTTTTATATCCGTCTCTGGTTTGCCTACATTTTTTTACGCACCTCATTCTTTTCAAATTGCGTATGGCTCTCTTTTTTTATACGCTCCTTTTTTAACAATCTCACCGCCCACTTGAGCCCAACTCTCTTTTCTCCCCCCATCCCATTTTTTAAATAAATACATCTGAAAGGGAGTTTTTTCCCATTCAGGGCATGGGACCCTTCCAAATGCCCGGTCAGGGCATCTCAGAAAAAGTTTTCCCAATCAGAGCATGATTCGGTAACGGTTCGCCGATCGGCAAACCGTTTGTCGATCGTACAGTAAAAATAATATATAATATTATTCCGGAAAACTTTTTAATTTTATATTGTAAAAAATAAAATATAAAAATATTTGGAATTCTCAATCGGCAAACCATTTACCGATTGGGAATTCCAAATATTTTTATATAAAATTGAAAAGTTTTCCGGAATAGTGTTGATCGGCAAACCGTTCGCCGATCGGCAAACCGTTCGCCGAATCATATCCTGATTGGGAAAATATTTTCTGACATGCCCTGACCGGACATTTGGAAGGACCCCATGCCCTGAATCGAAAAAAACTCACTGAAAGGGGTGGGGGCATTAAAGGTATCGCACCCTCCTAGGCATTAGGGTTACCCGATTGGGAGGGACCCCTCTGGAAACGCCGCCTGCTACGCAAGAGAATCTCCAGGGGGATGCGTGTTCTTGCGCCTGGGAGTCGCGCGCGCGTTCGTATGAGGGTTGCGCGGCGGAAGCTTTGCAAGGGATGCGGCCTTGCTGTGATCTCGTTGCCAGGACTGGAGGAGAGTTGTGCGTGCCTGCCTGCGCACGATGGAGGCTTGGAGGATGCCGCCCGCACCGCCTAAGGTTTTGAAGGAGTCTCATGGAGCCTGGGCTCCTTTGCACGCAAGGAGGATCTGGATGACGAGAGCGCCGCCTGGAGTATTTGTGGCTGGAGGGTAGTGCGTGAAGGCCACTTGGCCCGCCGTCTTGTGCAGCTTAGGGCGCCTGGAGGTTCCGCTGCTCGGGGAATCGCTGCCCGTGTTGGCGGAAGGTAGAGCCTAGCGGAGATGCTGCCTGAGGCTCGTCGCGGATTGCGGCTAGGGATGGGGATATGAAGGAGCTTCTCCTCGCGCGGGGAAGATCGCGATGATGCGGATGCACACGCCATCAGCGAGTACGGCAGGCGATGGAGCCTGGACCAATGGGGCTCAACAGTGGCGCTGTATCCTGGAGGAACTGGAGATGTCAACTAGAGAACCTTGAAGGTTGCACTGCGAACATGCACCACCTGTGCAGGCTGTGGGTCTCTGGGGTTCCTGGAGAGTGCTCCTTTAATCTGAACTGGATATGGAAATCTAGGGTTTCAGAACGATCCCCTCGAATTCCTTGATCTCGTGCAGAACTTGAATATTAACAATACTAACTCTTCAACAGTTGAATCTTGACCCATATATGGACAGAAAAATATCTTCAAGAATAACTCAAAATCGATTCTCAAACAGATTACAAAATATAATCGAAGAACATGATAAAATCCTCGAGAATCGACCCACTCTAATATTATGTTCGAAAATAAATATGCGGAAGCGAACATGGAAAAAGATAAAGAACACGAAGAACAGTGGAATTTAACATGGAACCCTACTCCGTGAGGAGCGGAATGAAACCGCGGGAGAAGCCTTCAAAGGGAATGTTATGTATTGCACTTTCTCAATAGATACAGGAGATTTGGGGCTCCTTATATAGCCTCCCCAGAGCCTCCACGTCCTACAACCGATAGATGTGAGACTAAACTCATGGTTGAGCTAAATGGATCCTCTCCAAGATCCATCTACCCATCTCCCATACATATGGCGCACAACAAAATACTCCAACAGTTAGTTTAGCCTAAATTTGGATCGCTTTCAATTATGAGATTTTTACCAGCCAGACTCTATAAACTTTGTCAATTACCTTCACGACATTTGAAACAACCTAATTCCTCCCTCGACCTAATTGCTCCGTCTTACCCCCACGAACCCTGCCCTTAAATTGACACATCTTGAGTTAACTTGCTTTGGTTAAAAATGAGTTAATCAAACCACGTGAAATCCAACGACTGAATTTTATTCCTCGCTTCCTCCCTCCTCTCCCCCTCCTCCTCCTCCTCGGCTCCGACGCCCTCACCTCTTACCTCCTCCGTGCCCACCTCCTTGCCTGCCCCTCCCTCCGCCACATCCTCCTCTGGAACCACACTCCCACGCGCGCCCACCTCCTCGCCCGCCCCTCCCTCCGCTACATCCTCCTTTGAAACCACACCCCCGCCCGCATCCTCTCTCCCCTTCGCGCCCACCTCCTCGCTCGCCCCTCCCTCAGCTGCGTCCTCCTCTGGAACCGCACCCCCGCCCTCAAATCCAAGATCAAGAACAGTCACTGACCCTAAACTCGATTGTATGCATCTCGATCGATTCTCTATGATAGTTAACCATAGTAAGTTTGGAAATTAAGTAACAGTAAACCTGCAGTTTCTTCCAACTATGTGATGGATATGTTCGAATTATGATCGTCTTAATTATTACCTGTGTGCTAAGCATTTCTGATAGTGAAGAGCACCATTAATGTAGACCCGTGCCGACCTGTTCACCTCGGATATATAATAAAGTACCAGATGTTGTTCACAGGCGTTTTGATCAGAAGACACAACCAATTCCATTGTACTGGAACTTTCAACTTCACACCTTTTTAACTCAGGAGGTGTATTAATGGGTACTTTGAGGACGGGGTCCCGATTCCAAAGGCTATCTCAGGAATCTGTTCTGTACTTCTGTGTGGGTTTGTTCTGCCGTTGCGTCGTGTTCTCGCAGTTCCCCCTACTTTTTTGTTACTGTTAGGAAGGGAAGCAGAAGAAAGGACGCCCGAGACGAGGGAGTGCGATGATTAGCTGATGAGACAGAGGAGGGTGTTCGTTCACTGCTATGCCACAGTGCTGGAGGCCGGAGAGGTGATCGGGGCTGTGGCGAGGGGGTGATTGACCGGGTGGAGGGGTTGCTTGAGGCAGAGAAGGGCATCTGTAAATTTGGTAAAGAAAATTGGTAATATACACCTATTTTAAACAGAATCTGGTTACATTTAACGGACAAATGGATTGAGGTTAACGGACAAATGTATTAACACTATTTTCCTAGAATTAATAGTTCAACTCCCTTTCTATTTCATGTCAAATAATTGGCATTCTCTTTTATGTCACATTCTGAAGCTAGTGAAGAAAGTGAGATCAAGGTTGAGGTGATCTTTCTCCTTTATTCGTCTTAAAGTCGTGCAATCCTTCGAACGTTTCTGTCCGCAAGGCTATAGTACCTTGCCCCTAAAAGCTAAGTGGAGTTCCTAATTTAAAGGGGTGAATTGAGTTGAGAAAGGTAGTTCCATATTGTTCAATTCTACTCATTTAGCGGGCTCATATTATAGCCCCTCCAAGCTATTGTAGCAAAAAGGGAAAGGGAGATCAGAAGATCCACACATGTATGCGCTGATGTTGATTGTAGAGAGCGGATCCTCTGCAAAACTGCAGAGGTCTGCTGTACATCCTCACCATGCTCGAGTCATTCGATCAAGATCAAGCGGTTCACATGTTAAAGCCTCAAAAAAATCCGGATTTCGTGTGAACCGCTCGATCTTGATCGAATGACTAGGACATGGTGAGGATTTACAGTAGACCTCTGCAGTACTGCAGAGGATCCGTTCGCATTGATTGCAAAGCATCATATCATGGGATGGGATTGAATTGTTAGACCCGTTAACAATAAACAGGGGGTAACATCTTTTTATATGGAAAATTTGTATAAAAACTTCGGTGAATTCTAATCCTAACTCCTTTTCTACTTGTTTGTTTATCTTGCGAATGGTTTTATTTCACGCTTTGTGTGGATCTTCTCCATTACCATAACTAACATATATTACTTATCCACATATGTTGCAAATGGACTATAAGAAGAACTCTATAAAAAGAACAAGATTGAAGTCCTCTGTATTGTAAGCATTATTCTGCGAAGTTCCTAAACTATTTCTAATGACAAATTGGAAATTAGTTTTCACATAAGCACATGATATCTTGTTCCTACCCCATGGTTTAATTGAGTATGTAATTATTCGTCATGACAATCGTAGATTAGTCAATGGTATGACTCGGAAACATAGGAATGGAAAAGTTTCTATGAATGATAATGATTACAATTATCGTTCACGTGGAATACATGAAACAATATCTCGTGGCTCCTGTTGTTTTTCTAGATAAGATTAATTTCATGATCTCGAAGGGTAAAGAGGAAAAAGTGATAGGCAGAAATAATAGGGATGAAATCAAACTCAAAGGCATGCATCATCCATAAAAATATAATAAATACACCTTGTGGGCACTATAATCATGTTGGGCACGGGAGATAAGGATTATCCATACTTGAATGCTCAAAATAAGACAAAAAGAAGTAAACCTAAAAGTAAATATGATCATTGAGAAGATCAAGTTGAGTGAGTGGTATGATTCAGTAAAACATATTAGTGGCTCAAGGACATGTGCATGAGACAATGTACATAGCTAATCCAATAGATCTCTCTTTTCTTCGTATCATATCTTAAATGATGAGAATGCCAATATGTGAAGGTTAACCTAGGGATACACATTTTTTGAGTTTCTAGGAATACAACGATTTAGATTTTTGTGCACAATAATATTTGTGAGTTTAATGGTGTATTGACTAAAGGCAATAAAAGTACTTTTTCACCTTCATAAATGACACCAATAGATATTGTTATGTTTATGGAATGAAAATCAAGCATGAATCTTTATATGTATTTTTCTATTTAATAATGTCATTGGAACACAAACATGCAAATGTGCTTAAATGTCTTAGCTTGAACATGGGTGTGGTGAACATACTTCCAACATGTTTGATGAATTTGCATTGTTCGTGAATTTACAACACAATTGTTACCACAATTAATTGGAATTACATAATAAAATATATGACATTAATAGACATGATCAATGCACTCCTACAGAATTTTAAAGTTCTAACCTATACGAGGGAAAAATTCTTGAATATGACTTGCCATATTTTCAATATAATTTCTCCAAAGCATATGCAATAATACCTATTCTTATTATGGACAGGTTGAAAATCAAGCATCAAATATCTTAACGTGTGGGACTGTCTCTCCAAGTTTTAGTTATAGAGCACAAAAACAAACATGTCCTAAAGATATTTTGTCATCATTTTAGGATATATAAAAAATATCAATGCTTAATGCTTTTTAGAATCAAGCCTAAGATACTTGCATATATAACTGTCAGCACGATGTTGAAATCCCTGATGCTATGTTTTTCAAGGATGTCTTCCCTATAAAGATAGAAAGTCATCAAAACTTGACCAATAATGTATCTTCCATCTTAGCTTTTATTCTAGACCAAATGGAAAAGAGTTATAATTGTTGTGGTTGAGATCCACTTTGAAATTAATAAACCTATCGACGAAGTTGAGAATAAGAGTAAATGACCACAAATTTAGATGGATCTTGGTGGTGATTTTGTTGTCTACCTAATTGAGGGTGATCTTACAAGTTACAAGGTAGTAGTTGCTTCATTTGAATCTATACATTAGAGGGAAACCATTAAATATGTGATGGATTCTATTATGACTAATGGAACTTAGGAGTTGATTGATTTACTATTATATTCAAGAGGGTTCTTAAGATGAAGCTTAAGCCCAACATATCAATTGAAAAGTATAAAGCTAAATTAGTTGTCAACGGTTTTAGACAAAAATGAATCTATTAATTTTTTTGATACATAATCTCCTGTGACCGGAATGGTCGTAATTTGGAATGCTTATAGTATTGGCATTCATATATGATATCTTTATCCATCACATGGATGTTAAGACTATCTTTCTTCATGGTGATATGGACGAGTAGTTTTGTAGGGACCAACTTAATGCGCTTGTGGTACTTTGAAGTGAGTGGAAAGTCTACGAGCTTGTTAAATCCCTTTATGACTTAAAAAAACACCAAAGCAATGACACAAAGGACATTCAAAAGACCATTAAGTCATGTGGCTTTAGGGTTCATGAATCTGACAAGTGTGCTTATTCCAAGCCGGATGATGACGAGTGTATTATACATGATGATGACACAATGTTACTTGATTCGTATATGAGGATTATTAATGAAACCAAGTTGTTCTTACGTAGAAAGCTTAAGATAGGGTTCAAGATGTATAGGAAAAAACGGGAGTCAGGGAGTAACAATGTTACAGTGTAACGTCCCGGGCTTAGGTCCCCGGTCCGTATCGAGGAAAACTGACTCTGACAACTTGTTGGATACGTGCCCAATTGGACCCATTGACAACCACCCAAAATGCTTAAGCTCAAGTTGTCAAGTAGTAATCCCCACCACTTATAAACCACACCTACACTTTGTGAGTTTTCCATATGGTACTATGTTTGGATTGGGGTGTTACAACCTCCCCCATTTATGTTCGCAATGTCCTCATTGCGACGTGGCCCAGTGCTCTGAACACTATTGAAATTGAGACTGAATGGCTAATGGAACTCCTTTCTAAAATTTACATAGTAGGCAAGTCAGTTATGACAATCTCACAATGGGGGTATCACAAGGGCAACACACATGTGTACACCTACTTTTGATCTAAAGCTCATTCTCTATCTATGGCTCGGGCTCGGGCTTGAGAAACCCAATTCGAATATTAAAACTCGATAATTTTGTTACGAATTGCATCGTCCCTTTTAGATTAATTAATCTATGAGATTAATTTGTAATCAACAAAGGAACTTGAATTTTAATGACCTCCTTCGGTTTCCCAGCCTTTTCAGGAATACCAATGGGCATTCTCATCTTCTTAATGATACGATGGTCATCGAGCCGACTACTGCTCTTTCCGTGATCTATATTTCTATCTTATCAGGTTTGACCTAGTCGATCACCCATTCCTCATTTTTTTTCTCTCCCATCACCGAACATATTATCCTCTCTAAACATTGAAGTGCACCGACCTCAGTGACTTGTCGTTGCACTACAAGGAAAACAAGTTATGGCTACGGAACTATACTCATAGATATGGGATTTGTGACCACAGAATTGGGCTCTGACCACAACACGTCGTGTCCAATAGCCGTAACTACAAATCTCGTCGCGAGAGTTCTCTAGCCACGAATATGCCGTGGCCACTACAAGTGACCACAGAATTTGTCATGGTCACAACTCTTATATGAAGATTTTGGCCGTAGATTGTGGCTACGAGAAACTAGTGGCCAC
The DNA here is from genome assembly GCA_037367405.1 of Ottelia alismoides. Classification (NCBI taxonomy): domain Eukaryota; kingdom Viridiplantae; phylum Streptophyta; class Magnoliopsida; order Alismatales; family Hydrocharitaceae; genus Ottelia; species Ottelia alismoides. Next base: position 493,245 of record JAZKJV010000105.1, read on the forward strand.
AGAATTATCGTAGCCACAAGTTTCTGTAGCCACATTTCGTGGTCACAACTCATTTTTCTTGTAGTGTTGCATCTTGTGAACAGATCAACATGCCCAACACATGGGTCTGAATAGGCCACTGTCCATCGCCTCACCTCAAAATTCCGTCTCTATATATCGCTCACCTAAAACCTCACTACAAGAAAAATAAGTTGTGATAACAGAATGTGACTACGGAAACTTGTGACTATGATAATTTCGTGGCCACTACTTTTTTGTAACTACAATTCCGTAGTCAAAGTCTTCAAAGATGTAAGAAGGACATTCATGCTAGAACTGTAGTCACGACAATTTCCGTGATTACCTGTAGTGACCACAAAATATTCGTGAATAGATAACTTTTGCTACGAGACTTGTGGCTAGATTTATATGCCACGAAGTGTTGTGGCCAGAACCCAATTATGTGGCCACAAGCCACACATCCATAGATATAATTCATGTTTTGTTGAATTAGTATGGACATTTCAGTGTATTATAATCATGATTGCTTTTACATCTTTTTGTTGATCTCACGTGATGTGTTTACTACAAGAAAAATAAATTGTAGTCACGGAATGCGGCTACGGAAACTTATGGCCATGATAATTCCATGGCCACTAGTTTCTCATAGCTACAATCCGTGGCCAAAGTCTTCATACAAGAGTTGTGACCACGACAAGTTATGTGGTCACTTATAGCGACCACGTCATATTCGTGGTTAGAGAACTCTCGCGACGAGACTTGTAGTTATGACTACTGGCCACAACGTGTTGTGGCCAAAGCCCAATTCTGTGGTCACAAACTCCATATCCATGCGCATAGTTTTATAGCTACAACTTATTTTCCTTGCAGTGGTTCCATGCTATTTTTCAGGAAATTGTCTATTCCTATGCGATACTAAAATATTCATTCTTGCATCATCATTCGAATTGTCAGATGATTCCCTATAATTGGATTTGGATTACTGCATGGATACGGATTTATCAAATTATCACTACAAGAAAAATAAATTGTGGTCACGGAATGTGGCTACGGAAACTTGTGGCCACGATAATTTTGTGGCCACTGGTTTCTCGTAGCCACAATCCGTGACCAAAGTCTTCATAAAAGAGTTGTGGCCACAGTAAGTTCCGTGGTCACTTGTAGTGATCATGACATATTCGTGGCTAGAGAACTCTCGCGACGAGACTTGTAGCTACGGCTATTGATCATGATGTGTCGTGGTCAGAGCCCAATTCTATGACCACAAACTCCATATCCGTGACCATAATTCTGTAGTTGCAACTTGTTTTCCTTGTAATGTATGTTTGACGCGGTTATTTATATTCCTGAAAATAAATATTATTTTTAATCTCGGAAAGAACTTTATATTCCGTTAAAATTTGTATCAATTGTTGTTAATTTTAAACTAATAGAAGAAAAAGTCAATGAATAATCATTGTTGCATAATTCATTACTAACTGTATGGTAATGCATACAATGCTCGTTGTGAATTTAGAGAATCAAAATATAATTTTGCATCGAGTAGTAATCGTTGTTACACATTTAACTAAGGATCACTACAAAAAACATGACCTAAGGCAACAGATAATTTGAATATTCGTTACTATATCTTTCGATGTTAAAGATATAATAATGAACATTATCACTGTCAAATAACCTTTTGTACTTGTAATTAGCAACGAATATCATATTCGTTGTATAAGGTCCATATAGCGAAGATTTTTCCATTGAATTATTCATTAAAATTCACACTAATCGTTGCCAAATTTAGCAAAGATTAGAAAAAATGCAACAAATAATCATTGTTATATGATTCGTTGCAAGGAACATAGCAACGAATAACATTACTCGATGCAAACTTAATACGTAAACAATAAATAATATTCATTATATTTAACTACGAAAGATAGGACAACGAACATTAAATTATCTGTTGCCTTCGATCATTGTTCTTTTAGTGGATTGATAATCACACTTTATCGAGGGTCTAAATACGTCGCTGTGGCGACCCACAATAAAATGTAATTAATCAACAATGAACCCACAATCAAGTATCAAACAATGAAAAACAAGTGTGGAGTCAAATTTATTTTTAACTCTGCACAAATGGTGTATAGTGACAAGTATGCAGAGAGTTCGAACACAGGGAGCAAGCAGGGTAGTTCAAGCAAATGTAAGCACAAGTGTGTGTGTGTAAAGTGTCTACACTAAGCAAGCAAGCAACTACAACTTTTGTGGGTTTCTAATTTTTAATTTTTTTTATTTTAATTTTTTTTTGTTTTGTATTTTGATTTTTAATTTTCTGATTTTTATAATTTTATATTTTATATTTTTCTTTTTTCTTTTTCAATATTGGAATTTAAAGACAATGGAATAAAAGACAAGATAGAATATTTATAAAACTAAGTAAAAATTACCAAAAATTCAGAAACAAATTGTTTTTAGTCTTTTTAGGGTTTTTTACTGTTTTTGTGATTTTTGGAAAATTTTCAAGGTGTTTTTGGTATTTTTAAATACTGAAATAAAGCAAGACAGTGCAAATAAGGCTGGCTGTGAATAAAATGAGATTTAAAAATAGCAACCAGTAGCTCTAAATTTTCACACTATTTTTCAAATAAAAAGGACAAAATAAGGAACAAACAGAAACTGAGTTTTTGATTTTTGGAGTTTTCTACTATTTTATATATTTTTTTGAAGATTTTGAGTGTTTTTAAATTTTTAGTATTTTTCTTTTGAACTTTTTAATGATTTTTGGACTGACAATAAAATAGGATAAAATAGACACTAGGTGATTTTTTTCGGAATTTTTTAGAGGAGTCTTAATATTTTTTTGGTATTTTCTAAAATAGACAGTGCACAAATAGCACGTTTTTGATTTTTAATAAATATAAAAATAAAATAAAATCAAAAACTAAATAGATGGCGTCAAAGTACACGTGTCCAGGTGCTTAATCCTCTTTTTGTGGAATTTTTGGACTTCAAATGATATGTTAAATAATTAGAACAAGTATCCAAACATTAAACAGTCCTGGCAGGGGTATATGTGCAAAATCTCAAACATCCAGGGGCATACATGCAATTTTCCACAAGAATATACACTGAATATTCAATTTATAGCACCAAAAAGCAATTACAAAAGCCGCCTGGGCTACCTAGAAATTTTCCCACCAGGGCGCGTGACTTGCACGCGCCTGGCGAGGACTGGAATGCAATTTCTCAAAAATCTGGGAGCCTACATGCAAAATAACCAAAACGTTTGTACTGGATATGAAAGTTTTTGTGCTGAAACGAAATACACAAAAGCCCGAGGGTTCCTCTGCAAAATGGCCTCACCTCACGTGTACTGGTCACGTGAGGTGACGTGGCGGAGGACCTAAGTGCAAATAAACAAAGCCTAGGGGTCTTTTTGCAAATATCACAAAATTTTACGCTACAGACAAAAGTTTAAATACTAAATATTAAATACAAAAATTGCGAGGGATGGGATGCAAAATACCCTCGACGGCGGAAGATCGGACGGTGGGATGAATCCCACTTATCCACGTGGCGAGTCCTAGGTCCGCGATACCCCTTCAGATCCGACGCCTCGGATTAGATCTCCGCGAGGAGATCGACGGCTGCTGAGGCGGCTTGATCGAACGGTCGGTGGATCACCTGGAGCTGCGGCCCGATCAGACGGTGGAGAAGCGAGGAGGAAGAACAGGGAAGAGCACCGGCGAAGGCGCGCTTCCCCGACTCCGATCTCGCTCCTCAGGCGATGGATGGGCTCCAAAATGGAGCTGCAGACTCCTGGAAGGTCCCTCTATGGACTGGAAGGCTCTGATTTGTCGGAGAGGCGTCGGGGTGCTGGCGCGGAGGCGGCGGAGCTCTCAGCTCCAGGTATCTCCGGCGAAGGTCGCAAAATGCCTTCCAGGTGCGTTCGCTGCTCTTTGACTTGCAAGAAATGGTGAAAAGGTCCAGGGAAAATTGCCTGGACCTCACGGAGGCGTAGGGATGCGTGATGTGCGGCGGTGGACGCAAAGAGCGACGGTGGTCGGAGGTGTCTCCGGCGAGTGCTCGATTTGGCGAATCGATGCACAGATGAAATGGATGAACGGGGGAAAAGGTAGCTGGGAATGCAAGGAATAAAATGATGGCGAAAAACTAAGGGAATGATACGACCTCGAGCCCAGATCAGGCGAGGGAAGAGGGTACCTCGACGGCGGTCGCCGGAGGTTGGAACACGCCCCAAACTTGGCTGGTTCACCGCCCCGACGAGCGCTCCACAGAGCTGTCACCTCCGGGATCTCAAAGCAAGGTCAAGGGGGAAAGTTTGGCTGGAATTTGCGGTTCGAAAACAGAAGGGAAAGTGATGGGTTTGGTTTTGATACATGGTGGTCGAGCGAGTTTCGAGGCGAGATTTCGAGCAGATGGAAAAGATCTGATAGGATCTAAGAGGCCGGCGGAGATCTAGGATCTACAGTGATCAATTTTCAAGAAGGAGTCGGCCTCCCTCGAGCAACGCCTTGATGGCGAAAAAATCAAGAAAAGCGGGGGTCACGGGTGCCTGACAAGGGCCGCAGGGCTAGGGCCAGGGAGTTGACCCGAGGTCAACTCCCCAAGCCACCTGGTTGGTCCACGTGGACCAACCAGGAAAAAGCCCCGGAAAATGTTTTATTAAATCATTTAGAAATAGGTTGAATTAAATTATGGTTATAAAATAAAAAATGTTTAATTTTTTATGTAGTATTTTATTCCGATTTTTATTTATTTTTATGAATTAAATTTTTACAAGTTCATATGTAAACCCCTTGTAGGTATAATACCTATATATTTTAGTATTTTAATTTTACCTTGTGTATTTTATTGTTATTATTTTTGCTTATTATTTTATAAAAACATAAAGTACTTTTATGCACATAAATATATTTTTATTTTATTTTTCTGATATGTTTTGTATATTTAATAAAATACAAGTATTATTTGTATAGGTATATGTATAGGCAGTATACCTATGTATCCTTTATACAAGTATTTTTATTTTGTGATTTCTTTGCATTTTTATTCTGGTTTTAATGTACATAAATATTATAAGTAATATATACATAATTATAAAAATATAAACATGCAAAAATAATGAATAAAGAATAAATTGAATATTTTAATCTGTACAAGTATACAATGGGGGCCAGAAACTCAACTTTTAAACCGTAGCTCTGCCAACTGCGAAATCACCACCATTGGATAGATTATTTTATTCTATATACAATTAAAGGTGAGTAGGCTGCATTTGGAGTTTTTATTGGTGAGATACGGATCTGGGAAGTTGGCATTCTGGAACTTTATTTAGACCATAACTTTTCATCTGTACATTATTTTTCTGTGAAATCAATTCTGTATTTTTCTTTATTTAATTATCTACAACTTTCATGTATAAAGTTTCTTTATTTGATGTATAAAAAGTGGAACCAAAAATAGGTCCCAAAAAGAATAAAGAATGAAGAAAATACCATAGGTATTTGACCCTTATCTCCCCCTACTTTATTCCTGGTCGACCTATTCATCAAGATGCCTAGGTCTCGGGGTTTCGGGTCATAAAATATTTACAATATTTTATTCTTTTTCTTTTCTTTTCTTTATTCTATAATTTTGGCATTAATTACAGTATTTTATACACTATTGTGATGCACATGCATGGATGCTAAGATGGTGATTTTAATGCTATTTACAGGCATTTGCTAGGGTTTTTGGTGCCAAAATGATAGAATAAAGATGATGAAATGTGGATTCATCATCCCCCTATACTTTACCTTTGCTAGTCCCTAGCAAACACTTATGCAATAAGTGCAAAGAAAAAGAAAGAAAAGAAAAAGAAGAAAGTTGGATTTAGTTCAATTATCAAACTTGTCTTCGTAAAATCAAAGTTTGGAGCTTAAGTCGGACCTTTGGAATTTTAGTGCGGTCGGAACCTTAATGAGAACCAAATTTCATATCCAACAGTCCTTGAGAATCCCAACACTCTGTCCAAGTCTCCTCAATAGCCAGGTCAGAAATACTTCAACTCATACGCAAACTCTTACGACTATGAATCTGACTTGTACAGTGTAAGTGATATGTAGCTCCCCACCTCAGAAGTGACAAAGAAACAACCTCCCCCAACCTGGTAACTCTAATGCCTCGGTCTAGCAACTCTTTCCTCGAGAAGCGGGGTATTCCCTTCTAAGTTCAAGTGCAACCGGCTCAAGAAGAGGGGGAAGAAGTATAGACTTTTGGAAGCTCAGCCAGTGTAGCCAAGTCTCCCGCTGCAAGCTTCATGAGATGTGACATGGATACCATAAGCTTTTGCTTTATTGGACTATATACACTCCGGTGGGGTTATTAAATTTTCAATCCGACCCACCACTTTTTTGGAGTTTTTTTTTCTTTTCTTCTTCTTCTTTTTTTTTCAATTGCATCTGTACAACATATCTACATGGTGCAGCATATATACAAGAAATTTCTTCTTGAGCCAGTAGACTATCCCTCTTTTGAAGCTTTATTGCAACCCACGGCTTCTGTCTTTAGCCTTCATCACCACTAGACCAAGTTGAGGTGCACTTCCTTCACTATAAGAAGAAGAGAGGTTCCGCCTAGAAGTACTACCCTCATATGCTACCCCAAGCCAAAGGAAACTGCCTCCTCACCACCTCATCCGTGGAGAGCTATGTGAAAGGTGCAGGTGTCCAAGTTAGGTCATTATCAACAAGAGTCGTGCGTGTGCTCTGAAATACTCTACTTAGGCAGTCAAGAATCCATTGAACCAAGTCCCGTGATCCTCAAAGAATTAAGTCAACTAGACCTGAAGTACCTCAAACTTAGTTCCTATAAGGTTCCTGTTATTAGGTAGATTTTAAGGTCCAATCAAGCTCCAATCTCCGGATTTTACTTAGACTTGTTCAACTATCAAACTCAATCCGAAAAATGCTCATGCTATGCAAGAAATATTTTTGTGATGCAATTTTCAAGGATTTTGAACTTTTTATGGATTTTTGAAAAGATGATGCATGTGTATGCAGATGCATTTTTTTGTATATATATATATATTTTTTTTTCAAAAAAGATTTTTCAAATGTTTTTGGATTTTAGTTTTGCAAATGTTTTTGGGATTTTTGAAAACAAAAAATTTTGGCTGAAAGTTAGGTGAAAATATGTACACAGGAGTGCTTCTACAAGAAGTGGATTTTAAGAATTTACAAGGGTAAGTGGTCAGTTTTATACATATATATATGTATAGTGGATTTTGGTGGGATGTATGTATTCCTCAAACTTATTTGACACAAACTTTTCACACGATTTTTGAAAACTATAGTCCAAAATAATTTTTACAAACATTTTTGCAAACATGTACACACATTTGAAAATCATTTTGCAAAAGTTTTCCAAACAGTATAGATAGATTTTTCAACATATTTTTGCAACCATTTTTCAAACAATTTGCAAATCATTTTTCAAATATTTTTATTTTACACAAAGAAAATGAATTTTTACAAAAAAACACATTTTTACAAAGGTTGGAAACATGTGACAAAATATTTTCAAAATAGTTTTCAATAGATGTTCACAAAGATTTTCCAACTATTTTTCAAACATTTTACAAAACATGTTTCACCTGATTTATTAATCAGTAATTACAAAAAAGAATTTGAGGAATAAAACACCTTTTTATTAAGGACTTTTAATGAATTTTGATGAATTATTAGCCATATTTATTACGAAAGTACGAGTTATGGCTAAAGTATATACGCAGTATATACGACCCCCCTATACTTAGCTTGAGCTATGTCCTCATAGATCGGAGAGAAAAGAGAAGACATAACTCGTACTAAGTATAGGCAAGTCGAAAGAATGAATGAATCAATGAATGAGAAGTTGACCGTCCCCCCTATACTTAGGATCAAATAATCCTAAGTATAGCAGGCTGTACACAATGCAGGGAGGGTCAAGGGTGGGAATGAACAGATCATACTCAGATTGTCTCCCCCTATACTTAGGGTAAGATATCCCTAAGTATAGACAAGAAGAGGAGACAATGGAGAGGATCGAAAAAATAGAGAAACTCAGGGTGCACACCCCCTATACTTAGGACAAAGTACGTCCTAAGTATGGAAAACTGTCTACAAGGGCGGCACCTTTTCGGTAGATGAAGAAGATAGAAGAGGAAAAGAAGAAAAGAAGAAAAGAAGAAAAGAGATGAAGATAGAAGAAGAGATTTTGAGGATGTACGCATCACTCCCCCTATACTTAGGGTGAAAGAAGCCCTAAGTATAGGCAACGACAGGAGTGATGACACGAAACAATGAAAGAACACTCGGCTCGTCCACCCCCCTATACTTAGGACAAAGCACGTCCTAAGCAAGGCAAACACGAGAATGGGTGGTCGAGTAATACGGAAGACAGAATCGAGGTACACAAGGGAATATACAACAGAGATGGATATACACATGATCAAGAAGGTGGAAAGCTGACCTTCTTACGAGACCGCTGAGGGATAGATCTGATATGGTGTATGTCGACATCGGGGTCCACAGTGGACGGAGACCGATCAGGGTCGACACGGTGAAGACCCTCAGTGGAATCAAAACGGAAAGGGACGAACTGATCAATGGAAGCAGTATGGCTGGGTTCTCCCTTGGTGGTCCTATGATGTGAAGGCACAGACGGTTGAGTGGAAGAAGTACGACTAGGTCCGGCCTTGGAAGTCTCGCCGATATCAAAGTGAAATGGGACAAACTCATTATCCTTGGAAGAAGTGTAATCGGAGTCGTCCTGCGAGTCCTCGTCTAGGTCAAAATCAAAAGGAACGAAATCATCTGTGGAAGTATACGAACTCTGTTCGTCCTCTATAATCTCAACCAGATCATCTTTCTCATCAAAAGGCCCGAATTTCTGAAGAAAAGCGATCAAATCAACTTCGGCCTCTGGCCCATCAGAATCAACATGGACAGGAGTGGACTCATCAGTGGAAGTAGTCAAAACAGGTCCGTCCTGTCTAGTCTTACATGGGTCATTTGTTTCCTTATGAGGTCTCTCAAAGTAATGGGCAACTTCATAAACATCCTCAATTATTTTGGTATCTGCCCCCTGCTCAAATGGTTCAATCACATAAATACTATGGATCTCATCAACACATCGCCACACACCCGGAGGAGGATTAGTGAGGTCCATGCTTTCCGACTTCCTCCCCTTTTGGGGGATCCGTCGGGTCTCATCAGGGATCGCTAAGGAAGTATCTCTAGTAGCATCAGGAAGGTCACAGGCCTCAGAGTCAGCTATAATCGGTGAAGGTGCATCAGGTGCAGGTCTCTGGTCAACTGTGGGTGTGGTGATCAACACTTCGCTCTCGTCAACTGGACGGAAGCGAATCTCTCCTGATCCATAGTCAATAACGACCCTCGCAGAGGCGAGGAATGGTCATCCCAGGATGATTGGAGATGGCTCCCCTGTGGAGTTCTCCATGGGCAACACGACAAAATCAACATTGTGGCTCTTGCCCTGAATAGAAATGACGGCGTTTTCAAGGATACGCTTCGGCCTCTTGATGGATCCATCAGCAAACTGAACGATCATCCTGGTTTTCTTGAGAGGCCCTAAGTGAAGAGATTGTACCAGCGAGAAGGGTAATATGCTAATCGAAGCACCGCCGTCTAGGAGAGTGCGATCACAAGTATGGTCAGAGATGGTGCAAGTGATGAAAGGTGTAGCTGTGTTCTTCTTCTTGGGAATGGGACGGTGTGTGATGGCGAGGGCAGTGGCCATGGTCAAAATGTGACGCTCAGATCTGCTCCTCCGCTTTCTCTTCTTGGGAAGAGGAGCAGATAATTGGGTCATGGCCTGCTGAAGTGGGGCACGGATAATCTCATGAATAGCAACCACCACTTCGGGTTCAGATAACATTTTTTGAATTTTTGGACTTCCTCCATACAAGGGAGGAAGTCGGAATCAGCATATACATGAGGCATGCCAAGAGCAGTCTGTACAGCGGCATCCTCGGGGTAAAAGGTGGGACTGGATGTGAATGGGTGTGTGGTCAAGGGTTCTGGCAAGTGGACTCTCTCCTCAAAATCTTGATCAACCAAGTGTCTCCCGAAATCTTTTTGGATTTTTAAATTTTTCTCATTTTTTTGTATTTTGGGCGATTGCAAGCTCCCATGATTCTTCACAAGCGAAGCCGTATCCTCGATGAAAAGAGCACTAGTCCGATATTCTCTCAAAGTGTCAAGATTTTCCTTCATCAAATTGATGTGCTCTAGCATTAGGTTCATGACAACACTCATGGAGGTCGTGGGAGGTGACTCCAACAGGTCAGACTCGGGTGGATGTGAAGGTGGAGGCGGATAATATACATGTGGGGATGGAGGTGGGTAGAAGTCCGAGGTCTGATACTGTGGCTGAGGCGGATATGTACAAAAGTTAGAACGAGTAGGAGAAGGATCCTCCTGATAAAAGGGAGGTGGACCGGCTGGAGCGAGCGAGGGGTCCGCAAAGTCCGGATAAAATGCACTCCAGGGGTCCATCTCGAAACAAACGGAAGTGATTCGGGGGAGCACGACGGTCAAGTCAAGAGATGTGAGAAAAGGCGCAAATGCGCAAAGTGATCGATTATACACACAAAACAATCACAAGCAATTATGAAACAACCAAACCCTCAATTCAGCTACTCAACTCGGTGAAGACCACAAATGCGGTCTTTTTATCTTGTCTGTTTTAGAGTTTAGGTGAAAAAGTCGAGAAGTTGCACAAACACTTAGGGGGCTTGAAAATAGGATTTTGGGCTCTATCCTTAGTGTATGCGCGAGCAATGTAAAACGAAGACAATGAGGGGATTACTCGCCCCAATACAAGATTTTTCTTTTTGGTCGATTTTAGGGTCGAGTAATATTAGCAGTCCCAATTTTATTGGTTATCACTTTTTTTGGATTTTTAATGAAAATGCACGATCCTAACGGGGATTCAATTCCTTTAAGCTCCTAGGTTGGCAAAATCAGAGGGAGAGTCGGAAAAGCAATGCAAGCGGCAAACAATGATGAATGCTAAAGCGTAAATGCTCACCTTGCCTCCTGCACTCTACATGCAAGGATGCTCAGCAGAATTGAAACCTATCTATATGCAAATGCAAGCCGATGAAATCGCCCTAAGTTTCAGAAATTGCTATTAACGTGAAGCACCACAAGTCGGCCACATATCTTTAACCTAAGAGTCCGGTCTTGTCTTACCCCTCCTCTTCTCGACACACTCGAGTTCAGGAGTAGCGCTTGATGGGGCTCGCTCACGGCACACGGGTTAGAAGATGATGACGCGACTGTTTAAATTTGACTAAGTCCAAACACGGCTATAGGTACATGCAATGGTTATTACTGTGTTTGGACCTAAGTCTATCGCAAGCAACTCCTAAATCTAAGGGCTCAATCACACAAAGTGAAGAAAACAAAATCGGAAAACAAAGTAAAAGAAAATGCGGAAAAGCCGACAAAACTGCGGTGAGCCCCCAAGTGAACAAACACTTGGAAATTAGGCTCAAGAGTCCAAGTCCGGGGGTACCTGTATTATTACAAATATAGTGGTCTCTCTCTCACAAAAATTACAAAAATAAATGCAGGAAATAAATTCTACAACTACTGTGGAGCTCGGTCTACAAAAATCTCTCCTCGTCTCCTTGGTGCTAAGGTGGCAGAAGCCTGCTTCACGTGGGTGCGTAGGCGCCTAGGGTGGAGCGTCTCCCTCGATCCGCGGTTCCTCGCACGAAGTCAAGAAAAGAGAAGGTTAGACAGCTCAATAGATATAAAAATAAAGAAAATAAAATAGCAAAAATGAAAGCCGCAAAATAGACAATAAATCACAATCACAAACAAGAACCCGAACTACGCGCTGTTGCTCCCCGGCAACGACGCCATTTGATAAACCGCACTTTATCGAGGGTCTAAATACGTCGTTGTGGCGACCCACAATAAAATGTAATTAATCAACAATGAACCCACAATCAAGTATCAAACAATGAAAAACAAGTGTGGAGTCAAATTTATTTTTAACTCTGCACAAATGGTGTATAGTGACAAGTATGCAGAGAGTTCGAACACAGGGAGCAAGCAGGGTAGTTCAAGCAAATGTAAGCACAAGTGTGTGTGTGTAAAGTGTCTACACTAAGCAAGCAAGCAACTACAATTTTTGTGGGTTTCTAATTTTTAATTTTTTTTAATTTTTTTTTTGTTTTGTATTTTGATTTTTAATTTTCTGATTTTTATAATTTTATATTTTATATTTTTCTTTTTTCTTTTTCAATATTGGAATTTAAAGACAATGGAATAAAAGACAAGATAGAATATTTATAAAACTAAGTAAAAATTACCAAAAATTCAGAAACAAATTGTTTTTAGTCTTTTTAGGGTTTTTTACTGTTTTTGTGATTTTTGGAAAATTTTCAAGGTGTTTTTGGTATTTTTAAATACTGAAATAAAGCAAGACAGTGCAAATAAGGCTGGCTGTGAATAAAATGAGATTTAAAAATAGCAACCAGTAGCTCTAAATTTTCACACTATTTTTCAAATAAAAAGGACAAAATAAGGAACAAACAGAAACTGAGTTTTTGATTTTTGGAGTTTTCTACTATTTTATATATTTTTTTGAAGATTTTGAGTGTTTTTAAATTTTTAGTGTTTTTCTTTTGAACTTTTTAATGATTTTTGGACTGACAATAAAATAGGATAAAATAGACACTAGGTGATTTTTTTCGGAATTTTTTAGAGGAGTCTTAATTTTTTTTGGTATTTTCTAAAATAGACAGTGCACAAATAGCAAGTTTTTGATTTTTAATAAATATAAAAATAAAATAAAATCAAAAACTAAATAGATGGCGTCAAAGTACACGTGTCCAGGTGCTTAATCCTCTTTTTGTGGAATTTTTGGACTTCAAATGATATGTTAAATAATTAGAACAAGTATCCAAACATTAAACAGTCCTAGCAGGGGTATATGTGCAAAATCTCAAACATCCAGGGGCATACATGCAATTTTCCACAAGAATATACACTGAATATTCAATTTATAGCACCAAAAAGCAATTACAAAAGCCGCCTGGGCTTCCTAGAAATTTTCCCACCAGGGCGCGTGCATTGCACGCGCCTGGCGAGGACTGGAATGCAATTTCTCAAAAATCTGGGAGCCTACATGCAAAATAACCAAAACGTTTGTACTGGATATGAAAGTTTTTGTGCTGAAACGAAATACACAAAAGCCCGAGGGTTCCTCTGCAAAATGGCCTCACCTCACGTGTACTGGTCACGTGAGGTGACGTGGCGGAGGACCTAAGTGCAAATAAACAAAGCCTAGGGGTCTTTTTGCAAATATCACAAAATTTTACGCTACAGACAAAAGTTTAAATACTAAATATTAAATACAAAAATTGCGAGGGCTGGGATGCAAAATACCCTCGACGGCGGAAGATCAGACGGTGGGATGAATCCCACTTATCCACGTGGCGAGTCCTGGGTCCGCGATACCCCTTCAGATCCGACGCCTCGGATTAGATCTCCGCGAGGAGATCGACGGCTGCTGAGGCGGCTTGATCGAACGGTCGGTGGATCACCTGGAGCTGCGGCCCGATCAGACGGTGGAGAAGCGAGGAGGAAGAACAGGGAAGAGCACCGGCGAAGGCGCGCTTCCCCGACTCCGATCTCGCTCCTCAGGCGATGGATGGGCTCCAAAATGGAGCTGCAGACTCCTGGAAGGTCCCTCTATGGACTGGAAGGCTCTGATTCGTCGGAGAGGCGTCGGGGTGCTGGCGCGGAGGCGGCGGAGCTCTCAGCTCCAGGTATCTCCGGCGAAGGTCGCAAAATGCCTTCCAGGTGCGTTCGCTGCTCTTTGACCTGCAAGAAATGGTGAAAAGGTCCAGGGCAAATTGCCTGGACCTCGCGGAGGCGTAGGGATGCGTGATGTGCGGCGGTGGACGCAAAGAGCGACGGTGGTCGGAGGTGTCTCCGGCGAGTGCTCGATTTGGCGAATCGATGCACAGATGAAATGGATGAACGGGGGAAAAGGTAGCTGGGAATGCAAGGAATAAAATGATGGCGAAAAACTAAGGGAATGATACGACCTCGAGCCCAGATCAGGCGAGGGAAGAGGGTACCTCGACGGCGGTCGCCGGAGGTTGGAACACGCCCCAAACTTGGCTGGTTCACCGCCCTGGCGAGCGCTCCACAGAGCTGTCACCTCCGGGATCTCAAAGCAAGGTCAAGGGGGAAAGTTTGGCTGGAATTTGCGGTTCGAAAACAGAAGGGAAAGTGATGGGTTTGGTTTTGATACATGGTGGTCGAGCGAGTTTCGAGGCGAGATTTCGAGCAGATGGAAAAGATCTGATAGGATCTAAGAGGCCGGCGGAGATCTAGGATCTACAGTGATCAATTTTCAAGAAGGAGTCGGCCTCCCTCGAGCAACGCCTTGATGGCGAAAAAATCGAGAAAAGCGGGGGTCACGGGTGCCTGACAAGGGCCGCAGGGCTAGGGCCAGGGAGTTGACCCGAGGTCAACTCCCCAAGCCACATGGTTGGTCCACGTGGACCAACCAGGAAAAAGCCCCGGAAAATGTTTTATTAAATCATTTAGAAATAGGTTGAATTAAATTATGGTTATAAAATAAAAAATGTTTAATTTTTTATGTAGTATTTTATTCCGATTTTTATTTATTTTTATGAATTAAATTTTTACAAGTTCATATGTAAACCCCTTGTAGGTATAATACCTATATATTTTAGTATTTTAATTTTACCTTGTGTATTTTATTGTTATTATTTTTGCTTATTATTTTATAAAAATATAAAGTACTTTTATGCACATAAATATATTTTTATTTTATTTTTCTGATATGTTTTGTATATTTAATAAAATACAAGTATTATTTGTATAGGTATATGTATAGGCAGTATACCTATGTATCCTTTATACAAGTATTTTTATTTTGTGATTTCTTTGCATTTTTATTCTGGTTTTAATGTACATAAATATTATAAGTAATATATACATAATTATAAAAATATAAACATGCAAAAATAATGAATAAAGAATAAATTGAATATTTTAATCTGTACAACTATACAATGGGGGCCAGAAACTCAACTTTTAAACCGTAGCTCTATGATAACGCTCCCGCACCCTTAGTTAATTCGGGCGAATTAATGGTCCAAATTAATTTTAAGTGTTCGTTGCAGTCGGATACGAGAGGTTGATCAAAAACCACTTAAGTCAGATTTTGGTCAATTTTAAGCGGTGATATTTTTTTTACTTGGTGGAGTCCAAGGTCGATCTCAGGGAGGCAACTGTCTCCTTAGGTGGATTACAGCAATTTTCAAGTGTTGATGTTCGAGGGTCAAATTTTTTTTTTTGGTCTTTTTATTTCTTATGCAGACATATGCAGACAAGTCTTAGCCAATTTAACTTTAAATTTAATTGAAGTATCAAACAAAGTCCAAAAATAATGAAAATTGGCCAGATGGTTATTTATGATGAAAATGACCTACACTAATTTTTTTGGAATTTTTCGACTCAAAATAATTTTTCTGTGAATTAAATAAACAGACAGAGTGATTTTCAGTGTTTAATTTTTAATAAATATCAAATCACAATTTTTCCAAGAACTAAAATTATCCTAGGAAGGTCTAATGATTAGGGACCTAGGAAAATTAACAGAACTAAAATTTACTGTGAAATGAATTAATTAAAATTAATTAAAGAAAATCACTAAACTATTTATTCAGGCCTCGATATGCGTGCAAATGACAGGAAATTTTTATGGAGTGTTGAAAATAATGTCCTTAAGCTACTGTGAATTTTTGGTGATTTTTGAAGGCACAGATAATTAATTAAAAATCAAAAGGCATCACTGGGCAAAATATGTCACAAATGAACCAATTAATTTATTAATAATTCAAGCATACCAACAAAAATCAAACACGTGTACTAACAGGTAGAGGACAAAATTCCCAACAACTTGCAATTTTTAGAATTTCAAAATGATGAAAAATGCATGCTATGGACACGTGCAAACACAAGGGTGTAAATGCAATACTGGAAAATAAAATTTCAATAAATAAACGTGCTGACAGGGACTAAAATGCAATTACCGATAGTATGCAGGACTTCTATGCAATTTTTCCACAAGACACGTGCTCCTCACGTGGTGTCTGCTTCACAGGGACCTTTTCGCAATTTCTGAAAGCTCCAGGGGCGTCGGTGCAAATAACCCAGGTCGCACGTGCTCCTCACGTGGGGGGGGGACCTAGGTTCGGAGGGCGTCAGAGGCTCGGAGTGAGGCTCGGGTCCTTCTGGAGGTTCGGACTAGCCTCGGGGCAGCTTCGGGTCACCCGAGCCTAGGCTTGGATGCCGAGGCTCGGTGAAGGCGACGTGGCGGCCTGTAGGCCCTTGGATCAAGATGGATCCAAGGGATGTCGATGAAGACGCGTGGCGACTGGTGAGGCGTCCGATCCGAGGGGTGATCAACGGTCGAGGATGAGGGCGGCGAAGGGACGCGTGGCGAGGCGAGTACCGTTCGATCAGATGATCGAACGGTTGCTGCTCCTTCTTCTCTAACGATCCTCCGCCGCCTGCGGAGGAGAGGGCTGCGCTCCGGTGAAGGCAGCCGAGCTCCGCCTCGGTTGCCAAGCTCCGGTGATGAGCTTCGTCAGCTCCCACCTAGCTCGGAAGAAGCGGAAGAGCACGAGGAGGCCTCCGGTGGTCTCTGGATCCCTGGAGGATGGCTGGAGCTCGGTGTCGATGAAGCTCGAGGAGAGCTCCGGCGAGGCTCCGGCCAATGATGAAAGAAGCACCTGCAAGTGTTAAATATAGAGCCGGAGCTCGTGCGTGCGTTTGTGGAGACGTGATGCTGGTTGGCGAGGCCTAAGGAGACGTGAGGTGGTCAGGCGACGTTGCTCCGGCCAAGTGGCGGAGCTGGAGATCGATGGACGGTGGAGTGGAGCGTCTGAAGGTGCGGAGGGGTCAGCGAGGATGAGAGCTCCGACGCGGAGCTCGGCGGAGTGAAGGCGAGGCGCGAAGATGATTGATGACGGCGAATAAAAGCGGCCAAAATCCAAGAAAAAGAAGAAGAAGATTGGAGGATGATGGAGGGAATTACCTGGGGATTGGGGCTCAGCTTCGAGCTCCAGGTCGTCGCTCAAGGGGTCGGTAAGGTCCCGAGCTCTAGCAGCTGCTCGGAGGAGTGGCTGCGACACGGCGGTGGGCCGAGGATCTCGCCGGAGAAGAAGCTCTGTCGTAGCTCGACAAATCAGCCAATTGCTGTCACCAATAGGAAGCTTGGAGCTCGAGGGATCTCTCTGGAGTGGCGGATGGGGATGAATGTGGCCGGAGAGGGGGTATTTAAAGGAGGAAGGTGACGGCTGGAATGGGTGAGTGGCGAAGTTGGTGGCTGTCGTGGGGCGAGTGTGGCGGAGATGGTGGTGTTTGAGGGAGCTGGCGAGGGAGAGGGATGAGTGGGGTGTGTCGTGGGGAGGTCAGCGGCCGGCGAGGGTGGAGGGAGCGCTTCCAAGAATAGGAAGGGGGTGCCCCTCCCGCAAGGCAGAGATCGTGGGAGAGAGGGGGCACCCGAGGTAGGAGACGAAGTCTCCACCGTTGGATCTTGTGATCCAACGGTGGAGATCAGCGCGTAGCGAGCGGTTATGATTAGATCTGGGATGCCCAGATGAGGGGTTATGAGAGCGCCACGTGGCACGTTGTGGCGAGGCGCGAGCGGATGGTTCAGATGAAAGGGTGGAGTTGATCTGAGGGTCGAGACTCGCTGGAAGATGGGCGGCTGTGATGAGAGGATCGGGGGCGCGATCGAGCGGCGTAGATGCCGCCACGTGGCTTGTTGAGAGCGCGGCGCTAAGGGACGGTGGAGATGAGGTGTGGGCTTTGATCCTACGGTCCATGTGAAGGGCGTGCGTGGCAGCGGCTAGGCCGTTGGATCAGGATGGTCATCCAACGGCGGAAGGCGCGGGCGGATCAGACAAAGGGCAGCGGGCCGCGTGGCGCAATCAGAGGGCGCCACGTGGCCTGCTGTGAATGGCTGGAGGAAGAAATATGTGTAGAGAGAAGAGGAAGCCGAATTTGGAAAAACTCAAAACATGAAAGTTGTAGATCTTGATGAGATCTACAAGTTTCATGTTGACCAAAGACGGAGATAAGGTCAAATATGGTACATAAATACAAGGATACATAAATGTACATATGTAGTATACAAAATGACCCAAAAACCCAAGTTTCTCATACAAGCTCCAATTGCAATGAAATTAGTCTCATTTTAAAGGTCTTTTAATATGTAGTATTCTAAGAGTGAGTAGACCTAATTAGGGGTTTGTATGAGGGCTTTATGTGTGTTTAATGTACAAGGGTTCTCAGGATATTTGGGCTATTTTACAAGGGTGATTTTAGGCATTCTTCCCTATGTTATTAAGGAATATATACATATATATTATAGAGAAGAAGTTATTTGATGAAGATGTATTTTACAGGGAATTTTTGGCATTCTTATTTAAATGCAGATGAGCTGCTAAAATGCATGAATTATGGATGCATGCATGAGTGTTATTTATGCAAGATAAAAGGAAATATGCCTCTATTTTCTCGGGAACAAGGCTCTATTTTTGACTTTTGATGTGATGAATCACAGATTCATCACTCTGCCAACTGCGAAATCACCACCATTGGATAGATTATTTTATTCTATATACAATTAAAGGTGAGTAGGCTGCATTTGGAGTTTTTATTGGTGAGATACGGGTCTGGGAAGTTGGCATTCTGGAACTTTATTTAGACCATAACTTTTCATCTGTACATTATTTTTCTGTGAAATCAATTCTGTATTTTTCTTTATTTAATTATCTACAACTTTCATGTATAAAGTTTCTTTATTTGATGTATAAAAAGTGGAACCAAAAATAGGTCCCAAAAAGAATAAAGAATGAAGAAAATACCATAGGTATTTGACCCTTATCTCCCCCTACTTTATTCCTGGTCGACCTATTCATCAAGATGCCTAGGTCTCGGGGTTTCGGGTCATAAAATATTTACAATATTTTATTCTTTTTCTTTTCTTTTCTTTATTCTATAATTTTGGCATTAATTACAGTATTTTATACACTATTGTGATGCACATGCATGGATGCTAAGATGGTGATTTTAATGCTATTTACAGGCATTTGCTAGGGTTTTTGGTGCCAAAATGATAGAATAAAGATGATGAAATGTGGATTCATCATGGATGATATGACAACAATCACTATAAGAAAAAATGAGTTGTGGCCACGGAATGTGGCTACGGAAACTTGTGACCACGATAATTCCGTGGTCACTAGTTTCTCATAGCCACAATCCGTGAAGAAAGTATTCATATAAGAGTTGTGGCCACGATAAGTTCCGTGGCCACTTGTAGTGGTCACGACATGTTCGTGAGAACTCTTGCGACGAGACTTGTAGCTATGGCTACTGGCCACGACGTGTCGTGACCAGAGCCCAATTCGGTGGCCACAAACCCCATATCCGTGGCCATAGTTCTGTAATCACAACTTGTTTTCGTTGTAGCGAATAGTTAGTTATTCACTATTGTACCGTATGCCAATTTCGCAATAATGTTTATGCTCCCATTACAAGGAAAATGAGTTGTGGCCACAAAAACATGCCTACGAATTTGGAGTTTGTGGCCACGGAATTGGCTCTGGTTACAACACTTTGTGGCATATAATCATAGCTACAAATCTCGTCGCAAGAATTCTTTGACCACAGATATATCGTGGCCACTACAAGTATCCATATAAATTTTCGTGGCCATAGCTTTGGGATGAATGTCCTTTTTAATCTTTGAAGACTTCGATCACGGAATTTTAACTATAAATAATCTCTACAAGAAATATGAGTTGTGGCCACGGAATGTGGCTACGAAAACTTATGACCACGATAATTATGTAGCCACTAGTTTCTGTAACTATAATCCGTGGCCAAAGTCTTCATACAAGAGATGTGGCCACGACAAGTTCTGTGGTCACTTGTAGTGGTAACAACATATTCGTAGTTAGAGAACTCTCGCGACGAGACTTGTAGCGACGACTACTGGTCACGACGTGTTATGGCCAGAGCTCAATTTTGTGGCTACAAGCTCTATATCCGTGGACATAGTTCTGTAGCAATAACTTGTTTTACTTGTAGTGAATATTGACTGCAGAATTATTATGGCCACAAGTTTCCGTGGTCATATTCTATAGCCACAATTCGTTTTTCTTGTAATGTCCTCCGCAATTTGGATCCTCTGCTCTTACAACACGTACTGTAACGCATGTAATCCATCCGATGATGAATGGACAACCTTAGGATGTGTGTCAGACATCACCGGTCCTCTATGTGGTTCTTCCGATCGTCATCGGACGGATCCCTTGCGTTCCAGCAGGTGCTATAACCTGATCCGTCCTCGCTCCACCCACTCCATTGGGATGAGGAAAATATATTGGTGCTGGTGCAGGAACCTGAAGTCAAGATGAGAACCTGTTCAGCGAGATCTACATCCACTACAAGAAAAATGAGTTGTGGCCACGGAATGTGGCTACCGAAACTTGTGGCCACGATAATTCCGTGGCCACTAGTTTCTCGTAGCCACAATCCGTGGCCAAAGTCTTCATATAAGAGTTCTGGCCACGATAAGTTCTGTGGCCACTTGTAGTGGCCACGGTATATTCGTGGCTAGAGAACTCTAGCGACGAGACTTGTAGCTACGGCTACTGGCCAGGACATGTCGTGGCTAGAGCCCAATTCTGTGGTCACAAACCCCATATCTGTGGCCATATTTCTGTAGCCACAGCTTGTTTTCCTTGTAATGGTCTGCTGGCGCATGACCTCGTTTGCAACTAGAAACAATGGTCGATTCATCGAACTGCTTTTTTTTTTGTTAATACATAATATACATACATGACACCTTTCCAAAAGTCTGGGTAAGCAGTGCATAATTGCATTCTTTGTTTCCAAACAGGAGAAGTAAATCATACAATCGGATGGATATATGTATATTGATCAATCCCATAATTCAGCAATGGAATCAGTCGGAGCTTTGGCATCCTCCAGGCTGATCTTTCGTTTCCGATCCCTCTGCGACAACACGCTCCGCTGTCTCTTCCGACGGCGCACCTCCTGTCATGTGAAAATGGAGTATGAACTTCGAACTAACTCGTTTAAAGCCAGATAAAAACATAGTCACGATGCTCACTCCAGACTCTGTCTTTGTATTCCCATCA
Organism: Ottelia alismoides; assembly: GCA_037367405.1. Taxonomy (NCBI): domain Eukaryota; kingdom Viridiplantae; phylum Streptophyta; class Magnoliopsida; order Alismatales; family Hydrocharitaceae; genus Ottelia; species Ottelia alismoides. The sequence continues at coordinate 514,540 of JAZKJV010000105.1, forward strand.
AGGACCTGTTTATGCTGGGGAGATGGATCTTCTTCTGCACGCAAGGATGCAACAGACTCTGATGTGGTCTTTGGAGCCGCTCGATCACAATCGAGCGGTTTCCACAAATTTTCTTGATTCGGGCCCACAAAAGTAGGAATTTGTGGAAACCGCTTGATTGTGATCGAGCAGCTCCAAAGGCCACAACAGAGCCTGTTGCATCCTTTGGTGCAACAGATGATCTATTTCCCTATGCTGGGAGTTAGAGTTAAGACTTTCAGGAACACACATATGAAATTATTATTATACCCTTGGTACATTTAAAGTTAGACAGACTTACACTGCAACAAAAATGATTTATATGACGTTTTTTTAAATCCGTCACTAAATTAATCGTTGTTAAATATATAATGACGATATTATTCGCCACGAAATAGATTTCCGTACTCAAAATTAGCGACGAGTATCATATATATCGTTTTATCATTAGCAATGGTCTATTTAGCAATGCTTGTCCATCTTTATTTTTCAAAATATCAACTACATCGCTATTTTTTAGTTTAAAATTTAGTGACGATTAATTAGAAGTTTTAAAAATATTAACAAATAAGCGTCTCTATGTAGACCGTTACTAATGATATAACGACATATATGATATTCGTCGTTAATTTTGAGTACAAAAAAATCATTTCGCAATAAATAATATCATTGTTATATATTTCACAACGGCTATTTCAGTGACGGATTTTGAAACAACCGTCACTATAGCTAAATTTGTTTGAAATGCTAAGTCTAAATATGTTGCGGAAAAAATAGGCGGTCGAGAGCACCTCCGTTAGAATTTCATTACCCCATCAGAATCCATAAACGCAAACAAAAAGAAAATGCATGACAATATATAAGGACATGAAGAAGCGGTAAGGATACAAGAAAACAATCTATGGATGGTAGATGAGGGGGAGAGGATTGTTTGTAGACGTGTGGGTCGCTTGATTTTGATCGAACTGTTCACACAATTTGACACGACAAGGATTCACAAAAAGTGCAAAATCGTGTGAACCGTTCGATCAGGATGGATTTGTCCACATCTTAATTACCTTGGGGTGCAGCTAACGTCTGCTGTGGAGGTACGGCCCCTCCTTCCTCCACATCCTTCACCGTCTCGGCTGAGGCCGCCTTGACGCCAACTTCTCCCACGTCGGTGGAAGCATGCGGCGGCACGGGCAACTCGACGAGAGGAGTGTGGTAACCCCCGACGATGTCGGCAGCATCCATGGAATCCTTCCTGGACGAGAAGTAGTGCTCGGGCGAGTCAGGGGACACAAGCTTCCCCTCGTCGGCTGCAACGCTGCATTTGCCGGTCGTCTCCTTGGAGTCGGCAGCATCACCGGCGTTTTTGGCGTGAGGAATCGACGATGCTGTGGATGACGACTTCCTGCGGAGGAGGAGACGGGTGGTGGTGGTGTTGCCAGAGGCCACCTCGCCCTTGGAGCCACCGCAACCCATGGTCCTCTGATCTCTGCTAAGGGATGCGTGCCTAATTATACATCTGCTGCTGATAACCAAAAAAACAACCGAGGACTTTTTTGATGGTCTCCGTTTGCTCTTCCACCATCTTTTTGCTATATCTGACTCGTACCGTTGGGCGTTGCTTGAAGTTGACCGTTTGAGATTCGGAGAATTGACTATATCGATACTAAACGATGGCACCAAACTGTAGCGGGAGCATAATCTGCAGTAATCGATGGAGCAGTTCCCACGATTTTGTACTTTTTGTAGGCTCGTATCATGTGAAATCGTGTGAAACGTTCGATCAAGATCGAACGGCTCAAGCGATTAGCAAACAATCCTTGTTGCACCAAACATGTCACCCCACTCCAAAGAGGTATGTTTGGTAATTGCGTTGGGTTGAGATATCCTTTAACAAGAGTTGTTTAGGAGGTTGAAAAGGTTGGAATGATAAAGTGATGTAATGTGACATTGATTATATGTTACAGTAACTTTTTATCGTTATAAAATATTTTTTATATTAATTTTTTTATTTGAACGTGGTTAAAAAATATTATAAGAAAGAAAATATGCGGTAACCAGTTTCAACCCAGGAATGCAGGGATAGAGCATGGGATATGTCAGGTTACACCGAGGTAACTTGACAACCAAACAATGGGTATATTTGGTAACATGGTTGGGCTGGTTTGGAGTATCCTCTTGTGAGTAGTAGTTGCTTGGATGATTAGGAAGGTTAGAGAGGATTGTAATGATAAATGCGATGTGATGTTACACTAATTATGTTCTATATTAACTTTTCTTATAATTATAATATATTTTTATGTTAATTTTTTATTTGAAAATGATTAAAGAAATTATAACAAAGAAATTAGGGGGTCCATATAATTATTTCCAACCTAGGAATGCATGTGTAGATCTAAGGTTATGCCAAAACAAGCCCACGAGGTTAAGTTGTGGGAGAAAATAATTGCCTCCTTCCTTAATGTTTAAAAAAAGAAATCCTATGTAATCACATCAATAGAAAAACCCCACCTGGGTTGACATACCAGCATCATGAATATCTAAGCATGATCAAAACTAATGTTGTTAATCGAACCGAACTATAAGGAATGAACTTATGCCCAAGTTCGGTTCGATAAGAAAGTTTGAACATTCGATTCAGAATAAGTTCGCTAGTATAAGCTCAAGTTCATTTGGAAATAGAATGTTCGAATTCGGTTCAATAATAGTTCCTTAACTGTTAGCTTTAAGTTCAAACTTGTTAAAATGAACAAGTTCAAGACTGTAGTTCAATAATAGAGTTCGATAGTTCGATAAGTATCTATAAAAATAGAATAAATGGTTCACATTGAATTGTATTAAATCCCCCTACTAATGCATAGTTTTATTTACTCCAAAATATTTTATATGTATACGTGTGCGTGTGCGCGTGTGCTGTGTGTGTGGGTGTGGGGGTATGTGCGTGCGCTGTGTGCTATGTGCTGGGTGTGCTGTGTGTGTGTGACGCGTGCGTGTGCGTGTAATGGGGCTGCCCCAAGGGGGGCTAACTTGGCTCCCCCGTCCCATTTCTCTCATTTTTAATTTTTTCGAAAATGCTTCCGTAGATTTTCTTACTATGTCTCTATTTTATATCGTTCAAGTTTCATATGAAATAGGGACTCCTATAGCATCCATCCAGATGTGGTCGATTTCAGCAATTACGCGATCATAAAAAAATGACCATCTTGATGAAGATTATAAAAGTCTCTATTTTGCATGAAACTTGAATAGCATAATAGAGGGATATAATGATGAAAACCTATGGATTTGCTATTGAAAAAAATGGAAAATGAGAAATGAGGCGACATAACTTCAGCGATCTTGATCCGCGATTTTGATCTACAATTTGAACCAACATTAATCTAATAGGTGAAAAGTATGTAACAGTTGGTAAGAAGCATTGAAGTGAGAACATGTCCAACTCCATCCTTCGCGGTTGACCTAACAAGCATCTGATACAATGGCAACAACAAGATTGAAATCTTCTTAACTGCATATATACACGATGGAGGATCAGAAAATATTCACGTTAGACTGAAAATGCATAAGACAGCGAAGCGAAGTCGTTTTTTCTAAAACATTTCTCAAAAACATGTATTACAAACTTTTTGGATTCCTAATAACTATTCATAATAGGAAGGATACTTCTCAATCACATCATCATCCTCAGCTCCACAGCCCAACTCCTCAACATGACTCCATTGACGCTCCATCATATCCTCCACTGCATCGTCCATTACATGCCCTATATCGAGCTATGGATACACAAAGGTGAGCTCGATGTCCCGATCTTCGAGAAGTTGCCAAGCTTGGTGAAGCTCTCTAATTTTGACAACACTTTACCCTGACTCCGCTGGCCTTACATATATGACAGACAGTCGAGAGGGTATGTCGTCGTACTCAAGGACGACCGGATATCCACATGAACATTGTGAATCAGTCCTCTCGCATTCTACGTTCAAAGGTGAGAAAGGGGTTATACAAAATAATCTTTTATATGATAAACCAGCCATCCAAAAAATAGAACACAATAATCAAAGGAAAAAAAATTAATAGTCGGCTTTCCCTCTCCGATTCCGCTCTTTCTTAAGACAACCACCTGGTCACATTTTAAAGGGAAATGTCGTAGTTTTTCATCTAATCCTAAGGTTATTACTATCTTTCTGAATCCCCTTGGCTGCATCTGTTCCGCTGCTATGCAACTTGGATGAGCTACCGCGCTTCTTGTGTCTCGAGGGAGCTGCAGTCTGATCCACAAGGGGGCCCGACCAAGTAGAGATGGGTCCTTTTGGCTGGGGATACATTGTTGTGCTGAATGAAGATGGATCAGGGGGGTCGAATGCAGGGTCTATTTGATGTGATGAACCGATCGGATAGCCAAGAGCTCCATCTTGATGTGGCGGGGGGAATTTCTCGCTTTTGCTCTTTGCATTCGCATGTGATACCAGACGTCTTCTCAGCTAGAGTCGGAAAGGCAATCAAGATTTAAAATACTTGTTTTAAATGGAAGCAAAAACAACAGAAGATCGTAAATATTTGTTTTGCACAGAATTTGGCATACTTCGATATTTACTGGAAGTTCTGCATTAGCATCCGGTGCAGGGACAGCATTTGCAGGCCGATCACGAGTGCGTACTTTCCTCGTTCTATCACCATTTGCTCTTGCTGCAGCTCTTAACCTGTATAATTTACACCTCATGGTTTACTTGGAATCACATCCTTCTGAAAAAATGCAAAAGAATTCCTCCCAGAATTTACAGTAAGACCTGTAGAAATGCTCCCGCTAAAAAAATAATTGCATGTATATTCCCATTTATCATCAATTAAGAGACAGACTAATGTAACATTGATATCAAAGATAATGCTATTAGTCAAAATCATCCACCCTAAACAAGGCATTTTACCACATCAAAGAGGTAGAAGCGAAATGCTTGTACGAAATAAATCAGAATAAAAGCCTAAACAAATGTCATATTCTCATTGCGTGACCTCTCCTTGCTAGCAGGTGAAGCCTGCCGTCTCAAAATATGGATCTCTTGGTTAGGGGCTCCTTCCCGATGTGTGTTTGATAGGGTTGCTAATTGAATTAAATCACTCGAATTCAAGTAGAATTTGTTCCATAAAAATTCGAGGAAAAAAAGTTCAATTAGGAATGAAATAACCAACTATGAATTTAATATATGATTTCGATTTCCATATGATTTAAATCCGAATTAACCTAAGACAATGATCCGATTCGATATATATAGGGTTAAATGGGGCTGCCACCCAAGGGGAGCTAACTTGGTTCCCCCCACCCTCATTTTTCTTATTTTTTTATTTTTTTTTTGAAAATTGCTTCCGTGGATTTTCATCAACATATCCATGCATTATGTCATTCAAATTTCGTGCGAAACAGAGATTCCTACAACTTCCATCCAGACGGGGTCGATTTTAGCAATTGTGTTATCCTTAAAAATGATTGTCTAGATGAAGGTTGTAGGAGTCTCTATTTCGCATGAAATTTGAATGAAATAACATAGGGATATAACGATGAAATTCCACGGAAGAAAATTTCAAAAAAAAATAAAAAAAGAGAAAAATGGGGCAGGGGAGCCAAATTAGCTCCCTCGGGCAGCCCCATTTAACCCATATATTTGCATGCATAAATATAAACACACACATACGACATATGTACTCACAAACACGTACATACACATTATCCTACTTGTTAAATATTAAAGATCTAATATTTAAAAATGTAGTAGAAAATATCATAATCTAATATGGAATAATAAATGTTTAAGATTTTTATCAAAATTCTACAATCTGAACTTATTCTCCGTTCATGCATTCTGTATCCCACCTTTCCCTTCATTTTTTTTCGTTCTTTACTAAAGACCCATCAATCTTAGTGAAAAAGTGACGCACCATCTCCTTGCACAAGAAGACAATAGTCAAGATATAACGAGTTCCTATTTAACATATAATGTCATGGCTTATTCGGATATTCTTCCTCTAACTTATCGTCGTGTTGGTTATCCTCGCAAGACATCTCGCATTGTTGGTTATCATTATTAAGATGGCATTAATCATCACAAGAGAAATATACAAGCTATTGTCACCATCATATAGATTTCTCCTTTCTACTTCGAATATCTCATGTAATTCATGAATTTAGTTTTTAGACATTAATGATCATCAAGATGCATGAAGTTGTTTTATCATGCTAGTTATTAGTTGTTAGTCCCATTATTTTAAATAATATAACTTGTTCATATAATCTTTTAATAGGAGTTTGATCTTGTTTTCTTTAACACGTAATGGTAATCATAATGTATTAATATTTTGGTCAAGATATTCTTTTCAACGGGCAACATATAATTTTCTTTTATCTATTTACATCATCACATGAACAAAGAGCAAATTTAGATTGCAAAAGATATATGATAATAGTAAAAGTGCAATATTTTTGTGTTAAAATTTATCTACTAGGTTTTTTTTACTTATTTTAGTCTTCTATATCAAGAATATAATTATAAATAACCCCTTGTTATAATTTTTATGTAACATAATTTGTATAATCTTTAAATCACAATTATTTTAAAAAAATCAATTAAAATGAATCGAATTTGAATAATTCAAAAGTCATAATGAATTGAATTTAAATTCAAATTAGAAAATTCGTTTAAAATTCATTCCAAGTTTGAATTCAAAACTTTTAAAATGTTTTGAATCTAAATCTTAGTAGATTCAATTATACTCGATTCGATTGGCTCTCCCGGTGCTCGAAGAAAACACCCCCAAATAACATTCAATTTATGGGTCATATTTATATTTGGATCAGAGGATCGTCCCATTTAGGAGGATCCATCAGTACAGATAGAGCTTTCAGTGTCCTCTGCAATATCATTCTTCCCCTATACTAAGGAAAGATCGACCTTTGCTGTCGAGGATATATCCCTATTAAGGGTGAACCTCATAAATATTGAGACGTGGTTGTTTCATGTTAGTATGTTTAATTTGTGTTCCACTTCCACTATGTGCAACAACTAAGGTGCAAGTAATGGGAGGAGTAAAATCAACGAACACTATTGTTATAGAGAAAAAAAAGATTCTAGTATATTCTAGTTGGGAGCAAGGGGCTATGTTTGGAAAAGGAGGGTCATTGGTTTGTCGTCCTTCTAGTTATAGTCCTAGAATCCAATGCATTTCATAGAAATACATCTTACCTTTTCACCTTTGTAGATCTATGAATAGTCGGTACTATAGCCCCAATCATGGCTACTAATAAAATCAAACCAGCAATCAAAAACCAGATGGAATAATAGGTACAAAGTGATTTTCCCAATGTTTCCAACTCCGTCCAATTTTGTACCTTTAAGCTGAAACAAAGTCCAATTTTGGTATTAGGTCAAAGGCACGTGACTACGTGAATTTTTTACACTGCCATTAAATAGCACTGTGAGTTTGTCTTTATTTCCAGCCATGTTAGATGAGGGGTAAGGTCCTCTTCTCCCCCATCCTATAATAAACAATCTAGAATAAGGTGGTGACATCCATAAGTTGTTGAGATTCGCAGACCATAAGTTATTAAGACTCAAGATCCACTAGTTGATACCGAGAATCCACCAGTTTTATGACGAACAGTCAATCAACATATTACATTCTTGGTTATAATCCTGCTCTAATCAGTTTTTTGAGAGAAGTGAACTGAGCTGAATGATGTCCATGCCGTGCTACTAATAATGAGATTGAAGAGGAAAGCAAAGAAGACACTGATGACAATGATTAGGAACAACCTTTGTCCATCGGTGATACAAACTCTCGACATTCTAATTGTCATGGATTGGTCAACTTAACTGTTATACTGCAGTACCATTTTACATCATTGCTTGCAAGGGTGGTCTTGCAACATTCCAACATGATTTTCACAATCAAAGAAACAAATAAACTGTGGAAGGAGAAGACCTTTAAGACTAAGTAGGAGTTAGTTCATGCTGTGAAATGCTACCATCTTTTTATTCTCTATAATTTTTCTGTTTAAAGAATTGATCACATTAGTATGATAAATTATTTACAGAAAGAAGTCCAAAGGTTGTCAGTGAATGTTACGAGATCATTTGAGGTGTTCTAACAATATCTGGGTAACATTAAATGTTGGTGGTATCCACATTCTTGCATCAATGAAATCACCAGTCAAGATCACCCACGGCTTGATTATAATATCATGGCAATGTCATGGCCAGGGATAGTGCACTTGTAAGATATCCACTTTGCATTAACATAGACTTGAAACACGAAAATACATGGTTATCAGAACAAGATTTATGATGCACAAAGAAAAGAAATTGAAATTGATATAATAATCGAAAGAGATCCTATGCAGAGATGACATACTATACACAAACCATGTCATAAGCCTAATACTGCCAGACAAATCTTTCAGAAGTGTTCTGGGGCCTTTGACCGATGTGCGTGGATGGTAATCACTAAAATATAAATATAAATGGAAACCCCTGATTGCTCGCATTAGTGACGGAACATCTCATATCATCCCACATGCCTTTGCAATAGTGGACAAGGAATCCAAACAAACGAGGAAATGGTTTCCTCTCTAATGAATGCATCAAGGTCATAGGGATCTGATGCAAATTTAAAATTTGCGACGAATAAAAATTAAATTTGAACGGTGGAATTATTGGTGGAAGAAGAAAGGGAAGGGTTGAAAAGAGAAACTCGTCGGGAACAAGAGGGGATGGAGAAAAGAAACGTGAAGACCACGTGAGGAAGGAGAGAGAGATAAATCTGGGGTTACAAAAATAGAAACTAAAATTCAAATTCAAACTAATTATCCTAATTTGACTCTAACCGACTAACTAACTAATTTTGAAATTCAAATTAAACTAACTACTTTTGAGATCATAGGCGATCTCTTTTATTTGACTAAAAATTACGACAACTCAAAATAAACGTAAATAAAATTAATGGATAAAAAGTAGATAAAAATGCGGCCCTATTTATCCATCTCACGCTGCATCAACTCTCCTCTGCTTGAAAAATTTGTCTCCCGACGAATTGCTTGATCTAGATGCGTCGTTGGAGAATTCATCCTTGAATTGTAGCTTCAAATTCCCCAATCAGATCCTTTTCAACATTGCGTTTGTAATTTTTTTCAATTGGAGGGCGTCTCTGCAATTTCCGTATCCCTTCACTTAAAAACTCAGAAGTTAATTTTCCCACTTGGCCCGTTGGGTAAAATAGCATTGGAGGGGCCTCCTTGAAAAATCCCCAAAATATCTCTATACTCCTATTGTCAAGGGACACGATGGAGTAAACACCCTCAAAATTTAGGGTTACTTTCTTCTTAAGTTGGCGGCGGTTGCACCGAGGCCGGAGCCGAGCGCGATGCGTGCGACGCAATGATCGGCGGCGGAAAAAGGTATGGCGCGAGCGGGGCCGTGGGTGTGGGACGGGCTTCTCGAGGTGGTGCGGGCCCGACGGGGAGGGGATGACAACAGGTTGCGGTGTTGACGAGGCCGAAGGTCGCGGTGGCGGAGGGGGGTTGTTCGAGAGGGTGTTAATGTCGCGGTTGAGTAGAGGTGGGGAGGGGTGGGAGTGGGGAAGCCACGGTGGTGGGGGTGGGGAATTCACCGGAGGGTGTGATGGGGTTTGCACCGGTGGTGTGGGGGTGGTGGGAAGGGGTGCTGGGGGTGTGAGGGTTGCGGCGGGAGGGGTTACTTGGGACGGGGCAGGGGATTTGGTTGGGGTCGTAGGTGCATGGGCCGGTGATGGGGTAATTTCTGGAAGTACAGGGGTTGCAGGGATGGCGGAAGGGGCTGATTCTGGGGCTGGAAGGGGTGCTGTGGCGATCAAGGATGGTGCCAAAGGTGCAAGGGCGGTGGAGGGGGTCTGCGAGAGGGCCATGGAGGGGCCGAAGATCGATTCCTGCGGCTTTTGCGAGTCTGAAAATACCTGGACAGCAAGCAGGTCGATGTTTTTCTCCTCTGAAATGGCCGGGACAGCGAGCATATTGTTGAGGACGGCGCAGTTTTCTTGGGTCTCTTCATCAGGAACTTGGACGGAAGTTTCACCGGCCTTTTTGGCAATAAGTTCTTCTAGTTGTCGCATCAAGGACTCGCGATTCTGTGACAACACAGCTTGCATATCGGCAAAATCTTGGAGCATATTCGATAGTGCTTGTCTAACCTCAGCCATATCCTTGTTGTAAGCTTCTTCAGCTCATTGTTTACGCTCCGACGAATGATGGTGTTTCATCGCATGTAGGCGCGAACGTGTGGACGGATCGTCAGATCGTGAGGACGATCTGTAGGCCATGCTCTGATACCAATTGATGCAAATTTAAAATTTGCGACGAATAAAAATTAAATTTGAACGGTGGAATTACTGGTGGAAGAAGAAAGGGAAGAGTTGAGAAGAGAAACTTGTCGGGAACACGAGGGGATGGAGAAAAAACGTGAAGACCACGTGGGGAAGGAGAGAGAGAGAGAGATAAATCTCAATTTTAATTACCAACTGAACTGCATAAACAGCTAGTCTATCATCCCTTTATATAGGAGGGATGGGGTTACAAAAATAGAAACTCAAATTCAAATTCAAACTAATTATCCTAATTTGACTCTAACCGACTAACTAACTAATTTTGAAATTCAAATTAAACTAACTACTTTTGAGATCATAGGCGATCTCTTTTATTTGACTAAAAAATACAACAACTCAAAATAAACGCAAATAAAATTAATGGATAAAAAGTAGATAAAAATGCGGCCCTATTTATTCATCTCATGCTGCATCAGGATCCGTGCATATTTAACATGCTCAATCTTCGGTTGTCATCCAGAATTAAACAACTATCAATAATGTTGATGATGGAGTTCAGCCTTACTATGAAGAATGATGCTTTTGCAAACATGTTGCAAGTAATTTCAAATTGGTGTTCAAAAATACATCAATGAAAAGATTCGTCGCAGCACTACTGCTTCAGATATTCACCCACAAACATAAAAACTTCATGGAGAAGCTAAAGGAGTAGGATAAAAGTGTTTGTAATATGGTTTACAACTCATTGGTGTTCGAATGAACAATAGACCGGTGGCATCAAGGGCATCGCTCATTTTGGACATTTTTGGGGAAATTTCAGATCTTCGGATTAATCACAGCAAATTGGCGGTGGTTCCTTTTGGCCTCGTGGAGATGGAGGTGTAGAAAGCGGCGACGATTCTGGGTTGCCCTACGACCACGTTGTCGATCACGCATCAGGGTTTGTCGTTGGTGGCGGGGAGGCCGAAGACTAGGGACTGGAGAGTTTTGCTGGAGAGGATGGAGGGGAGGTAACGGGATGGAAGGCGTCGATGTTGTCGAGAGGTGGGAAATGGGTGCTTATGAAGCATGTTCTTTCAGCTATACCTATCTTCTTTTGTTGCGCGAGACTGCTTCGTGCGGGTGCACGTGCGAGGATTGAGGCTTTAATGAGGATATTCTTTTGGTCTGATGGGAGGCAGGTGAAGAGAGGGTTCATTTGGTTGATTGGGGCAAGGTGACGACGTCGAAGAGGATGGGCAGTCTGGGAGTTCTACGGGTGAGCGAGATGAACAAGGCATTTATATTTAAATCGATGGTTCAAGTATGGAGAAAATCCGAGGACCTTCTGTGTAGGTTGATGAGGAAGATTTATGGGATGTCCTTGTTGTTGGCAGTTGTCTTGGATCGGTTGCCATCATCTTGTGGAAGGGGATCGCCGAGGTGATCCCGAAGCTGGGATTGAAGCTGAACATGGTTCTTGAAGATGGTTCTGGATTGCACTTCTGTCGTGATGATTGGACGGGGGATGGAGTGTTGTGTGAATGCTTCCCGCGCCTCATGGTCGGGAACAAAGAGGTGGTGTGGCAAGTATGGGTGCATGGGTCATGGTCTCCGACTTTCTCTTCGGGCTTGTCGGATCAGAGGGTTGAGGATTTCTTAGCATTGCAGGCAGATTTGGCATGGATGGAGGGACCAACGGGTGTCAAAGATCATTTTGTTTGGGGAGATGGGAGATTCTCTATGAAGAAGGCATACTATTTTTTGGTGGAGGTTGGTCAGGAGGTTGCTAATGATAATAGGTTGATTTGAAGAAACAAGGTGTCAAACTTTATCAAGATATTTCTCTGGCTTCTCTGGCTTGGTAGAATCCTCACATAAGTTTGTAGATGGCAGGTATTGGGTGTGGAGGTTGATCTGTCTTAGATGTGGGGCAGCGGTAGAGGACGCAGACTACTTGTTCTTTTCATATCCATCGTCATCCTAGATTTGGAGCAACATGAGCATCACATGGATGGGTGGTCAGGACTGCGTTGGTTTTTGGAGAGGAGTTAGATTGATATGTGATTATGGGCACGAGGATGGTGCTTTCCCTTTTGCGTTCCTTTGGGCGATTTGGTGCGCTAGAAACGGTGTCACTTTTTTGAGGGGAGGGGGCAAACATGTTACACTGAGAATATCATTGAACATTGTAGAGCACTATGTTCGTCCTGGAGAAAGTAATACTTTGTAACACATTATACTTCTTTTTTAATATACACTTTTTGAGGTGGGTCCCAATTTGGGATGCCACCTTTCCCCTTTTCAAAAAAAGAACAATAGACCACGGCATATGATTGTGTGTTTAAGATAGGTAAAGCCATCACAAATATAACCCATCCCAAAGGTCTGGTGGTAGTGTGGTGTGTCTATCATCCAAAAGACCATAGTTCAAATCCCCCTTTGTGGGGGATGCGTTAGGTAGCCGACATCCAGCATAAAAAATGCTCAAACTTTTCAATATGGATTTAAGCAAAAATCCATGTAATCGGCCCTACTTAAAGTGAGAGAAGGCTTTGCCATTTTTCTAAAGGCATCACAAATCTTAGTGAAAGTTGGATTGCAGTCTTTATAGACGGTAGTAGTACTCCCGTTGCTGCACTTACAGAAAATTTTACGTAATTGCGTCACTTATTTTTAATGATTTATTTAATGATGTTGATGCACCTAATATAAAAGAGCAAAATTTTATGAGTTCGTTTTTGTTAAGCTTAAGAAATGGAGATGCATGTGCAAAGTGACGTGTAGGTACCAAAATTCAACATCACCCAAAATTATTATCCAAGATGGTCAACGATGTGCATCAACCAAAACACAATATTAGAGGACGTAAGAGATGCATTGTTCATTTAAATCAGGAGCTTGTACTTACCAAAATGGCAAAATATAGTACGTACTTATTCACATGATATTATGTATATAAACATAGATGTAGTGATAATGATTCTTTGTTGGTGATATATAAAGGGAAATTATCTAATGGACCTTATGTCGTTTAGAGATAGGATGAGGCCTCAATTCCAACCACCAGTTTTCAATCCCAAAAAAATAGGAACCGTATTCGCAATTGAAAGAAAACAAATTTGGAAATTATAAACATTTCAAAAAAGAGTGTACGTTTATGGAAAGACGAAGGTCCAAAGGTTATTGAAATGGGATCAAATATTACTGAGGAATTGTTGAGAAATACTAAACCTATTTTAAGAATTTTGATGAAATGCGGAGAAATCAGAATCAAAAAATTACTAAAGTTATAAGTTACTAAAGTTGTGATATCACTTATTGAAGCAATAAATTACCGGTAACTCCGTATAAGTTACTAAAGCTATGATATCACTTATTGAAGCTCTGTTATATATTATTGAAGCGTCTATAGAGTTGTTTTACTAAAGCTATAATATCGCATTTATTTGTAACTTCATATAACTTGCTAAAGTTGTGATACTAAAGATTGAATATTTATTACTGAAGCAACTATAGAGTTCGTATTTACTTGTAACTTCATATAAGTTACTAAAGCTATGACATCACTTACTGCGGCTTGGATATACATTATTGAAACCGTCTATAGAGTTCATATTGACTTGAAACATCATATACTTTACCAAAGCTATATTATCTCTTATTGAAGCTTGTATTTTTATTACTAAAGTTGCTGGAGATCACTTGTAATGAAGCGTGATCATCCCATCTCTAAACAACACAGGGTCCATTAGATAAGCCCTATATATAAACATAGATTTAGTGATAATAACTCTTTGTTGGTGGTTGAAATATGTGGAAGCATCAGTTACAAGTACAACAAAGAAAGTTTTTTTTATAATGGTGAAATCTATACAAGGTGACATATTTGATTATCCGGAATTAAAGTCTTGCAAGAAACTATAACAAATAAAAGAAACCAAAGTGAAAACCAAGGTGTTTAGGAAATATGTAAGGGTGTCTAGTGTAATGTCCTCCTTTATGTTACCACTCTGTAAGAGTCAGTCATACGCTCACCTCATCTCCTTATGTTGGCACTACAGCCTATATAAGGGTCTCCATTGCTGGAGCTCCGTGCTCTCCAATGGATGGATCCATCGGTGGATGAGGAGAATGCGCAGGAGACTCCCGATGTAGTAAAGAAGGTCGAGGAGAAGGCGCATGAGATCGCGAAGGAAGTCTCCAAGGTTGAGAATAAGCATCCAGAGCCTGGGCCCGAGGACCAAGTTGATGAGAACGAATCCGGTTGTGATGATGTGGACCATTGGTCTGATACCATGTTGGAAGAATAGAATCGCATATCATTAAAGAGACTCTAGGATGCTCTTATATATGAGAAAAGCAATGGGTTAATTACAAAAGAGGCACATGAAAGAAATAGAAATAAGAAATAAATATAAAGAGATGCAAATATCTCAACAGTAACCGACCCAAACCTGCTCCATATAGTTAGCTAAGTCCTCATCGGGTTGATTAAAGTCCCCAGATCCTCCAGTAATCGTTTAATTCCTCCCACTACATGATCGAGTCCCCTCTAAGGAGTATGATCATTATGATTAGTCATCTAATTCTACATTTGTCATTGAACATTAGGGTAAGTGTTGGAGTCTTTGGTTGTGTGCATTTTGTGTTGTAGATGGGTAAGTAAATGGATATCTGCAGGATCCATTTACCACATCTTGTCTTTGGTCCCACATCTACCAGTTTGGAGATGTGGAGACTCCGTGGGTGTTATATATAGAGCCCCACACCCCCGTAGTCCATTGCGAAATTGCAAAGCATAACCTGGTCCTTAGTCCTTTGAGGCCTTCTCCCGGATTTCATCTCGCTCCTTAGGGAGCAGGGTTCCACATAAAATCCTGTCTTGTTCTTATTTCTTTATCATTATATCTGATACGCTTCCGCATTCTCTATTTTCTAACATGGTATCAGAGCGGGTTCGATTCTTAAGGATTTTAAGTTCTTTATTTTTTCAAGGTTCGATTATCAGATTTATTCTCAATAGTTCTTGAAGATTATCTTGTTCAACTATTGTTCGAGTCTGAGATGTGTTCTAGGGTCCATAAAACCCTAATTCTATGAAAGGGAGGATGATCCAGGCTGCAAGAAGATCCTACGCAGATCCAAGCTGTAAGAGCAGATCCCATATCGTAGCTTTGCGCTCCTCTTTGCACGAGATCCAGTTGACGGCGTAGCATTGAGGCGATGCAAGCCTCTCCAGTTCCAGGATGCACATTTCCATGCGGCAAGAAGCTCTCTCGCAGCGGTGGCCATGTTGGCAAGGGTTCATCTCCATCGTTCAGACTCTGTAGTCTTGCTCTCAACGTCGCTCCAGCTTCTTCGTGCAATAGCGCATCTCCAGGTGGTGGTGTTGTGCGCCCTCACCCCAGGAGCTCCAATAGTGGCATGCCTTCATCAGATCCAACAGGTGGCGCTCCTCCATTGTAGGCGGCGCTAGTCCAAAGGCGACTGCCTCCCACGCAGCCCCGCAGGCATTGTTCTTAGGCCCCTACGCTCCAATCTCCAGCATCTAGCCCCGCGGAGGTGCAAGATCCTCCCAGATGGAGGCGCCTTCCGATGCGGGAAAAGATCCAGTGGTGTCGCCTTCTACGCGCGATCCCCCACCCTTGCGCAGGCGGCACGATTCCCTGGCAGTGGCCCCTTTGTGGATCTCGCATAACCATTCTACCAGGCTTCCCCTAGTGGTGTTATATCCTCGCTCCCCATCGCATGAGCGCAGGGAACCCTAAAGGCGCAGGCGGCGCAAGTTTTCTTCAAAGCTCGAGCAGGCACATGCCCTTTATATAAAAAAATTTGTTATTAGAAAAAGCCCAAGGGGGCTTCGGCTTCAGTAAGTGCCAAAGCGGACTCACAAGGAAAAAAGGAGAGAAGGAGAGA
This sequence comes from Ottelia alismoides, assembly GCA_037367405.1. Lineage (NCBI taxonomy): Eukaryota > Viridiplantae > Streptophyta > Magnoliopsida > Alismatales > Hydrocharitaceae > Ottelia > Ottelia alismoides. The sequence goes on from JAZKJV010000105.1 coordinate 530,785, forward strand.
GAGAGGCTGGGAAAAGAAGGTTTAAAAATGCAAAAAAAAAGCACGTACAATAAAAAAAAGTCGTACGCAAAAGTTTTTTTCAAGAGAGAAGGGAAAAGCCGATAAAAAAATTAACGGCTTAAAAAATGTTTCAAAAAAAGAGATTTCAAGAAAAGGAAAAAAAGAGGAATTTTTTGAGAGAAAAAACCGAGAAAAAAATGTGAGCTCGGCTTATTGGTTTCATGTTATTTTCCCCATTTACCTTGTCTTCTCCCAACTTGGTCGATGTTAACATTCCGACCAGTATAGGAGAAAAAGGGAGTATTGGGTAGAGTTCTACAGGCCAGATTGTCAGATAATTCAGATCTAGATTCTCCAGTCCAGATTGCATGGCCAATCATTTGTTCAGACTCTACTGTTCAGATTGTTCAAACTGGATGATGTTTCCGAGTCTTCTGTTTCAGACACGCACGAGTATGCGGTCTTTTCAGATGAGCATGTGTTTGCCATTATTTGTCGTGCTCCCCGTCATTCTTATTGTTGTCGTCCAGAGTTTTCATGTGAACCATAGAGACTCCATAGTAGAGGATCATTCTCTATGCCATGTTGGCAAGGGTTTTCATGTGGTATCATACGAACTCCAGAGTAGAGTACCATTCTCTGTGCTACATAGAAGAGACCCAGTTCTCCGATAAGGAGACTTCTTTCAGACGCCATTCTCCAGTGACCGTGGACTCCGACGAGGATTGCACTTCCACGGCCCTTTCAGTTTGACCCTTTTCAGAGATGGAGAAGTTGTCTACATTGTTGTGGCGGGCCAGAGTACTCCAACGAGGAAACTCATTTCCAGTTGCAGTGACTTTGACAGGCGTAGTTCAGAGCACATGCTCTCCGACGAGAAGATTCAGTTGACTCGTACTCCAACCCGTTCGTCCTCCTCACCTGCAAGGCATGAGAAGCAACGTCCTCGACAGCAGCCGGCAGTTGTGCACGTTGAGTTGATATTGTTTGTAGTGTCCTGTAGCGTGAGTTGAGTTTCTCTCCGTTTGTCTAAGCTGAGCATTGCATGCTCCAGCTTGAGGGAGAGTGTTGGAGTATTTAGTTGTGTGCATGTTGTGTTGTAGATAGGTAAATGGACACCTCCAGGATCCATTTACCACATCATGTCTTTAGTCCTACATCTACCAATTTGGAGATGTGGAGACCCCGTGGGTGCTATATATAGAGCCTCATACCCCTGTAGTCCATTGAGAAAGTGCAAAGCATAAATTGGCCCTTTGAGAACTTCTCCCGTGGTTTCATCCCGCTCCTTAGGAAGTAGGGTTCCACGTAAAATAATGTCCTATTCTTATTTCTTTATCATTATCTGTGATACGCTTCCGCATCCTCTATTTTCTAACAGTAAGCCAATAACTTTTATTCGGCAGCAAAATCCTTTCGTCCCTCCTTGATACTTACACAATTTTGATAAATTTCACCAACCACGACTGACATGGACCCTAAATTCTAATTTCATCATGGGAAGACCAAGGTCTGCTCTAATACCATCCTAAGCACCTAGGATAGCCCTTAAACTACTACTTGTGTCCTTAAATCCATTTGTCTCTTATCCTTGACCTTGAATTTCAAACCTCAATTTTAGCCCCCATCAGAACTCAGAAGTATTAGGCTTTTACGAGTGATTGTAGTCATTGTCTTTTATGAATAGGACTCTCGGCACCCCTAGTATCGCCAGGCTCTTCCTTCATTCTCCATTGTTACTAATGGTAGGTTTAGCTTATACTTGTAATTTGTATGTCTCTCTCCAACTTGCAACTAGAAGTGGACTTCAACATATTGCATCACAACGGTGGAGTATTATTGCTCATTAACCCGACATGGTCAACAAGACTCCTTATCTCTTGTTCCTATAAAAAATAAATATCAAACTAACTATAATAAAAAGATAATTTATGTAATGAGTAACTTACTATTGAGAGATGAGTACATCCTAAGTTGTGTCCTTAGAGGACCTTTTACCCCATTCTATTATTTCAATCCCTTATTTTCTACAAAATAAGTAAATAGAAAATGGTTAGCCTCCGTACACTGTCAAACAAATCTGTTTTACAAAACATTCCCTCACCTAGGCATCCAGACATGTCTTCCATCAGTAGATTTTCCTTTAATACTTGGGACACACTCCTTCAGGCACATTGTTTCAACACTCCACAAAGCATTGAGTATAATCCTCTACACATAAGATTTGATAAACTGAGGATATCACAACATCATAATGGAAGGTTCGACATCAATGCTTGCCAACAATTAGCTAACTTTGATGCATCATCAAGGAAGCAAGGATGATGGCACTTAATTGATGGTCGAAGACCCTCCACACCCCATCGATCATTGACCTTGCTTCTTCATCAAACAACCTTCAAACACAAAGCATCGAGCACTCCAACTATATTACATCAACACCAACCCATTATTTCTTACAGCATCAAGAAAGGCTTTCATTGCCCAGAGGTTGTCCAAAGGCCCTTCCCACAAGAATGATCCCTCGACAAGCAGGGTTCCATCACAAGGAGTTTTCATCTTTCAACCATTATGAATAGTTTTTGAGAATATTCATGTTTTATCCCAATATTTATGTACTATCTTGTCTTCTCCCAACTTGGTCGATGTCTTCATTCCAACCAGTATGGGAGAAAGGGGGAGTATTGTATAGAGTCACAGGTCTTCTTCAGATACAGATTCTCCAGATCGTCCAGATTCAGACTCTACAGTTTTTTCCTGATGAAGATTTTTTTCATGCGCTATTCCAGACTCGACGTTCAGATTTCGAGTCCCAGTTTGATGCGCGGTTTCAGACTCGACGATTAATTTTCCGAGTCATTAGTTTCAGACACGCACGAGTATGCGGTCATTTTCAGATGAGAACATGTGTTCCAACATTTGTCGTGGTCCCCATCATTATTGTGTTGATGGCCGGAGTTTTCATGTGAGCCATAGGGACTCCAGAGTAGAGGACCATTCTCAGTGCCATGTTGGCAAGGGTTTTCATGTGGTATCATAGGTACTCCAGAGTAGTGTACCATTCTCTTTGCCAAATGGGAGAGACCCAGTTCTCCGACGAGGAGACTTCTTTCAGACTCCATTCTTCAGCGACAGTGGACTCCGACGAGGATTGCACTTCCACAGCCTCTTCAGTTCGGCCCTTTTCAGAGATGGAGTAGTTGTCTACATGTTGTGGTGGGCTATCGTACTCCGACGACGAGACTCATTTCCAGTTGCAGTGTCTCTGACAGGCGCAGCTCAGAGCACATGCTCTCCGACGAGAAGATTCAGTTGACTCACACTCCAACCCGTCCGTCCTCCCCACCTGCACGGCATGAGAAGCAACGTCCTCGACAACAACCGACAGTTGAGCGCGTTGGGTTGATATTGTTCGTAGTGTCATGTAGAGTTGAGTTGAGTTTCTTTCTGTTTGTTTAAGCTAAGCATTGCATGCTCCAGCTTGAGGGGAAGTGTTGGAGTATTTGATTGTGCGCTATATGTATGGGAGACGGGTAAATGGATCTTGGAGAGGATCCATTTACCCCATCCAGGGTTTAGTACCACATTTACCACCCGTGGGATGTGGAGACTCCGTGGGTGCTATATATAGAGCCCCACACCCATGTAGTCCATTGAGAGAGAAAAGCAATAGAATCATATGCCCCTTTGAGAGCTTCTCCCGTGGTTTCATCCCGCTCCTCACGGAGTAGGGTTCCACGTTAAATCTCGTTGTTCTTTATCTTTTTCCATGTTCGCTTCCGCATGTTTATTTTCTAACAGTTCACACATCAATGCAAATGGTGTGTACTTTCCCAAAGCATTTCGACCTCAGTGCTAGGAAACAGCCTAAGCATTGAACAATTAAATGTCCCATACAGAAAATAAAACTTTTGCATGCTCCACGACATTCTCCAAGAAGGGGCCGTCTACACTGAACAGTACTCTTTCTTGAAAGCTAGTGTACCTATTCTAGAACCAAAGGATGCAAGCAACCCAGGCTGCAACCAAGCAACTCACAAGAAAGAAGTGCCCAAAAATATCTCATGCCAAGAACGGGATGCCAGGAAAACCAAGGCTACACCACGCCTCCTTAGAGAACTTGGAATGAAAGAACAGATGGTGTGAGTATTCCGTGAGCAACTCACATATGGGGCATAAAACATCATTACTTCTAATCAATATGGGGTGTAAGGCAACATTACTTCCAATCAGTCCAGCACGGTGAGCTGGATCATTCCTCGTAGTACAAACCATAATAAAAATCGCACTTTAGATGTGTCCCAGATTTCCAAATGACCCGCACCTGCTCAGGGATGAACATACACGCCACTTGTGCCCCAGTCAGCTCTGAATACACCTTTTTCACAGTAAAACCCCACAAATCTCTACTGCCAGTGGCCGCAACTTACATTTGTTCTAATCCTTCTATACATGCTGCAAAATCAGTTAATTACTGATATAAGAATGCACAAAAAGATGGAAACCAGTAGCCATTTGACATGCCCCGCTACAGTAATATGCTCATTTTCAGCTAACACAAACCTGGGGTACTTATATAACAGACCATCATCCGTCCAATTTTTCAACCAAAACCGGAAACGGGTACCGCCCCCGAGTAACGGTTTAAGAGATCAGCTAATCTTCGCTAACCCGTACAGACCCCACGGAAAAAACGTATCGGCTTCCATGTATCAGAAGCCACTATGCAAAGGCAAGGTGTCCCACTGTAGATAGCATGCAGTAAATATCAAGGCAGGGAGTCATCACAACCCCATAAACGGATAACCCACTTTGAAAGCGGGGCTCCATTCACATAATTTATGGGAACTACTCCAAGAGCTCCTCTGTGTATAGGCAAGGTGACAGTCCATGATGCGGATTGGTTTTCGGCGAAGGCAGAAAATAAAATATTTGACGGTGGATTTTGGTGGATAAGAAAATGGAGGGATTGAAAAGAGAATGGAGGGGCTGAGAGAAGAAGCTCGTCAGGAACACGAGGGGATGGAGAAAAGAAACGTGAAGACCACGTGAGGGGAGAGAGAAAGAGAGAGGGGAGAGAGAGAAGAAAATGGAGGGGTTGAGAGGAGAAGCTCGTCAGGAACACGAGGGGATGGAGAAAAGAAACGTGAAGACCACGTGAGGGGAGAGAGATAGAGAGGAGAGAGAGATAGAGAATAAAATCTCAATTTTTCATATCAACTGAACTGAGTAAAAACACTAGCCTATCATCCCTTTATATAGGAGGGATGAGGTTACAAAAATAGAAACTCGAATTCAAATTGAAACTAATTATCCTAATTTGACTCTAACCGACTAGCCGACTAATTTGAAATTCAAATCTTTAACTAATTAGTTGGGATCACGGGCGATCTCGTTTATTTAATTTAAAACACGACAACTCAAATAAATATAAATAAAATTAACGGATAAAAATTAAATAACGCTGCATCAACTCTCCTCCGCTTAAAAAAATTCGTCTCCCGACGAATTGCTTGATCTTCGGGCTATTGATGGAGAATTTTCTCATGCCTTGTTGGTCGAATCTCCCAATTTCGCTCCGACGAACGATGGTGTTTCGGCGTGTGTCGGCGCGAATGTCTGGATGGATCGTCAGATCGTGAGGACGATCTGTAGGCCATGCTCTGATACCAATTGATGCGGATTGGTTTTCGGCGACGGCAGAAAATAAAATATTTGACGGTGGATTTTGGTGGAGAAGAAAATGAAGGGATTGAAAAGAGAATGGAGGGGTTGAGAGAAGAAGCTCGTCAGGAACACGAGGGGATGGAGAAAAGAAACGTGAAGACCACGTGAGGGGAGAGAGAAAGAGAGAGGGGAGAGAGAGAGAGAGAAGAAAATGGAGGGGTTGAGAGGAGAAGCTCGTCAGGAACACGAGGGGATGGAGAAAAGAAACGTGAAGACCACGTGAGGGGAGAGAGATAGAAAGGAGAGAGAGATAGAGAATAAAATCTCAATTTTTCATATCAACTGAACTGAGTAAAAACACTAGCCTAACATCCCTTTATATAGGAGGGATGAGGTTACAAAAATAGAAACTCGAATTCAAATTGAAATTAATTGTCCTAATTTGACTCTAACCGACTAATTTGAAATTCAAATCTTTAACTAATTAGTTGGAATCACAGGCGATCTCGTTTATTTAATTAAAAACACGACAACTCAAATAAATGTAAATAAAATTAACGGATAAAAATTAAATAACGCTGCATCAGTCCACCTACGGAATTGTTTGAAGCCCACAGGAATCTGCACATAAGAGCTTGGAGGCAACGACTGATAGACGCCAGCACAAGACATGATACAAAAATAGTGGAATAGTAGAAAGCACATATTTTACCATGACTAACGGCCCTCGTCTGGGAAGCATTTTTGTCTTCCACCCATCAACTTGTTCATTTTTTTTCCAATTAGCTGATCCAATCTGGCGTACCCACTTAAATGATCTCATGGTAGTGCAGTATGTCTACCACCCAAAAGATTAGGGTTCAAATCCCCCCTTATGTGGATCGTGTTAGGTAGTTGACAACCAACGTAAAAAATAGTCGAATCTTTCAACACGGATTTGAGCAAGAATCCATGTAGCCGACCCTACTCATAGTGGGAGAAGGCTTCGCCATTTTTAGCTAACCCCAATCTGACACCTTTAAACACCTATTAGTCAATTGTATACCATATAAGTTATAGGCAAAGATGTGCATGATGTTGACAGAGTTCGAGCAAACTCTTCCACCTAATCATTTTGGAAGCCAAACGGCACGAAGGACTTCATTCCATTAACTTGCAACAATGGTGCCACCAAAAGATCAATTAAGATCAATGAGTTTGCAGTTACCACCGAACCCCCCCTCAATCAACAGTAGGTGTCATGACTATATTGGAGCATGGGAATGGACATCTTCCATCAAGTACCCCAACAAAAACATTCTTGAACAGCATGCTCCGTCATTATAGACAACGCATCTACCACGATTAAAAAAGCAACAGTTTCAAAGGACAAACATGGCGTTCTCCCCTCTGCAATTGAAAAGAGGGCCATTGCTTCACGTCAATTATCAGGAAGTTGTACGAGATTGTAGTGACACATAGTTTCAACCAAGTATTCTAAAACCAAGGAAAGCACTAAACCCACGAAGATGCCAGCAAAAAATTCCAACCCACAATTTCATAGCCATGGAAAAGTCGACTTTCTACAAGAAACAATTAATAGTATGGTGTCCCCAACAACAACAACAAAGCCTTTTCCCACAATTAAGTAGGGTCGGCTACATAGATTCTTTGCCTCCATTTAGATCTATCTTGGGTCAATCTTGGGCTTATATCCAAAAAACTAAGATCGCTTCGTATAGTCTGGGTCATCCTCGTCCTCTCTTAGCCCACTCAACATTCCAAAACTCGCATCTCCTTAACTGGTGCATCAGTTGCATCAGTTGACCTCCTTTGCAAATGGTGAAACCACCTTAAGTAGTTTTCTCGCATCTTATCCTCAATCGGAGCTACAATAAGTTTCCTTATGATTGCATAATTCCGAATCTGATCTTTACATGTGTGTGTATGTCCACACATCCACCTTAGCATTTTTATTTCTGCTATTGTCATTCTCTACACATGTATAAGGTTCACATGCCAACATTCACATCCAAGACAGTCATATCTCTCAACATGGATTTAAGTATGGTGTTCCCAATCAGAAATAAATTATGAAGACATTACCGGAGTTTCTCTCATTCGGAATCCATGAATAAAAGCCGTTAAAGCCTTAAATATCACACTAACTAAGTAACCCCCTCAAGCAGTTCACCAGCATTTTAGCATTTATAAGATAAAAGGTGTTGGGCAGCACAATAAGCTAGTAGTCATCCAGACTTGAGGTAGGCGTCTTCTTAGGAAGTAAAATAATCATTGCCTAATTCTCATCATGAAACTCATGAAAGCAGGGAATAAGGTCTCCACGGACTGTTTCCTAAAACTCCGTGTAAATAGGGCTGGAAAACCGTCCGGACCCGAAGACATGTCTACATTGAGGTTCGAAATTGCCCGACGCATCTCATCCTATGTAAATGTCTAAAGGACCCCTTGTTGAAGTTTGGGATGGAAGCCGCCTCCACATCCCAGCTAGTGCCACTGCAAACATTCCCTTTTTCTGTCACGGTATGGAAATGATTCGCCTCTAGGATACATATTCCCCGAGTTTTTTAGAAGAAAAAGACACGCGTAACCAATGGGGTTTTCGTATCATGATCGACTTCACACCACTAGCAAGTGTAAAATTCCAACATCATTCTTCAATCATAACCACGTAGAAGTACATTGTATTGGCATCTCCCTTCCTTGGCCATGTTTGGTGTGACCTCTGCTTCCAAGATACATCATTCTTCACTTCCTTTTCTACAAGAATGGTTTGCTAATCTAGAAAATCCATGCGTTTTTTGCACCTAGATTCAATGATGTGACTTTTTTTGCTAACTTTTGTTGATATATTAGTTATCTTTTATTCTTTTATGTGTTCTCTATTATATTTGTCTTCTTTATGTAATTTGTCCAATAGATCTCACTCCTATATAAGAGAACCCTAAGGCCTCGTGAAAAAGCAACTTGATATTTTCTCTCCACATGGTATCGAGGCGGCGGTCCTAGACCGAAGTTCTCGTACATCAAACCCTAGCCCTCACCCGTCGCCCTCTCTGCAAGTCATCATCGTTGAAGGTTTGCTTGTGCGCTGCCACCGCTGCTGGAAGTCTGTGCGCAAGGCCAGGCCCCAGCCCAACCCCTCGAAGGGCTCTCCAGGTCGCCGCAAGGCCCTTGCAGGCTCTCTAGGCCGCCGCATAGGACACAACAGGCCCCTAGGCTGCTGCAGGACTTTCCACAATCACCGCACAAGCCGTTACGGGTTGTCGTGGGCTGATGTTGGCACCACTAGTTCATCGTCTAGACCTCTGCATTCTTGTCGCAGGCCTCTGTCAGGCCCTAGCAGAGCCGCCTACGGCATCCCTTAGCACCGTCACACCTTGGTTTCTCATCCAGACCTCCTGTATTGGTCTGATTTTGACCGGAAAAAGTGATTTCAGATCTATAAATCACCTTTTCCAGCTCTAGCGTGGATTGAGAGTTGACGAGAATGGTTGTATGAGTCTACACAACCGATCATCTATATGATTGGGTAGACTCGCTCGGATCGGTCTATTTCACCAGTCGAGTTCCGTTTCAACCTTCTTTTCACCATGTTAGAGAACAAGGGTGATGTTTTCGCTTCGTACATGCCTTTAAGGGCCCGGCTCCTATCGTGAAGATGGATGGGACCAACTATGAGTTGTGGTCCATGTAGTTTATGACCCTTATGCAGTGCAATAACAAGGAGAACATTCTGACAAAGCCCAAGTCGACGGATAAGACTGGGGACAATGCTTAGTGGAAGAAAGATGACACGTACGCGTGTGTTTGGCTCTCTGGGACACTCACCACAGAGATCATCAATGACATTGTGAACCAGACCATCGCTAATGCGATGTGGGATCTTCTGGCAGCCATGTATGTCCTAGCGAAGAACGCGGACAAGATTCTTCAGCTACAGTTTGATATATACACAGCAAAGCGGAACGATCGTCCTCTGCATACATTCTACTCTTCGATTCGAGGTGTGTTTGAGAAGTTTCATAGCTTCATGTACATTACCACTTCTACAGAGTAGCAAATGTCATACAAGAACTCCACGATGGTTGGAGCTTTCTTGGCAGCCTTTGTCCGGAGTATGATGACGCACATGCATAGCTTCTTACAGATGCAACCACACCTCCTGTGGAGGAGGCCTACAGTTACCTCAGTAGGCTTCTTATCTCACCTACCGCAATTGTTGGAGTATGCATCACTTATGTGGTAGATAAGTAAACGGATCCCTTCAGGATCCCTTTACCACATCCAGTCCCACATCTACCAGTAGTGGAACATGGACGATTTGTGGAGGATATATAAGAAGGCCCGAACCTCATGTATCAGATGAGAAAGTGCAATGAACACATCAGCCCTTTGAGGCATTCTCCCACGGTTTCATCCCGCTCCTTCGAGAGTAGAGTTCTATGTAAAAATTTCGGTATTCCTTATTGTTTATTCTTTATCTCTGATATTAGCTTCTGCATTCATATTCAAACATGATATCAGAACAGGTTCGATTCCCGAGGATTTTACGCCCGTTCGTTGTTTTATTTGAGATTCGATTCTTGTTGGAGTTGATTATGAAGATTCAAAGGTCTGAAGATTTATGATTCATGATCTGTTCAATGTTCGAGATTTAGGGTTTTTCAAAACCCTAAACATGGTCTTCATTCTCCGTTGTTGCGGTACTGGAAGAAACCTCGCATGTTCTCCTCTCTCCCCTTGCGTGCTTCAACACGCATCCAGGAACTCCCTAGTGCAATAGAAGAAAAAAAATAAAAAAAAACAGGGGTAGTGCATCTACTTTCAAATTTATCTCCATGAGGAGATCTCTAAAGTCTTCCGACGAAGCCCGAAGGTGGCGCGTACCATGCGGCACCACCGCATCTCCAGGCGATGCCCCATCTCCCATATCTTCTGTTTTGGCGATCACAGAAACCGATCATCAAAAAGAGCCACCACACAGACCTCATGAACGATGGTTGCATCTCGTGACATAGGAGGTTTTACACAGTTCAAAGGGAGCAGTCCCCGTAATAGTGGAGGTGGATGTCATCATCCATGCCACTTTGAGGATACATGCTATCAGAAGAATGGATACCCCGCATCTGCTCGTGTGTCTAAGTAGATTGAGCCCCCAGACAATTCGACTCAGACGAATTCTTTCCTTGATATTGTCTCATGTCTGAGGGAGATTATGACTCCGGCTACCGACACCACTATAGGTTCCCCAGATGTTATTGTCGTTGTTAGAGCCTCCTCGAACTCCTTAAGTATAGTATATGCTTTTACTAGTTGTAGTAGGGTAGATATGACAGAGGGGATCATTTACTCGGGTGCTTCTCACCATCAGTGTAGAGACGAAGCATAATTCAGTTCTTACAAATATATACCCCTTAGTAGATGGGTCGCCATTGCAAGCGAAATATACTTACCCATCACAGAACAAGGGGATGTGCATTTGATGCCATCCATGCGCCTACATAATGTTTTATATGCTCATGATTTTCATATGAATTTTCTTTCTTTAGTCAGATCACGATGGATCTGCATTGTCGTGCGATTTCTGACCCCTCTACTCTTGTGTTTCAGGATATACTCATGGGTAGGATGATTGGATGCGATAGTGAGCAACGGGGGCTCTACAAATTAATCATGCCTCCTCATGTTAGTGCCTCTACTATTCCCACTAGACCAGTCTCACCATATTTGTGGCATCTTCAATTCGGCCACCTTCCTTTGTAGAAGCTATGTCATATCCTCCCAAAGATTTCCCCATGATCTTCCTTCCAGTGTGAGACTTGCCAACTTGGGAAGCATCACCGTTCTTCTTTTCCTGGTCATTAGAGTTGTAGCAATACTCAATTATTTAAGCTTATTCACTTAGATACTTGGGGTCCCGGTCGTGTTCCTGGTCACTAAGGACATCGTTTTTACCTTGTTGTATATGGCCACTCTAGACTTTCCAGGGTCTTTCTGTTAAAAAACAAGTCTGAAGTTGGGTCTGTTATTAAATCATTTATTAATGAAATAAAGAACATTTTCTCTGCTACGGTTAAGTTTTTACCCTCTAACAATGACTTAGAGTTCTGCACTTTACAGGTATCTGAGTTCCTCAAATCTCTAGGCATTGTACTCCAGACCTTGTGCGCCTACACATCCTAGCATAACGGTGTTGCAGAACGCAAACACCATTATTTACTTGATGTGACTCAGACTCTTTTGATCTAGAGTCATGCCCCTCACTCTTTCCAGGGGATGTGGTCCGCACTGCTTGTTACTTGGTGAACCGTATGCCACCTTCTATTTTAGGAGAAAGGTTCCTTTCTCGATTGTGTTTCTCGAGAAGAACATGTTTCACATACCCCCAAGTGTTTGGTTGCGTTGCATGTGTTCACAATCCGATGCTTGGTCGTGACAAGCTCTCTCCTCGAGTTGTCTAGTGTGTCTTTATAGGCTGCACTCGTACCCAGAAGGGGTGTCATTGTTTTGATTTGCTTTAACAGAAAGACTTTGTCAGTGTTGATATCACCTTCTTTGAGTCGGTTATGTATTTCTTACCTACATGTCACAGTTTGACTCTAGCTGACTCGTGTGAGGAGGTATATATGTCTCCTCCTCCTATTCCTAACATATCTCCACCACCTCCAGTGCCTCCACCACCACCATCACCACCTCTAGTACTTACACATGTTCATGTGGCTACCCCTGGACCACCATCCAGTACCTTGGCTCAGTTCTTGCCATGTGATTTTGTTCGCATACCTCACACAGTCCCTACTCATGGACATTCCAATCATCTCGCACGTCTCAGGTATGTAATGAGCACATTGTTTCTACTGATGGTACCAGTGATTTATCTATACAACAAGATTCTTAGAAAGATGAGCATGTTCCCTCTTAGAGCGTAGTTTACAAGTTCGGGAGGAGGCAGATGATCTAGAAGTGCCTCTTGCTCTATGGAAGCAGGCATACTTGTGATACATATCCTCTTATAGCATGTGTTTCCTTAGGCCGACTATCAAAGGTCTTCAGGAGATTTGTTGTGAATCTATCAGTCGTGGAGATACAACAGACATATTAGGAGACCATACAAGATAGCCCGTGGCATATTTCCATGGAAGAGGAGATGGTCTACAATCGTATGGCACATGGAGTATTGTTACAACTACAGGAGCATTTATTGTTGGATGCAAATGGGTGTTTACGGTGAAGCAGCGAGCAGATGGTGACGTGGATCGCTACAAGGCAAGACTTGTGGCTTATGGGTTCACCCAAGCATATGGGGTGAACTATCTTGATACTTTCATCTCAGTTGCTCAGCATCGACACTACGTATTCTCCTTTCTGCTATAGATTGGCCCTTATATTAGCTTGATGTGAAGAATGCATTTCTCTATGGTGACATAAAGGAGGAGTCTACATGCAACAACCACCTGGGTTTACTATTGAGGGGGAGTGTTCGAAGGTCTGCATACTTTACAAGGCAATCTATGGCTCTAAGCAGAGTTCAAGAGCATGATTCCATAAGCTCTCGAAATTTGATAAAGCAATAGGTGTCCGTGAGATCGAATGTCGATCACTCGTTATTTGTTCAGAGGACTCAGAGATGTACAATTGTCATACTTGTTTATGTCGATGATATCATTGTTACAAGGGATGAAGAGCAAGGCATCCATAGGTCAGCAATTTGTGACAAAGGACCTTGGCAGTCCATGCTACTTCCATGGACTAGAGTTTGCTAGGAACCAAGACTTGTGATGACCTAGAGGAAGTACGTTACAGATCTTTTCTCCGATATAGGCATGGTAGATTATATGTCTGTCACTACTCCCATGGACCCAAGCATGAAGCCGTATGATGATGACACTGAGGAGGTAGACAATAGGAGGTATAGGGAGCTCGTTGGGAAGCTCCTATATGTGACCATCACCATGCCAGATATATTCTTTGCAATAAGCAATGTGAGTCAATTCATGAAGCAACCTAGACATGCACAGATGGATGCCGTCCATATGATTATGAGGTATCTGGATGCCTTACCTGGCATTGTTATTCTATTCAACAGAGGTACGTCCCTTGTTGTTAAAGCTTGTGCAGATGCAGAATATGCGGGGTGTCCCAAGGACAGGAAGTCTACCTATGGAATTGTGGTGTTCATAAAAAGTTCGTTGGCATCATGGAAGAGCAAGAAGCATACGATGATTGCCAAATCCAGTGCAGAATCAGAGTAGCACAGGTTAGTACAAAGATGAGTGGGTCAGATTTGTTCTTACTGACCTAACATTTGAGGTGTCTCTTCCCATACACCTCTAATGCAACAACCAAGTTGCTCTCTTCATTTCCAACAACCCAACATTCCATGAGAGGACCAAGCATGTTAGCTCTAATGCTAAACTGCCACTACACTCGAGACATGATTCAAAAGGGCTTCAACTCTACTACTCATGTTAGCTCAGAAGATCAAATAATAGGCGTGCTTACCAAGGCCCTAGCCAAAGGGCCTTACCAAAGATGTTGTTCCAAGTGATCATGATTGATATCTGCACTCCAGTTTGAGGGGGAGTGTTGAGATATTAGTTATCTTTTATCCTCTATTCTTTTTGTCCTCTTTATGTAATTTTCCCAACATATCTCCTATATAAAAGAACCCTAGGACCTCATGAATAAGCAACTTAATATTTTCTCTCCATAGTTTTTCTTGTCGAAAGCAATTAAGAAAGTGTTGCAACCAGGAAGCACATCAGCCCGTCTTCGTTCGAAGTGTTGTGTTGTATCGTGTGGAGGGAATGAATGCCAAATATATGTGATTCTCTGAAGCCAACTTCTAGCAATCATGCTTCTTCGAAGCAAAAATCCTCGAGACGAGTTGAATTCATCCACACAACTCCAAACTAAGGAGGGTAGGGAACCTTTCCATTAGCACAGGGCACCCTAAGAACCAGTTCAATCTTGTATACGTTGTAATTTTTCTTAGTTGTAAATGTAGTCCATTGCTTCCAAAACCTCAAGGTTACTCACGAAAGTATTTGAACGTCCACTCAACCCGCATTGAGAAGCCCTTGATTACCGGCCAACAGGCATGTCACACGACAGTAGCAACAACAACAACAACAAAGCCTTTTCCCACAATTAAGTAGGGTCGGCTACATGGATTCTTCGCCTCCATTCAGATCAATCTTGGGCCAATCCCGGACTTATATCCACAAAACTAAGATCCCTTTGTATGGTCTCTTTCCAACACTTCTTAGGTCGTCCTCGTCCTCTCTTAGCCGGCTCAACATCCCAACACTCGCATCTCTTAACTGGTGCATCAGCTAATCTTCTTTGCAAATGTCCAAACCATCTTAAGCGGTTTTCTCGCATCTTATCCTCGATCGGAGCTACACCAACTTTCTTTCTGATTGCATCATTCCGAATCCGATCTTTACGTGTGTGTCCACACATCCACCTTAGCATTTTCATTTCTGCTACATCCATTCTCTGCACATGTCTATGGTTCACAGGCCAATATTCAGATCCATAAAGCATAGCAGGTCTCACGGCTGCTTCGTAAAACTTTCCTTTAATTTTTAAAGGATTTTTCTTATCACAGAGAACAGCAGAGGCTCCTCTCCCACTTTAGCCGGCCTGCATTTTATTCTATTAGCAACATCTCCATCAATTTCCCCATCATGTTGCAGAATAGATCCCAGATATCTAAAGGAATCTCTTTTCTGAATGTTATTGTCACCAATCTTCATCTCGATTCCTTCACCACTACTTCCATCAAAGATGCACTCCAAATATTCCGTCTTAGCCCTACTTATACGAAGTCCTTTAGTCTCCAACTCATGTCTCCAGACATCAAGCTTCTCATTTACTCTATCTCTAGTCTCGTCATTAACACATATCATCAGCAAATAACATACACCAAGGTAACTCATCCTGAATGTGATTGGTCAACTCGTCCATAGTCAAAGTAAAAAGAAATGGACTCAATGCAGAACGTTGATGTAAACCAATGTTGATGTCAAAATATCCAGTCTTCCCAGACGAGGTCCTTACACAAGATAAAGCCATATCATACATGTCCTTTATGAGGTTAATGTATAGAGACAGGTACTTGTCTTTTTTCCAACACTCTCCACAATATCTCTCGTGGGACAAAATCATAAGCCTTCTCCAAATCAACGAAGATCATGTGGAGGTTCTTCCTTTCAGCTCTATAAATCTCCATTGTTCTCCTCAGCAAATGGATGGCTTCAGCCATTGAGCGACCTGGCATGAACCCGAACTGATTTTCTTTTACATTGGAAATTTGCCTGAACCTTCTTTCGATCACACGTTCCCAAATTTTCATAGTGTGACACATCAGTTTGATACCTCTATAATTTGAACAATTTTGAATGTCTCCTTTATTCTTATAAAGAGGCACCACGATACTCCTCCAATCTTCAGGCATTTTCTTGCTTCGCCAAATAACATTGAATAGATTCGTAAGCCAAGTCAAACCACGCTCACTAAAACTCTCCATACTTCTACAGGGATGCCATCCGGTCCTACACCTTTTCCAGGTCGCATAACCTTCAAAGAATCCTCTAATTCCTTTCTTTGTATCCGTTTATAGCATGCACGGTTCAAGTAACTTTCACTACAAGCTAGATCACCCAAAGTGATATTTCCTATTTCCTTCCCCAATGAAAAGTTTATGGAAGTTATTCCTCACATCTAGTCTCTATATCCTTCTGAGTAACAAGCACATGACCTTTTTTTTTGAAATCCCGAAATAGGGGAGACAGTCGACGGTGTTCGCCCCATCTTTTATTTAGAAAGCGAAAACAGAAACAAGTAGGAAATACAAAGGCTACGGCCCCAGGAGATTCCAATTACAAAACCCACTCCTCCACCAATCTCTTGGCATATATCCCCACGTTTTCCTTATAAAAGCACTGGCCCGAGAAAAGCAAAGGCATTCCTCCCCAGCCAAACAGCCCATAGGACGGCCAGAGGATAAGGCATCTCCCTCCTAGATGTACTCCTATTCGCTACCAGCGAGCTGCAAAACGTCTCGAGATCATCCACGCAACAACAGGCCAGACCAGCCCCCTGCCAAACCCGAATCACCTTGGGGCATTTGAAGAACAGATGTTCGACAGATTCAATCGCCTCCTCGCATAGAAGGCACCTGTCAGAGGTGGAACCCAGAAGCCTGGCACACTGGTCCCTCGTCATCAGCCTTTGTCTCCGAAACCAGCCATAAAAAGAACTAATTCGCTCAGGTAGCTTGAGAGCCCAAACGAACGCACAATCGTGAATCATAATCTCGAGCGGGAAGGCGGCCTCCTGTCGATAGCCCCAAAAGCCTTCCTAACCGAGAACATACATGCACGCCAGTCCCAATGGTCTCTCCCCTCCGACGGACGCCCCACCTCCCTGATTGCATCCAGCAAGGCCAAGAAATCCTCCAGTCTCTGGTCGGAGAAGTTAGAGGAGAAGGTCGGGCACCAATTTCTATCCGACTAGCAGGCTGCAACTGTCACAGATTTGTCCGCAGCGAGAGAAAACAATCGCGGGAACCGCGAGCGAAGCCCCCCCCCCCCCCGCCCAGTCGTCCGACCAAAAAGCGAAAGATTCGCCCCCACCCCAAGGACCGGCCTAAATAAAGATATATTCTTGGAGAAACCTCCACGACCCCCCTCTAGAAGGAGTCGGAGAGACCATCTGAGCATCCGGCAGCAGTGGTGCCCCCCCCCCCCCCAACATCGTAGATCTTTCGCAGCACGGTACACCCAAGCTCCTCCCCAGGTCCCCAAATTCTACTTGCCCACTTAAGAAGCAAGGCCTCGTTCATTTGCTCGAGACACTTCACTCCCAGCTCACCCTGATTCTTCTTGAGCGTAATATCCTCCCACCCAACAAGGTGAATGCCCCTCGACCCCCCTCCCTCCCTATGATTGCCCCATAAGAAACCACGCATCCGCTTCTCCAGCCGGTCTCTCATACTCTTTGGAATACGCCAGTTCGAAAGGAAATAAATCGGGATGGAGGATAGGACCGCCTTGAGGAGGACCAAGCTCCCCCCTCGACAAACCAGCCGACTTCCACCCCGCAATCTCGCCTCAACCTTCTCGACGACTCTGAGCCAATCTCTCGTCCTCGTTCTGCCCGTAGCCAAGGGCATCCCTAATATTCCAATGCCAAAGAGCTGCATCTCGACCCTAACGCCTGCGTACAAGCATCGGCCTCCCCACAGAGAGACCAATAGGGACGACCTTGGACTTATCCGCATTCTTGAACAACCCGGAAAGTTCGCTAAAGATTTTCAGAGCCACGGCCATGGCACTTGCCTCCGTAACCCCCCCCCCCCCCAAATGAAGAAGAGAGTAGTCGGCGTACTGCAGGGGGCGGAACCAGCGATCCCTCCCTCGAGTAACCACTTGAGAGTCCGTAGTTGACTACACGAAGCGCAATGTTAGACAGGACGTCCGCAGCGAGGACAAACAACATAGGAGCAAGAGGGCACCCCTGACACACACCCCTCCGAGGCTGGAAGAAGCCCCCCTCCGTGCGACCATTCACCAAGAACTGTAAAAGAAGATGTTATACAACACCTCATCCATGTGATCCACCTCTCCGGGAACCCCCTCCTTCGCGGCACCGACCAAAGGAACCTCAGTCAAGGCTATCGTAAGCCTTTGCAAAGTCCACCTTCCACAACACACCACATTTATCCCTTCTCCGTCAGTCCGCAATGATCTCAGACGCGAGAGTGAGGCAATTCGATATCTGTCTCCCCGGAATAAAGCCGATTGCAGCGGGGAGATAACGCTGCCAAGAACACAACTCAATCTACCGGCGAAGACCTTCGCGGTAATCAGATACAAAGCGTTAGAGATCGCAATAGGGCGGTAGTCGTCAATGGAATCCGACGCCGAAGACTTGGGGAGCAAGACGATCATTGCACGGTTGATTCTTTCAAAGCCCGCATTGCCCGAACAGAATTCAGAGACGACCTCCAACACCTCGTTGCCAACCAAATCCCAGAAGTCCTTGTAGAAATATACGGGGAAACCATCTGGACCAGGAGCGGCATCAACATTCAGGTCCCAAACCGCATCCTTAATCACCTCCAGGGTCACATCGCGAGTGAGCATGTCACAAAAGGAGGTTGCCACAGGTGTCGTACCAAGGCCAGCCACCTCCAAATCCTCAGTATGGTCCTCGACGAGACGTCTTTATAGTGGTTGATAATAGCTCTCCCCATTTCTTTGTTCCCTTCCACGCGGACCCCACAAACCGAGATCGAGCGCAGCACATTAGACCGGCACCTCCCATTGGCCACGCGATGGAAGTAAGATGTGTTCGTGTCTCCCTCCCGCAGCCAAACACTTCTGGACCTTTGCCTCCACTCCGTGACCCGCTGCGATCTTCGATGGCAACTTGATTCTGAGCAGCTGCGCGACAAGCCAATTCGTCCATCGAGAGCTCCCTAAGGTCCTCCAATGCATCATAGTTCCGAATCACCTCCTCGACCTCGTTCCTCGCCGCGCATCTGGCCGGCCGAGACTCCCTCTTAAAGGCAGATAGCCTTACACGCAAGGCAGTTAGCTTCTGCACAAAGCGAGACGCAGCGGACCCAGAAACAACCACGCTAAACCAATGAGTGACCACTACCTCCTAAAGTTTTCCTCCATTAGCCAACACTTTCCATATCTAAAGAGTCCCCTTAGCGCTGGGGCATCACCTGATTCCCACACAATTGGAGCGTGATCGGATATCGACCGTGGTTTGGCCCACACAAAGGAATGAGCAAAGGACTCCAGAAGCTCAGGTGAAGCCAAAAAACGATCGATACGCGAGCGCGAGTTAGAGCTTCTCCACGTATAGGTGACGTCCTCCGCATCCATAGCCTCAAGACCTAGGGCATCAATAGTGTCCGCAAAGTCGACCGACCCCGGGTCCTGCCCCCTGTTCCCGGGCCTGTCAAACGTCTGCAAGGTCACGTTGAAGTCCCCCTCAATGAGCCAGGGGACATCCGCGACCGACCTGCCCGCCTCAATAAGATCCTCCCAAAGCTCTCCCCGCATGGACATTACAATATGGACCATAAACACATGAGATAGCCAACGGCAAAGAGGAGTCCGTGTATACTAGTAGGATCGTCAGGACGTGTCTCCCGCGAATAACCGATTCGAAAGCCAGAGTTGAGGATCTCCACGCCACCAGCATCCCCCCCGAAGTGCTCATCACATCCACCGCTCTGAACTGATAGATGCCCCCTGCACAAAAGAACTCCAAATGTCGTCCGAGACAGATTGAAGCTTCGTTTCTTGTAGCATAAAGACGTCGCCATCCCCACTCCACGAATCTCGACCCCAAAGTCCTTCACTTGGTCGGGTCTCCGAGCCCTCGAACATTTCAGGATAGAATTCTCATTTGGGACCGTCGTGCCTCCAATGAATGCGGGCCACCCCAGCAGCCTCCGCAACGATATTCTTTAAAGTCGAGTCAGGTTGCACCTCCAAACATACAGATCTTGACCTACTCCTTCTTCTGTATCTCTTACCAACCCTCCTGTCACTTGTCCCCTCAGAAGACTGATCAGCACCCGTGCTGGTGATCGGCAGCATGGTAGAAGCATCGACGACAACATGACAGGGGTCAACGGCGACCACGGTCGAGGACGAAGGTGATGGACCGAAGGTTGGCGATGGCTGGCTCCAGGTCCTCTCGTCCGCCACGAGAGGGTTGCTTAAGGAAGTTGACGACCGTTGTGGAAAACCATGGGGCAAATCCCCGAACCCTCCACATGGGACGGACCAAGCCGACGAGGCCGAGAAGGCCACGTATGACAAGCAGCGGAGTCCAAAGATGCAGAGAAGACCCGAGCAAAAACCGACTCCGAAAGGCCCTTCGCAATCGAGTAAAAGGTAAACGGTGTAGCCGGATACACGAAAGGGTCCGCGCGTGCAACTCGGGTTCTCGGACCCACATCCAAAGCCATAGAGCAATGTGGCGGTGACCAGACAGTTACCCCTTTTTCCACGTCATCAGGCAAAGAGAATTTTTGGGAAGCCATGCAAAGGACCCGAGATGAGCCCGCAAACGGGCGCGTGCAATCAACCTCGCGCGTCGTTCCACCCAATGCTCCCCTTGGAAAGCCAACCGTCATCACGGAACGCGAACCGTCGCTGTTGAACCCACCGACGTTCTCCCCTTGATAGCTCCGGCGGTGCCGGAGGCTCCTCGATCTGCAGCTCAATTCTGAACATGTAGCAACCTACCTCCATCTCTGCGAAAGAACTCCGACCTTGTGACTCATCAAGAAGGGCCATGTTACATTCCAATAACACCATCATGTCGTCCACCTGCGAGCCTGGTTTGAGCCCGTCTTCAAGCACCGCTTGAACTGTGCCCCACCGCCTCAGGGCTTCCGCAAGCATCCTACCGTCCGGGAGAGGAAAGGAACTCCTGTCACCCTTGCAACACAGACCTCCACCTCCGCACAGGAACCATCGGCAAAACAAAGATTTCTCTAGCAGACATTGCCAACATCACCATTTTGAAGAAGGTGATCCTCTGAATTGCTGAGTCCACGAACACAAACACCTTCAACATCAAGCTTCACAACATCTCCAGAGAACCTCGCCCCAAGGAACCCATACAGGTGGTTCCTCAAAGCATCCATCGTGATATCACCATTCACCGCGAACCCGATCAGTGCATGCAAGTCGATCCCCCGAACGTCCTTCCTTACCTCCTCAGAGATCAACGAACCAGAACCCCCCAGCAGGTTTAGGTTTACTCTCATGTTGAGTTGCACTTGCACGTCGAGGCATGCCCGCAACCACTCGGCGAAGGAAAGCCCCCCGGTTAACAGATGAAGCATAGGAGCTGTGGTGCCCACGATGACGAAATGAGCCCCTCGCAGGACCTCAGCCACCAATCGTCCGAAGAGTAGACATGCACGTAGCTTGGCGGTGACCAGGCCTTCCGCAGGAGAAGCATCTTGGCGGGAAAGAGCAGAACAACGCAACGTGCCCCCTAGCTCCACATCGGAAGCACCTCCTCCCCGGTTTCTTGTGTGATACATGCACCCACTCCCCATTTTCCCCTCTGGCAGCCTCCGCACCATCACCGATGGCATTCCTCTCGCCCTCCTCCCAGAACACCACCGACTTCCCCTTCTCCGAGACCCCGCACGCTCCCCCACCTAACGGCCCGTTGCGAGCTCCCTCCTCGCGCCCCCTCTCCAGCACCACCCCAGCGTCAACCCCTCGCGAAGAAGCCTTACCACCTTCACCCCTGCGACGAGCCTCTCCCCGACGAGGCCCCATGCAGCGAGACACCCCGCGCTTCGAGACTTCGAGGTCTCCACCAGCGCTCCATCTTCCGAGCCGCAACCATCTTGCTTCTCAGAGCCTTCCCTGCCTTCCCCGCACATGACCTTCCTCATCCTTAATGCATCTCAATTGAGAGAGGTCTTTGGTTTTTCTTTCTCTTGCTTTGGCCAACCTGAATATATCTTTTTGTCCCTCCTTAGAGTCGAGATTTTTATACAAAACTTCATAAGCTTTTGACTTAGCTTCGCTTATGGCCTTCTTTGCTTCCTTCTTTGCTATTTTGTAGTTTGTGACAGTTTCCTCTGTTCTATCCTTAGACATAGCCTTAAAGCAAGCTCTTTTTATTTTTAGCTTCTCTTGCACCCCTTCACTCCACCACCAAACCTCCTTTTGACATGGAGCTCCTCCCTTTGATTCTCCTAGCATCTCTCTGGCTATCTTTCTGATACAAGATGCTACTGCCTCCCACATCTCATTTGCACTACCGCTACAATCCCAAGATAAGTCTTCTAAAACCTTCTCCCTGAAGCTCGCTTGCTTCAGTGGAAGATTCCACCATCTAGTTCTAGTTATCTTAGAAACCTTCCTTTTCTTTACCAACCCTTTCATTTGTACATCCAAGACTAATAAACGGTGTTGGGTTGTCAAGCTCTCTCCTGGGATTACTTTGCAGTCTTTACAACACAGTTTATCTATTCTCCTCAACACAAAGTAATCTATCTGTGTTCTAGTTGGCCCACTCTTATAAGTAATTAAATGTTCCTCCCTCTTCTTGAAGAGAGTGTTTGCTATGAAAAGATCATATGCCATTGCAAAATCGAGGATGGCTTTTCCCTCTTCATTTCTATCCCCAAAACCATGTCCTCCATGAACACTAGCATACCCTGAAGCATCTTTTCCCACATGTCCACTAAGATCTCCACCGATGCAAATCATCTCTCTTTGTGGGTTTCCTTGTAAACTCTTATCCAAATCCTCCCAAAAAGCTTGTTTAGTCCTTTCATCTAAACCAATTTGTGATGCATAAACTGAGATGATATTCAGAATTTCTTTCTTCAAGCACCAATTTTAGCAAAATAATTCGATCCCCGAATCTTTTCACCTCAACCACACAATCCTTCGAATCCTTATGAACAACCACTCCAACACCGTTTCTACCCTTATCTTTACTTGAATACCAAAGTTTAAGCATGTCTTCTCAATCTCCCTTGCTTTCTCTCCAAACCATTTAGTCTCTTGAAGACACAGCATATCAATCTTCCTTCTTTCCATCGTATCTACTATCTCCATCAACTTTCCAGTTAAAGTGCCAATATTCCAACTACCAATCCGCAACTTTCGTTGTAATATCTTTTGGACTAACTTCTTTACTCGCATGCGTCCATTATGCGAGAGCCCTTGTAAATTTTTGCACTGCATCCGGACGGTGATGCCAGCAGAACTAGCTTAATTACCCGCATGCGTTCCTCATGCGAGAATCCTTGCAAATTTTGAACTATATCCAGGCTGCGATGTAGCGGCCCTTGCCAATTTTTCATTGCATTCGGCTGATGCAACGCGTCGCAAGTAGGGAACGTCCCAACGAAATCTGTATGTTAGCTTAAATCCATGTTGAAAAGATCCGACTGTCCTGAGCCAACTTCTTAAATAGTATTTTTTTTAGGAAAAAAGTACTATTTAGGAAGTTGTCTCTGACTGTTTACGTTGGTTGTCGGCTACCTAACGCAACCCTCCTCATTTACCCGAGCTTGGGACTGGCCATGTCACACGACAGCAACATTATATTAAAATCCATTCCCAGTAATCATGAAATATCAACAAACACAGACCAACTACTATGTAAACTCGTCCCTAAGAGCACTCCTCCTCACTATGGATCAGTGTATACATGTCTATAGCTAAGAACTAGAACCTATCTGAGCATCACCACATCATTAGAGTACGAGAAAGCAAACCCAACCTCTCCACCTCCAAATCCATGAGATCGATGTTCCACCCTATTAAAAACCACGTGATCTTCCTATGGATGGCACCACTTTGTAACCAATAAGTTAGGGCCTTGCATACATTCACAAATCTACTCGCCCATCAATTCTAGCTTGGACTCTCGAAGAAACATAATTTGAAAAACTCCTTTCTTAAGAAACTCCAATCGATCTCTTTGTTAGATGCTTTGTCGACCCCTCTAATATTCCATGAAAGAACCTTCATAAGGGTAATTTGAAAACCTAATGAACGGAAAAGGCCGATGCAGTCTGCCACCACAATTACATATTGATTCTGGCCTGAATATATAATTCCCCATGTGCTCACATGGGGATCTTTCCCATCTTACAGAGACATAGCATAAGCTTTCACCTCCGTTAAACCTTGCTCCACCTATTTTGGATCAATGATACCCTTAAAGGAGAAGAAACTCCAGAAAGTTTAAAGGTATCCTATCCAGGATGTTGATTTGGTAGGACAGCAAACTCCTTCAACATTATAAGAATGCCTGAAGTGTCCCACCTTCCTCCCGGAGCAATGAGCACCGGTTCCTTTGATTTCCAACTCATCAACAGCAGCGACCCTAGTACACCTCAATGTGACAGAAAGTTGTGCTTCCTCCTATTGCACTCTCTTTAGCAAGAAAGTTTCAACCTTCTCTTTTCTATAGGTTTCGTATAGGGTATATCCTTGGGTCTTGTGATTCTTTTCCTTAGGACTGGCCAACCCATTTTAGCATACCCTACTTAATCTGGGAAAAGGCTTTGCTGTTGTTGTTGTTGAAGACCATTTCTTACCCTTGTCATTGGTAAAGGGGAATCCAGCCATCTGCTTTAAATTGTCCCCCACCATCAGGTTACTGGAACCCCTAGTACATTCTTTGACGTGTATCGCGTTCCATTCGTAGATGACAACATCCCTTTATTGTGAGAATGCAGTTCCTTGTATGTGCTTTGACAAGTGTCACTTTCTCTTATTAGATGAAAACACCCCATTATTTTGAGCATGTGGTTCCCCGTTGCTTAAATGTACAACCTTGTTTTCTGAGGACCAAGAGTAGGGCATGCCGCAATGAGAAGTTCACAGGTCTTGCAGTTGCGATGCAAAAGAAGCTCATACAACTATGAAGTCAACCAAGGTCGGCGGGTAGGAAACAATGGACTGCAGCATTTAGGGATGCATAGGGATAGATAACAATACATTTTAGGTGTTACCATATAAACATGGCGAAGCCTTCTCCCACTATAAGTAAGGTCAGCTACATGGATTCTTGCTCAAATCCATGTTGAAAGATTCGACTATTTTTTACGTTGGTTGTCGACTACCTAACGCAACCCACACAATGGTGGGATTTGAACATTGGTCATTTGGATGGTAGGCACAATGCACTACCACCAGATCATTTAAGTGGGTACCATATCCTTATCAATTTTTTTAAATGCATATACGAATATGGAAATGAATATCCTGCGGATATTACAAATTGTAGATCATATCCTCAAATATGGACACGGATACGAAAATGGATAATCATCATCCGAGTATAAAAATTTAACAGGTATGGACACAGTTGTGTCCCTCTTAAATTCAGCAATATCAATTATGCCCCTATTTTTCCAATATCAGTTACATCCCAACCTATTTGAACAATTAACAGTTTTACCCCTCGGGTTAGTTTTCGTAAGTTCCCTCCTCAAACGGGTGTTACCCCAAGTACAAGTGTAATTGAAAAGAATAAAGTATGGTACAAGTGTAATTTTTTGCAAAATTATAGGGGCACAACACTAAGAAAATTTTACTGAATCAGACTTTTGTTTCTATAAACCATAGTTTGGTTTTACTAATTAACGAGAAAACTCACGAAAGAGCACAAGTAACAACAGTGCAGTAACGTAGGGGCACAACTACTATAGCAAAAAAGAGAAGCATAACAAATAGTGCAGAATCTAATAGGGGCACAATTGTAAATAACCCTTATCCTATGGATAATAACAGCCTCTAACAAATACATTCAAATGAATTATTTTTGTACAGTGAAAATTAATAGCCGATTAAATCAAAATCATGGTTGCAAAAAGCGGTATGCAGTATGCAGTAGGTAGGGTCAGTGATTACTGATTAAATGATATGCGGGAGTTTAAACGGAAATTAAATAGGTTATATGTTTTTGTATTTTAAAATTAATAAAAAAATATTACATATATATAATTATAAAAAATTGTAAATAAATAAGAAAAATATAATCAGAAATTCACAATATAGATCAAATATTGTAAAATTCAAGGAACGTTTCATGCAAATGTCAAAATAGATAACATAAACCAATAGAATTCATAGCCAAATGTCAAAATAGACAACATAAACAATACAATTTATAGCATGAATCCAAAAAGTCAAGGATAATGGTGATTCTTTAAAGAAAGTAGATACATGTTCTTAAAAGGTCGTTTAAAAGACCGCTTAAAGTTGTTTAAGGCCGCTTAAAAGATCGCTTAAAGTTGTTTAAGGCCATTTAAACGACCGTTTAAGGCCGCTTATGCGGCCCACCCATATATGGACCCACTTTTTATTAAACAATGCAGTCGAGCACCGCATGTGTTTAAACGGTCGTTTAGACTGTCTTTTGCATCCCTGATCAAAATTATATAAACTATAAATACAACACAATAAAAAAGAAAATAATATAATATGTTAAATTAAATAACTTGTATAAAAAATAATTAAATGGAAAAAAGAAATATACTTTTCTTATTTCATTTTAAAATGACTTCAAAAATACAATAAATTATGTGTAATTGTATAACATATTTAGATATATGGCACACACGTATTGATATATGTATATATAATACACACACATAAATCAGTAATACGAGCATCAATATGTGTATCAGCCAAAAAAAATATGTAACCATATTTGTATCAATATCCTCAAAAAATAAAAACGGAATTTGTATCCACATCCATAACTATATGAGAATAAAAAATCATATATTTATACGTATCCATATCCGCCAAAATCAAAATTCAAAAATACATATCTAAAAACAGAAACAATGGACTAATTCATGCATTTTTCTCTCCTTCAATCTTCATCAAATTTGTAGGGAAGGTCAACACAAGATTAACAATTAGATCAGTATTAGCAATTAGCATTCGTAAGAAATCAAGCTCGAATTTTAAGCTAAAAACAAACCATCGAGTACTAGACTACTAAGTGAAGGACCAAGTACTAGACTACTAAGTGAAGGACCAAAACAACACCTCCAGGAAGCACCTAGAGCCAAAGGGTCAAAAGGTGGGCAAACTTCGACCAGTGCCCATGATTTAGAAGATTTGTCTAACTTCAATTTGAGGAAAAAGAGAAACTTGGAAGGGCTTAAGAATAGATCGTAGACCACAAGGAATTTGCATCTATACCTTTAACGTCCCTTTATAAACAACTTCTTACAAAGTATAGAAAAATTATGTTTTTTCAATTAAATTTTAAAAACAAAATAACTAAAAAACTTATTATGTATCTGTAAGAAAATTGTTTGCAAAAAATAAAAAAATATAATAATGAAAAAAATCTTTAATATATAAACAAATATAAAAATATAAAACCATCAAAAATATTCTAAAATCGTTAACAACTATAAATGCAAAGAAATTTTAATCTTAATTCTAGGTATTTTTACATTAGATCCAAGGATTTTTAAATTTTGAGAAACGTACATTTAAACCTTGTTTAAATCTATCTGTAAGGTTGGAGTTCAAATACATTTTATGGCGATTTTTAAAACTTTGACAGATCTAATAATTTGAACCATCTACATCCATCCCTAACGCTAAATTATCAAGCAAAAGCTTAAAAAAATTGAAAAGATCAGATTCAGAATGATGTGATCAAAAGAAAAGTTGGTATAACTCCGATAAACGATAAGATGAGAGAAAATTCCTTAAGATGATTTAGTCATTTGCAAAGGAAGTCGATTGAGGTACCAGTTAGTAGATGCAAGATTTGGGATGTTAAGCATAAGAGAGGGCGAGGAAGGCCCATGAAGTGTAGGAATGAGACTATCCAAAGGGATCTTAGTTATTTGAATTTAAGCTCGAGAATGACCCAAAATAGAATTGAATGGAGGCAAAAAAAATCCATGTAGCCGACCCTACGTGATTGTGGGAAAAGGCTTTGTTGTTGTTGAAATGTTTAAAAAATCATGGTTAAAAGGAAGTAAAAAAATTATTTTATCTATAAAGACAACTAGAGAAAATGGGAGAAATAAATAAGTTCAAATCTCATTTTACCTATAATTTTAATATATGTTGAAAGTGATCGGATTGGGGTTTTAAAAAAATTAACATTGTAAGGGAGATTGGAACCATAATCAATATTGTGCGACACTTTATCTTACCACCTGACCATTAACTGGCTTCATGTCAATAGTCCTAAAGATTATGTATTTGAAACACTTAAGAAAGGGTCATATTAAAACCAAGAACACTGTACAATGAGAATATAAGAATCAATGATGGGCCATGTTCCCCCATAATGCATACTAGTTCCTCCTGTCTATAGTCTCCCTGCTAGAGTTCACCCTCATATAGGCAAGTTAAAATAAGAAATCAACGAGAATTTTGAGCTAAAATCAAGTTAAAAAGACAACTTAAAATCCAAAAATAACAAGACCCTCATTTTAATTATCATGTATGCAACTTTTGCGACTTTCATTGTGAATTCGCATTTTATTATTGACTCATTATTAATATCTTACTTATAAAGAACTTTGTTATTAAATAGTGTTCAATGAGGATGCATAAACATTTGGCATATGTGATTGAACATCATGACGCATAATGACCTTTTAATAGCCCTTTGGTGTGTGCTAGAAATTTATGAGTCAAGATTAACTCAAGACATTGACTTCGAATATTGCAACAAATAATCATTATAATCCCATATTAATAATAATGTAAGATAGATTTGTGCAATTTCTGCAATTCCAAATGATATAATAGCACATAAAATATCCCATTGAATATACTAATAAATTTCTTAAACAGAAACAAAAAAAAGTGGTGAAGCCTTCTCCCACTATAAGTAGGGTCGGCTATATGGATTCTTGCTCAAATCCATGTTGAAAGACTCGACTATTTTTTACGTTGGTTGTCGACTACCTAACATAACCCTCACACGGGGGATTTAAACCCTGATCTTTTGGGTGGTAGGCACACTGCACTACCACCAGACCAATTAAGTGCTTAAACAGAAAAAATGAAGATATATTTATCTAAAACAACTGATTGAACATAGACACTCTACTTTGGACAGTCTTAAGCATGACGAGTGAATGAAATACCCGCACTTCACTTAGATATTAAATTTCAAAACACAGATCATCAATATTAAAAAAACTAGCAGATATTTTGAACCATACAATCACAATTATTTCTTTAAATCGTTTTCATTGATCCTTTCACTATTTCCCTCGAAAAAATGAATAGCAGAAAAACATCATGACCCCTTATTATGATCGCTTCACTGTTTCCTATGAAAAATGGATAGCAGAAAAGCATCATGACCCCTTATTATGACACTAAGATCCTAACAACAGAAGTTGTGAGCTAAGAATTATTTCTGACAGGACATACTATTAATAATAATATTTGCAAGCTTTATTTTGTAAATAAACAACAATTTACCTCATGAAACATTAAGATTGGTTATAATTGGAAAAGCTCAAGACAAGAGAGTTAACCTTCTAGCTTCCTCATCCCTTAGCTTGGCATCCATCTCCTTGCTTGGTGGATATTGGGGTAAACTTGAAGGATCACAAGCGTACGGTTCTGTCTTGAAGAACTATTCAAAGGAAAGCAATACGAGAGTCAAGTTGTACAAACAGTAGGCATCAGCAGATACTTGGTACTCCTAAAGAAGCAATATACGTGCCTACTTACATACACACGCACACACCAACTAACCAACAATTTTACATTTTATAACATCAACTTTTAAAGATGATTGCACTTTCGAGAGTCCTGTAACAAGCAAGGTTTGAAAAAAAGGAACGACGGAATGAGGCATTTTCCTTGGAATCGAGGTGAGGCGCAGCCTCGAGGTGGTCGAAGCATAAGCCTCAGTTTATAGAGAAATATATGCATAAAACTATAATTATATATGTCAATTAATTATATGTTCTCTGCCCAACATATGATACTTAACATTATAAGATATGATGAAATAATAGATATAATAACCCAAAATAGAAGATAGAACATCATATCTCTTTCCACACATTTCCATCCAATCAAATAGGAAATCATTGTCTATAAATGTTGTGAAAGAATTAAACAATGCATATCTATTTTTAAAATATTGTTGTAATTAAAAGTACAATTAAATATATATCAAAGAAATTTATGTTATGTGTCTAACATATAATATATGGCAGCATGAGAAACAGTGGATCATATCCATTTCGCTTTGCTTGATATATTGTAAATCTCATTAAGTTTACAAGTATTCTTTGATTTGGTATTTATGATCCATTCATTAAGAGTGAAATAAAAAGAGTTTGCCGAAATTCTTGAACGCGGTGAATTGTAAATATGAAATTATGGGCACGAAAGAAACATCATATTTAGGCAATCATCTTGTATAATCATTATCCTAAACAAGCGGTATTTACAGGCTTCTCGAACTACCAAGTAAATCATTAAAATCATAAAAAATGCTTTAAAAAAAGTAAAAACACACACAAAACACCTCAACCGCCTCGAGGCATTCCGCCACAAGGCTAGGCCTCGGCCATCTGAGGCGCACGCCTCACAGGACTGTATTGAGGCGCAGGTCTCGAGACTAAATAGGACCGCCTTGACTGTCTTGAGGCGAGTTTTTCCAAACTTTGGTAGTGAGACACTTTACATGCTCCTTAAGTGAAAAAAATAGAAGCTACAAAAAACTTCTAACACCTTACAATGCTCCATGTAGGATTGAACCTAAGGTGGTTCCCCTCTAGTAGTCAACCATGTATCGACATTTCTTACATGATGCACTTTCTAGTGACCTTTTGCATGCTCCTTAAGGTGGAAGAAACAATAGCAAACAGCCATAAATTAGGCTCTTCTACTCTTTTTTAGTCATCGCCTATCGATGATTTTCATTGTCGATCTTGTAATAGACCTGCTAGAGTGTGGGATAAGGATTAAGAATTCGATATTCCAAATCTGAGTGAATTTGAACTTGATTATTTTTCAGAATCCATATTTTATAAGTAGGATCTTTGCATTAAATTTAGACAGACTTCAGTCAAGATAGCAACATCTAGCCACTCCAATGAAAAAATTTTACTTATTGCAAAAAGAACATTTTACTTATCCTACTTCGCATAAGGGATCAGTGTAAAGGAGGCCATCTATTATGAACAACTGTGTTTTATTGAAGACGGTCATGCACACCTGCTTTTTAACAGTATGTACTTTTTGCTACAGACACATTCATCACAATATTACCAAAACTTTATGGACATCAATGCAGGACCAATTTTTAATTGCCCAATCCCCATTTTCAACTAATCGGTGCCATTTTTTAAAAGGAGAAAGAGTGTGACATGGAGAAGATACGCTCAAAAACCTCTAGGATTCACAAATTTAATGTATACACTTTAGAAAGACCAAGACACCTGAAGAATCTTGGCAAACCCAAAACATTCTCTCACCTAGAAAAATAACATCATTCCTTGCCAATCACATGGCCCAAAGATTAGTTGCATTTTAGATCATGTCAGGCTCAGAAACAAGACTCAACCAATCAATTGAATCCCAGGAAACCCTGCCGAATCGATCACCGGAACACTCAGACCAGACACGGCCCACATGTCCCTAGAGGCAACACAACCAAAGAACAGATGATCGACATCTTCACGCATCGGGACACACCATCCACCCCATAAGAATATGGCCATGTGCTCATTAATCATCAAATGGTCCCTCAGCAGCCACGAGAGCACGACCCACAATATGGGACATTTCACTTCCAGTTATAACTGTACTCCGAAGACACTATCTCGGTGTCAAATAGTGCACCATAACAGAAGACCTTGTAGGCATTCCTAACCGAGAAGTGCTCATCTGCCCAAGTCCAAGGATCCCGCCCAGTCAATAGATTAGTGTATTTTGAATCCCTGGTAGCAATCAACCACAACTGTCCCAACAGTCACCAACAGAATGATCAACAACCATTGTTGACTGCCAAAAGAAAAGGACATGGAAATCAATTACATACTGCCCAAGCCCAAGGATCCTGCCTAGCCAACAGGTTAGTATATTGTTGAATTCTTGGTAGCAACCAACCACCATCGTCCCAGGGGTCACCAACAAAACAACCATTATCAACTGCCAAAAGAAAAAGGCATGGAAATCAATCACATAGGACCCCACAGTCGGCCCAATTACCCAACCAGAATCGGAAACCACCCCATCACCAAAAACCAGCCTCAAGAGAGGAGAAACTACAGGCAACACTGAATAGCCCTTCAAAAATTCAACTTTGCACCCACCACCCCTACCTGCGTCGAGAGTTTCGCCGTGACACTACAGATGGTCTGCACCATCCTACTCGACAAATCCGAAACGCATCCCCAGATTTGCATCGCCCACTTAGACAACAAGGCCTTGTTCATCTCGTCTAAACGCAGGACATCAAGCCCAGCATCCTCCTCCAAGAGAATCATCTTCTTCCATCTAATTAGTGACAACACCTGCACCTACCAAATGATGCCCAGAAAAACATGCACACCAAAGCCTCAACTCTTCTGTGAACTCCCCTTGGAATGAGGCGAGGTGACAGGAAAAAAATTGAATGGCCGACAACACTGCCTCCAAATACCAAGGTGCACCCCTCTCGACAAAAACAATGCCATCTACCTCTCCTATCTCCGCTCCATGTCATCCATCACAAGCTACTAATTACTCTTATCCAGTTGCCCACCCACCGAAGGTAATCCCAAATACGTGATCAAGAGTGCCCCTTGATGAGTAGGAAGCATAGCCGCAAACGCCCGAATCTAATACTCACTATTCCCAAAGGGAACAAAAGCAACATTGTCATGATTGACCCTGATGCAGATGGAAGAAGTGGAGGGTTGAGAGCATTGTGGAAAGTTGGAAAAAGAAGGTAATGCAAACGGAAGAAATGGAGGGTTGAGAGCATGGTGGAGGGTTGGAAAAGAAAGTAATGCAGATGGAAGAAGTGAAGGGTTGAGAGGAGGGCGGAGCGTGGGAAAAGAATGGGAGAAGTTGATAAGATGGTAATCTAGAAGAGATGTGAGGTGGTGTTGAGGAGAAGTAGAGGAATAGATAGGAAAGAAGTATTAGAGGAATCGGGACAGAACAACAAGGATGAGGGGGGAAAGTTAAAGGGAGAGTTGGAGTGAGAGAGAGTAAACGGCAAGGATGATATAGAGGGATTTTTGAGAGTGAGAGAGAGAGATATGGAGAGATGGGAGAGCTAGGAGGAGAAAGAGATGAGAAGTGTCAAGGGAGGGAGAAGATGACATAAGAGAAGATCAGATGGAAGGGAAAGATGGAGGAGAGAGGAAGAACAGGGAAGAGATGGATAGGAGAAAAGAACTTTCTTCCACTAAAATTTTTCCTCTTTTTTGTTGTTCCATTCCATTAGCCAAAGGCCATATTTCTAGATTTGTCACATAACTTGGTTGAATACAACAATATTCTAGAACATTCTACATATATAGACAGAAGAATAATCTAGAGACTCCTAGACCTGGAGTAGGAAAAAGATCCTAGATCCTTATCTTATCTTAAAATACAAATACAGATTGCAGCAAAACCCTTTTACATCTAACATCTTACAAACTAGTCCAAAATCGAGATCATTCTAATAATAGTAAATTTGAACATTAATGAGTAGCATCAGACTCATAGTCCAAAAACCCAGCCAAGCAACTCTTACATCTTCTATAGGCTTTTCCATTAGCTTCATCACATTTGTTGCCGCCGTCCCACTCAAACCATATTTTTATCTACTAGGATTCTGGGAGATCTGTCAGTTAGGCAATGCTTATCAGTTCGAGCACTCTTAGTTGTTAGAGGGTGACTTTCAAGATCATGGCACTCTCTGATGGCAAAGTGCTCAGGCCTCTAGATGACGTTTAGGGTTCGTTTGATAGCTAGTGTACACCGGCATACCCCTCCTTCCAACCCTCCCGACCTGGGCTGGGATTACTTGTATTGACCCTACAATTTCTTTGGTATAATATTTTTTAATTATGCCTAAAAAAATTATTAATATAAAAAATATATTATAATCATTAAAAAAGTTAATATAATACATAATCAATATCACATCGCATCACAATTATCACTCCAACCCTCCCAACCCTCCAACCAGCTACTATTCACAGGGGATACCTCAACCCAACCCAACCTCGTTACCAAACGGACCCTTAGAGATATGATTGCACACCTCAGTGCCTTACGGAAGATATTGTTGGCTTTTAAAAGGAAGATTTGAGCTCGCTGGAACGAGTGAAGAATGTTGTCCCAAGCTGAGGTGGTCATCTTGGACTTGCTTCTAGACTCCAGGGATCTTGGAGCAACACAAGGTGCTTTTGGAGGAAGATAAGTTGAGGGAAGCGGAATGGAAGTGAAAATCTCTGACGGATGCAGTTGAAAGAGGGGGATGTCAACACCCGCTTCTTCTATGTAATCGCTAGTGGAATGAGGAGGTATAATTTATCTTCTGGATTGAGGTTCGGGGTATGCAGGTTGAGGGCAAGTGGACCATCGAGGCTATGGTAGTTGATTACTTCCCCGAGGTAAGTAGGAGGGTTCGTGTCGAAGGCACGAGGTAGTTAGATAGAGATTTATCTTGATTGTGGGACTCCCGAACATCCAAATTGGTGTGTGTCTTTAGAAATGTGGAGATCCATATAGCGTGGTTCAATCTAAAAGCATATGTCTCTCTTGGACATAATGGTTTTTCATGCTTTTTCTTTTACGAGTTAGAGGAGCTAGTAGAGCTGGATGTTGTAGTAGTCATAGAGGAGTTACAAGTGGAAATTTGGAGCTTTGAGAGGCCGAATCGATCTTTGTTCTTTCCTCTTTCGAAGAAGGAGGTGGTGTAGAATGTGGAGGACTTACATCATATTGCCCTATCAAATGCAATCTATCTCATTATGGTGAAGGTCCTCGCTATTTGACTATGGGTTATTTAGGACTCCATTATTGCCTCTACCCGGACAACATCCATCCCAAGCAGGTAAATGATAGAAGGCATAGTCATTGAATTTGAGATCACTGCGGATTGGAAGCAGAGAACAAGAGCTTGTTGGAAAGTTGTTTTTGTTCTAAAGCATATGAGTACGTGATTTAGTTGATTATTTGGACTCTCTTTAGGGCCTATTTGGTTGCCAGGGTACACGGGGTACCCTGGCATACCCGTAGCTCCAGCCCTACATTCTTGGGTTGGGAACTTGGGATTGCTTGTATTGACCCTACAATTTCTTTGGTATAATATTTTTAACCGCGTCCAAATAGAACTATTAACATAAAAACGTATTATAATCATTAAAAAAGTTAATGTAACACATAATCAATATCACATCACATCACAATTATCATTCCAACCCTCTCAACCCTCCAAACATCTACTATTCACAGGAGGATACCCCAACCCAGCCTAACCCAGTAACCAAATAGGCCCTCAGTGTTGTGATTTCCATGATGAGTGGAATGTGTGGATGAAGAGGTGTAGGATGATGACCTCTAGCTCGGTGATGATGAATGGGCGGTGGGTGGGGGCATGTTTCAACCACAAAGAGGAGGGTTTCAACAAAAATGTTTGCTTGCATTATTGCTCTTTTGTCTTGGTGGTTGATGCGCTTTCGCCGATGGTTTCTTATGCAGTGGATGGGCATTTCTATGTGTGTCCGACTAGACCACCTATCGATTTCTCTTTTGTAGTATGTTGATAAAAATATTTTCTTTGTAGAGGAGATGCTCGTGAGGCCCTAGTCATAATTATGTCGAAGCTCTTCAGTGTTGTCGTGGGCCTCTGGCTCAATGATAGCAAGTATGTTTTTGTCCCCTTTGAGGAGGAAGAGGAGATCGATCTTTGTGGGCCCTCTCTACGATCCCAACGTGGGATCCTCTCGATCACCTATCCAAGCTAGCCCTATATGGGCCAACCTTTAGTTAGTGATTGGTTGCATCGGTTTAATTGCCTATATGCAGTGGAGAGGTTCAAGCGGAGGCTTACGAGATGGTGAGCGTCTTGTTTTGAAGGTAATTCTTTCTACAATTATATCTTCTTTTTGTCCTTGGTACTGATTCCTATGGGGGTTCGCAAGTTGTTAGAATCGTTGATGCAGAGATTCTTCTAGTCGAGTTTGAGTGATTCCACAGCATCATGTTGATCAGCTGTAAAGGTGGTCATGTTTGAAGATGATGACGGCATGCCCATTTTTATCCTAGAGACCATAAACAAGGCGCTTCTTAAAATGGGTTTCTCACATTTGGAACAGTGATTCGGACCTGCTTTGTTCTTTATTACACAGGATTTATGGTGTGCCTTACATTCTAGGAAAATGCACACCCCTTCGAACTTCTAAAAGGGGTATGACATGCTATTTCAGATATCCCTACCTCGTTGAGACCTACTGAGGGGGATAGTAGTGTTTTGGGCTTTTGGTTGGATGATTGGACTAGTTTGGGGACTGTGTAATCCATTCCCCCATTTGTTTCCACTGGCAGAGGACCGAGCGTTGGCGGTAGTGAAACTTGGGGAAACGAGGTTGGGTTCACTCATTTCCATTCTAAGTTTTTGCGGGAGCATGTGGTGGAGTTATTGGTGTTGGTTGTCCATCTCTCATTGGAGGGTCTTTCTGCTAGGTCGGACAATTAGACATGAGTAGATGGCCCTCTCTTGATGACAACGTTCTAAACGGTGATTTATGCCTAAATTATTTTTAACAATAGATTCCTACATCATAGTACAAGCAATTCTGGAGCCGGAAGAACCTTAAGCGGGGACAAGGATTTTCTCTGACTATTGGGAAGAGATCGGGTGCTAAGATCCCTTCGTATAGTCTCATTCCAACACTTCTTAGGCCTTCCTCACCTTCTTTTAGTCGACTCAACATCCCAAAACTCGCATCTCCTAACTAATGCATCAACCGACCTCTTTTGCAAATGGTCAAACAATCTTAAGCGGTTTTCTCGCATCTTATCCTCGATCGGAGCGACACCAGCGTTCCTTCTGATTGCAGCGTTTCGAATCCGATCTTTACGTGTGTGTGTGTGTGTGTCCACTCATCCACCTTAGCATTTTCATTCCTGCTACTGTCATTTTTTGCACATGTCTATGGTTCACAGGCCAACATTCATATCCATAGAGCATAGCAGGTCTTACAGATGCTTTGTAAAACTTTCCTTTGACTTTCAAAGGAATTTTCTTATCACAGAAAATAGTAGAGGCTCATCTCCACTTTAGCCAACATGCATTTATGTTATTAATAACATCTCCATAAATTTCCCCATCATGTTGCAAAATAGATCCCAATTATCTAAAAGAACTCTCTTCATAATGTTATCATCACTAATCTTCACCATGATTGATTCATCATTGCTTCCATCAAAAGTACACTACATATAATCAATCTTAGTCCTACTAATATGAAATCCTTTAGTTCCCAACATGGAAGGTCATATCGATATCGTTTCGATATCGTATCGATATCGTATCGATACGATATTTCGACGATATATCGACGACATATCGCCGAAATATCATCCATATAAATGAGCCTTTGTGAAGAAAATGTCTGGAAATCGAGATATATCGCCATATCGGTGCCCATATCGGTCCCATGTCGATATTGATATATCGGCGATATAGCGCTGATATTTCCTTCCATGGTTTCCAATGCATGTCTCGAGACCTCAAGCTTCTGATTTACTCCATCTCTAATCTCATCAATCAACACAATATCATCAACGAATAAAATACACCAAGGTATCGTATACAAAATGTGACTTGTCAACTCGTCCATAATCAAAGTAAGAAGGAATGGACTCAAAGCTGAACCTTGATGCAGAATATTGTTGATGTCAAAATTATCAGTCTTCCCATATCATATCCTTACAAAAGATAAACCCATATCATACATATCCTTTATGAGGTTAATGTATAGGACATGTACTTGTCTCTTCTCCAAAACTCTCAACAATATCTCATGTGGGACAGAATCATAAGCCTTCTCCAAATCATTAAAAATCATATGGAGGTTCTTCCTTTTAGCTCTATAAATCTCCTTCGTTCTCAGCAAGTGGATGGCTCCAATAGTTGAACGACCTGGCATGAATCTGAATTGGTTTTCTTTTACTTTGTAAACTTGCCTCAACCTTCTTTCAATCACATGTTCCCAAATTTTCATAGTGTGAATCATTATCTTGATATCTCTGTAATTTGAACAAATTTGAATATCTCCTTTGTTCTTATAAAGAGGCATCACAATGCTTCTCCTCTAATCTGCAGGCATTTTCTTGCTTCATTAAACAACATTAAATAAATTTGTAAGTCAAATCAAACCACGCTCACCTAAAACACTCCATACTTCTATAGGAATATCATCAGGTCATACACCTTTCCCAGGTCTCATAACCTTCAAAGCCTCCTCTACTTCCTTCGTATCCATCTATAGCTTGCACGATTCAAGTAACTACCATTATTAGCTAGATCTCCCAAAGTGACCTCTTTATTTCCTTCTCATATGAAAAGCTTATGGAATTATGACTTCTATCTAATCTCTATATCATTCTAAGTAACAACCATACGACCTTCATCATCCTTAAAGCATCTCACTTGAGAAATGTCTTTGGTTCTCTTTCTCTTGCTTTTGTCAACTTGAATATATCAATCTGGCCCTCCTTAGAATCGAGATTTTTGTGAAAAACTTCATAAGTTTTTGAATTAGCTTCACTTACAGCCTTCTTCGCTTCATTCTTCGCTATTTTGTAGTTTGGGATTGATTCCTTTGTTCTATCCTTAGACATAGCTTTAAAGCATGCTCTTTTAGTTTTGAGCTTCTCTTGCACCCCTCCACTCCACCACCAAGCGTCCTTTTGGCCAGGAGCTCCTCCCTTTGACTCTCCTAGCATCTCTTTGGTTACTCCTCGGATACCAAATGCCACCGCGTCCCACATCTCGTTTCCACTTCCGTTAGAAACCCAAGATAAGTCTTCAAAAACCTTCTCCCTGAAACTTGATTGCTTCAATTAAAGATTCCACCATCTATTTCTAGTTAATTTGGAGAGCCTCTGTTTCTTTACCATCCTTTTCATTTGCACATCCATGACTAACAAGAGATGTTGGGTGACTAACAAGAGATGTTGGGTTGTCAAACTCTCTTTTAGGTATACATTGCATTCTTTGCAACACAACCGATCTCTTCTCCTCAATGCAAAGTAATATATATGTATTCTAGTCAGGTCACTCTTAAAGTAATTAAATGATCCTCCCTCTTCTTAAAGAAAGTGTTTGTTACAAAAAGATCATAAGACGTTACAAAATCCAGAGTGGTTTTTCCCTCTTCATTTCTACCCTCGAAAACATGACCTCCATGAACAATAGCATACCCTGAAGCATCCTTTCACACATGTCCATTAAGTTCTCTACCTAGGCAAATCATCTCTCTTTGTGGGATTCATTGCACAATTTTATCCAAATCCTCCTGAAAATTTTATTTAATCAATTCATCTAAACCAATTTGTGGTGCATAAACTAAGTTGATATTCAGAATTTATTCTTCGAGCACCAATTTTAGCAAAATACTCTGATCCTTGAATCTTTGCAACACAACCACACAATCCTTCAAATCCTTATGAACAACCACTCCAACACAATTTTTGCCCTTATCTTTACCTGAATACCAAAGTTTAAAGCATGTCTTCTCGATCTCCCATGCTTTCTTTCCAACCCATTTTCTCTTGGTGACATAGTATATGAATCTTCCTTCTTTCCATCGTATATACAATCTCCATCGATTAGCCAGTCAAAGTACCAATATTCCAACTACCCATCTGCAACTTCCTCTGCAACCTCTTTTGGACTAATTTTTTTCTCCATTGCGTCCATCATGCGAGAACCCTTGCAAATTTTGGTCTGCATCCTGATGGTGACGCAGCGGAACTAACTTATATACTCGCATGTGTTCCTCATGCGAGAACTCTTACAAATTTTGAACTACATCTGAGCAGCGATGTAGTGGCCCTTGCCAACTTCTCATTGCATTCAGGCGAGGCAACGTGTTGTTAGTAGGGAATGCCCCAAGGCCCCCAACTAAATCTAAATTTTTGCTTAAATCCATGTTGAAAAGATTTGAAATATTTTGAGATAAATTCCTAAGTAGTGTTCTTAAAGAGAACACTATTCGGGAATTTGTCTCTCTTGTTGGTTGTTGTCTACTAAGGTGTAACTCTTCTCAATTTACCTGAGCTTAGGAGCGGCCATGGCTGAACATACTTCATTTAATGACCTAAAATCCGTTTCATTTATTTTCGAAACGATTTTAGGTTTAATCTTATTAACCATGCGGGTCGTTTGGGTTTGGGATTCGCTTATGGGTACTAGAACTGGAACTCCTCCCAAACCTGAATATATATATATACATACACACATACATTTGCATATACATGTGTATGTGTGTTTTTCCTTATTCAAGCTAATCAAACTTAAACTACATCTAATAGATTCCAACCCATCCATGCGAAATTCTATAGAAGTCTTGTTATATTTCCCCGTCCATTCATTAATTTAGATAAACTACCCTTTTGTATTCCTAACATACACACATGTTTAATCCAATAGTGACAAGCCTTCCAATAAGATAAGTCCATGATATTCCATGAACATGTGGTGCATATATTTAACATTACCATATTGAAACTTCGCGCATTTCATGTTTTCCACGAACTACATGTCAACATGTTGTGCATCTTCAATATCCCCATGTAATATATGTATCTAGCTTCCTCAAACAATTCGTGCCCGTAATTGGTTTAGGATTGACTCCATGTTGCTTATGCATGTGAAGAATCTATATAACTTGATTTTAGAATCTTTTTGAAAACATGGTGTACATATGGTTAGTTTAGGATTGTTTTTTACTGAATATGTGGATACCCATTGGGTACATGTACCCCTATTTGATATGTCGGCATCTGCTCAGTTTTATTCATCAAATAATTGGCATTTTGGTAGCGATTTTTAAATGGGTGCAAATTTGAGGCAAGGTTTTTTTATATAGACAAACTACGCATGTCGTAGGGTGTCAGCACCTTGTGTAATTCCCTACCGCAACATTAACAATCTACATCATTTACTAATGATAATTCCCTACCGCAACATTAACAATCTACATCATCTACTAATGATCTCCTACTAGGACTCTAATTGCCATGAGTCATATTCTTTTGTTGACTCATTATATTGACCTCTACCACATCCAGATTTTAGCTTATTTGGTAATAGGGTTGGGTTGGAGTAACCTCCTGTTAGAGGGTTAGTCAAATGAGTAACCCTCTCCTGTGAATAATAGTTGGTTTGATGGTTGAGAGGGCTAGAATGCAGATTGTTTGTGTTATATTGATTATTTTTATGATTATAGCATGTTTTCGATGGTATATTTTTTATTTAAAGGCAGTTGAAATATATTATAACAAAGAAAATGTGGGAACCACAACCAACTCCAATCCAATAATACATGTGTAGAACTGGAGCAACTCAGAATAAAACAAGGGTACATCTTAGGTAGTCAATTTACTCCAGGGTAATTTGCCAACCAAACAATACGGAGTTTAAGTACCACCATTAAATCGAATAATGCTCAGAATTATACTCCTTGTGTCTCCATACTAATGGGAGGCCAAAAGATACTTGCAAATAAAGGAAGGTTTTAAGAGATGAGAGCAAGATAAACTAATTGTCATGAATTGGCTAATGAGCAACACTTAGAGGATTACTGCCAATTTGTTCTACAAACGCGAACCAGGGACTCTTAACATCAATTAAATAACCGAACTCGTACCAGGGACTTTAACATCAATTGAATAACAGAGTATATAAATCAATACAATACAACCCGATTACGGAGCCTCTTCTTAAAGGATTGCTATGTTTGAGTACCCATGTTGTGAAAAGTAGGATATATAGTCGTTATTATACAACCAAAGATCAATTGTTGTCATTCTTGAGACTGTCTACAGTCGTCACCAAAAGATTTACGGTATAACTTTCTAGAATCTATTGATATTAAAATAGTTGACATTTTTAACTAATCGTGGAGGTCAATCCTTTGATTACGGATGTGTTCATTGTTTTCTTTTCGAAAGAGGGAAAGGGTGAAGTCCCAAATTGGGAGCTTCCTCAAAGTACATTAATAAAATATAAGGTTCATATGACCAAGCCATGTAGAGAACCTTGTAATGTTCCAGTACATTTTCAAAATAAAAACAGACCGCAAAAAATAGATTCATTCCTAAGATACCAAATATCTCATAATAGAGCAGAATGGAGAGAGTTATCCTTCTGACAGTTGCCACAAAACACTTGAATGGAGATCCAGAAAGAACCGCAGTCATCTGTCCTAAGCCACAGAATGTGTGTCTTCCTACACACTCACTGAGAGCCTACACCTGGAGAAGTGATGGTCTAAATCTTCAATTTCCTCACTACATCTTGGCCATACCACATCCCCGGTTTGCAGAAGCTTGTCCCCGCATGATTTTGTGAGCAAACGACCATACCTAGTGACCCAAAGGTGTGGAGAGAGAATGCAATAAGTTATTTATTCATGAGGCCCTACGGTCTCTTATACAGAGAAGAAACATGTTGGGCAAATTACATGGTGTAAACAAAAAGAGAAGTGTACATAAAAAGGATAGAAAATAACTAAATTCTCACCACTCCCCCTCAAGCTAGAGGGTAGATATCAATCAAGCCCTGCTTGGAACAGCATATCTGGAATGGCCATCTAGCTAGAGCTTTCGTGAACACGTATTTTGTCTGTTCGCCTATGCTGATATGAGAGGTAGAAATGAAATCCTTCTGGATCATGTCTCGAGTGTAGTGACAATCTACCTCTATATGCTTAATCCTCTCATGGAAAGCTAGGTTGTTCGCAATGAAAAAAGTAGCATGGTTGTCGCATTAGAGGTGCATAGGAAGAGCTATTTCAACATATAGGTCAGTCAAAACATATCTAACACACATCATCTTTGTACTCCATTGTGTCATAGATCTATACTCTGATTATGCACTAGATCTAGTGACCATCATCTATTTTTTCCATGATACCAAGGAGCTCCCTATGAACACAGCAAAGTCAGAGGTAGACTTCCTGTCCTTGAGATATCCCACATAATTTGCATCCACGCAAGCTGTAACAGTAAGAGATGTGCCTCTGTTAAATAAAAGATCAGTGCCAGGTGAGGTTTTCATATACCTCAGAATCATATGGACTGCATCCATATGTGTTTTCTAGGATGCTCCATGAACTGACTCACTCAGCTCATTGCAAAGGATATATCCAGCATGGTGATGGTCCCGTATATTAGCTTCCCAACGATCTCCATGAATGTCCTCTTGTTTGCCTCCTTAGTGTCTTTGTCATACAGCTTCATGCTTCTATGGGAGTCGTGATAGGCCTGCAATCTGTCTCGTATGTCTCAGAGAGAAGATTTGCACGTACTTCCTATGGGTTATCATAAGACCTCAATGGTTCTTGTCAAACTCTAGTCCAAGGAAGTAACGTAGATTGTCAAGGTCTTTGATTACAAACTACTGACCAAGGAAAACCTTAGCTGCTTGAATGCCCCGCACATCATCCCCTTTAATAATGATATCATCAACACAGACCAGTATAGAAACAATATCTTTCTAAGAACTATGAACAAAAAGTAAATGATATGCGCTCAATCTCACAAACCATTGATGTTATATCATGTTTGAGAGCTTCTAAAACCATGCTATTGAACTCTGCTTAAGGATGCATATAGCCTTATGAAGTCTGCACACCTTCTAACACTCCGCCTCAACAGCGAACCCATGTGGTTGTTGCATGTAAAATTTCTCCAGTAGGTCACCACAGAGAAACGCATTCGTCCCATCAAATTGATATAGGGACCAGTCATGTGTCACTGCAACACGGAGAAGGATCTGTGGTGTAGAATGTTGAGCTACTAGAGAGTATCTTGATAGCCCACCCCATATGTCTAGGTGAACCCACGAGCCACAAGCATTGCCTTGTAGTTATCTATGATGCCACATGCTTGGTGTTTTATTGTGAACACCCACTTGCATCCCACAACTGGCACTCCTGTAGGACCAGTAACAATCTTCCATGTGTCACGTGACTGCAATACGGTCATCTCCTCCTGCAAGTCAAGTTGCCATTTGCTCTCCTTGAGAGCCTCCTGGTATGTGCATGGGATTTCAAAGACAGATAATCAAGCAAAAAACTTCCTGAAATCCATCGAAAGCCCTTTCAGAGACACATGCCCAGCAAGGGGGTATCTCGCACAGCTATGTTTGCCTTTACGTAA
Source organism: Ottelia alismoides (assembly GCA_037367405.1). Lineage (NCBI taxonomy): Eukaryota > Viridiplantae > Streptophyta > Magnoliopsida > Alismatales > Hydrocharitaceae > Ottelia > Ottelia alismoides. Next base: position 575,388 of record JAZKJV010000105.1, read on the forward strand.
GGCAATAGACCACCCCAGATCATCCCCCTGTTGTGGTTTATGCGCTTCTTGTATATCTTCCTACTCATTATGTAAATGTTCATGTTCACCATTCACACCACCAGCGCCATCAGTTGAAATCAATTTTTTAGAATTTACCCCTATGGTACGTTGGATGTTAGGGAAGGCATTGGAGCATAGAGAATAGACTAAGGTATGTGTATAGGAGGGGTGGAAGAACAACATCATCCGCGGACTCAAAAGGACCCAACCTATCACCTGTCGAAGTATAGTACATGGACTCAAAGAAAGTAACATCAGCACTAGCATAGTATTTTCGTTAGACATTATCAAAACACATATATCCCTTTTAGGTATGAGAGTACCCAACAAACATATATTTGACAGCTCTAGGAGAGAGCTTGTCACAACCTGGATGCGGAAGGTAAACAAATGTTACACAACCAAAGACCCATGGCGTAAGAGAGAAATGGTCCTTCTCGGGAAAAGCAAGAGAGAAGGGTGTCTTTTCACCCAGGCCGGTAAAGGGCATCCAATTGATTAGGTACCATGCTTGCATCACTGCATTACCCCAGAAGGAATGAGGAGCCCTAAAATATCGACTTGATAAAAATGCCAGGGAAGAGAAGACGGATCTTCTGTAGTGGAAGATGATCAAATCGAATATGTCAAGTGTAAGGAGAAATCGACCCATCAGAAAGAGAGCAAGCACCAGCATAAGGAAACTGGATCAACTTGTAAACCCCTCCAAGCTCACAGCCACATCCAATTACCCTGCCCTTGAGAATATCCTGAAAAACAAAGGAAGAAGGGTCAAATATGACACGATAATGTACATCTTTTGTAATCTGCCCGATGGATAATGAATTCATTGAGAATTATAGTGCATGATGAATATTATGTAGGCGCATGAGGGAGTCAAATGGACCTTCCCATGTTCAATTATGGGAGAATGCGTCTCGTCAGCAATGAGCAGTGATCTACCAGGTTATACAAGGCTATAAGAACAAAATTCCGTGTGATCTCCACATAAAGGATGAGAAGTCCAGAGTCCATGATCCATCCTGAAGGATCTGGTCGAGTGACTAGTAAACGCATGAGTAATACCTGAAGTATTGATGGAGGCAGAAGCAAAAACATCTGATAGGCTAATTGAAGCGCTAGAAGATCCAATGGTCGGGGCATGATCTCTCTCAAGCGAGCAAAAAGTCATTCGAACGATGATCGATAGAATCAGAGGCAGTCTGTTGCTACTCGGTAGCATGGGCTGATGGTGGAAAGTCGTGCTTGGAATAGCACGAGCCTCTGAATAACCGTACCAGCGACAATATGAATAGGTTTGGCGCAGGCGCAAGCCTCCTCTACTGCATGTGCACCATACTTTGAATTTAGGCAAACCACCTCAACCACGAGAGGTTGTTATAGCCAATGACGTCTAAGAAGATGCAACAAAGGGGATGCTCAGTATGCGCAGCCTGTTGTACACCTCCTCCAAAATTGCGATATAGTAGCATATGTGAGTAACTGAGAGCGGGTTGAGTCATACTCAAGGTTAAGGCTGCCAGAAAGACCCAATCATAAAGGAATCGTGATAGCTTTATGCTTCTCATAAGAGATGTGTACAAGGCATGAGAGTACACCGCTACGAGGATGTCCCACATTGCCTTTGTTGTGAGCCAACTCAAGATATCATTGATTATTTCCACAGCAACAATACTAGATAGTCAAACTTTTGCATAAGCATCATTGTCCTCCCATGAGGCATTGGTCCCAATCTTCTCGGTCGGCTCATTCTGCGTCAGAATATGCTTTACAATGACTTTGCAATAGATTCATGAACCGCATCGCCTACAACTCGTAGTTTGTGCCATCCATCTTGACAATAGGTGATGGACCATTAAAGGCACATGTGGACGGAATATCAACTATGTTTTCTGACATATTATTGGATTGGTACACGATCGAGACCAAAGACAGGTGATAGGGTGTTAACACAAACATCAAAGGGGATGTTGTGAATGTATGCTCATACTACAACCAACACTAAGAAAAATCTTCCGTGGTATGGGTCGCGCTAGGGTAGCGCTAGGTAGCGCTCAGCGATAAGTCGTGCCTGGGCAGTGCTAGGGTAGCATTAGGGAGCATTAGGTAGGCTACGGAAACCTACTACGGCCTCACGCGGGATACTTAAACGAGGAAGAAGGTTCCACGCAATGCTCGAGGAGGACGGAGGCTAGTGGTAGCGGTGGGTGCTAGGTATAAACCATGGTCTAGAATTGTTGCTCTGATACCATGTGGAGAAAGAATGTGGAAGTTATATATTGATGAGGTCGTAGAGTTCTCTTATATATAGGAGAAACATGTTAGGCAAATTACATAATGTAGATAGAAAGAAAAGAGAACACATAAAAAGGATGGAAAGTAACTAATATCTCAACTTAATTCTATGTGGGATCCTACTATTTCCATATCAACAATCAATCACGACAAAGATCCTCATGCATTATATTCTGCATTTGCAAGAAGGCCCGATACACCTCCTTGATCGAAAATGGTCATCGTCCCAAACCCAATCATCCCTCCTGGAAGAAGGGCTCTCAATATCCCCCGAATTCTTCACCATAGTCAAAAATTCTACCCCACCTCTGCTCAGAAAAATGTGTTCTTAAGACTGGTTCCCAAGTATCCACTGTCCAAGCATGAGCCACTGAGGTAGACTGAAAATTGGAAAGAGCACACGATATAGGGTAGCGGTCACATAACGGACCTGATAAAGACCAATCATCCAACCAAAAATGAATCAACTTTACATTACCCACCGTTGACTTAAGCAAAGTTCACATCCCAAGTAAAAGCTTCAAAATACCTTGCCAAATAAGGAAGTCTCATAGATATTCCACAACACACTAGGTTCTCCCTACCCCAAAACCTGAGAACCCACTTTATTAGGAGAGCTTTGTTCGTGTGCTCCAGCCTTAAAATGTTGAGTCCCTCTCCGCCTTTTGATGTGTCAGTCTCCCAGTCAATAAGGTGGATCCCTCCTTTATCAATCCTAGCGTTTGTCCGGAAAAATTATCTCATCTGATATTCAAATCCCATTCTCATGACCACAAACAGTAGTCTGGTGGAATAGAAGAATATAGATATTGTCAACAGCATATTTAAGGAAAACTTATCTCCTGTCCATGGAAAGAACTGCAACTTTCCACCCAGCCAGCTCCCTCTCTAGATATGCCAAACAACGGGGGATGTTAGAAATCGAGAACATAGAGGCATAATCAGAGATTAAGAATAAGAACAATGAAGAACACCGGATTTTACGTGGAACCCTACTCCATGAGGAGCAGGATGAAACCACGGGAGAGCGCCTCAAAGGGATTGTATTTCTTATTCATTTTTCTTATTTGATACAATGGGTGTGAGGCTTCTTATATAGCCCCCATTGAGCATGGAAGGAAATATTGGCGATATATCAATATCGACATGTGACCGATATCGGAACCGATGGCGATATATCCCGATTTCCAGACATTTTCTTCACAAAGGCGCGTCGGTATGGGCGATAATTCGACGATATATCGTCTATATATCGTCGAAATATCGTTCGATACGATATCGAAACGATATCGATACGGCCTTCCATGCCACCGAGTCTCCAAGTCCCATAAATAGTAGACGTGTGACTAAACCACTAGATATGGCAAATGGACCCTGGAGGTATCCAATTACCCATTTACACATGATGCATATACTCCAACACTCCCTCTCAAGTTGGAGCATGCAATGCTCAGATTAGACAAATAGAAAAAAAAACTCAAACTCACAATACAAGGCACTGCAGACAATATCAAATCAACGCATACTCTGTTGTCAGTTGTTGTCGAGGACGTTGCTTCTCATGTCATACAGGTGAGGAGGAACAAAAGGGATGGAATGTGAGTTGAACTGGGTGTGCTCTGGCTTGGAGAATCTGAATCTGACCTCTAGACTTGAATTTTGAATCATCTGTAGAACTCTATACAATACTCCCCCTTTCTTCCATTGGTTGGAGTAAAGGAAATCGACCAAGTTGGGAGAAGACAAAAACGATGGGGGGAAACAAAACTCCACATAAGCCGACCTCACAACTTTTCTTGTCTTTTCTTCTCGCAATATTTTTTAGTCATTTTTCTCGTTATTCCTCTTCTTTTTTATAGTTGTCTCCTTTTTTCCCCATGTACAGTTTTTTCGTACGCACCTTTTTTCTCAAAAAAACTCATGGTCCAATTGGACCCCCTTCTTCTTCAACCCTCTGGGCCAAATACAAATGAGTGCTCGTCCCCCCCCCCTTTTTTCATGTTGGCCACATCTCTCTTTTTTACAATGGACCTCTCTCCTTTTTTAATCAGCATTTTTTTAAACAGTTGGCCTCTCTTTTTTCTCCATTCACATTTAAAATAAAAACTTTCGATCGGCTTGGGCCTACCCTAATATAGGTTCCCTGATAGGGAACCACTATTTCAATCTCCCTCGATGGGGCTTTTCTGGAGTCACTACCATCGTCGCCTCTCCTGATGGGGACCCTGCATCTCCATAGAAAGGGTTCCACAAAGGAGCCCTTGTTAACTGCGCATCGTTGCATGCTGTTAGAGTCGCATGGGTCAGTGCATGATCGAGGTGTTGAAGCCCTCCCTGTAGAGGAGGTGTCGCCAACGTGTGGATGGACTAGGAGAGGAGGCGTCTTCGCCTGGGAGGAGGAGCCATGAAGGCTGGGAGGGCCACGTGGTCGAAGGAGCTTGAGAATCTTGAAGAGGCGATGGCGGAGGGTTGCTCGATCCTCAGGAGATCCGATCACCGCCTGGAGATGATGTTGTTGTATGTGTTGCCTCGAGTTCGGCGATGAAATCTGGAAGGAAGTTGAACTGCATAAGGGAGACCATAGCCATATCTGATTTACACGAGAAGCTTGCATCGATTTGGGGGTGTCTGCACCCCTTCTTCTTTTCTTTGATAAACGACGATCTGGGTTTGCTCGGAGTATAGGCTCTGTTGCACTACCATCGTCGCCTCTCTTGATGGGGACCCTGCATCTCCATAGAAAGGGTTCCACAAAGGAGCCATTGTTAACTACGTATCGTTGCATGCTGTCAAAGTCGCATGGGTCAGTGCATGATCGAGGTGTTGAAGCCCTCCCTGTAGAGGAGGTGTCTCCAACGTGTGGATGGACTGGGAGAGGAGGCGTCTTCGCCTGGGAGGAGGATCCATGAAGGCTGGGAGGGCCACGTGGTCGAAGGAGCTCGAGAATCTTGAAGAGGCGATGGCGGAGGGTAGCTCGATCCTCAGGAGATCCGATCAACGCCTGGAGATGATGTTGTTGTGTGTGTTGCCTCGAGTTCGGCGATGAAATCTGGAAGGAAGTTAAACTGCATAAGGGAGACCATAGCCAGATCCGATTTACACGAGAAGCTTGCATCGATTTGGGGGTGTCTGCACACCTTCTTCTTTTCTTTGATAAACGGCGATCTGCGTTTGCTCGGAGTATAGGCTCTATTGCACTGATCTAAGTGTTGTTGGATGATCAACAAGTATCTCTTTGTGCCATAGTTAGGGTTCTAGGAACAAGATATGACTTGGAGATCCCGAACTCGCTAGAAACCCTTGTTGGAGATGTATAGGATTCCAGATATTGAACCCTAGGAACAAACCTTGCTCGGAATTAAGGCTTAGGAAACCCAAAATCCTAATCAGATTGCATCGGCAGCAAAGAACTTTCCAGAACTAGGGTTTCAAGAAACCCTAAAACTGAATCTAGAACTTGATCACGGACATGAATAAATAATATTCAAGAACAAGCAAGAAATCGAATCTTCTCTGTCAATCAAATCTCAAATAAATCAAGAATATAAAATCCTCGAGAATTGAACCCGCTCCGATACCATGTTAGAAATTGAGAATACGAAAGCAAAATTAGAGATAAAAAATAAGAACAATAAAGAACACTGGGATTTTACATGGAACCCTACTCCTAGAGGAGAGGGATGAAAACAGAGGAGAACGCCTCGAAGGACTTGTGTTTCTTATCCACTTTTCCCATCTGATACAATGGATATAGGGCTTCTTATATAGCTCCACTAAGTCTCCAAGACTCGCAAATTTTAGATGTGGGGCTAAACCATTGGATGTGGTAATTGGACCCTGGAGGGATCCAATTACCCATCTACACATGACGCATATACTCTAATAGAGGCCAATCCGAGGATCGAAGTATACCATCAACCAAAGGAAGGCCTAAATATGTGATCAGAAGGGATTTGCATGTGCTACGCAAAACTAAAGCTACCGCATGTACCTCTTCCAAAGAGAGTTCAAAAAGCACGACGACAGATTTTCTCCCTACCTATGCGAAGGCCTGAGATATCAATGAAAATGTCCATGATCTGGAAAGCTATCTTCACCTGCTCCACTTCGCCCTATACAAAGCAAGATGTGGATCGACACGCCTACACAATGAAAACGTGGGCAGAAACCACCATTTGATACAAGCATCATCATCATTGTCGATGCATCACCAACAATCACGAAGAGATAGGGTACCAAAGGACATCCCTGGGACCCTGTTGAGGTTGCAAGTACTCACCTTTCTGATGACCATTCACGAGAACTGCATATGTAGCTGTCGTGATACATATTTTCATCCACGCAATGCAAACCTTCGAGAAACCCCTTTTTGCAATGAGGCCCACAAGAAACACCAATCAACACAATCGTAGGCCTCGCAAAAATCGACTTTCTACACCATACCCATCATGTGATTCCTCTTCTAATCTAGCATCATTTCTACACACCTCGAACACGTTTCACAATGACTTTGTAATCATAAGATACGCGGCATTGGACAAAGCAATCGGTCTAAAGTCCTTGACATGTACAATCATCCCCTGATTCGGTTATAAGGAAAGAAGAACATTATTAACTGCTTAAATACAAACTTGCCAGCTGGAACTCCTGCAAAACCGTCAAGAGATCATCCGATATCACCAACAAGTCATCTAGACATGGGGCTCCATCTGTATTAAGATGATTGATTACATTATGGATCTCCTGCATATCCCTCTCTGCCACCAATTTGTTGGTCTACATCTATAAAATATGAACACCCCCCTGCAATGCCAGTCCCAACCATCACAAGTAACCCTCATACTAGAAGAACGAAGTGAATGCATAAGGCACAATTCACCTCTCGATCCATGCGCACCATGTGACACATCGATAGCAATGGAGTGTATAAAACTCACGTGCATTATGGTACTAGTCGCGGAGTGAAAGAAATGGGAGTCAGTGTCCCCTTCGTTGAGCCAGTGTTGCCTCGATCTTTTTCTCCATTCAACTTCTACCTTCCAATCCGCCAACTAAATAGCATGAAGCATGTTTTCCATCTCATCAATTTCCTCAACAGTAAGCTCACGACCATCCTTGAGCTTATCAGTCACACCTCCTCTTCTGTCGTGTTTCTCATGATGCGGCATTGGGCCCAAATCCTCTTGGAAGCTCCCTCAACTTGGTTACTAATCGGACAGTGGTTGGCCCCACCGGATTACAATCCCTCCAGACTTCATTCACCATATTTCGGAAGCCTTCTTTTGAGTACCCATGAACGATCAAAATTGAAAAATGATCTAGGCATAGTCCCTTCGCTAGAAGTCCAAAGCAACGGCACGTGATAGAAAGGCATGCGGAGAAGTGTCCACGTACTTGCCAACGGTAACAACAACAATGCTTACGCAGACATCAAAAAATGATTAAAGTACAAACTTGATTGAGAACTATACGTATAGTGATACTTGCCAGCATCGATGACTTCTAACTAAAAAATTGTGATCAATGAAGATAGAGCAGCAAACCCCGCACCAAGACCACCTCGCAATCCAAGTCGGTCCTCCGGTTGTAAAGCAACATTCAAATTCCCAACAATAATCCATCCCTCCAACAGGTAAATTTCGCGTACAAGACAAAGATCCTCCAGCAAGTCAAAGATATTCAGCATGTTTGTTGGCATGTTTATGTTAGTAATCATGACATGTTTATCGGGTGCTCTCAGCCTCAAGCACATCGTTAAGGCACGATGTCTCCAATTCTCAACCTTCCCCAATGCAAACCAATCCCATTCCAACCAATAGACACCCCGCATGCTGCACCATCCGAGTCAATCGAGCTAAAGTTCGGAATGAGTGTACCTCCAATTTCCTGCCATACATGTTCCAATGCATGTGCAATCTTACTTTCTCCAATTTCTCGCCATACAGATTCCATTCCATGTGCAATCTTAGTTTCTTGCAGCATCATGATATCCACCTTCAACTTCATAAATAGCTCCCAGAGAGCCAATCTTTTCTCTGGCCTCCCCCGGCCATTCACATGCCATGTCAACACCTTTTATTCAAGCCTATTATTTGCCCCTCCCCCCTGTAGGGGTATCAAACCCAAACACTCCCCCAACTCCTTGTACAAATGCCCCTTCATAGACACGCACCCATGTGCTTCCCCCGTCATTCCCGGGTCCTGCTGGCCCTTTCTCGTTGGGTTGGCTCCCAGAATCGCAGACCACGGTGACTGCAACAACACTCTCCCTCAGCCCCTCTTGCAATCGTATATTTACACATCTTCGTCCTCCTTCGAAGCATTTTCCCATGTCTCTTTGCTCCCTGAATTTAGCGGTAATAAAGCAAAACGACCCTCACCCGACAACCATTACCAGAAGGTCTGAACATCCAGTTTTTCGATGAGAACTGGCCACTACAACTCATGAAATTACCAACAAAGGCATCCAATTCAGTCATGAACGCATTCAGTTTCTTCTCCAAACCCTCCTGCTCCAACGGTGCATTCCCAATCGCTAAGCCCTCCTCAAGACCCAAATATGCAACACTCTCCCAATCCCTGACATTGTAGGTCGAGGAATAAATACCACTCCAGTTCGAAATCCTGGGAATAGAGAATCCGAGATATCAGCCCTGAGCGGCGAGCCCTCTCGTTCAACGAAGAACAGCGCCCAATTAGCCAAGACTCAAAAGACCTTGTACCAAGAAAGGACCCATGCAATGTCTCCACGAATTATGCTTGATGAACACCATTCCAGTCCGACTAAATACCCATCCGTCCCACCAAGTACTCCACCTTTGGATCTGCTCGTACAACCATATGCGCCTCCGAAGGATTCACGTCCTTTATCGAGTCATGCTTCATTCCAGAAAGAGGCATAAAATATTGAGTCAGGGAAGTCCATCGGCGTGCTCTACAAGGATGGGGTTAATTGGTGGAGTTTGGTCTCACGAAGAAGGAGAGACTCCTCCACAGGTGGCTGAGGGGCAGCATGCAGGGAGGTTGCAAGCGGTATGGTAGCCTGTCCAGACGGGGGCTGAAGCTAGGAGGAGGTTTTTTTACTGCGGATAAGGATAAGAGGTGTCACAAATATAGGAGTTGGGTCATTTTATTTGGGATTGTCGCAACATGCTACTTGCTTTAGGTGTAGCAGAATTGGACACCGGCAGAGATGGTGCCCCCATCTGGCGGCTCCTCGTCTAAGAAAAAGCGTCTCAAGTGCCTTGCAAAAAAAGGTTGATTGCACAAGTTTGAAGCTTGATAATTGTAGAGAAAGTTATTATTATTATCTTGTTATGTACATCTTCGTTATTTCTTTGTCGTTTATGGATCACTGCGTAATTTACCCTTAAGGTCTCTCCCTATATAAGAGAGCCTAGGGTTTTCTGAATAATCAATCTACATTTTTTTCCCAACATGGTATCAGAGCCGCCCTAGGGCTCTCACCACCCGCTGACCTATCCCCACCCGCCGCCCTCTCCTCCCCGACGCCCCTCCCCAACGGGCCCCTCCTCGCCGCCCCTCCCTCCCCAGCGGGCCTCTCCCCACCGCCACCAGTCCCCAGGCGGCCCCCAGCCCGCCACCGCCAGTCCCCAGGCGGACCCCCTACAGCCGCCGATCCACACAGCCCTCCCCAGGCGGCCTCCTTGCCGTGCTACCACCACTTGGGCGGTCCTCCTTTCCAGCCGCCAGGTCTATAGGCGGCTTCCTGTCTCGCCGCTAGCCCCTTAGGCGGCCTCATCTCCGACGTGCCCTAGCCAACCTCGTTTCTTCCACCAGATAGATGGATTTGAGTGCGTAACGTCTACATACGCACTCAAATCCGATGCAGTTTGTGTAGACATTCATTACCTTGTCTACAAACCCTAGTTCTTCTCCAGCGGCAGTATGTCAGAATCGAAGGTCGATATGCCCTCCACCGGCGCATTCGAAGGTCTTGCGCCAATAGTGAAGATGGACGGGTCGAATTATGAGCTCTGTGCTATGCAGTTCATGAACCTCGTGAAGTCGAATGGTAAGAAGCACATTCTTACCGAGGATGAGCCCGCAGAGAAGACAGGGATATATGCTTCATGGGAGGCCAATGACTCCTACGCAAAGGTCTGGTTGTCTGGTACATTGACAATGGAGATTGCTAATGATGTCCTCCATCAGCCCACTGCCAAGGCGATGTGGGATATTCTCGCCGCTACATATTCGCAGGTGCGAAATGAGACCAAGATGTTACAGCTTCAGCATAACATTTTCACAATGAAGCAGAGCGGCAGACCTCTTCACTCCTTATACACATCCCTAAGAGGGATGTTTGAGAAGTTATACAATACTATCACACTCACAGCTACTCCTGAACAGCAGAAGACGTTTCGGAATGCCACCATGGTGGGTGTTCTACTTGCGGCTCTTGATCCTGAATATGACGTCGCCCGGTCTCAGATCCTAACTGATGCAAACGGCTTCCCGCGGCGTCGCTAAATAATATTTTTTATGGTGATTTTTTGGTAGAAGAACGAGATGGGTTGAGAATAGAAATTGGAATGGTTGAGAAGAGAACTCGTCGGGAACACGAGAGATTGAAGGAGGAGAACCGCGGAGATCGCGTGGAGAGAGGAGAGAAAAGAGAGGGGGAGATAACAATCTCAAATTTTCATTAATACTTGACTAAATAAAAACAATGGGCTACCCTCTCTTTATATAGGAGAGATGGGTTTACAAAAATAGTAAACTAATTTAAATTGACAACCAACTTGCCTAAACTGACTCTAACTAATTAATTGATTCAAATTCAAATTAAAATCTACGAAATAAACGTTGAGATCACATGCGATCTCAATTATTTAATTAAACAATTATGACAACTTAAAAACGTAAATAAAATCGATAATTAAAATTAAGTAAATATTTGGTCCTATATTCGGGGCCCATGCTGCATCAACTCTCTGCCGCTTTAAAAAATTCGTCTCCCGACGAATTGCTCGAAGTAGGGACGTCGACGAAGAATTCATCCTCGAGTTGCATCTTTAATCTCCCCCAGTGCGATCATTTTCCACGTTACGTTTGTAGTTTTTTCCAATTGGGGGGCATCTCTGCAATTTTCGTACCCCTTCAAATTTCCTTACTTTCTTTTCACTTCGGACCTTCCTGCAAATAAAGGTTTTAGGGAATTTCAGTTTGCAATTTTTTCCACTATCCATCCAATCCCACAATTCCAGGGATTTGGCAACCGATAGGGTTTCGGTTCTCTTCAACAAAAGGTGACGGGCCCTTGGATTCATGCGGCATCATAGGCGGCGGCGTCGGCTCGAGGGGGGCTAGCGTTGATGCGGGCTGGGGCGCGGGGGATCAGCGGGCGGCGTCGGCGCGAGGGGGCGGAGAGGACAGCGTGGAAGAGCGTCGCGGTGGGGAGGACTGGCGCTGACATGGGGAATGCGCCTGCGCGATGCGGCGAAGGTTGAGAGCGATGGGAGGGCGCGCGGTTGAGGGCGGCGTCGTTTGGGAGAGGCGGTGGACAGGGACGTGGCGGGGCGGTGGTGGGTGTCCAGGTGTTGGCTGTGACGGGGAAAAGGCGGGCTGGCGGAAGGTGGGTCGCTGGGGGGAGATGGAGAGGGCAGGGGCGGTGAGGGAGGAGATAGGAGAGGAGCGAAGGCGGCGAGCGCAGGGTTCGGGGTTGGGTGGCGGGAGTGGGACACGGGAGAAGGGAGAGGGGTGGCGGGGAAGATGGCGGCGCTGTGGCCGGGAGTTGCGCCGTGGGAGGGTCTGGGGCTGTCTGAGGGGTTGCCGGGGTGGGGCTGACGGCCGCGCGGGCCGGGGAGGGCAGGAGAGGCACCTGGAAAGGCTGGGGCGGCGTCGGGATGGTTGGAGGAGGCAGCGGGGTCGCTTCCGGCGACGGATTTGGTTTCGGAAAGTGCTGGACAGCGGCCGATTCATCTTCTTCGGCGACGTTTTCTTCGTCCAAACTCGCGGTAGCGGCTTCAACGGGTAGCGGCTTCGATTGGGCGTCGCGGTAGGCCTCAAGGTTGGCCTTGAAGTCTGGAAACATTGATGACATGGATCGGAAGTTGTTCTGCAAATCACGTACCATGCGCTCGGTCTCCTTGTCGTAGTCGTTGGCTCGTCGTTTTCTGTCGGACGAGCGATGGTCCCTTGAGGTATGTCGACGCGAGTATCGGGACGGATCGTCAGATCGTGGGGACGATCTGAAAGCCATGCTCTGATACCAATTGATGCAAACGGCTTCCCGCGGCGTCGCTAAATAATATTTTTTTATGGTGATTTTTTGGTAGAAGAATGAGATGGGTTGAGAATAGAAATTGGAATGGTTGAGAAGAGAACTCGTCGGGAACACGAGAGATTGAAGGAGGAGAACCGCGGAGATCGCGTGGAGAGAGGAGAGAAAAGAGAGGGGGAGATAACAATCAGAAATTTTCATTAATACTTGACTGAATAAAAACAATGGGCTACCCTCTCTTTATATAGGAGAGATGGGTTTACAAAAATAGTAAACTAATTTAAATTGACAACCAACTTGCCTAAACTGACTCTAACTAATTAATTGACCCAAATTCAAATTAAAATCTACGAAATAAACGTTGAGATCACATGCGATCTCAATTATTTAATTAAACAATTATGACAACTTAAAAACGTAAATAAAATTGATAATTAAAATTAAGTAAATATTTGGCCCTATATTCGGGGCCCATGCTGCATCACTAGCTGATGCAGTTATTCCTCCAGTGGAGGATGTTTACAGGAGACCCAGTCGCATTACAGTTTCCTCCAGCTCTTCTACTCTACCCCCATCAACGATGGCAATCTCGCGTGGGAGAGGTGGCCCGTCTTCTGGTCGTGGACGTGGACGTGGACCCCAGGGAAGGGGTGGTCGCTTCAGTCAGACATGCTCCTATTGTCACTGCACAGGACACTCGGAGGAGACATGCTATTCTAAGCATGGGTTCCCAGCATCGACACGTATTGCAGAGCATTCTCAGTCCCCGTTACCATCTACTGCAGATAATCGTTTTGACGAACTTGTGGCATGTCTCGGATATATTATGCCACATTCATCTGGTGATTCGTCTGGTGGACCTTCAGATGTTGCTGCTACAGCCTCCGTCAGTTCATCTGTTGCTGCTAGTACCTCAGGTAGCTCTACTGCATTCACACCGTCTCATGATATCTCTGATTGGGTTATAGATTCGGGAGCCACGCATCATCTCTGCCGAGATAAAGACAGACTACAGTCCTACAGGGACATTCCTCACGGCCGCTCAGTGCAGATCGCAGATGGTACTCATTCACCTCTTGTTGGATAGGGGGAGGTCTTCCTATCCTCCACTATGCATCTACAGAATGTCCTACATGCTCATGAGTTCTCAATGAATATGTTATCTATTAGTCAGATTACGAAGGATTTGCATTGTCGTGCTATATTTGACCCGTCTTCTCTTATTTTTCAGGACATACTAACGGGCAGGGTGATTGGTTGTGGCTCTGAGCAGAATGGTTTATATCGGCTGGTTCAGGATTTCTATGCTGGCGTCTCCTCTCATTCTGCCGGACCAGTTTCTCTGTACATCTGGCACCTCCGTTTTGGTCACCTTCCGCTCCAGAAAATGCGCCATCTTCTGCCCCAGATCTCTCCTAGTTCGTCTTTTCGCTGTGAAGCATGTCAGTTGGGAAAGCATCATCGGTCAAGCTTTCTGTGTCATCAGAGTCGGAGCAGTAGCTCCCCATTCGAGTTGTTACATATAGATATATGGGGTCCGAGTCGTGTACCCGATCATCAGGGGCACAGATTTTATCTAGTGGTAGTGGATGATTTATCTCGTATATCATGGGTCTTTCTTTTGAAGAATAAATCTGAAGCAGGAGATGTGATCAAGAATTTAATTAATGAAGTGCACAATGTTTTCTCTTCTTCAGTCAAATATGTTCGGACGGATAATGCCCTAGAATTTTGCACACGGTCACTTTCTCAATTTCTTTCATCAAAGGTCATTATTCACCAAACCACTTGTGCATATACATCTCAGCAGAATGGTGTGGCGGAAAGAAAGCATCGCCATCTCCTGGATATTACTCGAACCCTGTTGATTCAGAGTTGTGCTCCTATTTCTTTCTGGGGGGACGCTGTTCTTACTGCATGTTATCTGGTCAATCGAATGCCATCCTCTGTTCTTGGTGAGAAGATACCTATTTCTCTTATTTTTCCTGACAAAGAATTATTCTCACTGACTCCACGTGTCTTTGGTACTGTGACATTTGTTCATCTTTTGTCTCCCGGACTTGACAAACTCTCTCCTAGAGCAGTCAAGTACGTCTTTGTTGGTTATTCCAGGACTCAGAAGGGCTACCGGTGTTATGATCCTATAAATAAGAAGTACTTTGTGAGTGCTGATGTCACTTTCTTAGAGTTTGTCATGTATTTTTCTCCTTCAGGTGACAGACTGGTACCATCCACTATCAATGATGATGTCTATGTTCCTCCACCACCTACTTGGAGTTCACCAGAGTCTTCTCATGTTCCTGCCTCCACGCCAGCACCACCACCACCACCTCCTCCTCCACATCTTCCACGACCTCCCATTTCACCTCTACCAAAATTCTATACGCGTCGGTCAGGTCCTGCTCAGGCTACACGTCATCCACCCATCACGCCTCAGGTATGTTCAGATGGCATTACTACTGACGGGTCAGATTTGATACATGTGCAGGATTCTTCAGTACAGGAAGACACTAGACCATCCAGTGCAGCAGATGATGATCTTGATATTCCGATTGCTATTCGGAAGCAGAAGAGGTTGTATGCCTCTTATCCACTTGCGTCACAGGTTTCGTTTCACCATCTCACTAGTGACTTTCACAGATTTGCTTTAGCCTTGTCTTCCGTGGATATACCACGGACCTACCAGGAAGCCCTGAAGAATGATTACAGGAGATTAGCTATGGAAGAAGAGATGCCTGCCTTGCAGCCCCGTGGCACATGGTCGTTGGTTCCTGCTCCTCCTGATGCATCTATTGTGAGCTGTAAGTGGGTTTTCACAGTTAAATATCATGCAGATGGCACTTTGGATCGGTACAAAGCCCGATTGGTCGCGCGTGGGTTTACACAGACCTATGGCGTAGACTACATGGACACTTTCTCTCCAGTGGCTAGACATTCTACCCTTCGCATTCTCTTATCTGTAGCCGTGGTTCGTGAATGGAGTATATCTCAACTGGATGTCAAGAATGCATTCCTATACGGAGATTTACAGGAGGAAGTCTACATGCAACAGCCACCTGGGTTTACTGCTGAGGGGGAGAAGCATATGGTCTGTAGACTTCACAAGGCTATATATGGCCTCAAACAGAGTCCAAGAGCATGGTTCCAGAAGCTTTCCGACCTTATTGAGCAACAGGGATTCAAGAGGTCAAATGCAGACCACTCGTTGTTTGTCCAGAAGTCATCGGCAGGTGCAGTTGTTATTATGGTCTATGTGGATGATATTCTTGTTACATGAGATGATGTTCAGGGCATAAAAAGGGCGAAGGCATTCCTAGGCCGTCAGTTTGTTACAAAGGATCTTGGAACCCTAAGATATTTTCTGGGGTTGGAATTTGCAAGGAATGCACAAGGCTTGGTGATGACCCAACGGAAGTACATTACAGACTTCCTGATTGAGACATGCATGGATGGATGCAAACCATCAAGTATTCCCATGGACCCTAGCATGAAGTTGTATGATGGTGATACTGATGAAGTAGATAAGAGGAGATATAGAGAAATGGTGGGAAAACTCCTTTACATTACCATAACTCGTCCAGATATTGCATTTGCAGTAAGCAGGGTGAGTCAATTTGTGGAGCAGCCAAGACAGGTTCACATGGATGCTATATACATGATACTGAGGTATCTGAAGTCTTCTCCAGGTTCAGGGTTGCTATTCAGAAAGGGCACAGATTTATCTATCTCAGCGTATGCAGACGCCGATTATGCAGGATGCCCTAAGGATCGAAAATCAACCTCAGGGTTCGCAGTTTTTGTTGGAGGCTCTCTGGTTTCTTGGAAAAGCAAGAAACAAACTGTTGTGGCAAGGTCCAGTGCTGAATCCGAATATAGGGCCATGGCTCAAGCCAGCACGGAAATGATGTGGGTTCGATCCGTACTAGAAGATCTACATGTAGTTGTGCCTCTACCTATGAAGCTTCAGTGTGACAATCAGGCAGCCTTATTCATTGCCAACAATCTAGCTTTTCATGAAAGAACCAAGCATATTGAAGTTGGTTGCCATTACACTAGAGACTTGATCCAGAGAGGATTGATATCTACTACACATGTGAGCTCAAGAGATCAGACTGCATATGTATTCACCAAGCCATTGCTCAGAGGACCTTTTCAGACATGTTCATCCAAGCTGAGCATGATAGACATCTATGCTCCACCTTGAGGGGGAGTGTAGAGATAGTTATTATTATTATCTTGTTATGTACCTCTTCGTTATTTCTTTGTCGTTTATGGACCACTGTGTAATTTACCCTTAAGGTATCTCCCTATATAAGAGAGCCTAGGGTTTTCTGAATAATCAATCTACGTTTTTCTCCCAAATATAATGCATTGGAGGGGGTTCTTGTGGGAGTCTTCTCGCATCCGGAAAATTTCATGCATATCGCGATGGAGGATATCGAAACCAAGGTTGGCTCCTCTTTCAAAGAGGACATTGTTTCGATCGAAGATTCGGTTGTATGTGCGTGTGGACTTTCCCGAGAGGAAGCCCATCGTCTGATTAGTGGTGGATCATCAGCTCCCTCAACCAAAACGCTCTGGGATGGAGCTTCTCATTCATTGCACTACAAGGCTCTCCCGTTGAAAGGGCTTCCTCTCCGTTCAAGGGACTTCAAAACGGTCGAAGCTCTATTAGCGAGATTTGGGATGCTAATCTCCATCAACAATGACGAACTCTCAAAGGGTTTTGAAATCCATAAGAAGAGTGCGGCAGCGTTGCGCTCGCAGTTGGTTCCATCCGAAGTGGTGTTGAAAGTTGGCAAAGCAAGCTTTGGTATTGAGGTTGAGGAGGCCGGCACCCCCGCATTCGGCGGTGCGGAGGCTGATGGGCCATCGTCGATCTCTATTGAAAGCGGTAGCGTCACTGGAAGCGATAATGTCGTGGGCATTTTGGTCTCCATGTCGAAAATTTGGGAATGGAATCGTTACTTGGGAAACGAAGATTACGGAGGACCTAAGGATCCACCTTTCTAGCCAGACAAGTTGCAGTTTGTAGACCACATCCCTCTCATGTCGGATCCCCTCCATTCGGATTCTGGTCAGACAGCTTCGATCTTCTCGGATCCGGATGTGGGGGCTTTATATCCAAGGTCCCAGATGGAACCAGTTACGCGCTTCTCTTTGGACCCGATTACTTTCCGGCTCCTCTCTCGGGCACCCTCTTCCTTGAGGGTCTGTTTGGTTACCGAGTTACTTCGAGGTAACCCAGTGTATCCCCCTGCATTTTTGGGTTGGAATTCTATCACAAATCAAGCTGACATCACATCACATTCCTTATTCTAAACCCTCTCCAACCCTCATAACCATCCAAACAACTATTATTCACAGGAGATTACCCCAACACATCCCACCCAATAAGCAAACAGACCCTAAGTATCGCTCTACGTGATGTTGACCCCTCGTAGCTTCCACAACGAGCAAGTGTACTGATCAGGAAGCGATTGGTAGTCAGATCAAAGTGGCAAAGGCCCTAGGGGATCGGCCTCTACTCGTGTTTGTGCCGCCATCTCGATTTGGGAAGTGTTACTCCTGATGGACTCCGAAGGAGCATCAACGGCGTCGGAGACTAGCGGTTTTTGAGGCCCTAGAGCATTCGGTGGCTAGTGGTGGGGGACATCCTAAGGCCCCCACGGCTATGATTTATCCGATTGGACCGCTGGGGGGTAGGCCGGAAGATCCTGGATCCTGTAGTGGATGAGGTACTCTTGTTGCGGCTCCATCTGAATCTTCGGTGGGGAGGGAGGTGACTCTTGAGGTGGACTAGAATCTAATGAATTGACTCGGAGTGGTTCCACCACATCGAGCAACAATGGTGGTTGAATGAAGATTCTCATCTGAAAAGTTAGAGGCCTTGGGAAGCCTAAAAAAAGGATGGCGATTAAAGATTTTGTACTCAAATGTGGAAGCAACTATCGTGCTCTTGCAGGAATTTAAGATACATCATGGCATGGAGGAAATCTGGAAATCTATTAGAAGCCCGACTCTTTCGCACTTCCATGCTCGTGACTCAGAAGGCGCATCAGGGGGCATCGTTATTGGATGGAATGGTGAAAGCTATGCCCCGAAGGACAACGCAATTGTGGGGCGACATTCCATCTCAGTCAGTCTCCGACGGAAGGATGGTTCTCTAAACATTTTAGTTACTAATGTATATGGTCCATATAATGGGAGTGGTATCTTGGACCTGCTTGATGACCTCTGCTTGGCAAGGCCAAATGCCTCCTCACTTATCTAGATTCTTGGGGGATGGGGGGATTTCAACGTGACTTTGCGACTGGATGATAGGTCGTTGATGTGTGGTGGTGGTGTTGGTGGCTCCATGGATCTATCCTCTTTTAACAACGGTCATGGGTTACATATTGTTGATGTCAAGAGTTGTCGGTATACATGGAGAAACGCCAGATCAAGGACAAGAATTGATCATTTCATGTCATCCAGGAGGTGACCCATTTCTTTCCGTTTGCACGAGTGTGGGCCTTACCACGAGCACATTCGGATCATACCCCTCATTTGTGGTCCTTGGGTAAGGAATCGCGACCAAGAACTTTCTTTAAATGTGAGAAGGTGTGGCTCCTTGAGGATGGCGTCCGAGATCAGGCGGCAACTTTCTGGCTGGAATACCACCTAGAAGGTTCGGTTGTGGCCAGTCCAGCTTCTCAATGAAGCTCACTCTTCTTCGGAGACATCCTATGGATTACAATAAAACTATCTGCGAACAGCGTCGTGTTAGAAGGAATGAAGCGCGGATGGAGATTGTCCGCCTGGATGCCATGGAGGATGAGTGCGAGCTAACAGTTAAGGAGGTTACCTTGAGAACATAACAGATGCTTCTGGTAAAATTAGAGGATCAAAAGAAGGAAATGGAATGGCGTCAAAGATCTAGACAACGGTGGCTCAAAGAAGGGGATAACAACAGACATTTTTTCACTTTGTGGCAAGTACCAAAAGGTGCGGGAATCACATTCAATCTCTAGAAGTGGAAGGGGCGGAAGTTAATTGCAACGTGGAGGTTGGGCATGCGCTAAAGAACTACTTTCGTACTTTTACTCGAAGAGCCTCTCACATTGTTAGGGTCTGACATGTCATAGGGGTTAAAATGGTGTCGTCATCTCAGGTGGATGCTCTGATGTTGCCTTTCATTGAGGTCGAGGATCATTCAGCGGTGTTTCAATTGAATGCAGACGAGGCCCTTGGTCCGGATGGTTTCTACATTGCTTTCTACAATGAGTTCTGGGATATCGTCAAGGACGAGGTCTTTGCGGTGATTTAGGAGTTCCAAGAGGACAATCGGAGCTTTGAGTAGTTAAACAAAGCATTTCTTTTCCTCTCCCCAAGCGTGAGGTCCCGAATAGAGTAGAGGATTCAGGCCCATTGCCCTTTCCAATGGGGTCTATCTTTTCATTGCCAAGGTGCTTGCCAATCGCCTACGAGGTGTTTTGCATGATATTATTTCTCATGAACAGTCATCATTCATTCGTGACACGATTAACCTGCCTGTGATCCGATTAACCTGCATGTGTCGAATTCGGGTATGGCCCGCAGGATTCAGATTGTGGACTTGGGGTCCCACTCGGATATGGATGCGCAGTGTTCGAGCCCGCTTGCTACGTCAGTTAACAGTTCCCCCTTGCCCGCGAATATGATCCCTTCTGTTTGCCCAACGGGGGTTCTTTTAGACGTGGTTGTTGCTATTGATATGGGGAGCCTCCCCGACAGGCGGTCGAGGAAAAGATATCGGAGGCGTAATCGATCGCGGCAGGGATCCTTGGTGAAGCATTCTTGTGCAACTTTGAGGGACTCCGTGGCGGAGGCGGCTGGTCTCAGCCTTGTTGGGGGTCGTTCTGATGTGTCTTAATGAAGGTTCTATCCTGGAACGTTAGGGGCCTTGGGGAGGCCGATAAGCGACGATCTTTGGGCTCTAGATTTTCCGATTGGGGTTGTGATATTATTTTTATTCAAGAAACGAAATTGAGGGGGGTTGATGATACACTTTGACGCTCTTTTGGTGCGAGTGCTCTGGATGAATTTCGGGCGGTGGATGCGGTTGGGTCGACGGGTGGCTTCTTAATTGCGTGGCATTCTGCGGCGTTCTCCTTCAGCTCTGTTTTGGTGGAAAGACATATGTTATCTGTGGTCCTGACCCGTGGTGATTCTTCCTTGCCTATCGCTTTCTCCTGTATTTATGCTCCATGTTGCCACATTATGAGGCAGGAGTTGTGGGATGATGTTCGCGCTGCGGCTACTGCTTTTGAGGGGTTTCCCTGGCTCTTGGGGGGAGACTTCAATGTTACACTGCACTCTTCGGATCGCCCCCGGGGCAGGGGGGCCAGGACCCGGGGCCCCTTGATTTTGCTAAGATTTTGGATGAGCTAGCTCTGGAAGGTTTGGTGCCTGATGATATTTCCTACACTTGGAGGAACAATTCTACCCGGTCTAGGATCGATCGATTCTTGGCTTCTGGGAAGTTGTTGGAGTGTTTCCCTCTTTGTTCGGTTTCCTCTCGCCACCAATCTTTTTCTGACCACTCGCCTATTGTCTGGGAGTCGGGTGAGGGCCAACGGGCGAGGGGCCTCTTTCGCTACGAGAAGTGCTGGCTCCGGGAGCTAATTTCAAGGAGGTGGTGATGACGCACTGGGCTCAATCGTGCTTTGTGGGGTCCGCGGCTTATAGGCTTGATCAGAACCTCGCCTCGTTGCGCAAGGTGCTTGCGTTATTCAAGAAGGAGTCGAGATTGGCGAGAGGTGCCGCCAGGCTGCGGTGGAGGACGTCATGGCGGTCCTGGATCGTGTTGAGAATGAGAGGGACGTCCTGCCTGAGGAACTTCGTGAGCGCTTATCTGCGCAAAAGCAGGTCGCGGCGGAGGACAAGAAAAGGGCTATTGAGTGGCGCCAGCGGTCGAGAATGAAGTGGATCAAAGAGGTAGATGCCAATACGGCATTCTTTCATCGTGTGGCTAGTAGTAGGAAGTGATCTAATGCGATGCGCTCTGTTTCCATTAATGGTACTCGCTTTATTGGGGAGAGGGAGATGGGGCTTGCCATCGTTGATCATTTCAAATGCTTCTCGACGAGTCGTTCCCCGATAAGGTGGCGTTGGCTAGGACTTGGGGCGCCGTCCATTTCGGCCTCGGACTGCGAGCTCTTGACTCGGTCGTTCTCGTTGGAGGAAATTAAGGAGGCCGTGTGGGACTTGAACGAGGATGGGTCCCCGGGCCCTGACGGTTTCTCGATGGCATTGTATTGTGACTTTTGAGAGGTGGTGGCCCCTGATGTTTTGGAGGTTGTGTCCGAGTTCTGTAATGGGAATTCTGGTTTAGATCGGATTAATAGGGCCATCATTGTATTGATCCCTAAATCCACGACGGCACAGCGTATCGAGGACTTCCATCCTATTTCAATCTCTAACGGCATTTATCTTATCGTTGCTAAGGTCTTCTCCCATCGGCTTGCTCGTGTCCTGGACTCTATTATTTCCCCGGCCCAGGCTGCTTTCATTCGGGGCAGGCAGATATCGGACTGCATTGCGGTGGCATCTGAGTTGGTCGCCGATCGGAAGAATTCTGGTAAGAAGGGGGTGCTATGGAAGATCGATTTTACCAAGGCGTATGACTGCCTGGAGTGGCGGTTCTTGTGGTCGGTTTTGCGTAGGCGCGGGTTCCCTGAGGTATGGATTTCGTGGATGCGGCGGTGTGTGACCACAGTATCCCTCTCTGTTTTGGTAAATGGTCGGCCGGTTGGGGTCTTCTTTCAGCCGAGAAGGGGGTGCGCCAGGGGTGTCCTCTCGCTCCCCTTCTCTTTGTTGTGGCTTCGGACGTCTTGGCGTGTATGGTGGACCGTGTGATCGAGGTCGGGCTTTCGAATGATTATTCTAAGGGCGCCCTGCGCGTGCCCTTGATCCAATTTGCAGATGATACCATTTGCTTCACCGAGGGAGGCTCTTCCGAGGTCTCTGCTATGGCGGTGACTCTCGAACTGTTTAGCGAATTATCGGGGCTAGTTATGAATGGCAGCAAGTCCAAGGTGATACCCTTTGGGATGTCGCAGGCGGAGGCAGTGGAGTGTGGCCGGATTTTGGGGACTAATCCGGGTGAGCTTCCAATTGACTATCTTGGCTTGCCGCTGGTGGTGGGAAGGGTTAGGCTTCGGGACTGGCGCCCGGTTGTCGAGAGAGTGGAAATGCGCCTTGCTGGCGTGCGGCTTTGCATTCAAGAGGGGGTCGGCATGTTCTTATCAAGGCGGTGCTCTCTTCGATCCCGGTTTTCTTTCTTTCTAATCGTCGCATGCCGAAGGGGATTAGCTTGCGTATGAAGCGTTGTATGCGAAACTTCTTATAGGGGAGGAAGGGGGAGGGGGGAAGGGGGATGCATCTTATGGCGTGGGATGAAGTTACAAGGGGCAAGCGGGAAGGTGGTCTGGGTGTGCGGAGGTTGGAGGTTGTCAATGATGCTCTTCTTCTCAAATGGGTGAGCAGAATTTGGGGTCAGGGCGACAACTTTTTAATTTCCGTTTTGAGGGAGTTTCTGTGGGAAGGAAGGTTGGGGCTGGTGCGGGGGGGTGTGGTCGGTGTCCATTCTCCGTTTTGGCGTAGTGTGCTGGATGTCTTTGCTAGGAATCTTTCGCTCTTTCGGCCGGTGCTGGGGAAGGGGGACTCTTTTAAATTTTGGATTGACGATTGGACGGGTAGGGGAGCCTTGAATGAGTGTTTCCCCCGTTTGTTTGCACTGGCGGCCGACAAAGGTGCTTCGGTTGCCTCCTGCTGGGTGGACGGTTGCTGGTGTCCATGTTTCCTGGCGAATTTCTCGGACCAGCGGCTTGATGATTTTATTTCACTTCTGGACGCCATCAGTCACGCTGATCGACCTAGTGATGGTCAGGATCACTGGGCTTGGAAGGACGGCACCTTCTCCACGATGAAAGCTTATCGGGCTTTGGCCCCGCCAACGCCGGATGGGGATGATCTCCTGGTGCGCGATTCTAGCTTTTTTTGGAGCCTGAGGCTTCCTGAGCGCATCGGTTTCTTCCTTTGGCTTTTACGCAGAAAGAGGTTGTTGACGTGTGATCGCTGCGCTAGATTCATGGCTAATGTCGCCAATTCCTGTGTGCTTTGTGAATCGGCTATGGAAACCATTGATCACTTATTCTTTGGCTGTCCCATGCTCCGAGGGATTTGGGATGATCTGGATTGGGTGAGATCGAATGACCTGTCGGCTTTCTGTGACGCGTTGGTACTTAACAGGAACAGGGTTCGGAGGGACATCTTGATCCCGATTGCAAGCATGTGGTCCATATGGTTGGGAAGGAATGAGGTGCTCTTCTCAGGCCAACGCTTTTACAGGGATAACATTTATATTCATTGTTCGCGTCTTGTGGATGACTGGAGTGTGGTATAGGCCGCAGTTTACTTTCGCTTTTGGTGGGGGTGGTGGTATACTTTTGTATATTCGCTATTACTGTCTTGTTTTGTCTTGTACGTTTTTTTCCTTCTCTTTCTTCTTCTTCACTATTGGGGTGAACACCGTTGAGTGTCTCCCCTTTTTTTTTGAACCTCAAAAAAAAATCATTCATTCGTGACAGATTCAAGGCGGATGGGTGGGTGCGTGCCTCAAAGGTGGTCCTCGTTTGGAAGAACCATGAGAGTGGTATGTTGTGGGAGGTGGATTTTTTCAAGGCGTATGACTGTGTATATCGACGCTTCTTGTAGGTATCCTTGGAGAAGGGGGGTTTCCCATATTTGTGGATTGCATGGATCAAGAGATGCATGACAACTACGGCTTCTTCTGCGATGCTTGTCAATGGTAGACCAGAGAGGGTGTTTTTTCCAAACCTCAACATAGGGTTCGTCAAGGATGCCCCTTGGCGCCTCTTCTCTTTGTCATTGTAACGAATGCATTGACGATGTTGATGAGACTTGCCTCGAAAGTGGGGCTATGCACGAGCTACCGTAAGGACAATATATCCATACCTATCCTTCAATATACGGATGACACGATGA